>CM076580.1:392984596-393589068 GCA_034641835.2 Pinus albicaulis | reverse complement strand
GGATGTTCCCAAGACCGCTTTCAGATGTCATTACAGTCACTTTGAGTTCTTGGTGATGCCCTTCGGACTGACTAGTGCTCCGACCACTTTTCAGTCATGCATGAATCACATCTTCCGCAGTCACTTGAGGAATTTTGTGTTTGTGTTTTTCGATAACATCTTGATTTACAGCAGGACATGGGAGGAGCACCTACAACATATTGAGGCTGTATTGCGCATATTGGAGGAGCAGCAATTTTATGCTAAGCTCTCCAAATGCGAGTTTGGGCTGACAAAGAAGCTCTACTTAGGGCACATCATTGGGGTGGACAGAGTGAGGGTCCACGAGGAGAAGATCAGGGCCATCAGGGATTGGCCAGAGGTGAAGAATGTGACGGAGCTTCGGGCGTTTGTAGGTATCTGCACCTACTACCGAAAGTTCGTCAAGGAATTTTCCCAACATGCTGCACCCCTTACAGACCTTACCAAAAAGGGGGCATTCAGTTGGACTGACACAGTGTAGAGGGCTTTCGACAGGCTCAAGGAGGTGATGAGCAGCTGTCAAGTTTTGGTATTGCCAGATTTCACCCAGCCCTTTGTCCTAGAGTGCGATGCATCAGGGGAGGGGATAGGCGCAGTTTATGATACAGGGAGGCCACCCCATAGCTTTCGAGAGCCGGAAGCTATTGCCACATGAGAGGTTGTATGCTATATACGACAAGGAGATGTTCGCCATCATGCATGCATTGGCCAAGTTTCGGTAGTACCTGGTGGGGAACAAGTTCAGAGTGAGGACTGACCACAATAGCCTCTGATTCTTTCTAGAGCCGAAGCAATTACAGGAGAGGCAGCAGAAGTAGGTCAGTAAGATCCAGGCATATGATTTTGACATCGAGTATGTCAAGGGAAAGAACAACGTGGTGGCCGATGCACTTTCGTGCAGACCAGCAACGTTGTCTTTGATGAGTTTAGATACGGACTGGAGGGCTCAGCCGTTGGTAGAGTACTCCAAGGACCGCTTTGCCTGTGAGGTGTTGGACGGACATTTTACAGATGAAAAGTATAGGGTGATGGATGAGGTGATCTACTTCAGGGACAGGATCTTCTTGACCGAGGGCTCCAAGCTCAAGGAGAAGATATTGCACGCCACTATCAAGCCACCAGGGGTTCACCAAGACCTATAGGGCCATCAGAGGGAGGTTCTCATGGAAGGGCCTTAAAGAGGACGTACTCCGACATGTCAGGGAGTGCGAAGTTTGATAGTGCAATAAGGGGGAGATGAACCATCCGGCGGGTTTAGTGCAACCTCTTCCCATACCAGAGGGAAAATGGGAGAGTATTTTGATGGATTTCATCACAGGGTTGCCCACTGTACAGGGAAAGGATTGCATATTTGTAGTCGTTGATCGGCTGACAAAGTATGCACACTTCTTCACTATATTAGCACGATACACTGCAGCACAGGGAGCGGAGTTGTTCTTCAGGGATGTTTTCAGATTGCATGGTCTCCCAAAGACCATTGTCAGTGATAGGGACAGCCGCTTCATGGGTGGGTTTTGGCAGGAGCTTTTCCGTTTGGTGGGCACCGAGTTGACCCCGAACACTAGTTATCACCCACAGACAGATGGGCAGACGAAGATAGTGAACAAGTGGCTGGAAGGCTACTTGCGAAACTATGTCAGCTGGCAGCAAAAGGCATGGTTACGATGGTTGCACTTGGGGGAATACTGTTATAACACCACTCACCATATGTCTATCAATATGTCTCCATTCTATGCTTTATATGGGTATCATTCTTTATCTTTTGCTGACGTGATGTTTGGTGCTAGCAAGGCCCCTAGGGCCAAGGATTGGATCCAAGAGAGTTAGGATATACTCCGAACTCTTAAAGATAACATAGCTACAACACAAAATCAGCAGAAGTTGTATGCCGATAGGGGACAGGTTGAGAGGCAGTTTGAAGTAGGGGACTTGGTCTACCTACGATTGCAACCATATCGGCAATCCATGCTGAAGCAGAAGGGGGCTAAGAAGTTCAATCCCCGCTTTTATGGACTATACAGGGTGACACGCAGGATTGGGGAGGTTGCATATGAGTTGGAGCTGTCCACTGGTAGTAGGATTCATAATATTTTCCATGTGTCATTCCTGAAGAAGGCACTGGGACAGCAGGTGACTGCAACTGAGGAGCTTCCACCCACAGATGATGAGGGGCATTTGGTACTGCAGCCGAAGGTCATTATTGACACTAGGGAGAGGCAGCTGCGAAGCAGAACAGTCAGGGAATATCTGGTGAGATGGAGGAATCTACCAGATGAGGATGCCACTTGAGAGAGTGAGAAAATTCTACAGCATCCATTATTGCAGTTGCTTGAGGACAAGCAACGTTTTTCCAGGGAGGACTGTAATATTCCCAATTAGAAATTTCTAATTGGAAATATTAATTTTTGACTATTTGACTTTAATAAAGTTAAGTTAGAAATAAAGTGGCTGAAGAGGGACACTTAACTCACACTTAGGATAAAAGCATTTCCTAAAGTCACTTAGAGACATGATTATTTGGCAGCGTGGGGCCTAGAGGACCAAGTGGCAGCGTGGAGGAGATGGCAGCGTGGGCCCAAGTCAGCGCAATGTTAGAAGGACAGCCTGGCTCAAGGAGACAGCGCAGTTGGTGGTGGGACCTAGGAGAGAGCAAGGCTCTCCAAACATAAAAAGGGAGAGAGGCTCCTCATTTGGATCATTCTCATTATGCATCTATGCTATTTGTCTTTCGACATTGAGCACGCTTTTGCTGTTGAGCAAAGTCTGCAAGTGTTGTTCAGCACACTGGGTGTCTCTATGCGGAGATCCCAACCTCAGCTCGAGGGACTTCAAGTGCCTGCTCGGGTTAGGAGTTTTATCCTTGTTTTGCTGGAGAGAGTTGGAGCAGCCACAGTTGGGATTGTTCACTTGCAGAGACAGCGCAGTCAGTGAGAGGGAGGACGCAGCCTTTGGAGGAGGAGATTTCGGATTGAGGGTCTATCAGGGGATTCATCCCAAGAGAGTTGGAAAGGGGCCAGCCCTTCCCTATTCCATCATTTTGGTAGAGTTGGAGGCCATCTTTAGCAGCAGATCATTCAGGGCCAATGTTTATCACTCGAACACCATGGTACCTCAAGGGAGGTCATTTTCAGAAGTCAGCCATTTTCGAAAAACTCTCTGGGCTTTTCTGGGTATTGGTTGGAGAGGCCATTCCCAAAGTTTCACAATTTTCTAAGGTGGGGAGCAGCCCCAAAGATTCAGTCTATTCCAGCAGTAGCAACAGCACTAGCAGCTTGGAGATCATGCAGTCATTGAGGGAGCAGCCATTCCATGATATATTCTGAGAGTATTTCTACGCTTGCCTAGTGCAAGCCAAGGTGCCATCATTTTGATCACCTTTGTACTCATTTTATCTTTCAGTATTTAATAAAATGGCTCAGCGTTCTCCATATTGTGTTTTGTTCATGTGATGTCTCTCTAGTTGTTGTAGTTTCTTGTTTATGTGCTTTATATTGTTGTTTATTTCTATCCGGAATATTACAACTTTGTTCATGACTACTTTAGATTATTACTAGTTCAAGAGCAGCTAGGGTACTAGGGTATGGAACTTGTATTTAATCAAGAGCACCAAGGCTCGTTCAACTATGCAAGAGGGGACTTCCATTAAAGCATGGTTTGAGAGTGGTTTCGACCTCATTGGATTTCATATGGAGAAAGTAGAATTTTATCTCTCACTCAAAATCCAATAGACTTGTCATTTTTTCAGGATTTCAGGATTGGGGGAATCGCAATGTTTCCATTGGATTTTGTCATGTACTAGGGTTTGGTACTTGTATTTAATCAAGAGCACCAAGCCCTCTATGTGGGTGAGATTCCCAATAAACAAGAGCACCTAGAGTACTAGGGTATGGAACTTGTATTTAAGCAAGAGCACCAAAGCTCGTTCGACTATGCAGGAGGGGACTTCCAATAAAGCATGAGACAAGAAATTAGAAATTTCTCGTGGCAAGAGGATCAAGTAATAGATAATAGATCTACTTGTCTTTTCTAGTTTCTAGTACTTTTTATAACTATTGACTCTTTCATATTTATTATGGTATTTTTTGTAAACAATATATGACAATTTAAGTTTGAAGTTTGAAGTTGGAATTGATAACTCATTGGTAATGAATTATGAATATGACGTTTCGTGAAAGTTGAAAATTCAAACATTTTGTTTCATAGAT
This sequence comes from Pinus albicaulis, assembly GCA_034641835.2. NCBI lineage: Eukaryota > Viridiplantae > Streptophyta > Pinopsida > Pinales > Pinaceae > Pinus > Pinus albicaulis. Next base: position 393,584,842 of record CM076580.1, on the reverse strand, counting down.
ATTCTTTGTTATCGTTTGGTTACCTGGTAATGGTAATGGTTACAAGTACAAGTTACAACTTTAGTGATAAATGATGATAACTGTTATATATTGAATTTTGAAAGCTTGAAATTTTAAGATTGATGAAGCATGAGACTCGATATGTTGTATGTTACTAACTTGTGGACGTGGTTGATGAAAATTATAACTTCAAGATGATTGATGTTATATGGTTCAATTCATGTTTTTATGTTTTTTATATATACTTCATCATTTTACATGCTTTTGTTGACATATATGTATCAAAATATATAAAATTATATATTATATAAAAATTCGCTCCTGATTCGCTCCCGAACCAGGAGCTTTTGAAAATGTCGCTCCCCCGCTCCCAAGTAACCTTGCTTGGCAAATGTTCCAAGATCCAAAGGATTGTTCCCCGCGGTAGAAGGAGGTCTTATGGCATCATTCCAACACTTACAGTTGGTCTACAGGTGCCTTCGATCCATTTGGAGACCCATGAGGATGACCCTGTGCCCCCACACCCACTTGGGAGCACCACAAGTTCTTGCTTGGAGAACAAGGGGCCAACCCCTTCTCCACTATGATGAGAGTCCATTTCTACATCATGGCAGATTTTGGACTTCATTAGGCCTCCTCAAAGGCCCAACGACTCACTTTGTTGATCATTCGACCCTCTTGAGAGGCTTATTCATGTATTATTGAGCTATTTGGCAAGCTTGTCACCAAAATTTATTGTTATTATGCACATTATTTTATTCTAGTGGCTAAATTAGGCCTAATTAGCTAAATTGAATTCATTAGGAAGTGTATAAATATAACTGAGATGAATCATTTGTATCATCATCACTTGGATTGGATTAGTATCTCCTGTGAGTTTTTCACACTTTTTGTTGGGATGAATTTTTGGAGCTTTTCTTGATGCACTATGATGTTTGGATTTCGCTAGTCTTTGGAGCTTCTCTAATGTGAATTTGATAAATGGATATATTCTCTCTCTCATGTAAGTCAAAATTTTTATGTTATTCTTGTTATTTTACTGGTTAGCCGCATGTACATCGTTATCTTTATTCTTGTATGGGTTGAATGTAGTGCGAAATTCTTTTGGGACCTTGAATAAGTAATTAAATGCATGTGTTGACCTTTGAGAGATTGGGCGAATGTTCCTAGAGGCACCTCTTGGGTTAAAGACCTCGAAACTTTGACTCCTTCGCAAATTTGAAATATAAATCTTTATTGACCTAGTTGCTGCCCTTGGACAGGCTAGTAAAGGTTAATTAGGGCTCCTTATCTCACGAAATCTCATGATCTATGTGTATAATGACTCCATTAAGCCCAAATAATAAGGCACTAATCCTCGTATCCCTTTGGTGGTCAAATTTACCTCTCTTTTCCTCATTTTTTCCATTTTCTAGGCCTAACCCTAGAGGGTCACCTAGGGCATCAAGTGAAATATTTTGTAGACATCCAAACACCTTGAAAATTGGTCCACAACTGCGTTGGGGTCTTTTCAAGGGGTCCTCCAAATTTCAAGCAATTCCGACGGTGGAATCCCAAGATATCGCAAGCCCTAGCTCGAGGATCATTTCTCTCCCTAGGTTGATTTGGGTTAGTGTCCTCATTTGGATAATTGCATTCAAATCTCAAAATAAAATTAGTCCTTTGATCCTATTCTCTTTCCCAATTAGGTCAAGCCCCTCTTTGAGTAATGAACTTCATACCCTTGACCTAGTTTGGGTCCGCTTGGCTTCTATGTGGTCCCACAACTTTGCAACTCATATTCTACAAGGATTACATCTTAGCCATTTCTCCATAAGGATCCTTAAGTCTGGGAAGACCCTTGTCAAGGCATATCCTCTAAACCTAGGCTTAAGTGTCCTCCTAGCCCTACCTAGAGAGTTTTTCACCTTGCCTTTTAAGTAAGCAAGCCATATATTTGAACCTCTCTTGTGAATAGGCTTTCAGGATCACCTTTCTTCTTATCGTTGATCCATTCATTATCGTCATCCTCGTTATACCAGGACTCCTCTGACTGATGAAAGTCCCTAAAGAGCAGGGATCCTCAGCTGAGGTGACAGTGGACTATCACTCTATTGTTGCCCTTGACCTAGTAGTTTCCCTTTAAGGATCCCCTTCTATGACCCCTGCTAGTTTGAGCGGTAACAAGTACATTTCCTGTTGAGAGTGGCCAAATTATGCTTTTTACTTTCTTTTTTAGTTGCATCAACCTCCAGGGGATCGTGGCCCGACTCAAAGTGTGGACAAGGGGAGGGGAGGCTAACTCCTTATGGACCAAATGGACAAGTGTGGACTCGGATGGGAAATATGTGAAAAGGGGTTATAATGAGCAGAGGGGATTGATGTATGTGATGTCGGGAAGTGGGACCACGCAATCAAAATCAGGTTTTCCCATGTAGTGTCACTCCTAAATCTAGTAGCCAATAGAGGAGATCCCATGGGGCAAGGATACAAAGTTAACCACCAAGTTAGACAGGGGGACAAGTGTACAGACCAAGCCCATTCTTTCCGCCGGATCCACCCACTAATCCATGCCCAGAAGTGTCCATAATAAGTAAGCAAAAATACCCAACTACATATTGAAAGCCATACCAAGCCCATTCTTTCCGCCGGATCCACCCACTAATCCATGCCCAGAAGTGTCCATAATAAGTAAGCAAAAATACCCAACTACATAATGAAAGCCATACCTTCAGGGTTGGAAGGCCCAACTTCAAGCATACAATCATGAAAGATGGGCGAGGGTGCATAATGGTTGGCTAAGGTGGTGGAGATGGTGACACATCGAGCCATCTAGGGGTTGCAAGGGGTTGTTGGCTATCGACCGAAGACAATCTAGGAGAAAAATTTCTCCTATTGGTGTCACCCACAGGTGGTGGGTAACATTACTCATTGCATGATAATAGATGAATGTTCCAACCCTTACAATTGGTCTACAGGCACCTTCAATCCATTTGGAGACCCATGAGGATGACCTTGTGCCCCCACACCCACTTGGGAGCACCACAGGTTCTTGCTTGGAGAACAAGGGGCCAACCCCTTGTCCACTATGATGGGAGTCCATTTCTACGTCATGGCAACTTTTGGACTTCATTAGGCCTCCTCAAATGCCCAACAACTCACATTGTTGATTATTCTATCCTCTTGAGAGGCTTATTCATGTATTATTGAGCTATTTGGTGGGATTATCACCAAAAGTTATTGTTATCATGCACATTATTTTATTCTATGGGCTAAATTAGGCCTAATTAGCTAAATTGAATTCATTAGGAAGGGTATGGAATAAATCATAAGATACCCTTTCCGCTCTCTTACCTTGACCTAGTGAATACCTTGTAGGAATCTCTTCCCACGTTTATCCCTAAAAACCCTAGGTCTAGCGTAAGTCCTTAGTAGGTCTTTCAAGAAAAAACGAGGAGCTTATTTGAAGTGTCAAATCATCTTACAAAGCTTCTTGAGAGGTCCATGCTACTCAAGTGCACCCTTGGGAAGTCCTATAGAAATTTGTTTCATGATCTTCAAATCTCCGTGCTGTAAATGACCCAATATTCTATGCCATAACTCATCGATGTCTCGGTTCTCCACCTTCTCTGCTTTTGTGCTCAAGGCAGTACTCACCATTGGAGTCTTGATCTTAGGCATACCTATTATCGTTGCAAATCTCAAGCCTTGAGTCTTGATCTCTGTCCCAAGGTATTTCTTGGAGAGTTAATTAGCTTCCTTGAAGCATTGAGCCTTTATTGTGTCTCTCCTTGAATGGCCTTTGTGAAATCACTTCATACCTAGTCATAGACATATTCATTACAAGTGATTTCTTCCTATCGGGACTCCTCCCATAGGTGAAACTCCATAAAGAGCAGGGGACATTGACTAAGGTGACAATGGATCATTGTCCCATTGTTGTCACTAGGTCTAGTAGTTGTCCTGTAGGTTCCCCTTCTAGAGCCCTGCTAGATCGTGTTGTAACAGGGTGAACAATGTTGAGACATTAGAGCGTTTATTTCAATTTATTTTCTTGATAATTACTTATGATTTTGTTATGCTTCTTCTACTTAGATCTTATCTTCATTACATTATTATATTCTTTATCAAGTCAATTATCAAATGCACAAGAGACACAATGTTTAGGCTTTCAAGCCAGGGCCAAAACCTCTTCCTCTTGGAGAGGAAAACCCAATCAAAATTCTTCTTATAGATCTTTAACTTACGAGTACCAAGACCATGACAAAATCGCTTGACACTAGCATGGCTCCAAGACCCTTGTCACTTGCTCTTCTGGGCTCCTTATGTTGATCTTCTGCACTGCAATACACCACAATTCTAGGTCTCCTTGTTACTGCAACCTTAGACTGAAGTTCGGCCTCCTTATTGTTGCAACCCAAGACTAGATAGTGGAGATTTTCTCTTGCTGTGATAAGCCTCGGTCTCCCTGTAGTGAATCCGAACACTGGAAGCCCAAAATAGATCTCTTCTATATTGTGATGACTTTCTCCCTTGCTGCCTTCTTCACGCTATATATTACTGAGCTTATGCGAGACTATGAGCTCAATGACAAAGGCTAGCACTGCCTCTCCTCTGCATTGATCTCAGTCTCTTCTCGCATTGGATTACAGTCCTATGATGGACCCAAAACAGAGACACAAGATAGCCTCTACTCCTTCGTTGAACTGTCTTCCTTCTTCGCACCAAACCGCAGTCCTCCTTATTGTAGACCTATTCTATGCTGAGATAGCCTTCGGTTCTCCTAAGATAAATAGGACCCAAGATCAAGCAAGATTAACCTTTGCTGGTTGTCCCTTTATTTCGCATCAACTCCTCAACTTCACACTTACATCTCAAAGCTTCATCCGAATTGCTTGTCTCAAATGAATCCGCAGTCCCTCTCTATATAGGGATTGCCTTCCACCTTTAGGCAAACATGACCATCTGTGTGTAGGCCGACATCAACAAGGGGATTTTCCATCTTAATTTAAGCCGACTTCAAGGAGCTAATTGACAAGGTCTTGGAGCATACAATTACATCAATAATTTGTCCCTTTACAAGTGTAACATGACTTCATATACATAACTCTTTAATGACATTTATGGCAAGATGACAAATCCCTAAAGACATCAAGAAGAAGTCTTTGACCTATAATAAAAACTCCTTGCTCATGAAACCCATGAGGCAAGCATTATAAAATACATTTTATTATATGTCTCTTCATTACATAAATTCATAATTACAAGTCATTTTGAAGACCGAACCTAGTTACACTTTCAACAAACAAGAGTGTCCATGAGCGACATCTTGGATGATATGTCCTCAAAATGGTTCTTGAAACACTGCCTCTCGAGAAGGGCCAAGGACCCATAGCCCTTGTTGATTTGGGGCTAAAGTGCATGCAGCAAACTAAAGTGAGGTCCTATGAATAGCACCCCTAGATAAGCATATGTGTTGGTGATCTTGATCTCCTTAGTTTTGAAAAAGAAGTGGTCATCAGAGAGGATCTTCTTCGACACATAGAAGATGACTGTCAACAGACAAAGATCGCAGATAAGGGCCAGGGCATCCAATCATCTCTGTAATCCATCTTGGGATGAGGCTAGAAGGACCACATCATCCGCAAACAACAAGATAGAAATCAGGACATGGTTTAGAAGGCAACATTACCATCCTAGATGTGTTCCATCAAGGACTCCATCTCGTTAATGTAGATCCCAAATAATGTGAGGGACAAGAGGCAAATTTGCTAGACCCTAAAAATACTCCAGATAAAATTTGATAGCCCATGTGTTCTGATGGAGAAGAGGCAAATCTGCTTGAGCCTAACAATACTCCAGATAAAATTTGATATTGCATGCTTAATACTTATACAAGCTTCAGCTTATTATTGTTCTGGTAACTCTAATGTTTTGTTATTCATACAGATTCTGTGGATTCTGACTTCTTTTCTTGCCAAAGAGTGCTTCTAAGGACTTTCTATTGTTGTTATTTGTAACATTTTCTTATCCTTCTGAAAATATGACTAATATTTATTTCTTATTTATTACAGGGATTTTTACAATTACGGTTTGCACCATGGATTAGGAATATGCTTACAAGATGTGTTGCAATAATCCCTAGCTTGGTTGCTGCTCTTATTGGGGGCTCGAGTGGTGCTGGAAATCTCATTGTCATGTCTTCGGTAGGTGTAACCCATCTTGGTAGGTTTTTCTACTTTGATATGTTGTCTTTACATCCCTTTGCCCTATTTTGGTCATTGGTGGACATTAATATACTTTCATTCCTTTCATCTCTCTGTTTTATCTAAACATTCTGGCCCATTTGTGCCTTTATTAAACAGAACCTATTTTCTTTCAGCATGGTTATGGACTGACTAATAACTATGAATGTTTCAGATGATTCTTTCTTTTGAGCTTCCCTTTGCTCTTCTGCCACTTTTGAAATTTACAAGCAACAATGTAAAGATGGGTCCTCATGTTAATTCAAAGAAGGTGAGTGAAGTTCTGATTTACTCCAATCCATGTTTTCAGAGTCCCTTTTTCTGTTTCCTTTTGTTCCATGTGCTTGTTTTCTCTATCATTTATTGTGTATGAGAGAGAGATTGTTTCTGTCAGTAAAATACTATGTTCAAGTAAGATATCTATGATTTACAATACCTTGGAATCAGTGTGATTCACTATGCAAATCAGATATGACTAAATAAATTGGTTAGAAGACCTGTAGTAGATGTCTGTTCTGCCTTCTTTTTCTTGTAATGTGTAAAACCATAAATATCCTGTTGTTCATTTTGAAATCCTTCGGATGTAAATCAGACAATGAGGCATCTGGCCACATGCTTTTGTGTGTGATTTGGAAAACTATGGCAATGCTTTTCTAAGGATGCTTGATTTGTATTAGGAGCTTTTGCATTAAATGACCTACATGTGGTCATGTACATGGTTTTGCAGTTTTGCATGCCCATGTGCCATGTCAAAATACAGCACCATCTTTCCATAAAAACAAATTTTGAATGTCCTCTTTGTTCTTCTACCTATGCATGGCATTTAAAATGACAGGAATTAAATAATTTCACCTTTTGGGCATGTGCCTACTGTAACACCTCATATTGTATGAGGTTTCACATTGTGATTTTCATCATATTGATGATGTTTGTGTGAAATTTTCAATCTGAAATACTACTGAAGTGATTGATTTATTTCACCTACTTATTTATGATAAGTTATTTACAGACGCTTGCGTAAATTCTGAAATAAACACAACTGCAGTATTCACTTAATCAAAAGCAGAAAAAACAAGTAAAACACATATAACACAATAGAAACAATCACATGAACACAGTTATTTTTGGACAATTGTCCCCGGAAAAACCCAATGTGGGAAAACTGGTGCAGCAGATGAGAGTTTATATCATTCTTCAGCAGTGGAAATCATTCACAGAAAATATGACAAGCAGATATCTAGCATACACCTGAGATAATTTTTCCGAACCCTTTGGAAGAATTTCTGACACACTGGAGGCACCCTTCCTTCCTCTGCATCACTCCGCGGCCTTCTATGTAGTCACTGCGCTGGACTGCGTCACTCTCCGTGGAGGACCAGTATTGCTGCTCAGTGTTGAGAATTTGGAGTGCTGGTGTTTAATACAAATTCTCTTCTTGATAATTACTTGTGAGCTTGCTTGAGTTACTTATGTCTTTCTTTAGCTTAGTTAGTTTTTCATCAAGTCAATTATCAAAATGTAGAAGACACAAAATTAGGCTCCTAGAGCCAAGTAAAAACCTCTCCCTCTTGGAGAGGAAAACCTGCAAAGAATTCTTCTTATAGATCTTCAAATGACAAGTACCATGACGAAGACTCAAACCCTTAACTTTTGTATGCTTCCAAGACCTTGTCACAGACAGATCCTTCTCTTTTGCACTGACTTGCACTTTTTTATACCAGAACTAGAGAACTCGGTCTCTAGTTAAGTTCTTCTTTCTTTGTGCTCTCACTCAACGCTAGACTGGGCTGACTGTTCACTTGTTTTACATTAACACAAATCTTACCTTAGCACTATCATTTTACACAGTCCTGTACTTTGATGTACCTTACCTCAGTGATATAATTCACACTTTTACACAGTTAATTTGAGCCTTCTTCAGTGCCTCCATCTACAACTTTCTTCAACAAAGAGATCCGCACTTGAACTCGGTCCAAACTTCAGCTCTGAGATACGTACTTGACCACAACCCTTGTATTAGCTCTGTGATCCGCACTTTGACCGCAACACTAGTTTCAGTTCTGTGATCCGTACCTTTCTCCACGATGTAATGATACACAGATATCCGAAATTCTTCAAGTGCTATATGTCTGTTACTCCTACGCTTACTTCATAGACTTTCCTTGATATGTATTGCAGATGTATTCCAAATAATTTATCACAGACTTGACCGAAAAACTTATCCTTCAAATGAGTTGCAAATCAACCTTTATATAGAGCATATCTTCCATAATTTAAGCCGACCTGATCAACTGAGGGTAGGCCGACATCATCTCAGCTTATAGGTCGACTTGAAGAGCTGTCTTCCAATGTTTAAGGAGGTTGTTTTAGAGGTATTCCTTTGCAAACATGTGACAAGGTCTTGAAGCATGCTCTTTGGCTAGACACTTCATATTTTATGCCTAGAAGACTCAAACCTAAAGGACATCAAGAAGAAGTCCATCTACTTAATAAATCTTGCTCATGAAACCCATGAAGCAAGTACAACAAAAATACATTTTATTTTTTTGACTTCTTCTGCCTTCTTCTTCCTCTGCTGACTTCCCCTTCCTCCTTCTGTCTCTTCAACTCCACCTCTACAACCTCACCTTTGAAATTGAATTCTCTTACTTCATAATCGATTTCCTTCGAGTATCGAGAGTGTGTCGGGCTTACTTTCCAAATGATCCTCAAGCCTTCTCTTATAGTTTTCTCGCTGATGAATCAACGGCCCGGATTAGATCTCTAATCAATGGCTCAGATTAAAAGATGACTTGATCTTCATTTTCTAGAAGATTCACACTATGCTTTATTAATACCCTTTAATTAGTTAATTTCCCTAAGTTTAAACTTAAGGACCACTTTAAAATAATTAATTATTTTAATAAAGCATGATCCGAGTGGAATTTCCACAGACGGTTTTTGGGTTCTTTGGAATACTGATGTCCAAGCCTCTTCTCAAAATATGAGACTTGGAACACTTTCCAATGCTACAAAATCAACAGTTTGCAGATGGTAAATGTTACCCACCCCTGTGGGTGACCCCTACCAGAAACTTTTCTCCCATTTTGTTTTGTGATATTCCCACTAAATAATTTTGACAAACATATTTCTATTTTTGCAATTTTGACATTAGGAAAATATTCTGGTGTGTTAAGACTTCAGAAAATTGGGCTAGATAGACCCCACTTAATTTTTGGAGATTAAGGAGGCCATGCGCATTAGAGGAAAAGAAAAAATTATTTTGTTAGTGGAATGTGGGACCCCAAGGGAGAAGTTTGAACCACTTGAGGGAATTCGCACTAGAGGAGAGAGGAAAGAGAAGGGAAAGTGTGAGCTAGTGTAGATTGGGATCCACCAAGGGAGAGGGGATCAACAATTATAAATAGCACAAAAAGGCCACCATTTTTTCATCTTTTGTCTACCTATCTTATGAGAATTGAACTCTTTTGGAGTTTTTGATCATAAGAAGAGGAGTGTTGCTTCACACAAGAATTTGAAGAGGAAATTCCACCACCATTTCGGAGAACTTGGAGTGTCTCCCTAGTGAGGGAAATTGGATTCCAATTGAGGGCTTCTCTTGAGCTTTATTGTTGGAGTCTACCCATTTTTGCGCTCTCCTTGGGCACAATAGTAGATTGTGGCAACACATTTGCAACGACTAGACTGGGGCTAGAGATCCGGGTGTTTGCAGGAGATTTCCTTACCTTGTGGTCAAAACTCTTGTACCATTTTGCAGGGCTAGAAGAGTAGGATTTTGGAGGGCCAAATTTCTGTAATTTTTGCAATGCATAGAGCTTACTTGTTGAATCCTACGCAAGGGTGAAGATCAACTTGTTTCTAGGAGAGTTTGGGCTGAAGAAAAAGCCATTTTCCAGGGGAGAAATTGTGGTGATTTTGAGTATATTTTCAGCAGTGGATTATCGTGGGATTGAGTAGATCATCTTCAACAATGCACAAAGATTACTCGAGAGAGCAACTCACACTTTTTGGGGCTCTCCGGGTCAATTGGAATTAGTCCAAGATTTTTGTGGGTTTTTGTGGGTTTAGTGCAAGGTGATCCTGGTTAATTTTCCAGAATTTTCTGAGCATTTTTGAGGGAAGAAATTTCATTTCCTTTCCAACAGCAGCATCAGTATTTTCTGGGCAGTGTGTGCTACCTGTTTGAGCCATTTCCAGCAATTGGTTCTTCACATTCTCATTTGGGTTTTACATCACTTGTAGAAGCAAACCCACGTTTTATTGTTCTTACTCTATTGTAGAAAATTCCCAGTAGTATTAATAAAATGACCCAGATTTATTGCCAAATCACATGGTTTATTGATTGTGCATGGATGTTTAACATTTTTATTGTAGTAGCTTACTTCATGTTTTTGTGAAAATTTCTAAATCTAAGTGACAGAAATCCTACTATAGTAAATCTTATTTGCATTACCTCCTTGCCTTATTTCTATTACAAGTTATTTTTTTGAATCTTTAGTAAAAATACTAATGCAAATGCACTGCAGCCTACACAATTAGACATATCAAGTGCTGAAAAATAAGCGACACATTCAGACAAAGGACACTTATTTTTGGACAACTGTCCCTGGAAAAACCCAATGTGGAAAAATCGGTGCAGCAGTTCTGAGGGTTTATATCATTATGCAAATTTCTAAATACAATCTAGGGTGCCAAATCCGATTCACCCAACAAAGAAAGTCCTCGACAAAAGTACCTCTATCTGGAGAGATATTTCGGGTTTGTTATCGCCTCCTTACCGCCTACACCTACCTACAAATTAGTGAGAAAAGCCTTTAACCCCACAAGGTGTGGTTGGTGGCAAGGAACTCAGAGAATGGGCTATCACACTAATCCCGACTCTCTCCGTTTAAGATATCTCCTAGGTTAGCTATGTGGGGTGGTTCCTAAAGAAAAACTAAGTTAAAGATGTCAGTTTCTAGAAGAGTTGTTAAAATTAAATAGATTACTTCTTAATATTTATAAGCAAAAAGTGTTATGAGCAATAACCATCAATACATAATGAAAATCAGTGTCTTCAAAGTATTTCTCTTTAAAATGAAAATGTATTTGCTTAAATGAAGTAAAATGCTTTCAAATGGAAAGCAAAAGTAATCTTGAAAAGTGAAACAAGAAAATGCTAGCACGAGATATTGTAAATGCTTTCAAGATAAATAAATTTATGAATCAAAGCATGAGAAGCTATCTTGCTCAAAAAGAAACAATTAGTGTTCTACTTTGGATAATGTAAATGAGAAGATGGAAAAACTCTAAGGTTAGGCCAAGAAAACAATATGCAATTAAATTTGCAATATCAAATAAGGGTACTTGCCAATGAAACAAGATATATCAATAATTCACAAGCATAATGACCATTAAAATGACAACATGCAATGAAGTTTCCAAAGTAAGAAAATTTCCAAGTACCATATAATTAAACTTGTTGCAAAATTTAAGAGATTAAAATGCTTGCATCCAAAGTGCTTCTTAAAATAAGATTTGTATGTGAAACTTTAGACCATCAAGATAGCAAGAAATTTGATAAATTTGCAAGTAAACGTGATGAAATAGTGCTCTTGGCTTATTTTATTAGTTAGCTCTAAAGCAAGATTACAATTGAACTCTAATCTTCATACTTCACCCTCGCCCAAATGTTTGGATCTCACAGTGAGGAGTCCATAGAGGTAGAGGATCCCTAAAATGTCTATTCAGCCAACTTAAGTTGGAGGTCAATTTTAGTGATGCTTGGGGCATGTAAGATCTAAAAGTAAAATTAACAAGAAAATGAAAATTCAACTTCAACTTAAAATATATTTGATTGTCATGAAATAAAATGTAGCTTTACTTGATGCATCAAACTTAAGATTGTAGAGTGTCCTCAATGGTTTAAAGCATAAGCAAATTTGAAGTATGATTTCAAGCTAAATAAACTCAAGTAAAAATGCTTGCATATAAAAAAATCTGAATTTGCTATGAAAGTAAATGCTCTTAAAACTTGTAGCAAATCAAAGTGAATAGCTAGAGAAATGAATGAAATACACGATTATGTTAATTGACCAATAAGATGAGATGCATGCAATTTAAAGAGATGAACAAATCACACCACAAGTCTTCTCCAAAAAATGGAAAGATTGGGATACCTATGGGTAAAACCCACACTCCCAAAATAAGAAATTTTATTGGTTGTTAGAGGCAAGAGACTATGAAGCCTCTTACAAGCTCAAGGAAAACATTTACAAATGAAACTTGAGGTCTTGGACTTATCCTTGATGAGAAATTTACTCAATATAAAGACTCAATAGAAATCAGATTTTTACAAGTTAAAAAGAGAGGCTAAGCCTACTCAATGCTCACGACCAAGAGAGAGAGAAGAAGCCACGAAAGGAACTCCGCCTTCCTCAAGGAACCTTCTTAACTTCCCACAACTAAAGGAAAGAGGGAGAATCCTCCTTGTTTGACATTAGAGCTCAAAGGTCCTGCAATAATTTGTTAGTAGTTTCTTGAAAGTGAATCCCACAAATTGCTACAAGAAAACAAGTTAGAGAAACAGGGCTACAAAAAACCAACCAAGTGTTAGACAAAGGAAATCACAAAATATTGCACAATAATCTACAAAGGGCTAAGCCAAAGAGGATTAGTAAACTCTCCTCTTTGTATAGCCATACTTAAACTCTTTAAATAGCAAAATATGATCCAATGAAGCATAATGAAAAGTAAAATATTTTTAAATGATTGTATGCATACAAACTATGTTCAAATGAATCCTTGCAAGACACTTTTTCATAAGATAAACTATGAAAATCCAAATAACAAATGAGAGTTCCTTTGAAGGTGCTTCAAGAGTGGGTTGGTCTCCCAAGGACTTCCCCTCACACTTGATCCAAAAAGAGTTCTTCTACAATACTCAAGGTCCATGTAGATTTAGATAAGCAAACAATGAATTGAAACTTCTAGAAATTTATATGAAATTAAACTATAACTTTCAACCTCTAGAGCCTACTTTCAAATCAAATGCTAATACAAGATAGTTGTGCACTAGCAAGATCACAAGAATACATGCAAAATGAAATAACTCAAAGCATAGAAAATATTATATCAATAGCTCAAAATGCACCATGCTCCAAAGGAAGAACACCCATGAATGGACCTCCAAAGTATTTGTATTAATATTCTTGAAAAATGTACAAAGTAGCAGCACTTCCACAAACACAATAACTGGTAAACATGATTTCAAATGAGAGCCCAAGACTCAGTTATATGAGAGAATGGGAGCAAATCTCAATGAAAAACCAAATGCCAAGTGGTAAAAGGGAGGAGATCTCAAGGAAAATTCGAATTTGATAAGTGGAGCTCCATTGCCAAGTGTAAAAATTGAATTCTGGCAAGTAGACATCATTTTCTTCTTCCCTCATGTGCCAAATTCGAATTTTATGATGGAATGACAAGTGTATATGGGTGGTAACCCATGTGGAGACAATTTCCCACAAAATTCTCCACCAAATATTCTCCCAAATCCTCCCAAATATGCATTAACTTCACAAATTTGAATTTCCAAGTAAGCAACTCTCATTTAATGTCAGAAATTCGATTTTAGTTAAGCACATCGCATGTTTTTTCCTTGATTTTGGGAGTCCACATCACCTTGGGACTTCATTTTAAATCCTCCATAATTTTCCACCTCATTTTCACAACATTTAGCTTGTGTGGATATTTATTTTTCTTCATTTATTTAATTTCTGGCTTAATTAATTGCCAAATTTCCCACTAAACTTAGGAAAAATAGGTTTTGAGGGTTCAAACACATTTTTAACCCCTCAAAGTGTGTCATAGTAGAAAGTTGAGGGTGAGAGGTGTAACTTTGATTACTCATACCCCATACAACTTCTCTAGACAACACTTATTACAATTCAATTAAAAATTTTATTGCAATTTTCGACCTGCGGGAAATCTAAAAATTAAAAATTCACTACCTAAACTTAACCAAATTCCACAAAATTTTGTGTGTGATATATTATGGTAATATACATTGACTCTAGACACTAGGACTCACCCAAGGGCTCACCATCAAGCCGTACTCTGTCTTTGGGATAAATTTGGAGGAAAAAACTCAATTAATTATTAACTCTTGGTAGGAAGATGATAATTAACCAAGTGAAAAAAACCTCCCATAGTACTACTCACTTGTTGACAAGGTCTCAGGCTTGCTAGGCTTGTTATAGACTCAATACTGACTCAAAACTCATCATTACTAGCATCAATTATTACAATTCCCTGTAGGGCGTGGAATCTAGGTACAAGAGAAAGATGATGAGAAGTAGAAGTAGAGTTTAAAAACTCTGTTGAACTAATGATATCTAATGATATCTGATGGTATAAGTGTCCTCTGGTTCATCTTTGAGCATGGATTCTTCACATAATCATCAAGTGTTACTTCAGTGATCAACATTTGGCTCCATATGGGGATGCATGCTAGATATGAAGTGATAGTGTGCAAGAACCTGGAATCTGCATTCACCAACCAAAGATATATATTAGTAGTATCCATTCAAAATATCATCGAATAAAGTCAAGTACATAAATGGAAGTTTCATTCTAAGAGCATAAATAACAATTTATTCATGAAAGAAATTCAAACAAAATTGACAAGAGATAAGGTTAGAAAAATTATACAAGAAGATGCGCCATGGCATCAGATGTCTTCAATGAAATTCATGCTGAGAACCTGCTTATTTTTAGGAGGGTCCATGGGTTTCTTCTCTGATGTGCCTTATCCAATTCTGAATATCTTAGGACTTTGATCGATCCCAACACTATGTTGTACTTGGTCTTCAAATTTACCGAATCCTTTCTGTTTTTTTCTTTTCTTCTTAATAGATTGTGATGTTGATGTTGATGCAATCAAAGTATACCTTTTTGTCCGATCTTGAAGATGCTCAGATGGAAAATATGAAGTATCCAAGACTTCTTTGACCTGCCTTTCTCGATTTTTCATCTGCTCTGACATGGGTGATGGATCAATCTCATATGTATAAACTTGATTCCCCTTAGTTTCCTTTCTATCTAGGTCACCTTCAATTAACCATTTTTCAATGGAATAAATGCCTTCATCATAATGAGATGAAGCTTGCTCTAGAGGATGGGGAGGCTTATGATTTGTTTCTTTGTTCCTTTTCCATTCATCATTTGCCCTAAGATGGAATTTTTGTATCTTTAATCTTTCCATTTCCTCCAACCTATTCTGAAAAGTGATTTGATTAGTCTTCATACCATTTATTTCCTTAGCATGATTTGTTTCCATGGTATTGATTAATTGCACTTATTTTTCTTCCATGGTGAGCAACCTGTTTTGAATAGAGGTCATCTGATTAGAATGATTGACCTCCATGGCCTTTAATGTGTGTGTATGATTTACTATTAATCTTGTTTGATTGAGTTCCATGTTTTTAATGAGTTGATCTTGGTTGAGTTGCATATCCTTAATCATTTGAGTCAGCTCCTTGATGAGATCCCTATCATTCTCATTTTCTTGAGTTTTCGCTTTGATCTTTCTTTCATCTCCATATTTTTCTTCAAAGGCATCAATGATTGATTCTAGAGAATCAAAATTGTTAGCAGGTAAATCTATGAACCAATCCATAGCATAGCCATCTAATGAAAAGATGAAAAGGTTTATTTTAACGTCCTCATGGCTAATATCATGGCACCATTTGCTCACACAAAGGTGGCAATTCCTAAGGTGAGTTTCGGTGGTAATGGCATTGTTACCTAGAAAACTAGGCAACTCATCAACAACCTCAATGGCTTCATTTGGAATAAAATTTGGATAGCCTGGAATGTTAGTAAAATCACAAGGGGCGAACATATCATTCATGATGTCATGCTCACTTGACCCTGAAAGAGCAAATGGATATCATAAAGAGGCTCTTGTCTAAGATTAGCAAGAATTCTACAAGAAGGCTTCAAGCAGAAATCCTTGCAAAAAATGAAATAAGTGGAGTCGCCACTTGAACCAGAATCTAACTCTAAAATCCAACATACAAAAACCAAAAGTTAGTTGATTTCCAAAGTACAAGAAAGCTTGTCCCTGACAATAGCGCCAAAAAATGTTATCGCCTCCTTGCTGACTACAACTATCTACAAGTTAGTGAGAAAATTATTTAACCCCACAAGGTGTGGTTTGTGGCAAGGAACTCAGAGAAGCGGCTGTCACACTAATCTCGACTCTGTCAGTTTAAGCTATCTCCTAGGTTAGCTATGGGGGGTGGTCCCTAAAGAAAAATTAAGTTAAAGATATGAGTTTCTAGGAGAGTTGTTAAAGTTAAATAGATTACTTCTTAAGATTTATAAGAAAAAAGTATTATGAGCAATAACCATCAATACATAATGAAAACCAGTGTCTTCAAAGTATTGCTCTTTAAAATGAAAATGTATTTGCTTAAATGAAGTAAAATGCTTTCAAATGGAAAGAAAAAGTAATCTTGAAAAGTGAAACAAGAAAATGTTAGCACAAGATATTGTAAATGCTTTCAAGACAAATAAATTTATGAATCAAAGCATGAGAATCTATCTTGCTCAAAAGGAAACAATTAGTGTTCTACTTTGGAGGATGTAAATGAGATGATAGAAAAACTCCAATGTTAGGCCAAGAAAACAACATGCAATTAAATTTGCAACACCAAATAAGGGTACTTGCCAATGAAACAAGATATATCAATAATCCATAAGCATAATAACCATTAAAATGACAACATGCAATGAAGTTTCCAAAGTAAGCAAAATTTCCAAGTACCATAGAATTAAACTTGTTGCAAAATTTAAGAGATTAAAATTTCTGCATCGAAAGTGCTTCTTGAAATACGATTTGCCTGTGAAACTTTAAACCATCAAGATGGAAAAAAATTTGAGAAATTTGCAAGTAAACGTGATGAGATAGTGCTCTTGGTTTATTTTATTAGTTAGCTCTAAAGCAAGATTACAATTGAGCACTAATCCTCAGACCTCACCATCGCCCAAAGGTTTGAATCTCACAATGAGGAGTCGATAGAGGTAGAGGGTCCCTAAAATGTCTATTCAACCAACTTAAGTTGGAGATCAATTTTAATGATGCTTGGGGCATGTAAGATCTAAAAGTAAATTAACAAGAAAATGAAAATTCAACTTCAACTTGAAATATATTTGATTGTCATGAAATAAAATGTAGCTTTACTTAATGCATCAAACTTAAAATTGTAGAGTGTGCTCAATGGTAAAGCATAAGCAAATTTGAAGTATGATTTCAAGCTAAATAAACTCAAGTAAAGATGCTTGCATATAAAAAAATCTCAATTTGCTATGAAACTAAATGCTCTTGAAACTTGTTGCAAATGAAAGTGAATAACTAGTGAAATGAATGAAATGCACCATTGTGTTAATTGACCAATTAGATGAAATGCATGCAATTTAAAGAGATCAGCAAATCACACAAGTCCTGTCCAAAAAATGGAGAGATTGGGATGCCAATGGGTAAAACCCACGCTCCCAAAATCAGAAATTTTATTGGTTGTTAGAGGTAAGAGACTATGAAGCCTCCTACAAGCTCAAGGAAAACCTTTACAAATGAAACTTGAGGTCTTTGACTTATCCTTGATGGGAAATTTATGCAATATAAAAACTCAATAGAAATCAGATTTTAACAAGTGAAAAAGAGAGGCTAAGCCTACTCAATGCTCATGGCCAAGAGAGAGAGAAGAAGTCACAAAAGGAACTTGCCTTTCCTCAAGGAACCTTCTTAACTGCCCACGACTAAAGGAAAAAGGGAGAGTCCTCATTTGACATTAGAGCTCAAAGGTCCTGTGTAAATTTATGTAGATGTTCTATGCTTGATGCAACCTTACTTTTCACTACAGAAATCACATAAACAATCAAGTAAAACGCTGATAGAACATACTAGTGGATCTACAGATGACAAACCAGAAACAGAAAAATGTGGTGGTGCATTACGACGGTCAACAGGATGCTTCAACCAACAAAGTCTCCTTGGTCAACCAACCTAGCATGTGTCACAACAGCCCTCAAAATAGCCACACGGTCAACTCAAAGTCAACGCTACCCAGAAAAGTCAACACAGAACAATAGCAAGAAAGTCAATGTAGCTCAGCCTTTGGTCAACCTTTTAACCTCAGTTCTTTTGCCAATATGTACGGCCTTCCAAAATCGAAGTCTCCACCAAAATTCAGCCTATTCGGACCATGCGTTGACCAAAGTCAACGCTGGTCAAACTTGCGTGGAAACCCTAGCTGCCACATTTTTCTTCTTCGTCCTTCTTTCCCACATGTGAACCAAAACTGCCTTCAGGAGCTCATACTAAATCAAACGAGGAGAGATGTTGTGTGAGGATGAGATGAAAGTCCTCCAACGTTGACTCTATTTATATCAATCACTGAGGGTGTGTAACACATCTGCTGGGGGTGTAAAACCTTAAGGCCGACCTGCACATATTTGAAATTATTAAAATAAATTCAAAATAAATGTTCTTCTCATCAGATTAAGATCAATTTTAGATCGATCTTACACCTCTCCGAAAGAGGAACCCAATAACAATATTGGTATCTTCATCTGAGCATCACAACCTGGAATTTGGACCTAGTTGTCCAATTTTAACACTCCCTCTCAACTAGGGAGAACTCCATCCACCTGTGCAATCAAACATTGTGCGTCATCCCGCCTTAACTTGCTTTGTTGGCCTCTTTATTTCAGAACAGAAGTGGGTCAGTCACAAAGACATCATTCCAAGGCTGACAGATTCAGCCCAGAGGTCCGAAACCTCTATCGGACTCACAAAGAGTCTCATACCAACCCGAAGTTGGTTTACTTGACCTGAAGTCAGTTGGAGGTCTGAAACCTCACTATACTTGATTCCAGATCAAATGGTTGGACCATGCCATCCTAGATAGAGAGTACGGCAATCTCTGATGCGTCCATCAGTCTTTGCTACTAGTCTCTAGCTTTTTCCACCTCATTGGCCAAATGAGAGGTACTTCCCATGAGCCCTGAACTCAATGGGTAGGATGCATACGGGGCATAGATAATGAGAGGTGAACCAACTCAATAATCACAACGGTGGGGCCCAAGCACACCAACAAGGTTCGGAAAGCCTAGCCCTGTAGTTGCTTATAGCTCTAAGAAGCTATCCTCAAAGCCCTCTAGAGCTCCCAGAGCTCATCGTCCAACAGGACCCACATCATAGGGTCGTTCCACGATACCAAGACTCTCACAAAAGGTTAGGAACTTGACCTTCCCCAGGGGCTTAGTGAGCACTGAGAATATCCGCGACCTGCTCATCAGTTCCTATATGATCGAGCCTTACGGCGCCTCACTGTACCATATCCCAGATAAAGTGGTACCTGATATCAATATGCTTGGATCGATTGTGGAACGTTGGATTCTCGGACAAGCGAATCCCACTCCGGTTATCACAGAGTATCATGGTGGTATCTAGCACATGTCCAAACAGAGCACTAAAGAGCTTTCGCAAGCAAACTGCTTCACAACAGGCCATACTCGCTACAATGTATTCGGCCTCTGCGGTGCTCAAAGCCACCGACTTCTGCTTCCTGCTCATCCATGAGATCAAAGCAGAACCAAGATTGAAGCAGAATCCCGATGTGCTCTTACGATCCACCACACTACCAGCCCAATCGGCATCAGTATATCCAAGGAGTGTCATGCTCGCGGCAGTGTATTTCAGCCCATGGTTTATCATGCCTCGAAGATATCTCAGAAGATTCCTGGCACCAACCCAGTGAAAGTGACGAGGTTCAACCATTTGTTGACTCAAAGTGTTCATTGCAAAACATATATCTGGATGAGTGTTCACTAAGAACATCAGGGCCCCTACAAATTGACGATACTCAGTAGGATTTGACAATACGGGCCCAGCAGCGCTGCCACTCAACTTCTTGAAGTTGAGCTCCATCGGTGTTGACACAGATTTGCAGTCCACCATACTAAATCTTTCCAAAAGCTTCACAATGTATTTTCCTTGAGAAAGGAAAATCTCACCAGGTCTTTGCCAGACCTCCAGGCCTAGGAAATAATGCATCAATCCTAGGCCTTTCATCTCGAACTTAGCACCGAGCTCCCTCTTGCACTGATGAATGAGAGGGTTAGCACCTGTCAGGAAGAGGTGATCCACATACAACACCAGAATGAGAGGCTTCCCCTTGACAACCTTGAAGTAAAGGTTCGGATTAGCATTACTTCGAGTGAAGCCCAGCTTCATCAAGTAGCTATCTATCCTCTCATACCAAGCTCTGGGTGCTTGCTTCAGCCCATAGAGGGCTTTCTTCAACCTACAGACATGGGTGTCCCGATCCTAGACTTCGAACCCCCGAGGTTGCTCCACATATACCTCTTCCTTTATCGCACCATGCAGAAATGCGGTCTTCACATCCATCTGATGAAGACTCCATCCTTGCGTAGCAGCAAGGGCTATAATAGATCGAATGGTGGTATATCGAGCCACAGGTGCAAATATGTCATCATAATCTATGCCTTCCTTTTGAGAGAAGCCACGAGCAACGAATCTTGCCTTGAACTTTTCAGCACTTCCATTAGATCCATGCTTGATCTTGTAGAGCCATTTCGAGGTGACAACTGCTTTGTCCTTCGGTCTTGGAACCGCATCCCAAACATCATTCTTCATATGGACTCATACTCTTCGTGCATAGCATCCTTCCAGACTTGATGCTTTACGGCTTCCTCAAAGGATCTAGGCTCGGATTGTACAATGGTATTCATGGCTGCTAGATACCCTTGGTATCTGCTCGGCTTCTTGCTTTCACGGAACGTCCCCCTTGGGGCTGCATGACTCTCAGCATCCTCGAGAGTGTCCCTGAGCCATGATGGTCTCTTTCCCAGTGAAGGAGGTGGATCAATCGGGTCCATCGGTCCTTCAACATCAGGCATTGTTTCATCCTTTGGTTCCTCTTGATTTCCAGGCCTTGCTTCATGATCTTCCTTAGATCTCGGAAGATTGACTACTTTCCTCAGGGAAGTATCTTCGTCAAAGGTGACATCGTGGCATATCTCCACTTCCCTTTGACTAGGCACATAGACTCTATAGGCCTTCGAAGTTTCACTATAGCCCATAAACATTCCTTTCTTCCCAGAAGCATCCAGCTTGCTTCTCTTTTCTTTCAGCACATGAAAATAAATAGGACATCCAAAAACTCTAAAATGTGAGACGTCAGGTCTCTTACCAAAGAAAACCTCTTCGGGAGTTTTGGATTCTAGAGCAGAATGCGGGCATCAGTTTTGTATGTACACAGTAGTGTTCGCAGCTTCTCCCCACAGAAACTTCGGTAGACCTTGGTCACATAGCATGGCACAGGCAGCTTCCACAATGGTCCTGTTCTTTCGTTCAGCAAAACCATTTTGCTCAGGAGTATAGACAATTGTGGTCTCCCTCTTAATGCTAGCTTCTCTACAAAAATCCGTGAACTCGTTTGTCTCATATTCAGTGCCATTATCAGTTCTCAAAATCTTGATCTTCTTCCCTGTCATATTTTCCACCAAGGCTTTGAAGGTACGGAACCACATGAAAGCCTCATCCTTCTTCTTTAAGAAGTATATCCAGGTTTTGCGAGAGAAGTCATCTATGAACGTCATATAATATGAACAACCTCCCAAGGATGTCACAGGCAT
This sequence comes from Pinus albicaulis, assembly GCA_034641835.2. NCBI lineage: Eukaryota > Viridiplantae > Streptophyta > Pinopsida > Pinales > Pinaceae > Pinus > Pinus albicaulis. The sequence continues at coordinate 393,562,916 of CM076580.1, read as the reverse complement.
CATTCCAGATAGATCAGAATGGATCACTTGCAAGACATCAGATGTCTTTGTGACACTTGAGGGGAAAGGTCCCCTTGTATGCTTTCCTTCGGCACAACCCTTACATACACCTTCATGATTATTTGAAAACTTGGGCATCCCTGTCACCACCTTCCTTGCTTCGGGAAGGGCTTTGTAGTGAAGGTGTCCAAACCTTCGGTGCCATAGTTCAGTCCATTGGATAGTATCACATGTCATTGCTCCCAGTGGACTTCCTCCAACCTGGTAGAGTGTATCAACTCTAAACCCAATCGTGATAGCTTCCTTGAAGCTCTTCTTCCACATGAGCATCTTTCCATCAGTGAATGCCACATTGAAACCTTTGTCTTCCATGGCTGTTATAGACACAAGGTTCTTCTTCAAATTTGGTACATAGAGTACATCCTGTAAGTGGAGGACTTGACCTTGAGACAAGTGGAGGGTCCCAGTCCCTGTCCCTTTCACGAGATATGTGGCATTATCTCCAAGGATAATTTCCAAATTAGTATCCTTCTCAACCATATTAGGGAGTGCTTCCTTGAACCCAGTGATGTGCCTTGAGGCACCACTATCTATCAGCCAAACATCCATAGTGTCGGGTGGAGATGCAACAGAGAGGGCAGATACAAGAATGTATTCATTTCTTTTATCAACAACATGTGATTCCTCATACCTGGAGTTTCTTAACCTTTTGAAAGGTTGATCATTTCCGCCGGAGGGAGCCTTCCTCTTTCCCTTGAACCTGTTGTTCTTTTGATTGCCATTCCTCTGATTGTTGTTGTTATCATCGCCATCGGGAGAATCCTTCTTGAAAGGACATTCTCTAGCATAGTGACCAGGCTTATGACAAGTGAAGCACTTGCCCTTCTTTCCTTGGGCCCTTGCTTTTCCCTTATTCTTTGGACCACTAGAGTTCTTTCTAGAATGAGCAGCGTATGCAGCATTTCCTTCATTTCCATACTCCTTCATTCTTGATTCTTCTTGAATGCATCTTGACAGTACTTCGTCAAAGTCAGGTATCACATTATTATTTAGAATGGTAGTGTTGAACACATGCCATTCGGATGAGAGCCCTCCAAGTGCGGTGAGTACCATCTCTTGATCAGCTATTGTCTCCCCAATAGCCAGCAGATTGTTCCTGATTTCGATCAGCTTTAGAAAGTATGATTGGACAGACTCATCCCTGCCTTTCTTCAAATTCTTCAATTGATTCTTGAAGAATAGTACTTGATTCGCATTGGTGGCCTTGAACATGAGGATCAATTTATCATACATCTCTTTGGATGTGCCCAACTCAGAGATGTAGGCCACCAGACTTTTATGAATGGATTCCCTGATCATCAGCTTTGCTTTGATCTCCCCCTTCTTGTACTTTGTTTTGGCAGCAGCAATAGCAGTGGATGGAGGTTCTTGGATTTTACCCTGCACATAGTCCATGACATCTTGGTCTTCCAATTTGAGATCCAATATCATCTTCCAAGCATGGAAGTCATCCTTCCCAGTCAATTTGTCATCCTCCTTGAAGCCATAGTTTGTGGAACCCATTTTCCTCCTCGGTGATTGCTACAAATAGGGCTTGTCTTCACCTCAGCTCTGATACCATGTAAATTTATGTAGATGTTCTATGCTTGATGCAACTTTACTTTTCACTACAGCAATCACATAAACAATCAAGTAAAATGCTGATAGAGCATACCAGTGGATCTACAGAAGACAAACTAGAAACAGAAAAATGTGGTGGTGCGTTACAGTGGTCAACAGGATGCTTCAACCAGCAAAGTCTCCTTGGTCAGCCAACCTAGCATGTGTCACAACAGCCCTCAAAACAGCGACACGGTCAACTCAAAGTCAACCCTAGAAAGTCAATGCTGCCCATAAAAGTCAACATAGAACAGCAGCAAGAAAGTCAACGCAGCTTGGTCTTCAGTCAACCTTTTGACCTCAGTTCTTGTGCCAATATGTACGGCCTTCCAAAATCGAAGTCTCCACCAAAATTCAGCGTCTTCAGACCATGCGTTGACCAAAGTCAACATTGGTCAAACTTGCGTGGAAACCCTAGCTGTAGCAGTTTTCTTCTTCGTCCTTCTTTCCCACGTGTGAACCGAAACTGCCTTCAGGAGCTCGTACTAAATCAGAGGAGGAGAGATGTTGTGTGAGGATGAGATGAAAGTCCTCCAACATTGACTCTATTTATATCAATAACTGAGGGTGTGTGACACATCTGTTGGGGGTGTAAAACCTTAAGGCCGAACTGCACATATTTGAAATTATTAAAAATAAATTCAAATAAATGTTTTGCTCATCGGATTAAGATCAATTTTAGATCGATCTTACACCTCTCCGAAAGAGGAACCCAATAACAATATTGGTATCTTCATCTGAGCATCACAACATGGAGTTTGGACCTAGTTTTCCAATTTTAACATCCTACAACAATTTGTTAGTAGTTCCTTGAAGGCGAATCTCACAAATTGCTACAAGAAAACAAGTTAGAGAAAGAGAGCTACAAAAAACCAACCAAGTGTTAGACAAAGGAAATCACAAAATATTGCACAATAATCTACAAAGGGCTAAGCCAAAGAGGATGAGTAAACTCTCCCCTTTGTTTAGCCATGCTTAAGCTCTTTAAATAGAAAAATATGATCCAATGAAGCACATTGAAAAGTAAAATATTTTTAAATAATTGCGTGCATACAAACTATGTCCAAACTGTTGAGATTTTGTGTATTTGGAGTAGCATCAGTTGTGCTCTAGCTCCCAAATTTCGTGGAAGGACTAGAGTACACTTGATCCACAACACCCAAAAAGGGATTTGGGAAATTTCAATTAGTTTGGAAGATATTTAATTAAATAATTATTTTAATGTATTTCCTAAGTCTAAACTTAGGAAAATGAAATAATTAAAGTTAATTAAATTAAACATGTGATGAAGTCTTAAGTCACACGGATCAAGCTTTCTTTTCATCTTAGCCATTGATTCAAGATCTGATCATGGTCGTTGGTTTCCCAACGAGAAAACTATAAAGGAAAGGCTTGGGGTCATTTGTAAAGACACACAGAGGTAGAGCACTGAAGCTAAGCTGAGATTCTAGGGCGGGTTTGCTAAGAATTCTCAGAAGTGTTTCGACTATAGAGAGGGGAATTTAGACCAAGGGGATGATATGATCCCAAGGTTTAGAATCAGCAAGAGGCAGAGATCAGCTAAGAGAGGCAACGCAGAGAAGCAGGAGAGCAGCAACAGAGAGGGCAGTGATTGTGCTACGCAGGTGTTGCGCAGTCCCTCCCAAGACAACGTGATTCAGCTGGAAGCCCTCAGGGGTTACGCAAAGACCCTAAGGGGCAGTGTAAGGACTTCGTCACCCAGTCTGGGGTAACGCAGCCCTTTCCAGGCCAGCGCTAAGTGACGCAGGGGCTTCAGAGGCTAACGCAAGACCTTCAGGGGTAGCGCTGGGGTTTCTAGGGCCTGATTTTGGCTAAGTCCTGTAAATCCCGTTTGACGGTGTGGATAAGTCATTATTTTGGCTTCAGAACAACCAGTGAGTTGTAGATCTAATTTATCTCTATCGGATTTTCCAGATCTGGAATCCAGATTTGCTGTATTCAGAAAATTCTTAATAATAAAACCCTCCAGCAGCCAGCAGACGGGTTTTCCCACATTGGGTTTTTCCAAGGACTATTTGTCTAGAAAATCACTGTGTCACTTTGTCTATGTGTGCATGTACTTTTTCTAGATCTAGATTGGTGAAAGTCTGTTATGTGTTTTGCTTCGATATTAATCTGAATTTTCAACTTAATAACTTAATTAAGTAGGAGGAGCATAACCAGATCTAATAGTAGATTTTTGCATAAGTGTAACATTCAGAAATTTTCACATGGTATTAGAGCAATTGCAGATCTAGGAGGGTCACCAGCAAAAGGCTGAATGTTCTTGTTGCAAAAAACAACAGGAAAAGCAGTAGAAGGGCAGATCTGAAGCGACAGCGCAGTTTTCAAAGGCAGAGTTACGCAGAGGGCAGGGTGACGCAGTCTAACGCTGTCTCCTAGCAAGCCCATGCATTTATTGCGCAAAGGCAGCTCGTAGACAACACTAGATTACTCTGAAGCCAGCCAATGTGACGTAGATCTGAATCTATCAGATCCAGAAGAGCCTGAAGCATAGCTGCAGAAATTCAGAAGGTACTGGTGGGGTTAAATTTCTGAAGTTTTCAGATTTTAGCCTAAGCACGAGTGACAAAGAGCGGGAGGAGATCAACTTCTCAAAGAGTTTCTAGCCAAGGAAACTTGTAGATTGATCAAAGGATCAAAGAGAACTGAATCATTGTTGATTTGGCAGATTTCCAAGAAGGGAAATCAGTTGTCAGAGGGAGCAGAAGTTGCCTGTTTTGCCAAGGCCCTTAGATCCAGTTCTCTAGCAAAGAGAAAGGGAAGTTCCGACACATTTCTGAGCAGATGGCTCCTCATGGACTGCGTGATCAGGACAAATTGGATGGCCTCTCCAGCTTCTCAGTTTGGAAGGCTAGGATCCTAATAGTCCTAGAGGCATATCATCTAAGAGACCATGCAGAGAAAACTCTGGCCACACCGACCAATGCAGATCTCCTAAGGAAGCACAATGAAGCTGTTGGGCATGCCAAGTGGTTGATCATGGATGGAATTAAGGACCATATTGTCCCACACATAGCCGAGAAGAAAACAACTAATGAGATGTGGAAGGCCTTAACTTCCCTATATCAAGGAAAGTCTGTCCAAAGGAAGATGTTGTTGGAGACTCGGATGAGGTCATTCATGATGATCAAGGGAGAAGACATGGAACATTTCCTCTTCAGATTGTAGTCGATTCGAGATCAGTTGAGTGCAACGAGTGCTAAGGTGGAAGATGATGTGATGGTCAGGACTACTCTCAATGCAGTCACAGATGAGTGGCAGAGCGAACCTCCCAGATTGGGACAGCTTGTGGGTAATTCTGCGTCAAGAAGAACTCCACAGATTCACCAAGAAGCAGTACAGCAAGGGATCGAGCAAAGTGAAGAAGGAATATGATGAAGATGCAGCCTTGGCATCAAAGAGGCAGTAGGGAAAGAAGAAGAAGGATATTTCTAAGATCAATTGCTTCCAGTGTGGTGAAATGGGACATTTTGCCAACAATTGTCCTCAGAAGAAAAGGGACAAGGAAGCTTCTTCTTCCAAGGCTGCTGTGGCGGATGATGGGTTGGAAGAAGATGCAGCCATGAGCGCTCATGAACCACGAAAGTGGGGCGACATGGATCTGTAGAGGAGCTACAGAATGTAGGGAGGGATCCTTGAGCAACTCATCTCTTGGATCACATGCAAGCTACGATAGCCTTAAAAGTTAAGACAATAGCGGGACAAGTGGAGCAGTGGGTGCATAGATCACGAATGAAGCAGAGGCAGATCTGAAGGCTAGAAGGAACAGCGCAGTGCAGATGCAGCAGCAGTGTAGAGGCAGCAGCAGCGTAGGGGCTGATGTGACTTTAGCAACGCAGAGCAGAGCCGCTTACGCAGAGCAGAGTTGCAGCAGCGTGGAGGCTTCAGGAGGATAGCGCAGCACAACAACAGTGTGAGGGATTTCAGCACAAGGGGCTGATGTGACTTAAGCAGTGCAGAGGGAGTCTACTTACGCAGTGCAGAGTTGTTGTGCATCATCCTTTAGATGCTAGCACAGATCATCAGACTATGGAGCTTCAATGATAAAGATGCAGCCCCACTGACTTGTCTATCAAAGATTGGGCATGAGATTCAGTTGTTTCTCTCAACAACTGAAGTTTCATTGCAACAAATCAGCAGTGACAGTGCTATGAGCAACATAGATGCAGCAAATTGAGAGGGAGCTACAGTACAGATGTTGCAGTGGCAGTGGCAGAGTCATGGGAAGCAGTACAAAATGGCAGCAACAATGCAGAGTTGAGTGGCAGCAGGCCAAGCATCAGCAGCACAGAACCAGTGCCCAAAATCTTGTAATGCATAGTGTGATGTATTGAGCACACTCCTGAAGCTAAGAGGGAGTGTTGAGATTTTGTGTATTTGGCGTAGCATCAATTGTGCTCTATCTCCCAAATTTTGTGGAAGGACTAGAGTATACTTGATCTACAAGACCCAAAAAGGGATTTGGGAAATTTCATCTAGTTTGAGAGATATTTAATTAATTAATTATTTTAATGTATTTCCTAAATGTAAATTTATGTAGATGTTCTATGCTTGATGCAACTTTCCTTTTTATTCCAATATCAGTCAGCAATCACATAAACAAGAAAGTAAAATGCTAATAGAACATACCAGTAGATCGACAGAAGACAAGCCAAAATATATAAGTGTGTTTTTGCGTTACGGTGGTCAACAGGATGCTTCAACCAGCAAAGTCTCAATATGGTTAGCCAACCAGAAGTGTCACACAACCCTCTAAGACAGCCAGATCAGTCAACCCACAAAAGTCAACAAAAGTCAACATTGTCAGTGAACGCAAATAGCAGCAACAGCAAAGTCAACACATCCAAGTCAAAGTCAACGTCTAGCCTCGAGATTTGTGCCAAAAAATGTGGATTAAAGAAATCAAACTTTTGGGAGAGTTTTGGGTCAATTTGACCAAGCGTTGACCAAAGTCAACGTTGGTCAATTTCTGCGTTGGAAACCCTAGACAGTTTGAAACCCTAGTTGCTGCTTTTTCCCACGTGTGAGTGAAGAAGAGACTCCAATAGATGCTCGAACCAATCAGATGAGGAGAGAGGATGTGATGAGATGGATGAGTGAAAATGTCTTCCAATGTTGACTAATTTATATCCATCAATGAGGGTGTGTGACACAACTGTTGGGGCATGAAGCCTACATTTCATTTCAGGTTGACCTACACATATTTTGAATAAATTCAAAATAAATGTTTTGCTCATCGGATCAAGATGATCTTTAGATCGATCTTGCACGTCTCCGAAAGAGGGGTCCAATAAAAATATTGGCATCTTCATCTGAGCATCACAACATGGAGTTTGGACCTAGTTGTCCAAAATTAACACTCCCTCTCAACTAGGGAGAACTCCATCCACCTGTGCAATCCAAACATCGTGCGTCATCCCGCCGTAACTTGCTTTGCTGGCTTCTTTATTTCAGAACAAAAGTGGGTCAGTCACAAAGACATCATTCCTAGCTGTCAAATTCAGCCCAGAGGCTTGAAACCTCTATAGGAAACAAAGAGTCTCATACCAACCCGAAGTTGGTTTATCTAACTCGAAGTCAGTAAGAGGTTCGAACCTCACTAGACTTGATCCCAAATCAAGTGGTTGGACATGTTCCATCCTAGATAGAGAGTACGACAATCTCTGATGTGTCCATCAGTCTTTGCTACTAGTCTCTAGCTTCTCCCACCTCACTGGCCAAATGAGAGGTACTTCCCATGAGCCCGGGACTCAATGGGTACGATGCATACGGGGCACAGATCATGAGAGGTGAACCAACTCAAACATCATAATGGTAGGGCAGAAGCACCACAAGGTTCAGCAAGCCTAGCCCCGTGTGTGCTTATAGCTCCGAGAAGCTATCCACAAAGCCCCCTAGAGCTCCCAAAGCTCATCGTCCAACAGGACCCTCAGAATAGAGTCGTTCCACGATACCAAGGTTCTCACGGAAGGTTAGGAACTTGACCTTCCCTAGGGGCTTTGTGAGAATATCAGCGACCTTCTCATTAGTTCCTATATGATCGAGCCTTACGACGCCTCATTGTACCATATCCCGGATAAAGTGGTACCTGATATCAATATGCTTGGATAGATCGTGGAACATGGGATTCTCGGACAACCGAATCCCACTCTGGTTATCACAGAGTATCACGGTGGTATCTAGCATATGCCTGAACAACTTACTGAAGAGCTTTCACAACCAAACTGCTTCACAACAGGCCATACTTGCTGCAATGTATTTGGCCTCCGCAGTGCTCAAAGCCACCAACTTCTTCTTCCTGCTCATCCATGATATCGAAGCAGAACCATGTGTGAAGCAGCATCCTGATGTGCTCTTACGATCCACCACACTGCCAGCCCAATCGGCATTAGTATATCCATGGAGTGTCACGCTCTCAGCAGTGCATCAACCCATGGTTTATCATGCCCCGAAGATATCTCAATAGATTCTTGGCACCAACCCAGTGAAAGTGATGAGGCTCAACCATATGTTGACTCAAAGTGTTCACTGCAAAGCATACATCCGGACGGGTGTTCACTAAGAACATCAGGGCCCCTATGAGTTGACGATACTCAGTAGGATTTTCTAGCACGGACCCAGCAGCGCTGCCACTCAACTTCTTAAAGTTGAGCTCCATTGGTGTCGACATAGACTTATAGTCCACCATACCAAATCTTTCCAAAAGCTTCACAATATATTTTCCTTGAGAAAGGAAAATCTCGCTAGGTCTCTGCCAGACCTCTAGGCCTAGGAAGTAGCGCATCAGTGCTAGGTCCTTCATCTCGAAATCAGCAGTGAGCTCCCTCTTGCACTAATGAATGAGAGGGTCAGTACCTGTCAGGAAGAGGTCATCCACATACAGCACTAGAATGAGAGGCTTTTCTCTATCAACCTCGAAGTAAAGGTTCGGATCAACATTACTACCAGTGAAGCCCAGCTTCATCAGGTAGCTATCTATCCTCTCGTACCAAGCTCTGGGTGCTTGCTTCAACCCATAGAGGGCTTTCTTCAACCTGTAGACATGGCTGTCTCGATCCTGGACATCGAACCCCATAGGTTGCTCCACATACACCTCTTCCTTTAACGCACCATGCAGAAATGTGGTCTTCACATCCATCTGATGAAGATTCCATTCTTGCGTAGTAGCAAGGGCTATGATAGATAGGATGGTGGTATATTGGGCCACAGGTGCAAATATATCATCATAGTCTACGCCTTCCTTTTGAGAGAAGCCACGGGAAACAAATCTTGCCTTGAACTTTTCAGCATTTCCATCAGATCCATGCTTGATCTTATAGAGCCATTTCGAGGTGAAAACTGCTTTGTCCTCCGGTCTTGGAACCACATCCCAGACATCATTCTTCATAATGGACTCATATTCTTCGTGCATAGCATCCTTCCAGACTTGATGCTTTATGGCTTCTTCAAAAGATCTAGGCTCAAATTATACGATTGTACTCATGGCTGCTAGATACCCTTGGTATCTAGTCGGCTTCTTGCTTTCATCGAATGTCCCCCTTGGGGCCATATGTCCCTCAGCATCCTCGAGAGTTTCCTTGAGCCATGATGGCCTTTTCCTTGTTGAAGGAGGTGTATCAATCGGGCCCATCGGTCCTTCAACATCGGGCATCGTCTCATCCTTCAGTTCTTCTTGATTTCCAAGCCTTGCTTCATGATCTTCCTCAGATCTCGGAAGATTGACTACTTTCCTCAGGGAAGCATCTTCGTCAAAGGTAACATCGTGGCATATCTCCACTTCCTTTTGACCAGGCACATAGACTCTATAGGCCTTCGAAGTTTCGCTATACCCCACAAACATTCCCTTCTTTCCAGAAGCATCTAGCTTGCTCCTCTTCTCCTTCGGCACATGAAAATAAACAAGACATCCAAAAACTCTAAAATTTGAAACGTCAGGTTTCGTACTAGAGAAAACCTCTTCGGGAGTCTTGGAGTCCAGAGCAGAATGCGGGCATCGGTTTTGTATGTATACAGCAATGTTCGCAGCTTCTCCCCCCAGAAACTTCGGAAGACCTTGGTCACATAGCATGGCACGCGCAGCTTCCACAATGATCTTGTTCTTTCTTTCAGCAATGCCATTCTGCTCAGGAGTATAGACAGTTGTGGTCTCCCTCTTGATGCCATCTTCTCTGCAAAATTTCTTGAACTCATTCGTTTCATATTCAGTGCCATTATCGATCCTCAATATCTTGATCTTCTTCCCTGTAAGATTTTCCACCAAGGCTTTGAAGGTACGGAACCACATGAAAACCTCATCCTTCTTTTTCAAGAAGTATATCTAGGTTTTGTGATAGAAGTCATCTATGAATGTCATATAATAGGAACATCCTCCCAAGGATGTCACGGGCAGCATACCAGACAGATCAGAAAGTATCAATTGAAAGACATCAAATGTCTTTGTGACACTTGAGGGAAAAGGTCCCCTTGTATGTTTTCCTTCCGCACAACCCTGACACACACCTTCATGATCATTTGTGAACTCAGGCATCCCCGTCACCACCTTCCTTGCTTCGGGAAGGGCCTTGTAGTGAAGGTGTCCAAACCTCCGGTGCCATAGTTCAGTCTGTCGGATAGTATCACACATCATCGCTCCCAGTGGACTTCCTCCAACCTGGAAGAGTGTATCAACTCTAAACCCAATCGTGATAGCTTCCTTGAAACTCTTCTTCCAGATACACACCTTCCCATCAACGAATGCCTCATTGAAACCTTTGTCTTCCATGGATGATATAGACACAAGGTTCTTCTTCAAATCAGGTACATATAGTACATCTTGCAAGCGGAGGACTTGACCTTGAGACAAGTGGAGGGTCACAGTCCCTATTCCTTTCACAGGATATGTGGCATTATCTCCAAGAATAATTTTCAGATTAACATCCCTTTCAACCATATCAGAAAGTGCTTCCTTGAACCCAGTGATGTGCCTTAAGGCACCACTATCTATCAACCAGACATCCATAGTGTCGGGTGGAGATGCAAAAGAGAGGGCAGATACAAGAATGTATTCATTTCTTTTATCATTAAAAACATTTGATTCCTCATACCTAGAATTTCTCGACCTTTTGAAAGCTTGCCCATTTCTGCCGGAGGGAGCCTTCCTCTTCCCTTTGAACCTGTTGTTCCTTTTATTGTGATTCCTCCTGTTGTTGTTGTTGTCATCATCATCGGGAGAATCCTTCTTGAAAGGGCATTCTCTAGCATAGTGTCCAGGCTTGTGGCAATTGTAACATTTGCCTTTCTTTCCTTGGGCCCCTGCTCTTCCTTTGTTCTTCGGACCACCAAAGTTCTTCTTCTTAGCATGAGCAGTGAAGGCAGAATTTCCTTCATTTTCATATTCCTTCATCCTTGTTCCTTCTTGTACGCATCTTGATTGTACTTCGTCAAAATCAGGTATGACATTGTTATTGAGAATGGTAGTGTTGAATACATGTCATTCGGATGAGAGACCTCCAATGCGGTGAGAACCATCTCTCGATCAGCTATTGTCTCCCCAATAGCTAGAAGATTATTCTTGATTTCGATCAGCTTCAGAAATTATGATTGAACAGACTCATCCCTGCCTTTCTTCAGATTCTTCAATTGGTTCTTGAAGAATAGGACTTGATTCGCATTGTTGGCCTTGAACATGTGGACCAACTTATCATACATTTCCTTGGATGTGCCCAACTCAGAGATGTAAGCAACCAGACTCTTATGAATTGAGTCCCTGATCATCAGCTTTGCTTTGATTTCCCCCTTCTTGTACTTTGATTTGGCAGCAGCAGTTGCAGTGGATGGAGGCTCTTGGATTTTACCTTGCACATAGTCCATGACATCTTGGTCTTCCAAATTAAGATCCAATGTCATCTTCCAAGCATGGAAGTCTTCCTTCCTAGTCAGTTTGTCATCAACCTTAAAGTCATTGTAGTTTGAGGAACCCATCCTCTTCTTCGGTGATTGCTACAAACTAGGGCTTTGTCTTCACCTCAGCTCTGATAACATGTAAATTTATGTAGATGTTCTATGCTTGATGCAACTTTTCTTTTTATCCCAATATCAGTCAGCAATCACATAAACAAGAAAGTAAAACGCTGATAGAACATACCAGTAGATCGACAGAAGACAAGCCAAAATATATAAGTGTGTTGTTGCATTACGACGGTCACCGGGATGCTTCAACCAACAAATCTCAATACGGTCAGCAAACCAAAAGTGTCACACAACCCTCTAGGATAGCCAGATCAGTCAACCCCCAAAAGTCAAAGAAAGTCAACGATGTTAGTCAACAGTGAACTGCGTTAATTACAAATTTTCCCTTTCTTCGATGATTTTGAAGCGTTGAATGCAACTTCCTTGGAGTTTGGAATTCCTTTTCTCATTCTATATGCAATGAGAATCCCATGAAGTTCATCCATCTTTAGAGTATCCAAGTCCTTTATTTCTTCTATGGCACTTACTTTAGAATCAAACCGTTCTGGAAGTGATCCCAAAACTTTTTGGACAACTTTTCTTTCTTCAATGTTTTCACCTAGACCCTTGAGTGAGTTGACAACTTCACCTACTCGAAGGAAAAATGTTGCAATATCTTCTTAGCCATCCATCTTAAGGCTCTCAAATTGTCTTCTATGAGTTTGGAGTTTTGCCTTCTTGCCCTTGGAGTGCCCATCATAGATAGCAATAAGTTTGTCCCACATTTCCTTGGCAGAATCATGTGAAATTTTTTGAATCTATAGCAGAAATCCTACTGTAGTAAATATGATTTGCATTACCTACTTTCCTTATTTAAATTACAAGTTATTTTTCTGAATATTCATAAAAACACTAATGAAAACACACTACAGCCTACACAATTATACAGATCAAGTACTAAAAAATAAGTAGAACAATCAGACAAAGGACACACAAAATTTTCGGACAAATGTCCCTGGAAAAACCCAATGCTGGAAAACCGGTGCAACAATTCCAAGGGTTTATATTATTATGCATATTTCTAAATACAATCTAGGGTGCCAAATCCGACTCACCCAACAGAGGTAATCAAGCTAAGCATTGCAAAGCTTATAAGGATAATAGATCAAGGAGATATAGGGTCAATTATCAAAGCAAGCCACTTAGCTCAAAAAAACAAGGTCAAATCAAGACCTATAATTCATTTGATCCTTTGGCTAAGTATGGCCTAGCATATTCAAAATGCAATGATTTTGGCCATGATGCACAAAATTGTCCATTTACATGAAAAAGGGAAGAGTTGAAGGAGGAACCCACTACAGATAAATGTGGCCTAGCTTTATGTGCACAAAGTGATGAAAATCAATGGTTTGCGGATAGTGGATGTTCAAGACACATGATAGGTGACCAAAAGAAGTTTATTTCATTAAACAAAAAGGATGGAAATGTATCCTTTGGAAGTGGATCTGTTAAAATTGTCGGAAAAGGGGCAGTTGCTCTTGTTAATGGAAAGGGAAAAACACAAAATGCATTGCTGGTGGAAGGGCTCAAACACAATCTTCTAAGCGTTAGCCAGATTTGTAACCAAGGACATAATGTTATCCTCAGTACTAAAATTGTGAGATAAGAAAATCCTCTTCAGGAGAACATGTGAGAAAAGGAGTAAGAACACCAGATAACGTATACATTTTGAGTAAAAATCAAGAAGAAAAATGCTATATGAGTCAAACAGATGAAATTTGGTTATGGCACAAGTGATTGGGACATCTAAATTTTGACAACTTGGCATTTTTTTTTCCTCATCTTTCTCCATTGATTTTTGGGTCCATTTTGCAGAGGTTTTGACAACCTTTTCAAGAAGTATTTTATTACTAACCTTGGCAGGAACTTAGGATCTCAACACTGTAAATCATATCGAAATTCCATGCAGACTGTCATCACCTTTTGGAGCAGATTTCATCATCTCAAGAGGCTAAAGTTTCAAGATATTATTCGAGGAGTCTCTCTTGTATTCCATTGCCGAATTTTTGCAAACTGTTGTCACTGCTTTCTTAAGAAGGGATTCTAGTGTATAAAAGTCAAATATTTATTGTAAAAGCCTTCTTGAAATTGGAGCCTTTCCTCACAATAAAGGAAGCTCTCATCATTGTAACAAGAAGTTAATAAAGAACCGACTTTTCTTGAGGGAGCTTGGGAAGTCTTTCCCATGGTATCTCACCTACTCATTTAGAGGGAGGAAATCTTCTTGAGTGGTTAACTTTCTTTTGTCTAGTCTCTAATTTGCTCAACTAATTTACTTGCATTCATCATTTCGTTTGCTAATCTAATCTAGTTGTGAATGGTTAACTCATAACCTCAACACATAACACTCACATTTTCCTATTTTTCAAACTTGCCAATCCATTATCTTGTATCTTGTGTTGTGCAATCTATTTTTTCATTTGTTTAAGTAAAAACATAGCACTTTCATTTCAATTGACAAGCTAATGTTTTCATTGTTTCATGCTAATCATTAATTTTTATCTCAAGTCATCTAGTTGCAATTTTATATTCTTGTTGGGTTATTAGAAAACTTTGTATCTCACTTTTGCACACATCTTTGGAGCAACCCTTTACAAGTCCATTTATTTGCAACTTAGTTTGAGTCATCTAATTGTGTATGTTTTATTAGCTCATTCCATTCACAAACAACTTTTTAGCTTATGATTTCATGCAATAATTGTCATATCACATCATTTTCATTTCAAAGCTTGTGAATTGGTATCTAAAAGCATTGAGCTAGTTTTCATTTTAATATTTCCATTTGAGTTATGTTTTATGGAGCAGCATTGCTAGTTTATGTCATATTGGGCTAAGCACAAATATTAAGCACTTTTTCATTAACATATCTCATTGAAAGCATTCCACCCCCCTTAGCTAACCTAGGAGAAAGCTTAAATGGAGAGAATCGGGAATAGGTGACAGCCCCTTCTCTTAGTTCCTTGCCACCAACCATACTTGGTGGGGTTGAAGACTTTTCCCACTAACTGTAGGTAGGTGTAGGCGGCAAGCGATAACAGGTCCAATGCATCATACTCGTCAATCCCGTCTGTAAAGGACCTCATCAAGCCTACAAAAGCGTTTGGCTCTCGCTCCCTCTCTGGTTCATCCAAAAAGTGAGGCATAGTAGGGTGGTAGTCTGACCATGTGTGTGGGCGTTGTTGTGTTGCACCGTGTGTGCATGTGCATGGCTTCCTTCTCCTATTTCGAAGCCACCCTCTCTATTGTTGATCTGGCCCTGTTGGTTCTAAATTTGCATCTCCTTCATCTGTTCCATCATCTCTACAACCTATTGATTTTGTCTCATCGAATGTTGCTTTTGCCTCATCAACTCCTCCAAAAATTGATTTTTACCTTTCTCCATAGGTTGTTCATTGCCTTCTTGGTTCTCCATGTGCTCCCTTGTGTGCTCAAGCTCTATGTTCAGGAGAGGGTCGAGCTCTCCTCTAACACGACCTATTCCTCTGCCTCTGTGAAACACTACTCCTTGGTACCTTGGTGGCATCACCTGTTATTTTGCTCACAGCTGGCCAAGAACATGCTCTGATACCACTGTAACATTCCAACAAGGAAATAATAGTGAAAATAAAAAACAAATGATTTTTGGGGAGCATCAGATGTGCTCTAGCTCCGAAACTTTGTGGAGGGGCTAGAACACATGACATCTCGAAGCCCCATAAATCATTTGGAGAAATTCCATCCGAAGCCTATGTTATTCAAATAATTAATTATTTTAAAGGGGGCCCAAGTTAAAACTTAGAGAATTTAAATAATTAAACTAAATTAATTTAAACATGTCGGTGAGAATGTTCTATGTGACGAAGATCAAGTCTTTTCTAATCTTTAACCGTCAATTGGAGATTAGATCACGACCATTGATTCATCAACAGGAAAAGTATAAAGGAAGGCTTGAGGGTCAGTTGGAGAACACACACAGTGACTGAATTTAGAGATTGTATTATTCTGACGGAGAAGTGCTCAAATGAAGATCAGATCTGAGTATCAGTGTAGTGAGGGGCACTTCGGCAGCGGGACTTCAATCCAAGGCTGAGAATACAAGTGCAGAAAGGCAGATCAACACCAGGAGATACAACGCAACCCTTGAGAGGGTGACGTAGAGCTGGTAGGGCTCACGCAGAGCCAGAAAGGTGACGCAAATCCAGAGGAGGTGACGCAGTCACTTGAGTAGCTGCACTGGGGTTTCTATGAGGCAGATCGGGTTGCCATTCAGCAGATCGATTGTAGAATTTTTGACCCCACTCCGGTTTTCAGTTTCACCTTATCACTCCCATATAGTTAAATTCCCATTCACATAATCATACATTCAAAATTCTGGAAATGAAAAATATTTCTGAAAACACAAATTTAGGAATTTCACAATCCCTGGAAATGTAAAAATAAAAAAACAGAAAAATATTATAGCCACACAGAGAAAAATAACACTGTGATTTTTGGTCAATGTGACACTGAAAACACCCCCTACAACTCTTGGGAAAAACCAGTTTGAGAGCTCTTCTTTATTTCTGAAAAATGCTTTTATAGTGAAACAGAAATACACAAAAAAATTTCAACAACCACAAATTTACTTATCTCGAATTCCGTGCTTAGCCACCACCTTGGAAAACGAGTATATCACTAAGAGATAGAGTATATAATCCTCTCATACGCCCATATCATAGAGGAGAATGCCCTAAATTGATTCTAGTTACAGGCAATTTAGCTTAGTTTATTGAGTAGTAGTAGGATCAGCAGTGTCATTGCCAGATCGAGAAGCATCCCCATGAGGAGCACGAGTAGCGTAGAAAGAAGCAAGGGTACAAGAGGCAAAGGTAACAAAGTGATAGAAAGTGTATTACAACGAACAAGGGAAGCATAAATACCAGCATAGGACTAATCAAAAAAGCCCAGTATACAGGGTAAGACTACCAATCCATAAAGGGGCTGTTATAAAAAGCCTGCACATATCCGTTGTAAACAGCACATAGTCCCCTTCCCTTGCCCCACCCACGAGGTCTCAACCTCACTCTATCAAAACGTATAGCCGATCACTCAATGTCGCATGGGGTAAATATCCTGCCAATAATACAAAAAAATTAAAGCAAAAATTATAGCATTAAATGTTGTACAGACAACTTAGAAAACTGTGCGAGAACAACTGTACGTATTGCCTTGAAATTTGTGCCAAACCCAGCTATACGAATCTCTCGAAATTCGTGTCCAGAAAAGTGTTGAATGGTGCCTCGATTTCTGTGCCTGAAAAGCAGCTATACGGTCCTCGAAAATCGTGCCTCAACTGCTGCAATAAATGTTGCCTTCTCTCTCGATTTTTTGTGCCAAGCTGCCTCGAAAATTGTGCCTCTAAATTGCTGTATGGACTGCTAAAATAAATGCCTTGGGATTCGTGCCAAGGTTCTGCTCTTCTTCTTCTCCCTGCGTAGAAATTCTCCTTTCTCTCTCTTGCTCCTTCTCTCAATCTGCTCATGAAAAGAATGAATGACCTTTTCTCTTTTTTCTCCTTTTACCCTAACTCTAAGTGACTTTTGGGGAATACCTAAATCCAATGGCTAAGAATAAGTGTGCATTTAATTCTCACTTTCTAATTTTTAATTCACCCCACTTAAATAAAGACCCACTTAGCCTTTTATTTGCATAGTCACTTTTTCACTTGCTAATTTTTCATTGACTTTAATAAAGTCACTTTAAAATTAGATTGTAACTTTACCACTTATAAAGTCACTTTAACATTAGATTTGACTTTACCACTTATAAAGTCACTTCAGGAGAAAAGTACAAAATACATTTGGACACTTTTCCCTAGGCCAAAGATAAAAGCCTTAGGGAACCACTTGTCCTCTGGTACCCAAATTTTAACACTCCCTCTTACCGAGGAAAGTGTTCCTCAGCACTCCCATCTTGTCTCTCAAATAGACATGCTTGCCGCATGGTAAGGCTTTGGTGAATATGTCCGCTACCTGCTCATCTATGGGAATATACTCAAGCTTTACAGCTCCCTTCTGAACATAGTCTCTGATAAAATGATATTTGATCCCAATATGCTTTGACCTGTCATGAAAAGTTGGATTCTCCATCAGTTTAATGCAACTCTGATTATCACAATAAACCATTGAAGGTCTCAATGCTTAACCAAATAAGCCAAACAACATCTTGCGAAGCCATATGGCCTCACAACTAGCCAAATTGGCTGCCATGTACTCTGCTTCCGCTGAACTCTATGCAACTAACTGTTGCTTCTGGCTGAACCATGACACAACTACCGAACCCAACCCAAAACAACACCCTGAAGTGCTCTTCCTATCAGAAGCACAACCTGCCCAATCTGAATCAGTGTACCCTGCCAGTCTCACTCCATCTCCCTGCCTATAATCCAGACCAAAATCCACTGTCCCCTGCAAGTAATGAAGAATGTGTTTTGCAGCGACCCAGTGCACCCTCCTGGGCTCACACATGAATTGACTCATCGTGTTAACTGCAAAACATATATCTGGTCGAGTGTTGACCAAATACATCAAAGAACCAATCAGCTATCTATACAAAGTGGGATCCACCAACTCGAAATTTGAAGAGTGAAGCTTCTTCCAGTTAGTGATCATAGGTGTAGACATGGGTTTGTAATCCTCCATGTGAAATCTGCTAAGAATGTCCACAATATACTTCCCCTGTCCCAGGAAGAAATGGCCCTCCTCCTGCCACACCTCCGATCCCAAAAAGTAATGCATCAAGCCAATGTCCTTCATCTCGAACTCTGAAGCAAGATCTCTCTTGCAACCCTCAATGAGTCTCTCTACACTTGTACTGACCAAGTCATCCACATACAACACCAGAATGAGAGGCTCCTCACCTACCACAATAAAGTATAGGTTCGGATCTGCATCACTCTTTGTGAAACCCAACTCCTGCAAGTATGTATCAATCCTTGAGTACCAAGGTCTAGGAGCTTGCTTCAGGCCATAGAGTGCCTTCTTCAGTCTGCATACATGGGACTGCTTCCCATGCACCTCAAAGCGCTGCGGCTACTAATTATAAACCTCCTCCTGTATGAAGCCATTGAGAAATGCGATCTTCACATCCATCTGGTGGATCTTCCAACCCATCTCTGCTGCTATCGATATAATGGAGCGAATGGAAGTATATCGAGCCACAGGAGCAAAGGTCTCCTCATAGTCAACTCCCTCTACCTGTGAGAACTCTCTCGCTAAAAACCGGGCCTTGAACTTCTCGATGTTGCGATCTGCAACATGCTTTATCTTGTAAAGCCATCTAGAAGTAACCATTGATTTACATTCAGGCCTCGGCACCACCTCCCAAACATTGTTCTTCATAATAGAAGAATACTCCTCCTGCATGGCCTCTCTCTAGACCTGCTGGCTAGTTGCCTCCTCATAGCTAGAAGGCTCAGAATCAACAATGCTAGTGATCAATGCCATATAACTACAGAACCGCTCAGGTGGTTTACTCTCTCTAATCTGTCCCTTTGGCCCAGCAACAGATGTGGCCTCGCGCAAGGTGTCCTGAAGCCACTTGGGCTTCCTCTTCCCTGACCACACTTCTCCCACTGGAGTGAAAGAATCCTCATCATCATCAAAACACTGAACTCCTGAAGGCCTGCTAACTGACCTCATGCCTAAACCTATGCCTGTAGATGTTGAATTATCGTGTGAATTGTCCATCAGTGGGCTACCCTGTGAACTACTCTTCGGACTACTCTGCATGTTGGCTGAAGCACCACCCATCTGACTCTGAGAGCCACTGCTCACTGACGGACCTGACACTGTAATCGATGTACCTCCTGATCCCTGTCCACTGGATCCCTGTGACTGACTCAGCTACCCCTGAGGGTCTGGTGAACCCAGATACTCTAACTCCTGTGACCTTCTGAAAGCCCTATCCTCCTGGAACTTCACATCCTGCCTGACAACAACTTTCCTCCTCACAGGAATATAAATCCGAAAGGCTTTCGAGGTCTCACTGTAACCCACAAGGATGCCCTTATCTGCAGTGGGCTCTAGGTTGGTCCTCTTCTCCTTGGGAAGATAGGAGTATGTAATGCACCCAAAGATACGAAAGCGACCAAGATCAGGCTTCTTCCCAGAAAAAACCTCCTCCGGAGTCACATTGCCCAAGGCACGATGTGGACTCCTATTCTGCAAGTACACAACAGTGTTGCAGGCCTCTGCCCACAAAAACAAAGGTAACCCCTAATCATGAAGCATGGCTTTGGCAGCCCCAACGATGGATCTATTCTTCCTCTCCGCAACCCCATTTTGCTGGGGTTGTAAGAAAATATGAAATCCCTCCTAATGCCTGCCTCCGCACAATAATCAACAAACTCACCAAGGGTATACTCCACTCCATTGTTCGACCTGAGGACCTTGATCTTCCGACCTGTCTAGGTCTCCACAAGAGCTTTGAACTCTTGAAACTGCTTGAAGACCTCACTGTTGGTCTTCAAAAAATAAATCCAGGTCTTCCTGGAGTGATCATCAATGAATAAAACATAGTACTCATAGCTACTCAAGGATACATGAGACATCCAACCACTCACATCGGTATGAATCAAGTCAAGAATCCCTGTCGATCTGTTGTCACTGCTGGGAAAAGGGGATTTGGCAAACTTCCCCATAACACATCCTCTGGATGTATCAAGGTGATCAAAACTAAAATCTGGCACACTTGTGGTGATCTCCCGCAATGTCCTCACGACCCCATGATACATGTGCCCCATCCTGCGGTGCCAAATCTCGCACAACTCTGAACTGCTAGATCTGTTGTCGGTACTGCTACTCAATGCCATCAGGGGCTAGAATGAAAAATTGTACACCTTGGCATGGCACACACCAATCACTCTAGCTGAATCAGCTGGAGTGCCTCTAGGATATATAAGCACTTGCCCTCTCCTGAACAACACCTCATACCCTCTGTCCTCAAGTGTTGAAATGGATATAAGGTTCTTCTTCATTCCTGGCACATATAGAACATCTGACACTTTCAAGTGAGGTTTGGGTTCCCTATCAAATGTCAATGTCCCCACACTAACTGCTCTAACAATGTTGTCATCACCAAGTACTACTTCAATATCAGTGCCACTCTCTAAAAGCTCCGAGAAGCACTCCCAGACTCCTGTCATATGACGAGAAGCCCCACTGTCAACATACCAAATACCTTAAGATGCTCCGCTAGTGGAGGGAAGTGCACACTCCCTTTGAACCTGTGTGGCATGTGATCCTGCACTTGTGGACTAACAAGATATGAACCCAAACTCGGCCAAAGCTCTCTGAGAAGTCCTCTATCTCTGCAGTAGATGCCATGGTCTTGTTCTTTCCCTTCTTGTTCTTCTTCTTCGGACACACAATTGCATAGTGTTCCCACTTCTGACAATTCCAACATTTGACTTTGGAATAGTCCTTCTCCTTGTTTACCTGCTTACCTTTACCTTTGCCTTTGCCTTCACCTCCACTTGTTGAAGCTTGCTTCTTTCCTTTGCCCTTCTTGCCCCTTGCTAACAATGCTACATTGTCATCTCCTCCACCTGTTTGGCTGCCCCAAGATGGTTCTTTCTGATCTCATTCTGAATGCAATCATCCCACAACCTCTCCCAGTTGGGAAGGTTCTCCTGTGCAACAATCCCATCCCCAAAAGTCTTGGGCAGACCATTCAATGTAATCCAGACCAACTCGGTGGGTGGAATGGTCTCTCCAACAACTGCCAACTCATCTCTCACATAAGTGATCTTTGTGAGGTATGTTGTAGCACTATCAGTGTTAGCCATATTAATGGCCTTTAGCTTCTCCATTAGGACCATTTTTCTGTTTTCATTGGTGCTCTGGTAAAGATTGATCAAGGCTGTCCACATCTCATGTGCATATGTCTTTCCTTTCACATGAAGAATGTCATGATCTTTAACACCATCGAGAATCAATCTTTTTCCCTTAGCATTCTTCTTGTTAAAATCTGCCAACTGAATAGGGTCAACAAACACTGCTACTGGGTGTTGTGTGGTGTGAACCATTATGCCCCAGACTTCTACCTCCTCAAATATGCTCTGGATTCTCTCCCTCTATGCACTATAGTGGCTCTGCCCATCTAACCTATCCTCAACCCTCAAGCCCAAAAACATGCTTGCTGTCCTAACAAACTAAAAATTTCAAAACTATGGTAAAGGTTTAGTTCTCTGTGTGAAAAATCAGCTTGCTGTAATTTTTCACTTGCTGCCCCAAACTGCACTTTTCAGCCACCCAAGCTCCACCCATGTAGAAATTTTGACCCCACTCCAGTTTTCAGTTTCACTTTATCACTCCCATATAGTTAAATGTCCATTCCCATAATCATACATTCAAAATTCTGGAAATGAAATATATTTCTGAAAACACAAATTTAGGAATTTCACAGTTGCTGAAAATGCAGAAATAAAAACATAGAAAAATATTACAGCCACACACAGAAAAATAACACTGTGATTTTTGGTCAACGTGACCCAGGAAAAACCCCCTACAACTCTTGGGGAAAACTAGTTTGAGAGCTCTTCTTTATTTCTGAAAAATGCTTTTACAATGAAACAGAAATACACAAAAAAATTCCAACAACCACAAATTTACTTATCTCAAATTTCGTGCTTATCCACCACCTCGGAAAACGTGCCAACAATACAACATAAATTTTACAACATTAAATGTTGTACGGACATCCTAGAAAACTTTGTCAGAACAACTATATGGACTGTCTTGAAATTCGTGCCAAACCCTGCTGTACGGATTTCTTGAAATTCGTGCCCAGAAAAGTGTTGAATGTTGCCTCAATTTTGTGCCTGAAAAATAGTTGTACGGTCCTCGAAAATCGTGCCCCAACTGCCACAATAAATGCTGCCTTCTCTCTCATCGCTTTTCGTGCCAAGCTGCCTAAAAAATCATGCCTCTAAACTATTGTACGGATTGCTGAAATAAATGCCTTGGGATTCATGCCAAGGTTCTGCTTTTCTTCTTCTCTCTGCTCTGAAATTTTCCTTGCTCTCTCTTGCTCCTCTCAATCTGCTCATGAAAAGAATGAATGACCTTTTTTCTTCTTTTCTCCTTTTACCTTAACCCTAAGTGACTTTTGGAGAATCCCTAAATCCAATGGTTGAGATAGCTTTAGATCAAGGGCTGAGAATAAGTGTGCATTTAATTCTCACTTTCTAATTTTTAATTCACCCCACTTAAATAAAGACCCACTTAGCCTTTTATTTTCATAGTCACTTTTTCACTTTCTAATTTTTCATTGACTTTGATAAAGTCACTTTAAAATTAGATTGTAACTTTACCACTTATAAAGTCACTTTAAAATTAGATTTGACTTTGCCACTTATAAAGTCACTTTAAGAGAAAAGTACAAAATACATTTGGACACTTTTCCCTAGGCTAAAAATCAAAGCCTTAGGGAACCACTTGTCCTCCAACACCCAAATTTTAACATCGAATGTTGAGCCGGGAAGGCTCATGAAGAAGGTGACGCAGCCACTAGAGGAGGTGACGCAGTCTCAACAAAGAGCTTGCTGCATCCATCGCTGTGCAACACCGGGGACAACGTAGTCACTTTGGAGTTTCTTCATTCTATTGCTGGATCAACCTGTTGACAACTAGAGTGGCACCTGATGATTATGTGAAGACTCCATGCTCAAGGATGAACCAAAGAACACTTGTACCATCAGATATCATCATGTATCATCAGTTCAATAGAGGTACTTCGTCCGTGCACTGCTTCGTGAGAAGAATTCGATCTCTAAATTCAGCCCAAAGAATGTTACATTAACAACTCTAATATTAACTTTCTGTATATTCTCCAACTAACCCCAAGCCTTCCTTTAATACTTTTCCTATTGATGAATCAACGGTCGTGATCTAATATCTAATCAACGGCTAAGATTAGAATAGACTTGATGAACATTCTCACCCACATGTTAAATTAATTCACTTTAATTATTTAATTTCCCTAAGTTTAGACTTAGGGTCTCCATTAAAATAATTAATTATTTGAATAACTTAAGCTGCGTGTGGAATTTCTCCAAACAATTTATGCGTCTCAGAGATCTCATGTGTCCTAGCCCCTCCACAAAGTTTCGGAGCTAGAGCACATCCAATGCTACTCAAAAATCAACACTCCCTCTTAGTGAGGAATGTGCTCTAGCAATACTTCAACGAGAAGCATCACCCTGATCCACGACATCGGTCCTCTGTGCTGGTGATGCTCGGTTGCTACCCCTCATCTATTGCGTTGTTGCCTTCTGTAATGCTGCCCATGACACTGCCACTTGTCACTGCCTCATCTGTACTGCAGCTCACTCTGAAATGCTGCATCATATTGCCCATAGCACTGCCACTGCTAACCGCTGCACTGCAACTCAGCTGTTGAGATTCAAGCAACTGAAAATCCCACCCAAAGACTTGACATACAAGTCAATCTGGATGCATCGCGATGGTGAAGCTCCCTCTGCTGCTAATTTTGCGTTGATCCTCTGATGCTCTGCACTGCATAAGCTCCGCTCTGCACTGCGCTATTGAAGTTCATCAACCACTGCGCTGCTACTGCTGCCTCTGCTCTGCGCTGCTTCAGCCTTCAGCTTCCTAGCTCTGCCATTGTTGCTTCATCCTCCTCACACCAACTGACTCTAGTCATCTTGCTACTGTCATTAAGGGCTCCCGTAGCTCGTATGTGATCCAAGAGTTTGGGCACCTCAAGGATCATGCCCCTGCACTGCAGTTCAAAAGAACTACAGATCAATTTTGCCCCACCTCTTCTCTCGAGGCACATGAGCACTCATGGAAACATCGTCATCATCCCCATCAGTGTCCTTTGTCGCAGCAGCGTTCGAATCAGAATCTTCTTTGCCCTTCTTCTTCTGAGGGCATTGTGTGGCAAAATGTCTCAATTCACCACACCTGAAGCATCGGACCTTCGAGAGGTCCTTCTTCTTCCTTCTCTACTGCCCATGTTGTCCCTTAGATGCGAGAGCCGCATCTTCCTCTTCTTCCTTCTTGACCTTGATCCTCATACTGCTGCTTCCCACCTTAGTCAACCTTCTGATCTCTTCTTGTCGAAGAGATGCCCACATATCCTCCCAGTTTGGAAGAACTACTCTGCCCAAAATACCTTGGAAAAAGGTTTCCCAGTCTTCCGTCACTGCATTTGGGGCAATCTTGACCATAAGTCCATCATCTGTTGTAGCTCCTATGGAAGCCAGCTGATATCGGATCTCTCGCAATATGATAAGGAAGGGGTCAAATTCTTCTCCCTTCTGCATCTGAAATAGTCTCAGTTGATTTTCAAGCAACATCCTCCGCTGGATGGAGGTTCCCTGGTACATCGAGGTCAAGGAAGTCCACATTTCCCTTGCCGTGTTCTTCTCAGAAATATGTGGGATCACATGATCCTTGACTTCGTCCATGATCAAGCATTTTGCCTTCGCTTGAGCCTCCTCGTACTTCTTGAGTGGATCAGCATCAACAAGAACAACAATTGCATGGAAGACATGATCCTTGATGCGATGATCATCCAAAACTGACAGGATCCTGGCCTTCCAGATGACAAAGCTAGAAGCTGCATCCAACCTGCCTTGATCCCTCAGTCCATGTGCAACCATCTCTGCTCAAAAAATGTCGAACTGGTTCTCTTCTCCCTCTTTTGTTGCAGCCCCAACAAAGACTCGAATTGGGTTTCTTTGGCACTAGAAACCGTCTAAGGAACAAGCTCCCCCCTTGAAACTCAATTTCCTTCACGAAAATCCTTTCACCAACCGATGTCGAATCAGTCCTCTCTGATCACTATTTGATGTTGATCAACACTGGATCTAGACTTCTTGGGAAGAAGTCTTCTGAGGAATTGCTTCCCTCTACTTTGCCACAACCCCACTAGGTATTGTTTTGCACCTACAAAAACAATGCCCCACCAGCAACTCCTGAAGAAAAACGAATTGTTCTTCCATCCACGGCAACCGGAATGACGAAGGCTCAAAACCTTTGTGTTGGCCCAACAAACACTACGTTGCCTTTGTGCTCCTACAATGTCACCCTAGCTGGCTAATGCAGGCTCTGCATGAGTCTCTCTGGTGACTGCGTCACCCTTCCTTGCCTCTTCTAGATCTACGTTGTCACTAGGACCAACTGCATTCCTACAACAAAATTTCCCCTTCGTCTCTTCGTTGATGGCTTCAACTCTACTTGATCTGCAACAACTCTGATACCATGTGAAAATTTCTAAATCTACACCAGAAATCCTACTGCAGTAAATCTGATTTGCATTACCTACTTGCCTTATTTAAATTACAAGTTATTTTTCTGAATATTCAGTAAAAATACTAATGCAAATACACTGCAGCCTACACAGTTATACATATCAAGTACTGAACAATAAGTAGAACGATCAGAAAAAGGACACACATTTTTCGAACAAATGTCCCTCAAAAAACCAATGCGGGAAAACCGGTGCAACAGTTCTGAGGGTTTATATTATTATGCAGATTTTTTAGTACAATCTAAAGTGCCAAATCCAGCTCACCCAGCAGAGAAAATCTTCGGAAAAAGTACCTCTATCCGGAGACAGATATTTTGGTAGATCCAGCGGCAGAATGAAGAAGCCCCACAGGTGACTCCGCAACAGTGGCTGCAGCTAGGTCTGCTATAAGACTGTGTCACCTTTCCTAATGGCTGCGTCACCCTCTCCATGAGCCTTCCTGGCTCAGAAATCGATCTTCTAGATGGATGCCCGATTTGCCCCACAGAAACCCCAACACAGTTGCTCAAGTGACTAGGTCACCTTCTCTGGCTCTGCGTCACCCTCTCTAAGCTGCGTTGTCCCTCCTGGTGTTGATCTACCTCTTTGCAATTGTATTCTCCGCCTTGGATGAAATTCCCGCTGCCGAACTACCCCTCACTACACTTAATTACTCAGATCTGATCTTCGTCCAAGCACTACTCCGTCAGAAGAATTCGATCTCTAAATTCAGCCTCTATGTATATTCTCCAACTGACCCCAAGCCTTCCTTTAATACTTTTCTTGTTGATGAATCAACGGTCGTGATCTAATCTCTAATCGACGGCTAAGATTAGAAAAGACTTGGTCTTCATCACTTAAACATTCTCACCCACATGTTAAATTAATTCACTTTAATTATTTAATTTCCGTAAGTTTAGACTTAGGGTCTCCATTAAAATAATTGATTATTTGAATAACTTAAGCTCTGGGTGGAATTTCTCCAAACGATTTCTAGGCTTGGAAATCTCATGTGTCCTAGCCCCTACACAAAGTTTTAGAGCTAGAGCACATCCGATGCTACCCAAAAATCAACAAATCACAGTTCACAACTTTTCTAAAATTTGAATCAGAAATTTCACTTGTTATGGAATTTAGTGCTTTGGCATTTGCTATATAAACTTTCCTTCCATCCTAATTTGTTGGTGGAGTAGGTGGAACTTTATACCCATCCAGAACTGATTGCTATACTTTAGTTCCAAGAGACATTAATTAGAATGTCATCCTATTCTTCTAAAAGCCAAAATTTGTTCCATCAAATTGGGGGATTTTTCCTGAATCTCGATTTTTCATTGTGACTTAAGAATCCGTCTTCCAGTTAGGTTGATTATAAAGAAGCTGGTTCTGATGCCAATTGTTGGAAACACTGAGGGGGGGAAGGGTGAGGGGGTGAATCAGTATTTCTTTTCAATTGCTATTTTTACCAGTTAAGATTTTTCACAATTACAATCAGAAAATAAATAATAAGAATTTTATTAGGAACAAATGAGGACACCAATCCTCTTTTTACAATAGCTTGAGTACAATAATGTTTGAGGGCTCCAACCCTTCAATTCACCAGGCTCCAACTTGGGCTTTATGAGGCTCCAACCCTTTAAATTTTTAATAAATAGAATGAATAAGTGACTTACATCAATTTCTCCACAATTTTGTTTTACACTTCCAATTTGTCCACTGAATATTCTTCACTGTCCAAACATGCTCCAAGACTCTTAGTCCTCCACTGTCCAAGGCTTTTGAATTCTTCTGTTCAAATTCATCACTATCCTATAACTTGCTCCAACACTTGTTAATGGGCTGCTCCATTAATTGAGGTATGCTCCGCTGGCTTCCACAAATATCTGTTCTTTTTAAACTCCACAGGTGAGGTGTCACTGGTCCTTAGCATGCAAAGTTTGCAATCACAATCTGAAAACCACAAACCAGAGCTACCACAGATACAAGTTTCCAGAGATAACTGTCACAAATCTGAGTGACTGTTCTCAAAGTCTGAGCTTTTCAATCACTGAAATGAACCTTCAACAGGTCTGTCCAAGCCTGAAACACAATCTTCGAGCCTTTACTAGTGTATAATTGAGCCTCCACAGGTGTATTACCACTCCTCCATAGATGTGTGATCAAGCTTCCACAGAGGTAATATATCCGAGCCTCGGTTGTATTACCACTCCTCCACAGTAGCTGTCAAGTGACTGTCCGAGCTATATAACACAGATCTGAGGTATGGAGGTGTTGACTGGGCACCCAAACAGATCCGAGTTTTGGGATTGTCCGAGTTGTTTCAGAGGACTGTCCACACAGGGTCGATGTCACTAAAACAGTGATCAGAGGTTCGAGGGTTATTGCTGGAGTAGAAAGCTACAGGTCCAAGTTCTGTGGCGTGGTGCAATCCGGAACACAGGTCAGAGGGTTGGTTCCACAGGTCCGAGCCCTAATACTGAGCTGCAACACAGATCCGAGGTGTAAGTATCCTTTTTGTCTGAGCTGTAGAGATGACTTACACTGATTAACCCAAAACAATGTCTTCTCGGCCACCCTAGTTCACGAGTTGTGAACTCTTCTTCCTGTGGTATCTCTGTAATGATCTTCACAGAATGTATGGATAAAATGAAGAGTTCAAACACTTATTTATACAAATTTCGACCTTAAATGAAGGGACATGACTTTTCGAGGTGAGGCCGACTAGTATAAGCGGGCTTAGGTCGGCTAGGGTAAAGAATATGATATATCATCTTAAAAATCATTTTCTCTTAGACTAATGGGAGTTAGAGGATGAGTAAGGGATCATTAGAAAGGGGAAAGAGTCCTCTACAAGCTAGTGAAAGAGGCATTTTAAGATGATATCTCAAAATGTTAATAAAATAATTTTTCTTATGACTGTTCTAGAATTGTAGTACAGATCTTGGGGTTTTTAGGATTCTTCATGCATAAAGTCATTGGGACAAGGATAAGGGTTAGGGCATCTTCATTAGGCTCCAAGTGTGAACTTCAATAATCACCCATGTAATCATTACCTTCATCAATGCTCATATTGACATCAATGACAATTATTGGCCAACACTTTTCCTTTTTCTTTTAGTTGCATCAACCTCCTAGAGCAAAGTTTCCAAGCCCTACTCAAGGTATATGAACATGTGAGTGCCAAAACCCCAAAAAACCAATGACAAGTTGTACCCAAAGAATGGCGGTGAGATATGGGTCTTGTAATGTAAGATGGAAGATGTTAATTATGATATATGGGAAGATGGAACTATATTATCTCAATCATAGCCTTCTAATTAGTGGCCCTCCTATAACCTAAAGGTCCTTAAGGGAGGTCCCACTGGACTAGGATCAAATATTAACCTCCCAAGTGTTGAGATTTTGGGGTGTTGGGGTAGCATCGGATGTGCTCTAGCTCCCAAACTTTGTGGAGGGACTAGAGTACATAAGATCTCCAATACCTAGAAAGCGTTTTGGAAAATTCCATCTGGTTTAAGAGATATTCAATTAATTAATCTTTTTAAAAGATTAAAGTTAATTAAATTAAACATGTGATGAGAATGACTTAAGTGATGCGGATCAAGCATCTTCTAATCTTAGCCGTCGATTCAAGATTAGATCACGGTCGTTGATGTTTCAACGAGAAAAGTATAAGAAGAGGGCTTGGAGCAGTTGGAGAACACACACACTAGCAGAGCACTGACGCTAAGCTGGAATTCTAGGGCATGGTTTGCTAAGAATTTCAGAAGTGTTTCAGCTGCAGCGAGGGGCAATATTGGCGAGGGGGATGATCTAGTCCCAGGCCAAGAGTACAACAAGGGCAGAGGAGGAGCAATCTAG
This sequence comes from Pinus albicaulis, assembly GCA_034641835.2. Lineage (NCBI taxonomy): Eukaryota > Viridiplantae > Streptophyta > Pinopsida > Pinales > Pinaceae > Pinus > Pinus albicaulis. The sequence continues at coordinate 393,533,111 of CM076580.1, read as the reverse complement.
AGCAGCACGGAGGCAGCAGCTACGCAGAGCAGCCGAGAGCCTAGTAGGGACAGCGCAGAGGCAACAGGAGGCCAGGAGAGCTAACGCAGGCCTTGCTAGGGTAGCACCGGGGTAGCGTAACCCAATCTGGGGTGACGCAGGCCCTTCCTAAGCAGCGTAGAGGCTGATGCAAGCGAGCAGGCCTGACGCAGAGAGCTTCAGAGCAGTGTTGGGGTTTCCAGAGATAGGAAAGGGGCTGAGTTCTATAAATCCCGTTTGAGGGTGTGAATCAGTCAGATTTTTCTGTCTCCGGAATAGAGGTATTGCTACCTTTTATATTTCTTTGTCAGGTTAACCAATTTGGTGCCCAGATTTGCTTAATAATATAACCCTCCAGAAGCTAGCAACACCGGTTTTTCCATATTGTGTTTTTCCGGGGACAGTTGTCCAGAAAATCCTTGTGTGTCACTTTGTCATTGAGCGTGTTATTCAGTTTAGATCTGCATGTGTAGGTTGTTAATGCATTTACTTCGATGTTAATGCTGAAGATTTCAGATCAATAACTTATGTAAGTAGGAGAAGTAAATCAATAATTTAACAGTAGGGTTTATGTTTAATAAATTCAGAAATTTTCACATGGTATCAAAGTGATTGCAGATCAAGCTAGATCTCCAGCAAGACGGCTGAGGAAATCTGTGTTGCGGAAAACAACAAAGAAAGCAGCAGTAGCAGCAGATAAACCAGAGAGGGCAGTGCAATAGCAGAATGACGTAGAGGCAACAAGAGCCACGCAATGGTTGATGCAGTCCTAGCTGGGTGACGCAGAGACAGCGCAGAGTCTTCCAGAGGGATGCAAGAGCAACTTGCGTTGTGCAGTCGTCGCGCAGAGGCTGCGTTGTGCAGTCGTCGCGCAGAGGCTGCGCTGAGCCAGTCTGCTCACGCAGAGGCCACCAGGGTGACGTAGTCTAGAATTTTATTATTGTGCAGAGTGTGGTGAACCGGAGGTTGAGCTGCAGACCTTCAGCAGTTGTTGGTGGGGTGAAAAATTTTCCGGTGCAAAATTTAGCCTAAGCTAAGTTGACAAAGAGCGGGAGAAGAACAACTTCTCAGTAGATTTCTTGCCAAAGAAATCTGAGGATCGATCATAGGATCGAAGAGAGTTGATTCGTTGTGTTTGGAAGACTTCCAAGGGAGGGAAGTCAGTTGTCAAAGGGAGCAGAGGGTGCCTTTCTCACCAAGGACCCTAGATCTGAGTCTCTAGTAGAGAGAGGAGGATTTGTTCCAACAAAATTTTTGAGCAAATGGCGCCACACAGACTACGTGATCAGGATAGGTTAGACAACCTGTCCAACTTTGCTATCTGGAAGGCCAGAATCCTGGTAGTCCTGGAGGCCTACGGTATATGGGTGCATGCAGAGAAAGTCTTGGCTACACCAACCAATGCGAAACTCCTGGAGAAGCACAATAAAGCAACGGCACATGCCAAGTGCTTCATTATGGACGGGGTCAAAGATCATGTGGTACCACACATAGCTGAGAAGACGACAACTCATGAGATGTGGGAAGCTCTAACCACATTGTATCCAGGGAAGTCCATCCAGAGAAAGATGCTTCTAGAGAACCAGCTGAGGTTATTCATGATGTCCAAGGGAGAGGAAATTGATCCTTTCCTATCCAGATTGTAGTCAATCCAGGATCAGCTGATTGGCATGGGGGTGAAGGTGGATGATGATGTCATGGTGAGGACGACTCTAAATGTTGTCACAGAGGACTGGGAAATGTTTGTCCAAAGTCTTTTGGGCAGAGTCGATCTTCCTAACTGGGACAATATGTGGGCTATCCTACGACAAGAGGAAATCCGCCGAATGACCAAGAGGCAGCACAACACCGGTTTGAGCAAGATAAAGGAGGAGGAAGAGGAAGATGCAGCCTTGGCATCAAAGAGCCAGCAAGGGAAAAAGAAGTGTGATCTGTCAAAGATCAAATGTTTCCATTGCGCCGAACTTGGACATTTCGCCAACACTTGTCCTCAGAAGAAAAAGGACAAGGAAGCTTCTAGTTCTAAGGCTGTTGTCGCAAACGATGACATAGCCATGAGCGCTCATCTACCATGAAAGTGGGGTGACATTGATTTGTAGAGCAGCTACAGAGTGGTGGCGGGATCCTTGAGTATCCCAACTCTTGATCACATACGAGCTACGAGAGCCTATGACGGTAGTGGGACAAGTGGAGCAGTGGTTGTAGAAGATCACGGATGAAACAAAGGCAGAAGTTGATTCGCTAGAGAGGGAGCAGTGTAATGCACATACAACAGCAGCATAGAGAAGGCTTGCTTACGCAGTGTAGTGTTGTAGTAGTGCAGAGGCAACGCAGAGAAGGCTTGCTTATGCAGTGCAGTGTTGTAGCAGCGCAGAGGCTTTAAGAGGACAGCATAGTGCAGCAGCAGCATAAAGGCAGCAGCGTAGAGGCAGTGCAGAGTTGCAGCATCGTAGTAGCCTCAGGAGGACAGCGCGAAGCAGCGGCCTATGGAGCTTCAGTGATGAGATGCAGCCCAACTAACTTGTCTATCAAAGATTGGGTGAGTGTCCTTCAGTCACTTACTCTCAGCAACTGAATTGTAGTGCAGCAGTTAGCAGTGGCAGTGCTATGGGCAACACGATGCAACAATTTGAGAGGGAGTTGCAGTACGGATGTAGCGGTGACAGTGGTAGAGTCATGGGCAACAGTACAGAAGAGCAGCAACAACGTAATGATGAAGGGCAGCAGGCCAAGCATCAGCGTAGAGACCCACACCAGAGATCAGTGCAGAACTTCAGGGTGAAGTGTTTTGCTAGAGCACATTCCTCTCTAAGAGGGAGTGTTGAGATTTTGGGGTGTTGGGGTAGCATTGGATGTGCTCTAGCTCCCAAACATTGTGGAGGGACTAGAGTACATAAGATCTCCAAGGCCCATAAAGCGTTTTGGGAAATTCCATCCGGTTTAAGAGATATTTAATTAATTAATATTTTTAATTAAGGACCCTAAGTCTAACTTAGGAAAATTAAAAGATTAAAGTTAATTAAATTAAACATGTGATGAGAATGACTCAAGTAGCGCGGATCAAGCATCTTCTAATCATAGCCATTGATTCAAGATTAGATCACAGTCGTTGATGTTTCAACGAGAAAAGTATAAGAAGAGGGTTTGGGGTCAATTGGAGAACACCCACACTAGCAAAGCACTGAAGCTAAGCTGGAATTCTAGGGCGTGGTTTGCTAAGAATTTAAGAATTGTTTCAGCTGCAACGAGGAGCAGTATTGGCAAGGGGGATGGTCTAGTCCCAAACCAAGAGTACAACAAGGGCAAAGGAGGAGCAATCCAGAGCAGCGCAGAGGTAGCAACTACGCAGAGCAGCCAAGAGCCCAGCAGGGGCAGCGTAGAGGTGGCAAGAGGCCAAGAGGGCTGACGCAGGCCCATCTAGGGTAGCACAAGGGCAGCATAACATGTGATCAGAATGACTTAAGTGACGTGGATCAAGCATCTTCTAATCATAGCCATCGATTCAAGATTAGATCACAGTCATTGATGTTTCAACGAGAAAAGTATAAAAAGAGGACTTGGGGTCAATTGGAGAACACACACACTAGCAGAGCACTAAAGCTAAACTGGAATTCTAGGGCATGGTTTGCTAAGAATTTCAGAAGTGTTTCAACTGTAGTGAGGGGCAGTATTGGCAAGGGGGATGGTCTAGTCCTAGGCCAAGCGTACAACAAGGGCAGAGGAGGAGCAATCCAGAGCAGCGCAGAGGTGGAAACTACACAGAGCAGCCGAGAGCCCAGCAGGGGCAGTGCAGAGGCAGCAAGAGGCCAGGAGGGTTGACACAGGCCTAGCTAGGGCAGTGCAAGGGCAGCAAAACATGTGATGAGAATGACTTAAGTGACGCGAATCAAGAATCTTCTAATCATAGCCATCGATTCTAGATTAGATCACAGTCATTGATGTTTCAACGGGAAAAGTATAAGAAGAGGGCTCGGGGTCAATTGGAGAACACACACACTAGCAGAGCACTGAAGCTAAGATGGAATTCTAGGGCATGGTTTGCTAAGAATTTAAGAAGTGTTTCAGCTGCAGCAAGGGGCAGTATTGGCAAGGGGGATGGTCTAGTCCCAGGCCAAGAGTACAACAAGGGCAGAGGAAGAGCAATCCAGAGCAGCGCAGAGGTAGCAACTACGCAGAGCAACCGAGAGCCCAGTAGGGGCAGCGCAGAGGTAGCAAGAGACCAGGAGGGCTGACGCAGGCCCAGCTATGGCAACGCAGGGGTAGCATAACCCAGTCTGGGGTGACGAAGGCCCTTCCTTAGCAGCGCAGAGTCTGATGCAGGCCAGCAAGGTTGACACAGAGCGCTTCAGAGCATCACTGGGGTTTCCAGAGACCGAAAAGGGGATGAGTTCTGTAAATCCCGTTTGAGGGTGTGAATCAATTAGATTTTTGTCTCTGGAGTAGAGGTATTGTTGTCATTTATATTTCTCTGTCGGGTTAACCAGTTTGGTGCCCAGATGTGTTGTACTTAGAATCTGCTTAATAATAAAACCCTCCAGAAGCTAGCAGCATCGTTTTTCCCGCATTGGGTTTTTTCGGGGACATTTGTCCAGAAAATCCTTGTGTCACTTTGTCATTGAGCATGTTATTCAGTTTAGATCTGCATGTGTAGGTTGTTAATGTATTTACTTCGATGTTAATGCTGAACTTTGAAGATTTCAGATTAATAACTTATGTAAGTAGGAGAAGTAAATCAAGAATTTAACAGTAGGTTTTCTGTTTAGTAAATTCGGAAATTTTCACACCAAGTGAGGTGAGAGAACAAGAATAGGGTCCATGTCTACCAATCTTCCAGATCAGCCCATTATCCATACTAAATTCCCCAAAACAAATAAGTATAAGCACCTGATTGCAAAATGACCAAAGTACCTTTTGAGTGGCGACCCACCTTCATCCAAGTGCTAATGCCAGATGGGTGTGAAGCACATGCATGATGTAAGTGGCGAAGACACATGGCATATCGTCGTCTAATGGTGGTTGGAAGGGGTTATTGGCTGTCTGGCTAACTAGCTAGCTATGAAATGTAGGAGAAAAAATTTCTCCTAGGGGTTACCCATTTTGATGGGTAACACATCCCAAAGTAGGGTTTCATCTTTTTAAGAGTTAGAAAGGAGAAAATGATATTCTAGTCCATGAAACTCATCTTCCTTCCTAGGTTGCACCCGATTAGACTTTCATTTTATAAGTTTTAGGACCCCTTTTACCGAAACACACCACTTGGAGAATCTCCTAACCCCCGTGCACCTCCTCTTGAATGAATCCTATGTTACATTTGATCTTCGTTTAGCTTATAGGTCAAAAATTAATTTGGGATCTCTTCCACTTCTATATAGGTACTCTTGCCACTTGTTATCTTTTAATCTCTTTGGAGTGTTCACTTGTTTTGTGTTTAGGGGCATGGGAAACCCTTGGAAGAATACAAACGATACAAACAACTAGCATGGGCAAGCCTTGAAAGAGGAAAATAAATAGTAGCAGTGTGGGTTGGCCTTGAAAGAAGAGAAACCAACAAAAACAACAAGGGAAAGCCTTAAGGATGACCAGCCAACTAACAAAGCAATAAGAGTGCAAACCTAGTAGAGGCAAACTTCAAGAACGAAAATTTAGGCAAAGACAAACTTAAGAGAAGGAAAACTCAAGTAGAGGCAAACTTTAATGGAAACAAACTCATGAAGGGACAAACTTGGACATAGGAAAAATTCAAATAAAGCAAAATCAAGGGGAGGACAACTTTAGGAAGAAGGAAAACTCAGTGGAGGTAGAGTTCAAGGAGTAAAACTTGGCCAAGAAAGATTTTAGGAAGGAAAACCCAAACATAAACAAACATCAAAGAAGGCAAACTCAAGCATAAGGAAAACGCATGTAGAGGCAACCTTAGGAAGAGTTCAAACTCAGGTAATGGTATACTTCTTAGAAGGAATACTCCAAGCTACAACTAAAAACCATTCATAAAAGGGAGTATAAAAATTGACTAAGTTTTTGAGGGACCAAAAAGCCCCCAAGAATGGTCTGATCCACATTTTGGACTCGTGAATGGTTAAATTTATGAAGTAATGGACAAATGCCAGGGGTAAGGGGCTAGAGAAATCTATTATAAATCGATTCTAAGTGTTGTAGAGAATCATTGACAAGGCTCATGATTGACAGGTGATGGCTATCAAGGTGTCAACTAATAAGTGGATGATCAACAAGGCATTCACCTCTAAAGGGACAACCAGCAAGGAGTCATTTACATGGTAGATAATTAACAAGGCAGATGATCAACAATAGGGTCATTGACAAATATGTGATCGACAAGCCATGTCGTTGACGAGCAACGTCATCAATAACTGTTAATTTTGGACAACTAGGTCCAAACTCCATGTTGTGATGCTTAGATGAAGATGCCAATATTTTTATTGGATTCCTCTTTCGGAGAGGTGCAAGATCGATATAAATATCATCTTGATCTGATGAGCAAAACATTTATTTTGAATTTATTCAAAATATGTGCAGGTCGGCCTTAAGGTTTTGTGCCCTAGCAGTTGTGTCACACACCCTCATTGATGGAGATATATTGGTCAACGTTGGAGGACATTTTCACTCATCTCATCCACACACATTTCTCTCTCCTCATCTGATTGGTTTGATCACCTTGGAGGCTCCTCTCTTCACACGTGGGAAATTTCAGCAAACAATAATTTTATGTTTTCAGCCTAGGGTTTATGCAGCAGTATTGACCAATGTTGACTTTGGTCAACGCAAGGCCAAATGGACTTGAAACTCTCCCAAAATTTTGATTTTCCAAATCCTTATTTTTTGACACTATTCTCGCAGCTAGACGTTGACTTTGACTTGGCTGCGTTGACCTAGTTGCTGCTGTTGTTTGCGTTGATCGTTGACTGACAGCATTGACTTTTGTGTTGACTATTTTGGTTGTCCTAAAGGGTTGTGTGATACTTCTAGTTGGCTGACCATATTGAGACTTTGTTGGTTGAAGCATCCTGTTGACCGCCGTAACACACCAACACACATATTTTTGGCTTGTCTTCTGTCAATCTATTGGTATGTTCTATCAACATTTTACTTTATTGTTTATGTGATTTCTGATTGATATTGGGATGACAAGTAAAGTTGCATCAAGCATAGATCATCTACAAAAATTTACATGGTTTCAGAGCTGAGGTGAAGACAAAGCCCTAGTTTGTAGCAATCCCCGAGGGAGAGCATGGGTTCCTCAAACTACAATGGCTTTAAAGATGATGACAAATTGACTGGGAAGGAAGACTTCCATGCCTGGAAGATGACACTGGATCTTAATTTGGAAGACCAAGATGTCATGGACTATGTGCAGGGTAAAATCCAAGAGCCTCCATCCACCGCAACTACTACTGCCAAAAAAAAGTACAAGAAGGGGAAATCAAAGCAAAGCTAATGATCAGGGACTCAATTCATAGGAGTTTGGTTTCCTACATCTCTGAGTTGGGCACATCCAAGGAGATGTATGATAAGTTGGTCCACATGTTCAAGGCCAACAATGCGAATCAAGTCCTATTCTTCAAGAATCAATTGAAGGATCTGAAGAAAGGCAGGGATGAGTCTGTTCAATCATATTTTTTGAAGCTGACCGAGACCAGGAATAATCTGCTGGCTATTAGGGAGACAATAGTTGATTGAGAGATGGTACTCACCGCACTTGGAGATCTCTCATCCGAATGGCATGTATTCAACACTACCATTCTCAATAATAATGTGATACCTGATTTTGACGAAGTACTATCGAGATGCGTACAAGAAGAGTCAAGGATGAAGGAATATGAAAATGAAGGAAATTTTGCTTTCGTTGCTCATTCTAAGAAGAAGAACTTTGGTGGTCCAAGGAACAAAGGAAGAGCAGGGGCCCAAGGAAAGAAAGGCAAGTGTTACACTTGTCACAAGCCAGGTCACTATGCTAGACAATGCCCTTTCAAGAAGGATTCTCTCGATGATGATTACAACAACAACAATCGGAGGAATGGCAATCAAAAGAAGAACAGGCTCAAGGGGAAGAGGAAGGCTCCCTCCGGCGGAAATGGTCAACCTTTCAAAAGGTCGAGAAATTCCAAGTGTGAGGAATCAAATGTTGTTGATAAAATAAATGAATTCATTCTTGTATCTACCCTCTCTGCTGCATCTCCACCCAACATTATGTATATTCAGTTGATAGATAGTGGTGCCTCAAGGCACATAACTGGGTTCAAGGAAGCACTTTCTAATATGGTTGAGAAGGATACTAATCTGGAAATTATCCTTGGAGGCAATGCCACATATCCCATGAACGGGTCAGGGACTGTGACCCTCCACTTGTCTCAAGGTCAAGTCCTCCGCTTGCAAGATGTACTATATGTACCTGATTTGAAGAAGAACCTTGTGTCTATATCGGCCATGGAAGACAAAGGTTTCAATGTGGCATTCGTTGATGGGAAGGTGCGTATCTGGAAGAAGAGCTTCAACGAAACTATCACGATCGGGTTTAGAGTTGATACACTCTACCAGGTTGGAAGAAGTCCACTGGGAGCGATGACATGTGATACTATTCGACAGACTGAACTATGGCACTAGAGGTTTGGACACCTTCACTACAAAGCCCTTCCCGAAGCAAGGAAGGTGGTGACGGGGATGCGCAAGTTCTCAAATAATCATGAAGGTGTATGTCAGGGTTGTGCCGAAGGAAACTATACAAGGGGACCTTTCCCCTCAAGTGTCACAAAGACATCTGATGTCTTTCAATTGATACACTCTGATCTGTCTGGTATGTTGCCCGTGACATTCTTGGGAGGATGTTCTTATTATATGACATTCATAGATGACTTCTCTCGCAAAACCTGGATATACTTCTTGAAGAAGAAGGATGAGGCTTTCATGTGGTTTCGTACCTTCAAAGCCTTGGTGGAAAATCTGACAGGGAAGAAGATCAAGATATTGGGGACCGATAATGGCACTGAATATGAGACGAGCAAGTTCAAGAACTTTTGCAGAGAAGTTGGCATCAAGAGGGAGACCACAACTGTCTAGACTCTATACTCCTGAGCAAAATGGCGTTGCTAAACGAAAGAACAGGACCATTGTGGAAGTTGCATGTGCCATGCTATGTGACCAAGGTCTTCCGAAGTTTCTGTGGGGAGAAGCTGCGAACACTGTTGTGTACATATAAAACCGGTGCTCGCATTCCGCATTGGATGCCAAAACTCCCAAAGAGGTTCTCTCTGGTAGGAAACTTGACATCTCACATTTCAAAGTTTTTAGATGTCCTGTTTATTTTCATGTGCCAAAGGAGAAGAGGAGCAAGATGGATGCTTCTGGAAAGAAGGGAATGTTTGTGGGCTATAGCGAAACTTCGAAGGCCTATAGATTCTATGTGCCTCGATGTTACCTTTGACAAAGATGCTTCCCTGAGGAAAGTAGTCAATCTTCCGAGATCTGAGGAAGATAATGAAGCAAGGCCTGGAAATCAAGAAGGACCGAAGGATGAGACGATGCCCGATGTTGAAGGACCGATGGACCCGATTGATCCACCTCCTTCGATGGGGAAGAGACCATCATGGCTGAGGGACACTCTCGAGGATGCCGAGGAACATATGGCCGCAAGGGGGACATTCCGTGAAAGCAAGAAGCCAAATAGATACCAAGGGTATCTAGCAGCCATGAGTACTATCGTACAATCTTAGCCTGGATCTTTTGAGGAAGCTGTAAAGCATCAAGTCTAGAAGGATGCTATGCACGAAGAGTATGAGTCCATAATGAAGAATGATGTCTGGGATGTGGTTCCAAGACTGGAGGACAAAGCAATTGTCACCTCGAAATGGCTCTATAAGATCAAGCATGGATCTGATGGATGTGCTGAAAAATTCAAGGCAAGATTCGTTTCCCATGGCTTCTCTCAAAAAGAAGGCATAGACTATGATGATATATTTTCACCTATGGCCCGATATACCACCATTAGATCTATCATAGCCCTTGTTGCTACGCAAGGTTGGAGTCTTCATTAGATGGATGTGAAGACCGCATTTCTGCATGGTGCGATAAAGGAAGAGGTGTATGTGGAGCAACCTATGGGGTTCGAAGTCCAGGATTGGGACACCCATGTCTGCAGGTTGAAGGGAGCCCTCTATGGGTTGAAGCAAGCACCCAGAGCTTGGTACAAGAGGATAGATAGCTACCTAATGAAGCTAGGCTTCACTCGTAGTAATGCTAATCCAAACCTTTACTTCAAGGTTGATAGAGAAAAGCCTCTCATTCTAGTGTTGTATGTGGACGACCTCTTCCTGACAGGTGCTGACCCTCTCATTCATTAGTGCAAGATGGAGCTCGTTGCTGAGTTCGAGATGAAGGACCTAGGACTGATGCACTACTTCCTAGGCCTGGAGGTCTGGCAGAGACCTGGAGAGATTTTCCTTTCTCAAGGAAAATACATTGTGAAGCTTCTAGAAAGATTTGGCATGGTGGACTGTAAGTCCGTGCCAACACCGATGGAGCTCAACTTTAAGAATTTGAGTGGCAGCATTGTTGGGCCCGTGCTAGCAAATCCTACTGAGTATCGTCAACTCGTAGGGGCCCTGATGTTCTTAGTGAACACCTGTCTGGACTTGAGCAGAAATAGACTTGAGCAGCAAAATAAATGGAAATAAACACACAACCACCAATATAACACAATGGATGCCGATAAAATCACTGAGCCATTTTATTAATCCATGGTAAAAGGTACATCAACATAAAGGAATAGTGGAACCTGAGCTTGCCAAGCAAGCAGAGCAAAACCCAGAAAGATCTCTGGCCCAGCTGATGAATGACACTGGCAATGATGTAGATGGCTTGGCAAGAATACTGCTGCAAATCGGCTACGGCAAAAGCTGTCACTGAACCTACTGAAGCACAAGTTGAAGATCTGAATGATCCTCACACCAATCCCTGAAGCTCTGCGAAACTTCTGAATGAAGTCTCCTCAAGAGAGTTGGGTTTTCGTCCAACACTCACAAATCACCCTAGGGTTTCTATCCTAGGGCTACGGCTGAAGTAGAGAACCACGTCTCACACCTCTCATATAATAAAATAACATGATCCCAAAGATCTCTCAATGGCCTCCTCCCTTTTCTTTTATAGATCCCTTGGAGTCTTCTAGAGCATTATTTTATTATTAATTTATTCATGGTGCACTTTTCCCACTTATTAAAATATTCATTTTTAATGCAGAAAAGAGTAAATCGGCTACCATGTCTCCTCTGGTCGCTGAAACTCATGCCCAACCGTGCCATCATGTAGGTATCCTCGTCCCGGTTCCAATGAGCTATTACACTAAGGTGTTCCATCATGTATTCTACCTGGAATGCCACCTTGAGCGTAATCAGCTGAGTTAAGCCCACAAATAACTCAAATTTCCGAAAGTTGTCGGAATGCACCAGAATGAAAGCCAAACTGCTCGGATGATGGAATATATCAAGCGAATGCCATCGGACATCATGGAAACTCCTCCAAAAAGCCCCTGAGCCTGCTGATAGCACCAATCTGTACCTGTGACCTGTCTGCTCCTAACTCTGGAAGTCCAACCTAGCCCTGTCGTAGGTGACACCAAAAATGGGAATATTACAGATCACAACATTGCTACGGGTGCCCATAATCAGCAGTAGCAGGCTGGAGGAGTTGTCAGTGGTGCAGAGGAGTGGAGAAATGGCAGATGCATTAGTTAGCAGCGCTAACATCTGAGCAGCATAGAGCAAAGTTGCAGCAGCGCAGTGCTTCAGAGAGACAATGTGGGTCTAGTAGCGGTCAGAGTTTCGACATCGAGATACATCCTGAACACTTGTTCAGATTCATGGATGTTTTCAATTTCTTCTCTCAGTAGCTGAGTTGCAGTATAGTGTTAGTAGTGGTAGTGCTAGCAGCATTTGCAGTACAGATGCAGTGTTGATCGTGGCAGGGTCAGCAGCAAAACATCGCAGTGATTGATGGGCAGCATGTCAAACGTCATTAGCACAGAGGGAGATGCTTCAGAGATAGAGCAGTATGCAGTAGGGCATATCTGTTAGAGCACATTCCTCGCTAAGAGGGAGTGTTGATTTTTGGTAGCATCGGATGTGCTCTAAGCCCGAAATTTTGTGGAGAGGCTTAGACATATGCATTACAAATAACCTAAGTCACCTGATACGGGGATATGGGGATACAGGGATTCGAGGAATCGGATTCGGGTACAATGACCCCAAAACAAGATACTTCTAGGATACGATACGTTATATATTATTTTATTAAAAAATATATATATTTTAAATATATATATATATATATATTAATGTATTAAAAATTAGATATTTTTTACACAAATTCATACAATATTCATTGATTCAAACATAGATTTAAGATCTCTCATCTTAGGTACTCATACATGATCATTTGTCAAATTTACTCAGAAAGACAAGATTGAAGATAGTAAGATACTGTAGTTTTCTCATTAAGTCATCAGAATCAAAATGTGTTACATAATTATACTGCCAATGGCAAATAGAAATAGAAAACAAAATACAAAAAAACTACAGTCTACAAGACTACAAGCCTGAAGCCTCAATGAGTCAGAGACTCAAAGTCAATGAGTCATCAATCCTCATCATCATAATCAGCATCACTGTCCTCATCCCGATCATCATGCTCACCACTGCTCTCCTCTGGCTCTGATGCATCCTCCTCCTCTGTCATCTCTGCATCTGCTGGTGTGGAGGATGACAAAATGAAAAAATATAGAGGGACAGTGCACTTACCGGATGCTCGAATCTCTTCGAAAGAACTCCCTTTCTCCTTGCTAACCCTTTCTTCTTGCAAACCCTTGCTCCTTGCTCACTTCACAAACTGAAAACTGTGAGAAAGAATGAGCGGATTCGGTGTTTTATAAGGCAAAATCGCACTTTTTTGAGACAGCGAATCCGGATTCGCCAGGATTTGTACCCGATTCACGGGATACGGCCGTATCCGTACAGGGTACGGCCAGGATTCGTCGTACCCTATACGGATACGGCCGTATCCCGTGAATCGGGTACGAATCCTAGCGAATCGTATCAAATTCGCCAGATTCGGGATTTGAAGCCCCTGGGGGACGAATCCGGTTTCTTAGCAAATAGCCTAGAAATCGTTTTGGGAAATTCCACCTAGAAACAGTTTTATAAGAAAAATTAGTTATTTTTAATGAGGACCATAAGTCTAACTTAGGAAATTAAAATAATAATCAGTATTAATGTAAATTATGGGTGAATCTTCTAGATAAAGCAGATCAAGTCTAATATAATCTTAGTTGTTGATTGGAGATCTAATCTCGGTCGTTGATTTTTCAACGAGAAGGCTATAAAGAAGACTTGAGGGTCATTTGTAAATAACACCGAGAGGATCTAGAGATCAAATTTTTCTTTTGAAGCAACGCTCAAACGAAAATCAGATCTAAGTGATTTTTTATTGCAGTTGAGGGGAAGAGTAATTCCAGTTGGAGATTTTCTGAGTCGGGAATACATCGTAGAGAAGACAGAGAACAGATTAGCAGAGGCAACACTGCAGCCTTGAGGGAATCCATAATTCAGCTGAGGGTCAGCCAGATCTAGTGCCGGAAAGCCGAGGTGTGAGACCAGAAGGGGCTAGAAGGGCAAATCTAGCCAGCCGAAGACCAGCTACGCAGAAGTCATGCAGTCCCCACGCAGAGTGACGCAGTGACTGCGTAGGACAGTGGAGGGATTGTTGTCTAGGGTTTGTTGTTCAATCAAGTTTCCAGATTTTAGTGTGAGATTTATCTCACTAAGTCTTTGTCAGTCATATTCTCTGCAAGGATTGCCAGAAAGGCATCCACAGATTTGTATTCAGAAAATTACTGCACAATATATAAACCCTCAGATTTGCTGCACCAATTTCCCCGCATTGGGTTTTTCCGCGGACGTTTGTCCAAAAATAACGGTGTCCTATGTTTGCATTACTCTTTCTTGCTCAGTTTCTGTTTTCACAAATGTATTTTAATGGGTGAAGGTTGCTTCAGTAACTGCTTCGATATTTTAAGAAGTAATCTTAAATAACTTGTTTAAATCAGATTTGCAAGTAGGAGAAGTAGTTCAACTTGTTTCAATAGGGATTCCAAATCTAGATCTTGGAATTTTGACAGATCTCACGATCAAATTTTCTCTCTGAACACTGCTCACTAAAGAAATCAATCTCTGATATCCGCCAAATGTATTTTCCAAATGACCCTTCAAGCTATTTTTATAGTCTTCTCGTTGAAAGTTCAACAGCCCAGATTAAATCTCTAATCAATGGCTAAGATTAACTTTTGACTTGATCTGCCTTTTCTAGAACATTCACACCCATATTCAATTAATTCACTTTAATTATTTTATTTTCCTAAGTTTAGACTTAGGGTCCCTTTAAAAATAATTAATTATTTTAATAGAATACAATGCAGGTGGAATTTCACCAAACGATTTTGGTGTTATATGAAATACATGTGTCTAAGCCTCTCCACAAAATTTGAGACTTAGAGCAAATCTGATGCTACCCCAAATCAACATGTTCATTGATGGAGGAGTTATTGACAAGGGGTTCGTCAACCAGCATGAGGTTGGCATTGGTGAGGTTCCATTGACTAGCATGATGTCAACATTGGTGAGGGTTCCATTGACGAGCATGAAATCAACAATGATCACCATTCCATTATTATGACAATAGACTAATTACAAAGGCCATGTGTAAAGGACACAAGCACTATGTCAATTGTTTTTCAGGAAACATATAGAGGGTGCAAGAAGTCATTTCAAAGAAATTTGAGCTTCCAAGCTTTTAACCCCAAGTTTGGGCCACAATTTTCAAGGAAGGGCATGTGAACCACCATTATAACGAAATCTTGCAAAAAACCTATTAGCATGCAATTTGAAAATGAATAAGGGGTTGTTCATTCCATCGAGTGTTTCAATTTTTTGTTTTGTCTAGTACAATTCATTGATTGTACATTCCAAAGAGGACAAGGATGGAGGAAATTGTAGGTTCAAAGAGTGCATGGACATAGAGGATCACAATGATGTGCTAGGTACAACGAAAGCTAGTGAAGTATAGCAAGAAGCCCATGGCTAGAGCTTGAAGAAGGATGTGTGAGAGATAGCCTAGATGCTTGAATTCAAGAAATCCCCAAACCAACCATCAAAAGCAAGGCCAAAGTTGTTCAAGAAATGCGACCACAACCTATAAGCCAAGTGTAGTAGTGAAGACAGATGAGTAACCTCTAATGTGTTAATTTTTGTAGTATCGGATGGTGTTCTAATCTCGAGACTTTGTGGAGAGGCTAAAACATAGGGTTTCTCCAAAGCCCAGAAATCGTTTCTGGAAATTCCACCTAGAGATAGCTCAATTAAATTAATTGATCGATAATTAAAAAATTCCCCCAAGTCTAACTTAGGGAAATCGATTAATTAATAGTAATTAATTGAGAAAGGTGAGAATTCTGTAGAAACTCTCTTTGTACACGGATCGACTTGGAAATGATCTCAACCATCGATTAAGTTTTAATCTTGGTCGTTGGAGTCCCAACTGGAGATTATAAGAGGAGGCCAATGGGTAGATCAAGAACACACCATTGCAGATACTCAGTTTCCCTAGGAAATTTGAATTCCCAGTAGTGGAAGTGCTTCAACATTGGAGATCGAACCAGTGGATGAGTTGCAGGTGGCAGAGGGGCAGCATAGTATATTTGTGGAGGAGAAGCCAAAATTATTCTTCAGGAGGTTGCGCAGTGCCTCAAGATAGGTAGTTTGATTCAGCGAGAGCAGTGGTGTATTCAGCTCCCAGTGGCCGAGAAAATTTCGAGGAGGCCGGAGAACCACTTCTAGTGGCAGCAACAGGCTAGACATCACATTAGAGGCAGTTTTTGGGTAGCAAGAGTGGGCTACGTAGAGGCAGTGCAAAAAGCTAATGCAAAGGTGTTCCAAAGCTAGTTTTGAGGCTCATCTTGTCGCAGGATTGTTTGAGGAGGGTAAATTCCCTCAGATATTTTTGCCAGTATTTCTCTCAGATAGAAACACCAATTTGGCATCATTTTATTGACTCGGAAATTTTGTTACTGCATAATAATAAAAACCCTCATTGCTGCATCGGTTTTCTCACATTGGATTTTTCCGGGGAAATTTGTCCAAAATTAAGGGTGTCATAATTTTTGTGTGCTAGCATTTCTCAGTTTCCAACGTTTTTATTTCGGTGCTATTTTGTTTGTGAAGAAATTGCAGTATTTAATTTGATATTAATCAGAAAATTAATAAATTGTTAATCAGTTAGGAGAATTAATTCCAGTTACTGCAGTTCAAGGAATTTTTACATAATGTAAAGAAGACCTTATTAATGTCTATTAAGGAGTATATTCCCATGAGGGTTCTCCAATAAAAATGCTTTTATGTACAGTGTAAATGAATGTTTTTTTTTTTGGTAGTTCCTCTCTGATTGCCATATATGCAAATTTAATAAACTAGTAAGAGTTGTACACAAAACACAGGCACTAAGATTTTAGGAATTTTACAAAGGTTTTAAATTTTGAATTTAAATCCATTGAGTTTCATTGAGCGATTTTAATTCTCCCGCTAGATATGGAAAAAAAGTCTTTTCTGTTGCCTATTGAATTTTTCTGTAGATAATCAATGGGTTATTTTACATTCATTCCATCATATTGTTGATGCAGGAGCATTAGGCTCAGAAAATTCTTTGTATTTTAATAAACATAGGGGTCTTATGTTTTAAAGAAAGTTGGTTTCCTATGTGAAATTATTAATATTTTGAGTGATATTTAGAATAGGGATTAATTAAATACTGAGAGGAATTTTGTAAATGTTCTCGAATGTTAGAGAACATGAGAGAGAGATCATAGGGATTGAGAGATTTAGGAATTAATTGTAAATCCTAAATTAGAATTGGGTTCATGATTTTGTGAATGAGAGAGGATCCTTAGGGATTACTTGAGGCAAATGAGGACTTAGAAGATATTCAGGATTTTGTTGAGATGATAGAGGATCTGAACCTAAATTGGTTCATAATATTTTGTATAAAAATGATAAGCCTCAAGGCATTAGAAAAAAGGTAGAGGTAGGTTTTTAGATAGAAAAGTTTGATTTGGAAGCCTACGGGCCAGAGAGGTGGAAAAGGCCATTTAATTAGAAAATCAGGCCTAAAAGAGGATAGACAGAACACGAGATGTTATGAGCTTATGTAAATATTGTTTATGATTAAAAGGAGGGTTTCATTTCTTTCAAAATTATTTCTGTGTGTTAATTGAATGAGACAAATCTCTGTTTAAATGAAGTTTTGGGCATGATTGCTAATTGAATGCACAAACTTTATGAGGGACAAAAGTATTAATTTTGGCTTAACCTGTGTGATAAATATTCTAATTTTGAAGAAACAAGTACGAGATAAATTCTGCAGAGGAGGCTTTACATCGTGATTCGTAAGGGTTGAATGGAAGCTCGAATCATCATTGATCACAGATTGGATCAATGATGGATTCACAAATGAGCTAAATAATATGTGGATATATCACATGGAATGGAGGCTGAAACCATACCATGTACTAAAGATATAGATGATGCTCCAGTTCCGTCATTATATTACTTGTAACAAATTTTCAGAGCATGCGTATGTCATCTTAGATGTCATCTTGAAAACTGTGCTAGCAAAGACAGAAAAACAAGCAAAGCCTTGAAATGGCTATTATAAGATTGACATGGATGATCTGAAGCCGGTATTTATGTCCATGTTGATGTGAAAGAAGAAAGGCGTGATCAGGATTGACGGATTGATTAGCAAGAAGAAGCCACAATTCTCAGGTCAATGAATTAAAGAACGCAATCCAACCAGTAATCGAGAGCATAGATTCAACGCAAGGAATTTATTTGCATATACAATTTGTCTGAGAGAATTCTACAGATACAACGGCATTACAATTTCTTCAGGCTTTAGTTTCTGAAATGAAAGACATCTCATCTTATGGAAAATGTGATTGAGTTATTCATATATGTTGACGTTTATATATGCCAGAGAGCACATGGAATCCGTAAGTTGAATTTGATCTACAATGTTCACAATTTAAAAAGAGAAGACTATAAATTAAATGAAGGCAAAAATCATGGTGCAGAGGAATGGAGAAGAAGTGGTTTTGGAAACCACCAAAAGGTTATCGCACAGCTTTAAAAAGGTACATGATAATCCTTCAGAGTATGCGATAACGGTTAGAGAGTGACACGTAGTTTTGACTTGAATGTCAAAACCACCCATATCGCACAGTTTCAAATCATTAATTATTGGTCTATTTAAAATGCGATTAACTGATAGTCGTGGCATCGGACAAGAATTAAGGGTGGAGATGTGAAGTTAAATGGAGCATCGATAATGTGCTAAGGACGCAGAAGATAAGTTCATAAAGGTTTATGTGTCATTTCTATTATAAAAGTAATAGAAATAAAGCAGAGAAAAGGGATTAAACCAAAGTTTAAACCGAAGAATATTATTGATATGTGTGGGTAATAAAGATTAACCAAAGTTTCCGATAAGTTTTAAAAAAGAAATAAAAGGGCTTCCGCTTAGTAATTAAAATAAAGATTATGAAAGGTTCCGCTCGAAAAGGTTTAATAAAGGTTAGACTTTGGATAGTTAAAAGGAATGGTTCTGATTAATGGTTATAGCAGCTAAATGAGGAATAGTGATTTTGGGAACGATATATGTTGTTGCATTTTTATATGCATATTGTGGGTTATATGCAGCTTAGGCTGCGTCATTTGGTATCAGAGCTGGCAAAGCTCTTTTGAAGATTATTTTTTTTTAATTTGTACAGAATGCATGCATGATGAAGTAAATAAGGAAAGTTCAGATTGTAAATCTGATTGACAGCAGTTGTAGATTTGAACAGATATGCAATGAAAGCATGATAATGAGGAAACTCAGATTTGCAGAATCTGGGTTTAAAAGCAAATGTGCTTTGAAGATTTGAATCTGACAGATAGCATGTAGTGTAGCAGAATATTGGAGAAGAATTTGCAGAAGCAAGTACAATTGAGTGGTGAAACAAGATCACATAGATATCTTGAAGATGAGGTATTTTAATTTTGTTTGAAGATTATGTTTGCAGAATTCAGGTTGCAAACGGTTGAAGAAAATCTTAAGGAAAGAAGATCACAGCCTTAAGTGCAATGATTAAGGAAACTAGTAAAGGTTTCTAAGTGAAAGAAGAATGTGGCAGAACCTTGAAGAATTCCAACAAAGGTTGGATAAAAAGGACAGTGGTGTTCTTAAAGGATGCAGATGAGTTGAAGCCTAGAAGGAGCAGAGAGGAATGATCAAGAGGTTCCAGAGAATAGAGAACCAGTGCTTGCCAAAAGACCAAGTGCAGAGGAAAGCTTGGTGAGGTAAGTGGCAGCAGGAAGGACTTGTTGTTGCAGAGGCTTTAGTACAGCTCATGATGAGTGAGTGAGGAACTCATGAAGATAGAAATGGAGAAAAAGATGACTATTGATAGTCATAGTAGAAATAGCAGAGGTTTTAAGAGAGACCACAACAGAATAAAAGTGAAGAAAGAAGATGCCAAGGCAAATGGCATACAGAGACAGTTAAGTAAGGAAGAGTATGACAGAGAGAAAGTTGAGATAACAGTCCAACTTCAAGTGTTATTGGATTTGTTACAGAGGAATGAGGAAGACCAGAGGTGTGGTTTTCTTGTAAGAAGAATGATAAGGTGGCATAAGCTACAGATGAAGAAAGAGCAAATGATAAATGCTCGGCTGAAGAGAAAATTACTTAGAATAAATGAGTATTTGGGAAAAGACTTGAAGATTGAAACTTCAAGTGAGACCAAGAGGTCACATGATTTTAAATCTAATAATTTGTGTATGTTTACAGGTGGAACATGTGAAGAATGTCAAACTATTGATATTGTCACAAAAGAAGAAGATGGGACAGACGGACCTCATGTAAATGTCCATACACAGTTGGGGAAAAGTTTTACTTTTCAACATATTGAAAGCAGAGGAATTTTAACTCGTGATGATGGCCAAAAGCTGGAAGAAGTGGAGAAGGATATCAAGCAACCAATTGAAAGGCTTAAGGGGATTGAAGAGAAGACCTTTGAAGAATTTCTGAAATATATAGAGGATTTGGAACAGCAGGAGGATTTGGTGATTAAATCATCAAATGAGACCATAAGGTCTTATGGTTTTAAAACTAACAAGTTGTGAGTGAATGCAGGTATTGCAGAAGACAAATCATTTTATGAAACTGTATTGAGTGAAGCTGGAAGTTGCCAAGCAAAATATGATGATGACTATCTTTCAAATGAAGATCAAGTTGAGTTATTGCAACAAAAGGAATTCATAAATTCCTTGTTTTGTGAAAGAAATTGTTTCAGTGGCAGTGTGACAGTTATGTCTGATGATGAAGAATTTGTTATTGGTAATGGCAATGAGAAATCGATTTTCTTAAATGGCCAAATGAAGAGTGATGGATAGACAACTAAAACTGTTACAGAGATGGAGGATCAGAATTCTATTTTGATGAAGAATGAAGAGGTAATATCACCAGGAAACTTGACTTGTGACAAAGAAGAAGATAGTGAGGATTGTACAAAGATTTTTTCAAATGAGATGATATATTTGTGGCATGAGTTAAGTATTTTGGAGAAGAGGCTAGAAAAACAAAGAATAAGTGTTCAAGTTGTAAAGTCAGAGCTGGATGAGAATGAAAAAGTTCATTATTATGAACCAGAGCAAAGAGACATCCTTGAAATAGATGATATGGAAGAGAGACTACCTGACAGTCTCGAGAATTATTTAGAGAAGTTGAATCAGCATACTGATGTGCTGATAAAGGAGGAAATTTCAGAGCAGCAAATTGAAATGTTGCCAGAGAAAGAAGAGACACAAAGGTCTTATGATTTTGATTTTAAAGATTGTTTTATGATTGCAAGTACTATTGAAAAGACTAAATAATGTTTGGTCCTGAAGAACAAATTAAAGCAAAGAAAAGGAGATGACAGTAAATGGCAGACTAAGTACCAACCCAAGGAATTGTTAAAGACAGAAGACAAATAAATTGTCATAAGTGACAATCAGGAAGAAGTTACCAGTTGCAGAAAACAAGAGGGTGAGGATGAAAGGGCGGCAGTAAGAATAAAAGCTCAGCAATCAAGAGGTGGAAGTAATCGGCAGTCAGAAGATATATCAGACAAAGAAATTGAATTGATAAGAAGGCTAATGGTGAAAGTGTCTCAGAAGAAGACAAAAGCAGGAAAGAAAAGAAACGGCAGCAAGAAAAAGGCAACAGCAGACTGCAAAAGCATAGCTAGTGGGAAGATGCAGAATAAAGTATGGAAGCCTGGAAAAGTGCAACTAAAGAATGATGAAGACAATATAGCTTATGGACAGTAGCAAAACAGAGTATGGGATCCAGGAAGACAGAGATTAAAGCACATGATCGGGAGATCATGATTATTTTTAACCTTAGGAGTCTGATGCAGGAGCATTAGACTCAGAAAATTCTTTGTATTTTAATAAACATATGGGTCTTCTGTTTTTAAGAAATTTGGTTTCCTATGTGTAATTATTAATATTTTGAGAGATATTTAGAATAGGGATTAATTAAATACTGAGAGGAATTCTGTAAATGTTCTCGAATGTTAGAGAACATGAGAGAGAGCTCATAGGGATTGAGAGATTCAGAAATTAATTGTAAATCCTAAATTAGAATTGGGTTCATGATTTTGTGGATGAGAGAGGATCCTTAGGGATTAGTTGAGGCAAATGAGGACTTAGAAGATATTCAGGATTTTGTTGAGATGATGGAGGATCTAAACCTAAATTTGTTCAGAATCTTTTGTATAAAAATGATAAGCCTCAAGGCATTAGAAAAAGGTAGAAGTAGGTTTTTAGATAGAAAAAGTTTGATTTGGAAACCTACGAGCCAGAGAGGTGGAAAAGGCCATTTAATTAGAAAATCGGGCCTAAAAGAGGATACACAGAACACGAGATGTTCTGAGCTTATGTAAATATTGTTTATGATTGAAAGGAGGGTTTCATTGCTTTCAGAATTATTTCTGTGTTAATTGAATGAGACAGATCTCTGTTTAAATGAAGTTTTGGGCATGATTGTTAATTGAATGCAGAAACTTTGAGGGACAAAAGTATTAATTTTGGCTTAACCTGTGTGATAAATATTCTAATTTTGAAGAAACAAGTACGAGATAAATTCTGCAGAGGAGGCTTTACATCGTAAGGGTTGAAAGGAAGCTCGAATCATCATTGATCACAGATTGGATCAATGATGGATTCGCAAATGAGTTAAATAATATGTGGATATTTCACATGAAATGACGTTGAAACCATACCATGTACTAAATATATAGATGATGCTCCAGTTTCGTCATTATATTACTTGTAACAGATTTTCAGAGCATGTGGATGTCATCTTGGATGTCATCTTGAAAAGTGTGCTGGCAAAGACAGAAAAACAAGCAAAGCCTTGAAATGGCTGTTATAAGATTGACATGGATGATCCTAAAGCCGGTATTTCTGTCCAAGTTGATGTGAAAGAAGAAAGGCGTGATTAGGATTGACGGATTAATTAGCAAGAAGAAGCCGCAATTCTCAGGTCAATGAATTAAAGAACGCAATCCAACTAGTGATTGAGATCATAGATTCAACGCAAGGAATTTATCTGCATACACAATTCGTCTGAGAAAATTCTACAGATAGCAATGGCATTACAATTTCTTCAGGCTTTAGTTTCTGAAATGAAAGACATCTCATCTTATGGAAAATGTGACTGAGTTATTCATATATGCTGACGTTTATATATGTCAGAGAACACATGGAATCCGTAAGTTGAATTTGATCTACAATGTCCACAATTTAAAAAGAGAAGACTATAAATTAAATGAAGGCAGAAATCATGGTGCAGAGGAATGAAGAAGAAGTGGTTTTGGAAACCACCAAAGGGTTATCGCACAGCTTTAAAAAGGTAAGTGGTAATCCTTCAGAGTATGCAATAACAGTTAGAGAGTGACACGTAGTTTTGACTTGAATGTCAAAACCACCCATATCGCACAGTTTCAAAACATTAATTATCGGTCTATTTAAAATGCGATGAACTGATAGCCGTGGGATCAGACAGGAATTAAGGGTGGAGATGTGAAGTTAAATGGAGCATCTGCAATGTGCTAAGGACGCAAAAGATAAGTTCATAAAGGTTTATGTGTCATTTCTATTATAAAAGTAATAGAAATAAAGCGAAGAAAAGGGATTAAACCAAAGTTTAAACCAAAGAATATTATTGATATGCGTGGGTAATAAATATTAACCAAAGTTTCTGATAAGGTTTAAAAAAGAAATAAAAGGGCTTTCGCTTAGTAATTAAAATAAAGATTATGAAAGGTTCCACTCGAAAAGGTTTAATAAATGTTAGACTTTGGATAGTTAAAAGGAATGGTTCCGATTAATGGCTATAGAAGCTAAATGAGGAATAGTGATTTGGGAACGATATATGTTGTTGCATTTTTATATGCATATTGTGGGTTATATGCAGCTTAGGCTGCGTCATTTGGTATCAGAGCTGGCAAAGTTCTTTTAAAGATTAATTTTTTTTTAATTTGTACAGAATGCATGAGTGATGAAGGAATTAAGGAAAGTTCAGATTGTAAATCTGATTGACAGCAGTTGTAGATTTGAACAGATATGCAGTGAAAGCATGATAATGAGGAAATTCAAATTTGCAGAATTTGGGTTTAAAAGAAAATGTGCTTTGAAGATTTGAATCTGACAGATAGCATGCAGTGTAGCAGAATATTGGAGAAGAATTTGCAGAAGCAAGTACAAATGAGTGGTGAAACAAGATCACACAGATATCTTGAAGATGAGGTATTTTAATTTTGTTTGAAGACTATGTTTGCAAAATTCAGGTTGCAAACAGTTGAAGAAAATCTTAAGGAAAGAAGATCACAGCGTTAGGAGCAGTGATGAAGGAAACCAGTAAAGGTTTCTAAGTGAAAGAAGAATGTGGTGAAACCTTGAAGAATTCCAACAAAGGTTGGATAAAAAGGACAGTTGTGTTCTTAAAGGGTGCAGATGAGTTGAAGCCTAGAAGGAGCAGAGAGGAATGCTCAAGAGGTTCCAGAGAATAGAGAACCAATGCTTGCCAAAAGACCAAGTACAAAGGAAAGCTTGGTGAGGTAAGTGGCAACATGGAGGACTTGTTGTTGCAGAGGCTTTAGTACAGCTCATGATGAATGAGTGAGGAACTCATGAAGATAGAAATGGAGAAGAAGATGACTACTGATAGTCATAGTAGAAATAGCAGAGGTTCTAAGAGAGACCACAACAGAATAAAAGTGAAGAAAGAAGATGCCAAGGCAAATGGCATACAAAGATAGTTAAGTAAGGAAAAGTGTGAGAGAGAGAAAGTTGAGATAACAGTCCAACTTGAAGTGTCGCTGGATTTGTTACAAAGGAATGAAGAAGACCAGAGGTGTGGTTTTCTTTTAAGAAGAAAGATAAGGTGGCATAAGCTACAGATGAAAAAAGAGCAAATGATAAATGCTCGGCTGAAGAGAAAATTACTCAGAATAAATGAGTATTTGAGAATAGACTTGAAAACTAAAACTTCAAGTGAGACCAAGAGGTCACATGATTTTAAATCTAATAATTTGTGTATGTTTACAGGTGGAACATGTGAAGAATGTCAAACTACTGATATTGTCACAAAAGAAGATGGGACAGCCAGACCTCATGTAAATGTCCATACACAATTGGGGAAAAGTTTTACTTTTCAACATATTGAAAGCAGAGGAATTTTAACTCATGATGATGGCCAAAAGCTAGAAGAAGTGAAGGATATCAAGCAACCAATTGAAAGGCTTATGGGGATTGAAGAGAAGACCATTGAAGAATTTTTGAAATATATAGAGGATTTGGAATAGCAGGAGGATTTGGTGATTAAATCATCAAATGAGACCATAAGGTCTTATGGTTTTAAAACTAGCAAGTTGTGTGTGAATGCAGGTATTGCAGAAGACAAATCATTTTATGAAACTGTATTGAGTGAAGCTGAAAGTTTCCAAGCAAAATATGATGAAGACTATCTTTCAGATGAAGATCAAGTTGAGTTATTGCAACAAAAGGAATTCATGAATTCCTTGTTTTGTGAAAGAAATTGTTTCAGTGGCAGTGTGATAGTTATGTCTGATGATGAAGAATTTGTTATTGGTAATGACAATGAGAAATTGATTTTCTTAAATGGCTAAATGAAGAGTGATGGACAGACAACTAAAACTGTTACAGAGATGGAGGATCAAAATTCTATTCTGATGAAGAATGAAAGGTAATATCACCAGGAAACTTGACTTGTGACAAAGAAGAAGATAGTGAGGATTGTACAAATATTTTTTCAAATGAGATGACAGATTTGTGGCATGAGTTAAGTATTCTAAAGAAGAGGCTAGAAAAACAAAGAATAAGTGTTCAAGTTGTAAAGTCAGAGCTGGATGAAAATGAAAAAGTTCATTATTATGAACCAGAGCAAAGAGACATCCTTGAAATGGATGATATGGAAGAGAGACTAGCTGACAGTCTCGAGAATTATTTAGAAAAGTTGAATCAGCATACTGATGTGCTGATAGAGGAGGAAATTGCAGAGAAGCAAATTGAAATGTTGCCAGAGAAAGAAGAGACACAAAGGTCTTATGATTTTGATTTTAAAGATTGTTTTATGATTGCAGGTACTGTTGAAAAGACTAAAGAATGTTTGGTCCCGGAGAAAAAATTAAAGCAAAGAAAAGGAGATGGCAGTAAATGGCAGACTAAGTACCAGTCCAAGGAATTGCTGAAGACAGAAGACAAAGAAATTGTCATAAGTGACAATCTGGAAGAAGTTACCAGTTGCCGAAAACAAGAGGGTGAGGATGAAAGGGCGACAGTAAGAATAAAAGTTCAGCAATCAAGAGGTGGAAGTAATCGGCAGTCAGAAGATATATTAGACAAAGAATTTGAATTGATAAGAAGGCTAATGGTGACAGTGTCTCAGAAGAAGACAGAAGCAGGAAAGAAAAGAAACAGCATCAAGAAAAAGACAATAGCAGACTGCAAAAGCATAGCTAGTGGGAAGATGCAGAATAAAGTATGGAAGCCTGGAAAAGTGCAGCTGAAGAATGATGAAGACAATATAGCTTATGGACAGCAGAAAAACAGAGTATGGGATCTAGGAAGACAAATATTAAAGCACATGATCGGGAGATCATGATTATTTTTAACCTTGGGAGTCTGATGCAGGAGCATTAGGCTCAAAAAATTCTTTGTATTTTAATAAACATAGGGGTCTTATGTTTTTAAGAAAGTTGGTTTTCTATGTGTAATTATTAATATTTTGAGTGATATTTAGAATAGGGATTAATTAAATACTGAGAGGAATTTTGTAAATGTTCTCGAATGTTAGAGAACATGAGAGAGAGCTCATAGGGATTGAGATATTTAGGAATTAATTGTAAATCCTAAATTAGAATTGGGTTCATGATTTTGTGGATGAGAGAGGATCCTTAGGGATTAGTTGAGGCAAATGAGGACTTAGAAGATATTCAAAATTTTGTTGAGATGATGGAGGATTTGAACCTAAATTGGTTCATAATCTTTTGTATAAAAATGTTAAGCCTCAAGGCATTAGAAAAAAGGTAGAGGTAGGTTTTTAGATAGAAAAGTTTGATTTGGAAGCCTACGGGCCAGAGAGGTGGAAAAGGCCATTTAATTAGAAAATCAGGCCTAAAAGAGGATAGACAGAACACGAGATGTTCTAAGCTTATGTAAATACTGTTTATGATTGAAAGGAGGGTTTCATTGCTTTCAGAATTATTTCTGTGTGTGTTAATTGAATGAGACAGATCTCTGTTTAAATAAAGTTTTGGGCATGATTGTTAATTGAATGCAGAAACTTTATGAGGGACAAAAGTATTAATTTTGGCTTAACTTGTGTGATAAATATTATAATTTTGAAGAAACAAGTACGAGATAAATTATGCAGAGGAGGCTTTACATCGTAAGGGTTGAATGGAAGCTAAAATCATCATTGATCACAGATTGGATCAATGATGGATTCGCAAATGAGCTAAATAATATGTGGATATATCACATGGAATGGAGGTTGAAATCATACCATGCACTAAGGATATAGATGATGCTCCAGTTCCGTCATTATATTAATTGTAACATATTTTCAGAGAATGCGGATGTCATCTTGGATGTCATCTTGAAAAGTATGATGGCAAAGACAGAAAAACAAGCAAAGCCTTGAAATGGTTGTTATAAGATTGACATGGATGATCCCGAAGCTGGTATTTCTGTCCATGTTGATGTGAAAGAAGAAAGGCATGATCAAGATTGACGGATTGATTAGCAAGAAGAAGCTGCAATTCTCAGGTCAATTAATTAAAGAACGCAATCCAACCAGTGATCGAGAGCATAGATTCAACGCAAGGAATTTATCTGCATACACAATTCGTCCGAGAGAATTCTACAGATAGCAACAGCATTACAATTTCTTCAGGCTTTAGTTTCTGAAATGAAAGACATCTCATCTTACGGAAAATGTGACTGAGTTATTCATATATGCCAACGTTTATATATGCCAGAGAGCACATGGAATCCATAAGTTGAATTTGATCTACAATGTCCACAATTTAAAAAGAGAAGACTGTAAATTAAATGAAGGCAGAAATCATGGTGCAGAGGAATGGAGAAGAAGTGGTTTTGGAAACCACCAAAGGGTTATCGCACAGCTTTAAAAAGGTAAGTGGTAATCCTTCAGAGTATGCGATAACATTTAGAGAGTGACACATAGTTTTGACTTGAATGTCAGAAGTTAAAACCACCCATATCGCACAGTTTCAAAACATTAATTATTGGTCTATTTAAAATGCGATGAACTGATAGCCGTGGGATCGGACAGGAATTAAGGGTGGAGATGTGAAGTTAAATGGAGCATTGGTAATGTGCTAAGGACGCAGAAGATAAGTTCATAAAGGTTTATGTGTCATTTCTATTATAAAAGTAATAGAAATAAAGCGGAGAAAAGGGATTAAAGTTTTAAACCAAAGCTTAAACCGAAGAATATTATTGATATGCGTGGGTAATAAAGATTAACCAAAGTTTCTGATGAGGTTTAAAAAAGAAATAAAAGGGCTTCCGCTTAGTAATTAAAATAAAGATTATGAAAGGTTCCGCTCGAAAAGGTTTAATAAAGGTTAGACTTTGAATAGTTAAAAGGAATGGTTCCATAAGGGACTACCAGAAAAAAGAAGAATGGAGACTAGGGTTTCCTCTCCATCCTCTGGAGCTTCAGCGCCGACCAAGCTTAGGGTTCAGTTTGCTCTCTCCCCTACGGCGGCTGATCACGCACCATCTCTTCAAGTTCTGAAGGACCCTTACTCTGCAGCATGGGCGCTAACGCCCCCAACCAACGGCCGGCATCTCCTCCGGCTTGTTGGCTTCCTCTGCCAACTCTCTGAAGCCCGGTTCGATAGCAGCCCAGATTCTCTGCTCGCATCAGAAAACCTGGAGGCGCCCCACGCGATGGCCTCTCTTGTTTTTCTCCACAAGGGCAGCGCGGCAAGGGTTCTTATGCTGCAAACGAACATTCGGTCTCTCCTCAGTTCGGCAGCCCTATCCTTTGCCGCGGATCTGTGCTGGAGAGATAGTTTCTATCGGCAGAAGCATCTTCTTCCCCTTCCGCTTCCAGATAGCCAGGCAAACGGAGATCTAAAGAATTTTGGCACTGGATCGGTCAGGAAGGCATGTAAAAATTTCTCTGCCCCCTTTCAGATTCAAATCACACAGCTCTCTGGCAAAACCATTCTGCATTGGGTCCGCCCTACAGACCTGGTGTAGTATCTCAAGGCAAACCTAGAGCGTCGGTTCGGGATTCCCTCAGCCTTTCAAAGACTTATATTTCAAGGTAAACAACTCGATGATCTTCTACCCCTCTCATCTTACTGCATAAAAAGTAATAGCTCTTTAGTGTTTTCCCTTCGTCTCAGAGGTGGTGCTGCAGGAAAATCTTCTTCTGCTCCTCCCTCCT
Organism: Pinus albicaulis; assembly: GCA_034641835.2. Lineage (NCBI taxonomy): Eukaryota > Viridiplantae > Streptophyta > Pinopsida > Pinales > Pinaceae > Pinus > Pinus albicaulis. The sequence continues at coordinate 393,503,948 of CM076580.1, read as the reverse complement.
ACAAAGATGCAGTTCATTCTGAGACTCCCAAACCCCCGGCGGCCCCCAAACCCCAGCCTTTTCTGGTTGACAAACTGGAAGAGGTTCCCTCTGTTGAGATCTCCCACCCTGGCCTTGCAGAGGACCTTCAAAATTTTGCAGAAAGAGCCCTCATATGCAGATTCAATGGGCTCTGGCCACGATCTAAGGACCTCTATGAATGGATTCATTCCAACTGGACTCACCATTGCAAGGTCAGCTTCTGTTCAAAAGGATATTTTATAGTTCTGTTTGACAACCCTAAGCATTATGAACAGGCCTTAGAGGAAGGTCCTTGGTTTATGGGAACTGCTGGGCTCTTCTTAACTCCATGGTTCCCAGATTTTGATCCAGCAACTGCAGTTATCACCAGAACACCTATTTGGATTAGGCTTCCAAACTTACCAGCTCACCTGTGGCATATTGCAGTCTACAGGGGCATTGGCAACACCTTGGGCCAGTTCTTAATGGGAGATCACTAGAGGGAACATCAAGGCCTCTACACATATGCCAGAATATGTGTGGAATTAGATCTAAGCAAAGGACTGCCAGACCAAATCAATCTCAAGGTCAATGACTTTGTTTGGACTCAGAACCTGGATTACGAGAATACTGCCTTCCGTTGCCGCCACTGTCACCTAACAGGGCACCTGCAGAATTCTTGCCCATCTCTCCCTGCAAAAACGAAAAAGGATAACATGGCAAAGACCAAGCCCAAGAGATGGACCCCTTGTTCTCCGCCGCCAACAGTGAGCTCTGACTCCTCAAGCTCGGAAGATGAGGGGAGCGACTCAGAACCAGACCAGGCGCCTCAGACGAATCTCCCAGAAACGCATGTTACTCCTGCACATGCCACTGCCGCAACGATCATCCAAAAACGCGTCCATGAGACCTCCTCTTCTGATTCAGATAAGGAGATCCCCATGTTGGAGAACTCCAACCTTCAAGTTGTTTTAGCACCCACACCCCAGGATGGCTGGATAAAAGTCAACAAAAAGAAAGGGAAAAAACTTCGTGTTGAGACTTCTGCCCATGTGGAATAGAAGTCGGTCTTTTTGCTTTCATGTCATTCGCTGTAGCTCCGTGTATGGTTCATTCCTTCACCGGCACCGAGGTTGATAGTAACATCATTTCCGGTCGGCCGGTTTCTTGACACTCTTGATTGTACTATATTTTGCTCAATTATAATAGTTCAGTTTTACTTTAAAAAAAAAAAAAGGAATGGTTCCGATTAATGGCTATAGCAGCTAAATGAGGAATAGTGATTTTGGGAACGAAATATGCTGTTGCATTTTTATATGCATATTGTGGGTTATATGCAGCTTAGGCTGCGTCAATTGTGCTATGGAATTTATTGCTTATCTGCTTTTTCTTTTCTCCACCAATGGTCTTATAGATAGTATTTGTTAGCAGGGTGATTTTCTGGATTTCTGTATGGTTGTATAAGCATGGCCTTTGCTGCAGTGCAATCCATGGTGCTATGGATTCAATGCTTGGTGTGGTCAGTTGTCCGTTCTGTGGGTTTTTTATGTTTATTCCAAAGTTTCCTTGATTTCCTGGTTCCTACCACATTTCACCATTCATAAGTATTTTAAGCATTTACATCCACGATGCTATATGAGGGCTATGATTCTGTAACTTATTGCATAAAAAGGTCATTATATATTGATGTGTATGAGAGGAGGGGTATTCTATAAGACGTTCAATGTAACTGATTTTATGACATTCTAAGTACAAAGCAAAAGACAACATTTAGTATCTCTATCCAAGAGAAGCAACCCATATTATTGGTCAACTGATTCATTACCACCCACAAAATGAAATGGCATAGGACCTTAGGAAATAATTGTAGAAAAAAAACTCTTAAAATCCAGTCGCCATTGAAGATTGGTATTAACCTTGCCTCTGCGCATGTGCTTTTATGTGAGAAAGAGGGGGTTGATTTTGGTGCATTTTGAAATTGCATGGTGATCTTATATCCTTTCCAGGCTAAGAGGCATGCAATAAAAGGATTCAAATGGACAAGTGATCCAGGAATATCAAAAGGGTCATACCATTGCATCGTACAAGAAAGACAAGCCCATGGATTGCGGATAAATATAAAAATGGTTGCATGTTTCTTTCGCAAATTGCAATCCTTGGAAATTGACAGTGCAACAAGAAATCTGCCATGCAATTGAAATGGGATAAGAGTGAGGCGAATCAAGGTGGCTAAGTAATTACTACTAATAATTGGCACCTATGATAGGTCTCTGATATTAGGTGAGAAAAGTGTCCTGCAAGAAGAGAGAAGCATTACCACTTCTCTATTTAGAATATTTTTCCAGGACTTGACTACATTTTATGTCACTGCTACACCAACCTGTTACCGCAATGTTGCAAAAATCGGCATTGGTATAAAATTGGCAAGGGTTCGAAAAGCCAAAAAATCGTAAAAATTGGGAAAATATCAATAAAAATTGCAAATTGGCAAATTTAAGATACCATCAAAATATCAGCAAACATCGGCTAGGCCATAAAATCATGATTTCGCGATAAAATCGGGATGTTATCAGGATGTTTGCAACACTGCTGTTAACTCTATCCATTTCACTATATTGAATCACCTGTCATCAGTTTTGGCCCTTGTGAAGTATATGATACCATAAAAAGTAGATAACAAACTCCTTGATGAGCACTTCAGAGTTAGGATCTTGGAGTCAAAAATCATTAGTTCTCATCTTGTTTACATTGATATAGTACTGCAGTAAGCTTGTACGTTAGGCCTTAGTGAGTCGTCTTCGGTAAAGTTACGACTTACATCTAGTGTATCTCACAGTAACATGTCTCTAAAGTGGCAATACACAGGAAAAAGATCTCCCTGCATGTAGTGGGCGTATCTCTATTTAAGAGCCATGACCTTGTATATATTCTCAAATTTATATATTGAAGTGTCCATATTTTTCACGCTTGAACATATTCTGCCTCTCATTCTTTACAGTTTGAAAAATTGTTCATGGTCACCTTTCTCCATCTTGGCTCACATCTTTTCTCCTTGCAACACCTGAATAGCTGGCTTACAAATTACTGCAAGATATTATTAAGTATTGCATGTGCAAAGATTTCTTATAATAATTTCTTATTCTAAGATGATAGATTATTCAGGCTTTTGGTATTGTCCTTTCTTTGCTTTATTAGAGATTTTTATTGTTGTCACTTTACCTGTTTTCCGACAATGCATGAAAGTATTTTGATGTGCTTCTTTACGTACAGGTTGCAGTATTGACATGGGTCATAGGAACTTGCGTTATATTAATAAACATGTTCTATCTAATAGGTGGGCTTATTCAATGGTTCTCAAATACTGCACTGCCAATAGCACGCATAGTATTGCTTGGGATAATTGGTGTTGCCGCCTTGATGGCTTATATTGGTTTCACATTGTATTTAGCACTGAGAACAGACAGGACAGAAACTTATAACTCGCCTGAAAGAGTTGAAATTATAATGAATGAGCTGAATGAAAATGTTCTAGATAACCTTGACGAGGGAGGGCTATTGGTAATGCTTCCTGATAATAACATTGTGGAGGACTTTCCAAATTAGTAGCTGTTTTTGGATTTAACGTGTTTCCACTCCCACATTTTTATTGCCCTTTTCATTAATTATCAGCTCTTTTCTGGTCTAAAAATCTATATTTGTTCCCATCTCATTACGGAATCTTTTATTATCTTTCAAACTTTTTAACTCTTCAAATATGATGCATGCCAGATTGAGAATATGGCGTGAAGAAATCATGTGAAATGCAACTACCTAGAAATTTACAATCACAGCAATCTTAGACCATTTTAATTTGAATTTAGTCACGGATAATATCATAATATTTAGAAAGAGTTCATACCAACCTTCATGCACAAAAACGAGTAACTTTTCAAGAAGCTTATACTACAAATTCAAAGAAAGAGAGAATAAAATAGGTTAGACCCTTGCTAAAAATGTGGACAATTACATGTAGCAACCATAATAATTGATGAATAACACTTCTAGTCAAATCTGTTTCTCTTTAGAGTGTATGAATTGGTTTTTAAAATTGGTGTGTGTCCCAAATGTGTTTCTGTAACCATGACTTATTACACATGCATCTTGTGATATTAGTGTTGAACACGATTTTTGCTTATTTGATGGCTTTGTTTGGAACATTAGAATTTATATTTCCATCTAATAGGAAATCACTTCTTCAAATACTTAGGTACATAATCAAAATGTTCTCATATTATGGAATATCACCATGCTCATATGTTAAGTAGGTACTTCGTATGGGGGAGTTTGAAGTTTGTACTCAATAATTAGGTACATAATTAAAATGTTCTCATGATATGGAATATCACCTTGCATAGAATTCATATGTTTAGGGACTTTGTATAGGAGAGTTTGAAGTTTGTACAATGTTTTCTAACCGCTTAAAAACTTCACGAGGTCTTTTCTCGGACCATCATTGATTTGTATGTAAAAAGTCATTGCCATATTGATGAAAGTATTATGTGACCATTTGATTCGATTAAGAAGCAAGATTTTTAATAACAACCATTTGAGTAATTATGTTTTATTAGATTCTGTTTTATCGAGTAATTATAATTTATTAGATTATCTGTTTTATGGGTTACAAGTTTAAAATTTTAAAAAATTATTAGTTTTTTAAATTATGGATTTTTACTTTATCTTATAATAAAGATATGGAAGTGAATTAAATCAATATAGATTTATCTACGAAATGGATCAAATTTCTCAATATGTGCAAAACTTGAAGAAATGTTTGTATCTTAAGAAATTTGATTTTTCTCGGTTCTTGGTAGATTTTTATTTTATTTGATAATAAAAATATGGAAGTGAAATTAAACCAATATAGATTTATCTACGAAATGGATCAAATTTCTCAACATGTGCAAAACTTGAAGAAATGTTTGTACCTGAAGAAATTTGATTCTTCTCAATTCTTAGTAGATCCAGAATTAAGTTGGATCTATGTTGGTTTTGAGCAACACACTAATAAAATGTATTAACTATAAAGAATATTTTATTTTCACTTACTTTACAGAATATATACTTAGTTGACTTTAAAACATTTTATTATAATTCACATTCTCCATGTTAAAATGTTATATCCTATATCTCTCTCTCTCATACATATATATATATATATATATATATATATATATATATATAATTAATTTTTAAAATGTTATGACTAAACTTGCTCTCTATCTGTATTCATATAGTGAATTATTTTTTTTGTTATTAATAATTTTTAAAATGTTATGTCTTTATACATTTACCTCCTAATGAAACGTTAAAAATATGATAAAATTTCTAACTTAAATTACTTTATATAAAATCGATATAAAATTAAATGTTATTTAATATTGAAATATTTTGTTTATGGTTGACACTATCATTTTGTTATCAATACATTTTTCTTTTGAATACTACCTGTCAACTTAACATAAAATGAATTACCACCATATAATATTAATAATATTATTTGTATATATCATTTATCAACTCCATGTTAAATAATGAAGAAATTACTTATCTCCCTTATACTAAAAAGTAAATTAATTTTTTTATTTTCAATTTTTTTATTTCTCATTGATTGAAAATTACGGTGAAAATTGAAGTATTTGTTGATGTAAAATTACCGTGAAAATTGAAGTATTTTATTTATGACCGATATTCATTTTTTTTGTTATTACTATTTTTTAATTTATCAATGTAAGTATTATTTAATTATTGTATGTGACAACATCTTCCCCATACTAAGTTGTAGAGCACATTTCGACACAATAAGTAATATGTTAGTGATTAAATATATGGATGTTCCATATATGTAATATACATCTCTTTCATGGAGATTAAGTTATGTAATATTTATTATACCTAGTCTCTTCTATATGTATTATTGTGAATTTAAAAATTTATGTAAATAATTTTGAAATGCCATTAGATCTACAGGTTGGATTCATGAGGCGTAAGGGAGACATGATGAAGGATGAAGAGGAGTGTTTGTATATATGCATATCATTGAAGAAGATTGAAGATTTGAGGCAAAGACAAATAGATTTGTATGCACAAATAACCTAATTTAATTTATTGAAAACACATTACCTTTAATAAATTAAATTGGACTTAAGTTTTTAGAGGAGAAAATCATAATTAGGCACAAATTTCAAGATAGAGTCAATGCATTGGAATGACATCCCTAGGAAGATGTGATTGATGAACACTTTTTGAGGTGTCCTTAACATAGAAAATTACAAGTGTGGTTTTTTAGGTGTAAGATGAGAATTACAAGAGGAAATTTGAATGAAATTTGAGGGCATGGATTTTGAGACAGGGATGAGCATAGGAAAAATTTTGGAGGGTGTTTTCCACAATGTCAACACTTGGCAACACGCTGGTAGAACTCCAACTTCTCTGTTTAGGTATTATTCTTAAGTGCAAGGTCTCAGTCTTTCACGAAGTATTGATTCGCCATGTAGATTACCTGTCTTTCAAGAAGTATTGATTTACCATGTATATTACCTCAACTTTGCCACTTATCCTAGTTAAACATATAGTCTCTTATTTTCCCTTTCTTAGCTTCTAACACAATTATAAGACTAGTCATACCTTAATTTTTTCGATAGGGGAGAAGGATAGTAGGTATATTGAGCTTTTGATAATCAAAGTTAAGCACATTCCTCGGTGTTGTTTTGCTACCAATGATCATGTTCAATACCTCAATAGAGTCACCTCAGGGAATCACAAGCATTACTTTGCTTCTAGCAGGCTTGTTTAGTACCCTGGCGAAGTTTCTTGCTTCGCCTCTCTGTGCAGGAAGCCTTTCTCTTCTTCACCCTTTATTTTTATTTGAAAGAGATATGCTTGAAGAAATTATTAAACATTTATAGCATGGGTGGAAGAGGGATCTCGACTTATTTAATTTGCGAGAGATTGTGTTCCTTGCTTAAGGGATTTGAAAGATATATGAAAGTGATATGCTCATTTAAATTTTTCTCCTTTCCCTTCCCTACTCGGTTGAGTCGACAAGTCAAAACAACATTCACTACAAGGTTGAGATGGGAATGAAGATCCGGGCTTCGTAGTTCGACCAAAGGTTTTCCGTCTGGAACGAATCGTATTTTCCATCCAAACATCATTTACTTTAAAGATATATAAACCCAAATAGAGAAGAGGGTAACATATTAGCCAAACATTGTTCGTCATCACAATTTCCCTTTTTTCAAGTTTCGCCACATTGCCTTTTGAGCCAAAGGAACATATTTCATGCACAATCTTATTAAACAAAACATGAAATACAAGATCAAAAGAACAAAGCAAATGGAGAATTGAACTAAAAGAAACATGTGAGACAAAAGTAAGAAAACAAAGGAAAGACTAAAGGAGCAACTACAGGATGAGTGTAAAGGGGAAACTAGAATGCAGTTAGACCTACTCCTAACCTAACTAGCTAGAAGGTTAGGGCTAAGTGTAATGAAATTTCCAGTGCATACACTGTAATTGTTCTTGGCCTGCAAACACAAAGATCTTAGCAATTGAAACCAATATAAAACAATGTGCAAAAGAGAAGATAAGAACTTGAATAACTTGCACAAAAAAATTGAAGGTTTGACTTGTCTGTAGAAAGATGTGCCATAACAACTTGTTGATATTTTGTGTATTGGGGTAGCATCGAATGTGCTCTAGCTCCAAAAATTTGTGGAGGGACTAGAGTACACCTGATCTACAAGACCCAGAAAGGGATTTGGGAAATTTCATCTGGTTTGGGAGATATTTGATTAATTAATTATTTTAATGTATTTCCTAAGTCTAAACTTACGAAAATTAAATAATTAAAGTTAATTAAATTAAACATGTGATGAAATTGTCTTAAGTCATGCGGATCAAACTTTCTTTTAATCTTAGCCATTGATTCACGATCTGATCATGGTTGTTGCTTTCCCAATGAGAAAAGTATAAAGGAAATGCTTGGAGTCATTTGTAAAGACACACAGAGGCAAAGCACTGAAGCTAAGTTGAGATTCTAGGGAAGGGTTTGCTAAGAATTCTCAAAAGTTTTTCAGCTATAGAGAGGTGAGTTTAGGCAAAGGGGATGGTTTGATCCCAGTGCCTAGAATCAGCAAGAGGCAGAGAGCAGCTTCTAGAGGCAACACAAAGAAGCAGGAGCAGCAGTAGAGAGGGCAGCAGCTGCGCAACGCAAGGGCAGCTTCAGCGACGCAGTCTCTTCTGGGGTAGCGTTGGGCAGCAACAAACCCTCAGGGGTTATGCAGAGTCCATCAAGGGCAGCGTAGGGTCTGTGCCACCCATTCTGCGGTTATGCAACCCTCTCCATGCCAACGTAGACGGACGCAAAGGCTGCAGAGGCTGACGCAGGGGCTTCAGGGGCAGAGCTGGGGTTTCTAGGGCCAAGATCTTGCTGAGTCCTGTAAATCCCGTTTGAGGGTGTGGATCAATCAATATTTTGGCTTTAGAACAAAAGGTTAGCTCCATATCTATATTTTCCTCTTTCGGGTTTTCTAGATCTAGAACCCAGATTTGTTGTATTCATAAAACTCTTAATTATAAAACTCTCCAGCAACCAGAAGACCGGTTTTCCCGCATTGGGTTTTTTCGGGGACTATTGTCCAGAAAATCCTTGTGTCATTTTGTCTATGTGTGCATGTACTTTTCAATTTTAGATCTTAATCGGCGAAAGTCTATTATGTGTTTTCTTCGATGTTAATCTAAAGTTTCAACATTAATAACTTAATTAAGTAGGAGAAGCATAACCAGATCTAACAGTAGATTTATGCATAAGTAACAGTCAGACATTTTCACATGGTATAAGAGCAATTTCAAATCTAGCAAGGTCACCAGCAGAATACTGAAGGATCTTGCTACAAAAAGCAGCAAGAAGAGCAGCAACAGCAACAGAAGGCCAGATCTGAAGGGACACCACAGTTTCAGAGGGAGTAGAATCACACAGAGGTCAAGGTGACACATTCTTACGTTGTCTCCACACAGGCCCACGTACTTACTGCGTAGAGGCAGCGTTGGGATTGTCTGAACCCAACTAGGGTAATGCAGATCTGAAGTTCTCTGATCCGGAAGTGCTTGAAGAAAAGCTGCAAAACTTCAGAAGGTGCTGGTGGGGTTAAATTTCTGAAGTTTTCATAATTTTAGCCTAAGCACTAGTGACAAAGAGTGGGAGGAGATCAGCTTCTCAGAGGGTTTCTAGCCAAAGAAACTTGCAGATCAATCAAAGGATCGAAGAGAGTTGAATCGTTGATTGATTTAGCGGATTTCCAAGAAAGGAAAACAGGTTGTTAGAGGGAGCAGAGGGTGCCTATTCGCCAAGGACCCTAGATCCAGATCTCTAGCATATAGAGGAGGAGCTTCGATAGATTTTCTGAGTAGATGACACCTCACAGGCTGTGTGATTAGGATAGATTGAATGGTCTATCCAACTTTTCATTTTGGAAGGCTAGAATCCTTATAGTTCTAGAGGCATATTGTCTAAGAGACCATGCAGAACAAGTCTTGGCCACGCCGACCGATGCAGGTCTCCTGAGGAAGCATAATGAAGCTGTGGTACATGCCGAGCGGCTGATAATGGATGGAGTTAAGCACCATGTTGTCCCACACATAGCTGAAAAGAAAACAACTAATGAGATGTGGAAGGCCTTAACATCCCTATATGAGGGAAAGTCTGTCCAGAGGAAGATGTTTCTAGAGACTTAGATGCGGTCATTCATGATGACCAACGGGGAAGACATGGAACATTTTCTCTTCAGATTATAGTTGATCAGAGACTAGTTGACTGCCATGGGTGCAAAGGTGGAGGATGATGTGATGGTCAGGACTGCTCTCAATGCGGTCACAAATGAGTGGGAAACCTTTGTCCAAAGTATCTTGGGTGGAGCGGAACTTCCCGACTAGGACAACTTGTGGGAAATCATGCGTCAAGAAGAACTCCGCAGATTCACCAAGAAGCAGTACAGCACGGGATCAAGTAAGGTGGAGAAACAAGATGAAAAAGATGCAACCTTGGCATCGAAGAAGCGGCAAGGGAAGAAGAATCGGGATCTATCAAATATCAAGTGCTTCTAGTGTGGTGAACTACGAAATTTCGCCAGAAATTGTCCACAGAAGAAGAAGGACAAGGAAGCTTCTACTTCCAAGGCTGCTGTGGTAGATGATGGGTCAGAAGACGATGCAACCATGAGCACTCATGAACCACGAAAGTGGGGTGACATGGATCTATAGAGAAGCTACAGAATGAGGGCGAGATCCTTAATCAGCTCATCTCTTGGATCACATCCGAGCTACGGGAGCCTTAAGACAATAGCGGGACAAGTGGAGCAGTGGGTGCATAGATCACGGATGAAGCAAAGGCAGATATGAAGGTTGGAAGGAGCAGCGTTGTGCATATGCAGCAACAACGTAGAGGCAACAACAGCGTAGGGGCTGATGTGACTTCAGCAGCATAGAGAAGAGCTGCAGCAGCGTGGAGGCTTCAGGAGGATAGCGCAGTGCAGCAGCAGCGTGAGAGATTTCAGCACAAGGGGTTGATGTGACTTCATCAGTGTAGAGTTGTAGGTGTGCATCATTCTCCAAATGACAGCACATATCAGCAGCCAATGGAGATTCAGTGATGAGGTTTCATCCCAACTGACTTGTCTGTCAAAGATTGGGCAGGAGATTTAGTTCTTTCTCTCATCAATTGAAGTTGCAATGCAGTAGTTAGCACTTGTAGTGCTATGGGCAGCATGATTTCAGCAAATTGAAAGGGAGTTGTAGTACAGATGTGGTAGTGGAGGTGACACTGTTATGGGAAGCAGTACAGAATGGCAGCAACGATGTAGTGCTAAAGGGCAGCAAGCCCAACATCAACAGCACATAAACCATTGTAATACATGGTGTGATTTATTGCTAGAGCACACTTCGTGCTAAGAGGGAGTGTTGAGATTTTGTGTATTGGCGTAGCACAGATGTGCTCTAGCTCTAAAAATTTGTGGAGGGACTAGAGTACACTTGATCTACAAGACCCATAAAGGGATTTGGGAAATTTCATCTGGTTTGGGAGATATTTAATTATTTATTTATTATTATGTATTTCCTAAACCTAGGAAAATTAAATTAAATTAAACATGTGATGAAATTGTCTTAAGTCAAACAGATCAAGATTCCTTTGAATCTTAGCCATTGATTCAAGATCTAATCATGGTCATTGGTTTCCCAACGAGAAAAGTATAAAGGAAAGGCTTGGGGTCATTTGTAAAGACACACAGAGGCAAAGTACTAAAGCTAAGTTGAGATTCTAGGGTAGGGTTTGCTAAGAATTATCAGAAGTGTTTCAGTTGTAGAGAGGGCAGTTTAGGCAAAGGGGATGGTCTGATCCCAGTTCCTAGAATCAGTAAGAGGCGGAGAGCATATTCTAGAGGCAGCGCAGAGAAGCAACAGTAGCAGTAGAGAGGGCAGCAGTTGCACAGCACAGGGGCAGCTTCAGCTACACAGTCTCTCTCGGGGCAGTGTTGGGTAACAGGAGACCCTCAGGGGTTACACAGAGTCCCTCAAGGGTAGCGTAGGGTCTGCGTCACCCATTCTTGGGTTACGCAGCCCTCTCTAGACCAGTGCAAAGGGACACAGAGGCTGCAGAGGCTGATGTAGGGGCTTCAGGGGCAGCACTCAGGTTTTTAGGGCCAAGATTTGGCTGAGTCCTGTAAATCTCATTTGAGGGTGTGGATCAGTGAATATTTTAGTTTCAGAACAGAAGGTCAGCTGCAAATCTATATTTTTCTCTATCAGGTTTTCTAGATCTGAAACCCAGATTTGTTGTATTAAGAAAACTCCTAGTTATAAAACCCTCCAGCAGCCAGAAAATCGATTTTCCCACATTGGGTTTTTTCGGGGACTTATGTACAAAAAATCCTTGTGTCACTTTGTCTATGTATGCATGTACTTTTCTGTTTTAGATCTAAATCGGTGAAAATCTATTATGTGTTTGTTTCGATGTTAATCTGAATTTTCAGCATTAATAATTTAATTAAGTAGAAGAAGCATAACCAGATCTAAAAATAGATTTTCTGCATAAGTAACATTCATAAATTTTCACACAACTAAATTTAACCAACCTACAACCTTACCCTTTCAATCAGAACAACAATAAAAAAACCTTGAAGGCTTCTTATGAATGTACCTTCATTTGTGTTGTGCTTCTTAGCAAACATCAAGAAATATCAAAGCTTATTATTATACCTCCTGCCACAGGTATATTGCATTAGGTTGCTCACTGATTTGACATTAATTCAACTCTCATTTCAGATTTTTTATAATTTTAACATAATTTAACTTTAGTCTTTTTATTATTTATTTATTTTTATTATTAAATATATATTGTTATTTTTATTATTTCTTTTCATTGATTTACACTTTTCACTTCTTATTGCAAAAAGCATCTTGATTCCCGTTAAGGTACATCAACATGTGGTAAATGTCAAAGAAAAGATATTCTATTCACACCACTGAAAAAATACATCAAATGCCGTGCACAAACTTATTATTTTATGAATGTGATCATAAATTGCACTCTTCCGTAGCTATAAAATATAGTTCACATATTCCGTGGACCTGCTTGTGCAGAGGTTATATTTGGTAAATGAAAGTTTATTGCTGTCGTGAATTTCCAAGTTGTGCACACGCTAAACAATGCCCTCAAATCACGCACCATTAAATTAAAATCGAATTGCTGTACAAAAGTATTATAAGTATACCTGTCGCTTAGCAGGTATAACGCAAATTAACCAATTCAATTAGTTTTTATTAATTTTGGGAACAAGTCTCAAAGTCATGTCTTTACTGATAAGAATTAATATTGAGTATTTATCTTTGGATTTCTCTTCGGTGCTAGTAGGCACCTATTGCACCGTATGATGAATCCAGAATTTGCTATATAATTTCAATGTATCGTGGCATGTTTCACATTCCATTTTATTTCAGATATTTTAGAGAAATAATTTGAATATTTATAATAATATTTATATATATATTAAATAATTTTGTAATAACTCAGGTTTTCAAAATTCCAACCATAGTGGTACAATTTGATATTGTTATACTTGTTGCCCAGGTATATGTATTAGATTGGGTTTTGATTAAACATTAATTTAACTCACTCCTAAAATTTTTTATGTTTTTGCTATATGCATTAGATTGGGCTTTGATTAAACATTAATTTAACTCACTCCTAAATTTTTTTATATTTTTGCTATAGTGTAATTTTGATTATTTTTATTGTTTAATTCTATTTTTTCTAACATTTTATTGGTTGAAATAATCACTTCTTATTACCGCTTATAGTCCTTCAATTGCTGCTCATGGTCCTACAAAGTCATCATTTGTACATAGCTCATATTAAAAAATGTACGGAGTTATTAGTGATTTATTCCATCTCAATCTTTACCTAATTTTTTTAATGTACTGATGTAAATTAATTTATTAACACATTGATCGAAGTATTTAAGAAGGAACTGAAAAGCTTATAAGTTTGTAACATTTCATTTTTTCTATTTTATTTTAATAATAGTAAATTAAGCCAAAACTAAAAATAAAATTTAACAACTCATAATAACATACTATTTTTTATTTTAATTAATTAGAAATGTGATAGAAAAACAAAAACAACATATTTAAATAAACACCAAAAAGTTAAAATTTAACTTACAGAAAAAGAATTTACCTAAATGTCAAATGTAACTATATTATATATAACAAATATTATAAATTGAAAAATATAATTGATTGAAAAACACATTCCTAATGAGTATAGAATATCAAATCTATCCAACATCTAAAAAACAAATTAGTTAACTAAATTATATTATTAAATTTTAGAATATATAATGAATATATCAAATATATAACTATACAAAATATTAAACAATTTTAATTGCTATATATTATGTCATGTAATTATATTTATATAAAAGAAAAAAAAAACATTAGAAATTGAAAAATGTAATTAAAAAAACACATTCCTAATAAGTAGAATATTAAACCTATCCAATATCTTAAAAACTCAAATTGGTTAACTAAATTACATTATTAAATTTTAAAATATACATTAAATATATCAAATATATAACTATACAAAATATTAAACAATTTTAATTGCTATATATCATGTCATTTAATTTTAAGTAAAAATAGCATACAACTTTTTCAACAATAAAAATAAATTCCTTTAATTATATATAACTTATATTTTTTATTATTATAAATTCTTATAATAATATTATTATTATTATTATTATTATTTTTCATAAAATATTAAGTATTCATAAACTATATTTTTGTAGATATATCTAACAAGAACAACTACGTTTGAATATATATATATATATATATATATATACTTTAGAACAATGTAAAGCTTCTAGATGACCTTTTTGACAAGATAATATGACATTGATTTTTAATTTTTACTTTAATTTAGCTATATTTAAAATAAGTTAAGCAACAACTTTATTACAAAGCAAATCCTCAAATTACAACATTTCTATATTTACATTAAGCGGCAGGTAGTAGCTACTCTGTAGCCCTTGTTAGCAATAGGGATTGCTAAGTAATATGTTTCCATCCAATCATAGATTGGATCATAGAATTCAAAACCATCCTTTTGAAAACCCCGAAATCCTTGAGAAGATGAACTTTCAATTAATGGCATGGAATCAAGGTGAGAATCTTGTGAGGGAAATTTGATTTGATCATTTTCAAAAGACTTATCAAGACTATAAGAGCCTGAAATAACCATTAGCAAAGGTTGTGGTGCCTCAAATGCTTGCCAAGTATATGAATAGTGAGATGATAAACCATAAATATTAATTGATGTAAGACAAATGTCATCAGATATACTAGTGGGAAAATGATTAGTTAAATAACAGTTGTTAAGACCATAATTATGATCATATGCGCCGATTAAGGCATAAGATTCTTGGTTAGTGGACAATAAAGAGAGATCAGTTTGAATAGCTTTTCAAATGCTTTGAACAATAGAATCATCTTCCTCACATGTTGAATGTAACTCGTGATTTCCTTGCAATTGGTTACAAACTGAACCAGCATCACAATTATCGGAAGAATTGAAAATGAATGCTAGTATAGCATATACATGAAACCAGTCAAGATGCAATGGGTGAACATGCATATCAACTTGGGGAATTAATCTGTCAAAAAGAGGAATTTGATTCACCAAAAAACTCAAGCATTCACTACAACTCAAGAGGATATCTTGTGCTATAATGAAAATAATTAGTATCATGACATTCATGAGAAATACTAAGAGATGATTATTTTCAAAAGTATCTGACAACTATGAATCCTTCAACCAATTATAATCTTTAAAATGATTAGCTTCATAGCTCTATGCATCCATGAAAGATACACACTCCAAACATGAGTTTGATACAAGAGATTTGCATGGAGATGAATTAATTGAAACAGAATCCTTAATCCGATTAGAAACTAAATCTTGGAAATTAGAAGAGCTATATTTGAAATACCGAAAACAAATCAAGAAGGACTTTACATTCAGTGAAGCTATGCACAGAAGAATTTTGCAAGAAAATCAAAATCTAACTTAGTTTGGGGATCTTACCATAGTCACGAGAACCTGTCATAAACATCAATGGAAGTTAAAGTGCCTCAACTTCTTGGCAAGTCCTGAAACTTTTAAGGGTTGTAGAATCATTAAAGGAAATTTCAGCCTAAAAGCGCCCATGAAATTTTCATGTAATTTCCATGTCATAATATGTAAACCAATAAAAATCCATAAATTTAAAAAGATGTACGTGTAAATATTTTGGAAGGAAAAAAAACTATTTTTTAATTGTATTTTTGGTTTATCTCCTTATAGGTTTATTCAAATTCAAGAATAGACACTTGTTGGATGCATAATTAAATTCTGCATCCAACGAGTACCCATTATGCATACTTTTAAGAAGACCTACACTAATAAAAAATGAATATACATTAAAGAAGCGTATTGAACACTTTTTTTTATGTATCTTCATTTTTTATCAATGTGGGTCTTCTCAAAAGTATGCATGATGGTGACTCATTGGATGTTGAATGTAATTCTACATCCAATGAGTGTCTACACTTGAAATTTGAGTAAATCTACAAGGATATAAGCCAAAAATACAATTAAGAAAAGTAGTTTTCTTATTTTCCCTCCAAAATTTATAACTCTTATTTTATTATTTTAACTATTATTCTATTATTTTTCATTAGGAGTCCACTTTTAGTCTAAAATTTCCTCTAATGTGCACTTTGAAGATTGGATCAGATCGTGTATTGTGTGTAGACAGTTACTACCAGTAATTTCAATAAGATTATCAATATACATATGGCATCCATCTACATCAATGGTTTGATCATATTTTACAACTTTGAAAAATAGATTACTCATTTCAAAATATTCTTCTAAATGCAAATCTAAATATGCATAAACTGGAAAAACCCCATGAGCAACTTGATTTGCAGAGTTGTGCTCATGTAAAACTGGAAATGACAAGGAATAGAATGAATGCTTGATGCTTTCATTGCTTTCTTTTTCATCATGGATAACTTCACTACCTTGTTTAAATTAAAAATCCCACTCATTAGATGATGAACTTGAAGAGCATGGCATATCTTCATCACAAGTTAATGCATTACAAATAGTAGGGCACAACGGATAGTGAGTTGCAGAGGAAGTTTTCGTAAGAAAATCTTCTTTGACCAAATCAGATTCTAAATCTAAATCTTTCAAATAAAAATCTTCTAGAGAAACTGAAAGATCAGTTGGTGCACTTGGGTATTCATCATCATATACATCAATGGACTCATCATCATCAGAATGATGGTTGACGAAGACTTCAAATTGATTAGGAAAATTGAGTTCATTTGATTGATTGTTGAGATTACTAGGCTCTAAATCAGCCAAGAATGGAGGATCATCTTGACATAGAGGATTTTTAAAAAGAGAAGAGATATCGAAAGAATATTCACCTTCCTAATAGAACTGTGAAATGTGACCACCTTGCACCTAGTCACTATTTGGATTGGCAAACTAAGAATCAAGAGAGTTTGAAAGAGATTGATCAAGCGGATCAAGGGACAAGGGACCATGAGAAAGGGATGATAGAGGATGGTAGGTGTCCCTTGAAGAGATCATACTTTCAATCAAATCATATTCAATATTCAAGTTATGAATGCTAATATCATCTTGAAAGATCAAGGGATTACTTTCCACCTTATGCTTCATGAATTCGTCAAAATATTGACCAGAGAGATAGAATGAAGATGGAATGAATGGGTCATCAATATGATTTTCATATTTCTCAACTATAAAAATAACACAAGATAATTCCTTATTTGGGAAATGAAAAGGGAGGAGGGCAAGGTGTTGAAAATGCCGTAAGAAAGTCTCAATTTTGATTTTGCCTTAATTAAAATTGAGGAAATTTGAAATTCCACATTAGCAGACAACATGGAGGAGTTAACTAAGGTGACATGGCTCTTGTCACTCAGTTAAGAGAACGTAATTTGATTTAATGAGTTCAAGTTCAGTTTTCTTGTGTTGAATCCTAAAAATTAGGCGTCTAGATCAGTTAATTCGAGTTAAGGGCATGAAGTTCACTGGCATGTATTGATTCCTAAATTTTAGGATCCTAGGTTGAGTTAATTTTAGCTGTAATCATTTAAATTACTTCTAACTGTTAATAGAACTAGTTGGTGGCCATTTAAGTAGTGGGACATCAGTCTAACTCTAAGATCATCTAGTTAACCGATTAATCAGCTAATAATTATCTCATGCATGAAAATAATTTGAGTTGCCCATTTGTGGTGGAGTTTCCAAGGCAATTAACCAATAGCTGTAAACTAGTTGAGTGTACAGATGTTGCATGAAGTCAGGTGGACCATACTTGGGAAAGAAAAATTAATTGGAGGAATTTATTATTTAATAGGGGCCTAATTCCTCAAGGAACAACACAAGGAAGTAGGGGCTCAAGCATAGGCATAGATTGGCTAAGTCTCGGTTAGAGGCCTTCAATGAGAATTGAGATAAGTTGTTCAATTGAAGGTTTTTCTCAGGCTTGAGAAAGAATTGTAATACATCTCTATCCCTCTTATTAATGCAAGCAAGCATTGGGTTTTTAGCATATTTCTTTCCCCAAAGGAAAATACTTGTTACATGTGTGTTATTTCTGATTGTATGTATGAAATTTTTGTTCTAAATTGTGAAATAATGCCCACATAATAGTAGAGTAAGCTTGTGTCTTGTGATTTTGGTTAAAACTTCATGAGCAGTACACATCTCAACATAATTTCTACATGGTATCAGAGTTGGATTCACGGAAGAGTATAAATTCGAAGTTGTTTCTCATAGGTTTGAATTTGGAGATCAATGTTGCAAGTTTTCTTCAGTACTGAGAAGATGGCTTTCAATGGACTAGGGCTAAAGTATGCCTTGGAAGGCACATCTAATTTTTTGCATGGAAGGTTCTCATGGAGGCAATTTTGGATGACAATGGATTGTTAGAATACATTAAATTTTGCAAAACTGCAATCATTTGATGTCCAAAACCTTGCTCAGTTGAAGAAATATGTAGCCAAGGCGAGAAGAATCATATTGGAGGGAGTACGGGATCATATTGTCTCAAATCTCCATGGAAAGCAAACTACGTTCGCAAAATGGAAAGCACTGGAAGAATTGTTCAAGAATAATAGTGACCACAGGAAGCTGACAATCAAGGATAAACTTTGAAGTATCAAAATGCAAAAGAATGACACAAATCTGTAGTATCTAAGCAGGTTCATAAATTTTCATGATGAACTTGGTGGGGCCGATGTTAATGCCCCTAAAGAAGACTTGGTAAGCCTAGCCCTTATGGGCCTTCCCAAGAATTGGCACAACTATCAAGATTTGGTGAATGGGAGGGAGAAACTACCGAATTGGGAGCCCTTATGGTATGATTTGGTACAGGAGGAAATAAGGCAGAATACCAAAGATGGGAACTCAAAGAAGTCCCAAGGTTAGGTTGAATTGGCCAAGAGGGTTGAGAAGAAAGATTTGTCAAAAATAAAATTCTTCCATTGTCATGAATTTGGGCATTATGCCACGAAGTGTCCACACAAGAAGATTAGAAAGAAGGAGTCTACAATAGAAGCAACAGGTGAAGCTTTGGCTTCATAGTTTGAGCTTGAATTTACCCTCATTGCATGCATGGCCAACACAGTGATGGGGAGCATGTAGTACTTGGACTCAGGTTCAACATTCCACATGACGGGGAATAGATATTTTTTCAGTGACTTGGAAAAGAAATATCTCCAGATGAATATTGAGTTTGGTGATGACAAAAGGTACAACGCGAACGAGATTGGTACAGTCACCTTTCAGAGGGAGTCGGGATCCTCTCTCAGACTCTAGGATGTCTTGTTTGTTCCAGGCCTAAAGAAAAATCCCATCTATGTTGCATTTTTGGAAGACTGTGGTTATGATGTGATCTTCGGCAAAGGAAATGCATTCCAGAGACACATAACCACTGGATAGGTGAAGTAGATCGGGGTTTGAGTCAAAAAATTGTATTCACTTGAGGTAGAAGATGCATGCAAAACCTTGAGGAGAAAGGAAAGGACTAGAGATATGGTAGTTGAGAAGGAGCATGTTATACCTCTCAACATGCAGCCTCAGAAGGAGCCTCAGGAAGTTGTGGAGTAGCCACAAACACAGAGGCAGAGAGGAGGAAGTGTGGAGACATCCACTAAAGCAAATACTTCCAGGACAGTTCAATCCAAGTGGGCAGAGGGATCACATGCAACTATACCTCCAGGAGTGAGGTGGAGCGATGTATATCCTCAGTCCAAGATTTGCAGAATTTTGGGCACGGTCCATTGACGAATTATCCTCATGAATCATTACCTTCCTACAGGGGCCCAAAACATTGAGCAACAGGAGGATCATCGTTAGTCATATATTGAGGAGTGTTGACAGCAGAGCATGAGGCTCAATAGCAGAGTCATCAGCAGCACAGTTTTCCTAGTAGACAGTTGCAGACACAATTGATAAAAAAAAAATTGGATGCTTCTTAGTTACAATTGTTGTAGTAGCAAAAACAACAGTGAGAGGTGTTGCAGGTAGTAAATTCCATAGGTGTAGGATAGGGGCGGTTGATAATCCCTTTCTTGTTGAGATTGAGTGTTGAAAATGCAACAAGAAAGTCTCAATATTGATTTTTCCAAAAAATTCAAAATTTCACATCAGCAAAAAATTTGGAGGAGTTAACTGAGGTGACATGGCTCTTGTCACTTAGTTAAGAGCACATAATTCGAGTTAATGAGTTCAATTTTAGTTTTCTTATGTTGATTCCTAAAAAATATGATTTTAGCTTAATTAATTTGAATTAAGGGCATGAATTTGACTCTAGCTCAGTTAATTTGAATTAAGGGCATGAAGTTCAGTTGCATGTAGTGATTCCTAAATTTTAGGAGCCTAGGTTGATTTAATTTCAGTTGTAATCAATTAAACTAGTTCTAACTATTAATATAACAAGTTGGTGGTCAGTTAAGTAGTGGGATATCAGTCTAACTCAGAGATCGTCTAGTTAACTCATCAATCAACTAATAATTAGCTCATGCATGCAAAGAATTTGAGTTGCCCAATTGTGGTGGAGTTTCCAAGGCATTTAACCAATAGTTGTAGACTAGTTGAGTATACACATGTTGCATGAACTCAGGTGAACCATACTTGGGAATTGCACAATGAATTAGAGGGATTTCCTATATAATAGGGGCCCAATTCCTCAAGGAATAGTGCAAGGAAGTAGGGGCTCAAGCAGAGACAAAAATTGGTTAATTATGGGTCAGAGGCCTTCAGAGCAGTGAGATACGTTTTGCACTTGCAAGTTGTGGTGAGGCTTGAGAAAGCATTGTAATACATCTCTATCCCTCTGATTAATGCAAGCATACATTGGGGTTTTTAGAATATTTCTTTCCCCAAAGGAAAATGCTTGTTGCATGTGTGTTATTTCTTATTGCATGTATGGAATTTTTGTTCTAAATTGTTAAATAATGTCTGCAGAATAGTAGAGTAGGATTGTGTCTTGTGATTTTGGTTAAAATTTCTTGAGCATTTGGAAATCTACATCATAATTTCTACATGGTGTCAAAGATGGATTCACAATAGAGCAAAAAATCAAAGTTGTTTCTCAGAGGTTCGAATTTGGAAATCAGTGTTTTAGGTTTTCTTCAACACTGAGAAGATGTCTTTCAGTGGACTAAGGCTAGAGTATGCCTTGGAAGGAACCTCTAATTTTTTTGCATGGAAGGTTCGCATGGAGGATGTATTGGATGAAAATGGGTTGCTATAATACATCAAGTCAGATGTTGCAAAACCACAATCAATTGATGCCCATAACCTTTCTCAGTGGAAAAACAATGTAGGCAAGGTGAGGAGAATCATATTGGAGGGAGTATGGAATAATTATGTCTCAAATATCCATGGAAAGGAAACTTCGTTCGTGATATGGAAAGCATTGAAATTTTTTTTCAAGAATAATGGTGACCACAAGAACTTGGCACTCAAGGACAAAATTCGAAGTATCAAGATGCGGATTAATGTCACAATTCTGCAGTATCTGAGCAGGTTCACACAGTGTTGTGATGAATTTGGCGAGGTCAATGTTCATGTCCCAGAAGAATAATTGGTAAGCCTAACCCTTTTGGGCCTTCAAAAAAGCTAGCAAAATTATCAATATTCAGTGAATGGGAGGGAGAAACTACCGAATTGGGAGCTTTTGTGGCCTGATTTGGTACAAGAGGAAATAAGGAAAAATACCATAGATGGGACCTCATCCAAAGAAGTGGATGAGGAATTTTCTCTAGTCAGCAAAGGAATGAAGGCCAAGGGAAAGAAGTCCCAAGGTGAGGTTGAATCGGTTTGGGTCCTGTAATTTACAGAATCTCAAGGTGATTGATTATTTATGTTCAAATGGTTTATATATTGAAAATAATATTCCATGGTTTTCATTTATTTCCAAGAAGGTACTAAAGGTTCCGACTCTATCAAAATGGCAAAGGATGCTTATTCCAAAGTTTTTAAACCCCCATTCTAAGATAAAGGTGGTCAAAGGAATTACTTTATAAACCTTTAGAACTTATCCTGAAAACCTCGCCAACGATCCCATCTATCAGATAAAATCCAAATCCATAGTTTAACCCCCCAAACCCACATATATAGAATTTTTGGACTTTACATTAAGCCCTGATACCTCTATTTCAGCTCTGCCCCCTCACCACATTAGGCCGTTGATTTTGATATAAACCACAATAAACATTTATCTCCTTGACCCTTTACCTTTTCATCGCATCGCAACTTCGCACTTTTCTTACCTCTTCAAAAACCCATTCGCCGCCTCTAACTCTTGATTTCAATAACAAATGGGACCCATTTCCCTGCCCCATCAGCATCGCTATCGCATATCGCAAATGTTATGACTTACCTAATTTCCCTGATCCCTGATTTTTCGATTTGCGATAATTTAAAATCTTGCGATTATGATATATCGCATCGCAAATTCCACCCCCAAATTTTTCCCATTAACCCCTTCCTTACATTTTCGCATCACAAGTTCGCAAACATTCCATTCATAACTCAATTGTTGAATCCTATATACTTCCCAATGCGATATTGGTGCGACCCAATCGCATATCGCAATTCGCAAGTTCAGGAGGATAAGCGCTAAAGAATATGTTATAAACGCTGAAATGTGATTTGCGATATTGGTGGGACACAATCGCATATCGCAATTCGCAAGTTCAGGAGGATAAGAACTAAAGAATATGTTATAAATGTCAAAATGTGATTTGCGATATTGGTGGGACCCAATCGCATATCGCAATTCGCAAGCTCATGAGGATAAGCGCTAGAGAATTATATTGGAGCGCCGAAGTGTGAAGTTCGTTAATGAAGTGGACGCGATGTAATTCAAATCTAAAGCCTAAAGGATTTCAAATCCGGGTGCATGAGGTTTTTACGTTTTTTTATGAAGAAAAGGACTAAACACGGCAGAAGGACTTGGGTAGAATAAGACCCGACAAAGAGAAAAGGGCAGAGTAAGCTGAACGTCACGGTAATAAGGAGATAGACACCATGGGTCGAGTCGGGCAAAGGGAATTTGCACAGAACTATTACGATATACCAGCAAAAATGGAAAATGTAGTAGACACATCAGCACAACCACCAATTTATTACAAGTGCCAGCATCGCATCATCTTTAATGATCCAACAGAGGCAGCCCAAAAAGTAGAGCCAAATTTCATAGCCACCCAGCGTTGCCTCTTCATGACCACCTCAGCCACCTTCAACCTACTTTTGGATTCATGAAGAGCTGCCGAAGCTTTTTGAACTCATGAAAAGCCGCCTGAGATAATTCTACAGGCTGTGTTTGTCAGAGATTTTTTGTTCGGGCCTTGCATGGCCACACTTGTCTGGTTTTATTTTAACTGTAATTAATGAAGCTTGCCGAAGTAATTAAGGGCAACCGATGTAATTTTTAGTTAAATACTGCATAAGTTGGTAGTAAGAATGTTGGTTGGGAGATAGGACCCTGTATTGTAAGAAATTTTGTATTGGAGCACTGTCATTTTTTGAGTTGGGCATCAATAATAAGAGATCATTCACAAGATACTTGAGCTATGTTAATGGTGATGTTTTCGTCTCTGTGTTAACGTTTTCTTTGTCTTTCATGTTGTGCATCAATTTATCTGATTATAAAACAGAAATTTTAGATTAAGATTTTCTGAGAGAGCACCTTAATTTTTCCTGTGTTTGCTATCTTAATGTTTTCTTCTGAATTATAGTTAAATAATTATTAATTTCTCTTTAGCTATTACTGAACTCACTTCTTTCTTCCATTTCATAATTCACACTGCTCTAAAGATCTAGTCTACATAGTTATCTTTCCCTGTGAATGCCCTCAAAAAGATGATGCACCAATTCAGCCTTTTGACTCCATAGCCCGATGGATTAGTCCCTGTAGACCTGCTCATCCAACCTACAAAATAAATCAAAACAAACAATTCTCACAATCACTATAACTAGCCTAACATCAGCATTCATAATATTAAGGAAAAATTAAATCAGAAATAGAGAGAGCCCTCTCTGAGTCTAGGAAGGCTAGGTCCCATATTCCAAAGTGGTTTGATGTTTTCCTCTATTGTTAATTCTTTTCAATATTATAAATTATAGGGTCCCAACATAATGGCGACCATACTGGGGAAATATTTAAAATCTTGACATTTCATTTGAATTCAAAAACCCCAGTCAAAAAACTTTGTATGCTAAAATTATTTACCAATATTGGTATCTGGTTGTCAATGGTGGACAAGCAGTCAGACACAAGAAGGTTGAAATCATCGACCTGGAAACTCCACAAAGTTCAGTTGATATAAAGACTCGACTGGTAAAAGAATCCAGAATTGCAGAGCACCTATAGTGACTCCATTCTATTGTTGATTAAATTCAAAATGAATTCAAGAATACAACGCAAGTATGCTCCTATGAACAGAGATCACATTCCCGGTTTCCCAAACAAAATGCCTCAGGTAAATTGGCAAAGAAATATTCCTATTTTTCAAGATGAAAATGTTGATGATGCTTTACTACATCTCATTAAATTTCATATAAATTCATGGAAGTCGAAAGTTGAATGGCATGAGGATTTCCACATGAAGATGTTCATGGCAACATTAGAAGGAAAAGCGAGGGAATGGTATGAAGGTTTAAACCCTGGTAGCTTGTTTTCTTTAAAACATTTCCATAAAGTGTTGTATGAGCATCATAAAAAAAATTTCCCATCTTTGATATTAGTGGAAAATTGTTGTGATCAGTTTGAGGATTTTCTACAATACATTGAAAGTATTGATGAAGATCTAGAAGATATGCATGATGAGGATCTCTTAGAAGCACTTTATGGATTTCATTCTCAAGTTAATTGTCATGATGATCAAGATAAATTAGCTGAAGATGAAATCCATTAAGAAATCATAGTAGATCCACAAGATCTCTCTTTGGAGACAAATGGTAATTCATCTGCTCTTCGGTATCAAGCTGAAGAAGACATTTAGTATCATGATCAATCTTCACAAGAGAAATAAAACAATTGTTGTTTAATCCAAAGAAGACAAATACTACCCCCTCCTTTAACTGAAGTAGAAATTGGTCAGATTCTAAGCATGCAGCTAGGCTCTCAATTTTTATGTGATCAGGAGACCAATTCTATTTTTTTTACTGATGATTTATGTATTGAAGTCGTTCCTCATGAAGAAACAAGTGTAAAACAGATTGATGTTGATGTTGTTTTACATCCTCAAGAAAGCTTATTGCTGGAAATTACTTTTGCTCATCAAAATGATGGTCTTCAGACAAAATCTAGCAATCTGAGTCAAGATATATCAGATTTGTTGGAGGACAGCATAATGGTATACCATGAAGATGCCATATTAGATAATCATGAGGAATGTATAGATATTCTCTTTGAGAATGATCCTGAGCATAACAAGCTGGAACAAAGAGAAGTCCTAGATGCAGTTGGTTATTTGAATCCTCAATACCAAGTATTCTTCCAAGATCCTTTTGCTGACCTTTTAGAATCATTTAAAGAAGGAGTATGTTATGCCCTGAACGGTTTGTTGCAAGGTTTAAGGAAAAATTTGAACACTTATGTCCAACAACAGTTAAGATGGGAGTGGCCATTTTGTTTTTTCAGCCTGCTCAAGAAAGTGAACAAGAATCAGTTAAGCACTCATTTTCTTGATTGGTTACATTGGAAATCTGATTATTATTTGATGGGATAATTTTTTATTAGAGTAGGTAGGTGTGCAAATAAGCTCATTAATTTGAGTATTTTTCCAGTTTTAGTTTCAGATTGTTTTTCAGTTTTTAGTTCAAGTGTGTTCCAAACTTCAGTTTGCAGAGAGTGTTGATTTCAACTTGGATATTTTTAGCCACTGAGGTTTTGTAGCGGATCAAGTTGCTGAATTGGGACCAGCCCAATGGGTCAGGCTACTAGTCTACGATGTTCTTGATACCTCCTAAAGGAGCTATCAACCCCAGCTGGAGGCACTGTTTGGGTCCTGTAATTTATAGAATCTCAAGGCGACTGATTATTTATGTTCATATGGTTTATATATTGAAAATAATATTCCATGGCTGTCATTTATTTCAAAGAAGGTACTGCAAGTTCTGAATTTGTCAAAATGGCAAAGGATGCTTATTCCAAAGTTTTGAAACCCCCATTCTAAGATAAATGTGCTCAAAGTAATTTCTTTATAAACCTTTAGAACTTATCCTGAAAACCTCGCCAACAATCCCATATATCATATAAAATCCAAATCCATATTTTAACCCCCCAAACCCACATATATAGAATTTTGGGACTTTACATTAAGCCCTGATACCACCATTTCAACTCTGCCACCTCCCCACATTAGGTCATTGATATTGATATAAACCGCAACAAACCTTTATCCCCCTGACCCTTTACCTTTTCATCGCATCGCAACTTCGCACTTTTCTTACCTTTTCACATTCTTGTTTGTCACTTCTAACTCACGACTGTGATAAAAAATGGGACCCATTTCCCTGCCCCGTCAGCATCGCTATCACATATCGCAAATGTTATGACTTACCTCATTTCCTCATTCCTTGATTTTATGAATTGCGATAATTTAAAATCTTGCGATTGCGATATATCGCATCACAAATTCCACCCACAAACTTTATCCCATTGATCCCTTCCTTGCCTTTTCACATCGCAAGTTCGCAAACATTCCATTCATAACTCAATTTTCGAATCCTATAGACTTCCCGATGCGATATTGGTGGGACCCAATCGCATATCGCAATTCGCAAGTTCAGGAGGATAAGCGCTAAAGAATTATGTTGGAGCGTCGAAGTGCGAAGTGCAATAATGAAGTGGACGCGATGTAGTTCAAAGCTAAAATCTAAAGGAATTGAAGTCTGGTTGTGGGACCCAATTGCATATTGCAATTTTCAAGTTCAGAACGATAAGCGCTAAAGAATATGTTATAAACGCCAAAATGTGATTTGTGATATTGGTGGGACCCAATCACATATCACAATTCCAAAGTTCAGGAGGATAAGCGCTAAATAATATGTTATAAACGTCGAAATGCGATTTGCGATATTGGTGGGACCCAATTGCATACTGCAATTCGCAAGCTCAAGAGGATAAGCACTAGAGAATTATGTTGGAGCGCCGAAGTGCGAAGTGCGATAATGAAATGGACGCGATGTAGTTCAAAGCTAAAGCCTAAAGGATTTCAAATTCGGGTGCATGATTTTTTTACATTGTTTTATGATGAAAAGGGCTAAACATGGTCGAAGGACTTGGGTAGAATAAGATCAGACAAAGAGAAAAGGGTAGATTAAGTTGAATGTCGTGGTAATAAGGATATAGGCATCATGGGTCGAGTCGGGCAAAGGGCATTTGCACAGAAATGTTATGATATACCAGTAGAAATGGAAAAGGCAGTAGACACATGAGCACAACCACCGATTGCAATAGGGGAATTTTGAGGCCTAAAATGGGCCTTCTAAGGAAAATGTACAATCAAAATTCACTTTATGAAAACCAATCACATTTTAGGGCACGACATCATCCCTAATGGTTGAGGTGGCATTTCTTGAGTTAAAGACACTTACTTGTCACATTTTCAATGGTTGATAAAAACTCATGGTTAACCATGGTAGTCCTCTAAGTACTTTTAAAGTCATAAAGTAAAGTACTCATAGTAAATGTCATTTCACACTTTTTGAATAAAATATTATTATTGTCATTTCATATTTTTTGAAAGAAACAATGCATATCCCTACACAATCTTCATGTATTTACACACTTTTCAATAAATATTATATTTGTATATTTTCAAATATTTATTTATAAATCAAATCAATTCAATATGTAATATAAAATTCATACATAAACAATATATTATATTATATTATTTTTATATAGTATATTAGTTACATGTTATTATATAATTTAAATAATATAAATTTTAATTAGTAGTATATTCTATAATTAAGAATTTATGAATTTATATTAATATTTTATTTTAAGTTATTTAAGTACAAAGGACAAATGCATTACTTGTGCAATGATAATGAATTTTTCTTGAAAATTTCATTCTTATTTATAGTCACATCAATACAATTGTTTTATTAATTTTATTTTGGTACAACTTTTGAATTGAATTTAACCATGGTTACATGGATTTTGGTGCAAAAAGTGAATTGAAAATTCATAAATATTATTTTATTGGTGTAGCTATTATTTTATTATTTCCATACGAGGCCCATTTTAGACCTCAAAATTCCCCTAATGATTAGAAGTGCTAGCATCACATCATCTTTAATGATCTAGCAGAGGCGGCCCAAAAAGTAGAGCCAAATGTCAGAGCCACCCAGCGTTGCCTCTTCGTGACCACCTCAGCCACCTTCAGCCTACTTTTGGATTCGCAAAGAGCTGCTGAAGCTTTTTGAACTCATGAAAGGCCGCCTAAGTTAATTCTACATGCGGTGTTTTGTCAGAGATTTTTTGTTCGGGCCTTGCATGGCCACACTTGTCTGGTTTTAGTTTAATTGTAATTAATGAAGCTTGCCGAAGTAAGTTAGGGAAACCATTGTAATTTTTATTTAAATACTGCATACGTTGGAAGTAAGAATGTTGGTTGGGAGATAGGATCCTATATTGTAAGAACTTCTGTATTGGAGCACTTTCGTTTTTTGAGCTGGGCATCAATAATAAGAAATTGTTCACAGGATTCTTGAGCTATGTTAATGTTAATGTTTTCTTTTTCTTTCATGTTGTGCATCAATTTATCTGATTGTAAAACAAAAATTTTAGATTAAGATTTGCTAAGAGATCACCTTAATTATGTCTTTGTTTACTATATTAATGTTTTCTTTTGAAGTATAGTTAAATAATTCTTAATTTATCTTTATCTATTACTGAACTCACTGCTTTCTTCCATTTCATAATTCACATTTCTCTAAAGATCCAGTCTGCATAGTTAGATTGCCTTGTGAATGCCCTCAAAAAGTTGATGCACCAATCCAACCTTTTGACTCCATAGCCCAATGGATTAGTCCCTACAGACTTGCTCATCCAACCTACAAAATAAATAAATAAATAAAAATTTCACAATCATTGTAACTAGCCTAACATCAGCATTCATAATATTAAGGAAAAATTAATTCAGAAATAGAGAGAGTCATCTCTGAGTCTGGATTCCAAAGTGGTTTGATGTTGTCCTCTATTATTTATTCTTGCCAATCTTATAATTTATAGGGCCCTAATAGAATCCATCCAAGAGGGCAAGAAGAAATATTTGTCAAAAATAAAATGCTTCCATTGTCATGAATTTGGACATTATGCCATGAAGTGTCCACACAAGAAGACTAACAAGGAGGATTCTATAGTAGCAGCAGATGGTGAAGCTTTGGCTTCACAGTTTGAGCTTGACTTTACCCTCATTTCATGCATGTCCAACATAATGATGGGGAGCATGTTGTACTTGGACTCAGGTGCATTGTTCCACATGATGGGGAATATATATTTCTTCAGTGACCTAGAGGATAAATATCTCAAGATGAATGTTTAGTTTGGAGATGACAGAAGGTACAACGTGATCGATATTAGTACAGTCACCTTTCAGAGGGAGTCGAGATCCCCTCTCAGACTCAAGGATTTTTTTTTTGTTCCAGGCCTAAAGAAAAATCTCATATTTGTTGAATTTTTGGAAGATCGTGGTTATGATGTGATCTTCAGCAAAGGAAAGGCATTCCTGAGACAGCCATAGGATAGGTGAAGCAGATCGGGGTTTAATTCAAGAAACTATATGCACTTGAGGTAGAAGATGCATACATATCCTTGAGGAGCAAGGCAAGGAGTAGAGTTATGGTGGTTGAGAGGGAGCATGTTATACCTCTCAACTTGCAACCTCAGAAGGAACCTCGGGAAGTTGTGAAGTAGCCACAAATGGAGAGGAAAAGAGGAGGAAGTGTGGATACATCCACTAAAGTAAAGACCTCCGGGACATTTTGATCCAAGTGGGCTGATGGATCACATGAAACTATACCTCTAGGAGTGATGTGGAGAAATGTATATCCTTAATCTAAGAGTTGCAGAAATTTGGGCAGGGTCCATTGAGGAATTCTCCTCATGGATCATTAACTTGCTACGGGGTCCCACAGTATTCATTAGCAAGAGGATTAGTGTAAATCAGATACTGAGGAGTGTAGAGGAGTGTTAACAACATAGTAGGAGGCTCAGTATCAGAGTCATCAACAACACAATTTTCCCAGTAGATAGTTACAGACATAGTTGATTCAATGTTTTTTTGGATGCTTCTTAGTTGTAGTTGTTGTAGTAGCAACATCAATAGTGAAAGGTATTGCATCCATTACATTCCACATGTGCACAATATGGGTGGTTGATAATCCCTTTCTTGCTAAGAGGGAGTGTTTAAAATGTAGCAAGAAAGTCTCAATTTTGATTTTTCCTTAATTAAAATTGATGAAACTTGAAATTCCACATCAATGGACAACTTGGAGGAGTTAACTGATGTGACATGGATCTTGTCACTCATTTAAGAGCACATAATTCTAGTTAATGATTTCAAGCTCAATTTTCTTGTGTTGATTCCTAGAAAATAGTATTCTAGCTTAGTTAATTCGAATTAAGGGCATGAAGTTGAGTTTCATGTAGTGATTCCTAAATTTTAGGAGCCTATGTTGAGTTAATTTTAGTTGTAATCAGTTAAATTAGTTTTAACTGCTAATAGAACAAGTTGTTGGTCAGGTAAGTAGTGGGACATCATTCTAACTCAAAGATCATCTAGTTAACTAATTAATTAGCTAATAATTAGCTCATGCATGTAAAGAATTCAAATTTCCCAGTTGTGGTGGAGTTTCCAAGGAAGATAACTAATAGTTGTAAATTAGTTGAGTGTACAGATTTTGAGGGTACTTGGGAATTGCACAATGTATTAGATGGATTTCCTATTTAATAGGGTCCTAATTCCTCATGGAACAATGCAAGGAAGTAGGGACTCAAGCAGAGGAATAAATTGGTTAATTCTCAACAGAGGCCTTCAGTGAGCAGTGAGATAGTTTGTGCACTTGCAGGTTGTGCTCAAGCTTGAGAAATAATTTTAATACATCTCTATCCCTCTGATTAATGCAAGCAGGAATTGGGGATTTTATAATATTTCTTTCCCTAAAGGAAAATACTTGTTGCATGTTTGTTATTTATTATTGCACGTATGGAATTTTTGTTCTAAATTGTGGAATAACATCTGCAAAATAGTAGAGTAGGATTGTGTCTTGTGATTTTGGTTAAAAATTCATGATAAGTTACAAATCTACAACATAATTTCTAAATGGTGACAAAGTTGGATTCATAGTAGAGCAAAAATTCAAAGTTGTTTCTTAGAGGTTCGAATTTGGAGATCAGTGTTGCAAGTTTTCTTCAGTACTAAGAAGATGATTTTCAATGGACTAAGGCTAGAGTATGCCTTAGAAGGCACCTCTATTTTTTTTTCATGGAAGGTTCACATGGAGGTGGTATTGGATGAAAATGGATTTCTAGAATACACCAATTTAGATGTTTCAAAACCACAAGCATTCGATGCCCAAAACCTTTCTCAGTGGAAAAAATATGTAGCCAAGGCAAGGAGAATCATATTGGAGGGAGTACGAGATCATATTGTCTCAAATCTCCATACTCCATTCACGATATGGAAAGCACTAGAAGAATTTTTCAAGAATAATGACCAAGGGAAGTTGGAACTCAAGTATAAACTTCGAAGCATCAAGATGCAGAAGAATGACACAATTCCGTAATATCTGTGCAGGTTCACACAATTTCGTGATTAACTTGGTAGGTTCAGTGTTAATTTCCTCGAAGAATACTTGGTAATCATAGCCCTTCTGGGCCTTCCCAAGAGTTGTCACAACTATCAAGATTTAGTGAATGGGAGGGGGAAACTACCGAATTGGGAGCTCTTATGATCCAATTTGGTACATGAGGAAATAAGGTGGAATACCATAGATGGGACCTCATCCAAAGAAGAGGAAGAGGAATTTTCTCTAGTCAAAAAAAGAATGAAGGTCAAGGGAAAGAAGTCCCAAGGTGAGGTTGAATCTAGCCAAGAGGAAACGAAGAAATATTTTTCAAAAATAAAATGCTTCCATTGTCATGAATTCGGGAATTATGCCATGAAGTGTCCACACAAGAAGACTAGAAAGAAGGAGTCTAAAGTAGCAGCAGCAAATGAAGCTTTGGATTCACAGTTCGAGCTTGATTTTACCCTCATTGCATGCATGGCCAACACAATTATGGGGAGTGTGTGATACTTGGAATCAGGTGCATCGTTCCACATGATGGGGAATAGAATTTTCAATGACCTAGAGGAGAAATATATCGAGATGAATATTGATTTTGGAGATGACAAAAGGTACAACGCGACCGGTATTGGTACGGTCACCTTTCAGAGGGAGTCGAGATCTCCTCTCAGACTCAAGGATGTCATGTTCTGTTGGACGGATAAATCGTTCTTGCAGACAAGACCGATATCCCTAGTACTAAAAGTATCTAGCAACAAACATCCAAATAGACTAATCTTTCTCTAAGCATATATGATATATGAAAAGCTCTATATAGGTGTTAAAAGACCTACCTTATGTCCAGTGCTTGTTTGAAGTTGTTGTTATCCTTCGCGCGCTTGAAGGAGTTTCGCTTGTAAACCTGCAGTCACAAACAAGCAAAGTATTACATAGCACCTATATAGACATCATCATAAACCATGCTTATCATAGTGATCAAGGAATCTATGAAATAAACCATTAACAAACAACTTATTGAGAAAAATGAGTATATTTGTATTAATTTCAAAAGAAGAAAAACCTTACAACCTGAGCCTTGATGTTGCACAAGCCTTTTCGGGGTCCGAAGCAGGAGTCTCCTCTACTTTGACAAGCTCTACACTCTTTCAACCAAGACAAATAGAGGTATGTGATCTCTCCTCACAAAAGCCTTGTTTAACTGAGTCTGAATCTCAACAGCACTTATCTTCAAATATTCTAAAGCTCCAACTCCCTTTGAGGCTACCCAATGCCTCTTTTTATAATGGAAAAGAGGAGGTTTTTCTGTTCCAAATATGAAGGGATAGAATCCTCCTTCAAAGGGATAAGCTCCTCACATCAAGGGGTTAGCTCCATAAGGTAAAGGATACATGTACCTTATCAAAGCGTACTTATTCCCAAAAATTCTCGTCTAGAATCTTCTAGAATTAATCTCAAATCAACTTTTTAACTTTACTTTCTCGCCTTTTTTAGTTTTACAGGAGTCCGCACCTATAACACATAGAAAGTGCGGTTTTGGTCCGCAGGATAGCTGAACATTAGGTGCGGGCCCGCAGGCAATGTATAGAGAAAGTGCGATACCAAAGTTTAGGAGATTTTTAGGAACTTTTCTCTGATTTTCAAGGCTTGATATGAAGAACTGATATGTTAGACTTGCAAAAGGAGGAAGTATGAGTTATAATGAGCTCATACCCATAGCAGAATTTCAAGATGACAATTTTTAGTGTAACAGATTGCCCCCTAAAGTGCAGAGTCTGGAATAGATGAAACTAAAGTCTGTCATATATGAAGAGTGTAGTACTTTATCATTTCAAGGATCATCCTGTGGACACTCCAGTCGGAACCTATAAAAAAATTCAATGCAAAATATATATGTATACATATCATTGCTGAGGTAGGAATTCCCATACTCAGATCAAAACTAACTAGAACTAACTTAAATTGTTCTGATACAGGAATGATTTTGAATACATCACAATATAGACATGTGTAGACACAGTATGGACGCAGCCATCTATTTATAAATAGTCTACTGTATGAATGATAACAAAATTCCTCGCAGCCTGGATGGTAGAAACTAGATCCAGGGTCTTGATTTCCGCATCTCGAACTAGTACGATTCTATCCATGTGAATAAATGTGTTGAAGTCAAACATGGTAGAAACCACTTGATTACCAGTCAATGATGTGAACTGTTAACAAGTGTGAGAGTAACCACCAGTAATGTCAATGGCTCTCAAAGTACTCAGTACAATCCATGAAATGTGAATGAATGAGCTGAAGTTGAACATCTCACGGAATCATTCGATCGAAGGTCAATGATGCAACCTGTCGTCGAAGGCGAGAAACCTGCCATTGAGGCATGCAGATTTCAAGGTACTCACAATTTCTGGATCAACTTCCTAGATAATGTGCTGATGTCGATAGAAAGTGATCTGTCGTAGGCAAGCCCACAACACGAAATCATAGATCAAGTTTTGAAAATATATTGGCAAGGACTGACTCAGGGATGGTCAATAATGGATGACAGATATTTTGCAGATGAATGGTTTATTTGAATTGTCCTCTTGAACACATAACGACACTACAGATGGTTTGGTGACAATTGACCCAAAGCTAATACCCAGAAACCGACTGAAGACTTTCAATGTGGTTTGATTAACTGTTAGGCAAAGGATTTCCCAACCCAGGTGAATGAAAGTGTCGTGTTCAAGAGTGGTTGACTGGATTTTCGAAAAATCAAAATACAACAAACACGCCCATTTTTCTCTCTTTTCCCTCACCATTTCTAGCAAGTAACTCTTTATTTTTGACAAGCTTGAGGAGGATAACATTTGCTTGCTTATAATCTCATCCTTCAGATGAGTCCAACTTAGTTTAAGATTTGAACCCTAAGAAGGAGTGGTTCGTTCCTGTTTTAAAATTGAACAGGTCCTTTACTGTTCAGTTTTAACGAGTCCAGTATAGGAGAAACTTGGTGTTTTCCAATTTTAGGGAGTCAGAAGAAAAAACTTAAGAAAACTCCATGGGTGTACTTTTTCGTAAATTTAGTCTCTCGAGCCCGAAAAAGGATAAAATAATGCGGGAGAGAACTCTATTGACCGTAATTAGTCAACGTATACCTTTTCCGTAAATAGTCCATTTCAGTCCGTAAAAGGGGTAAACTTATACTGAAGGGACGATCATTCATTTACTTTAATGAGTTCGAATAATCAAGTGCTCGGCAATCTTTTCATGTTTAGAGAGTCTGAAAAGGGCTTAAAAGAGGACTCTAATGTTTCGATTTTTCGTAAAAATTTTTAAAGAGTCCGAAAAAGTGATAAAAGTATGCTCTTTGTTGAAAAATGAGCAGTTTTCCTGAAAAATCCAATTTCTACACAAAAACTTGAAACATTACACATACATGTTTAAGATAAGTAAAAATGCTTTCAAAAATACCATTTTTAAAGTGAAAAATAAACAAGTTAAAAATTCATCTATTCGAAAAAACTTATAAAAAGGACTTTTTCAATTTCATTTTTACTGTTCAGTTTCAGAGTGAAAAGTAAAATCTTTTGGGTAAGAAAGTTCCTGTGAAGATTCTGGAAAATCCGTCCGGAGAAATCGAGAACCGTTAGTCCCAGGTAATCCACGACCTCTTAATCTTGTATTTCATCCGTTTACAATTCAGTTTTAGACTTTAGATTTTATTTTTAGGGAAAAATATGGTTTAAAAATTCGCCCGGGGGGTCCGCAGGTGAGACACATGGGACCTGCGAACCCCGAATTTTTTCTATATGGAAAAAAGTCGTGGGTCCGCACTCATCACACAGAGCACGTGCGTTTCTACGCACTGTGTATAAAGGATGAGTGCGGTCCCAGCGCGTTTAAATTTAAAACTCAAATTTCTTATTTGCCACCCAAAAATTTCCAAATTAGATTGTTCTAACTTGTGTTTTTATGCATTGTAGGAGTAACAAGATGTTGATTTGGAGAGAACGCGAACATGAGGACGTGGATGACACCGCAATGCTCCTTTTCCCACAATGCAAGCATTAAAAGCATGTGGTATATATAAATTCTGGGCCATCCAAGGCATGAGGGCACAGGTAGACCTCCTGACATGGCTGGTAAACAGGTGGAACATGCAGGACCAGTGTTTCATTATTGGTGGCCACCGGCTCGAAATTGAGCTGGAGGATATTTATTTTCTGACTGGTTTGTCCAAAAGGGGCGAACAAGTTTCTCTGTTTGGGACTAGGCCAGGTGGCCAGTCTGTCGCTAGTCTTCAACTAGAATTCTGTAATGATCAGGCAAACCCTAGGGACAAACGGATTGACATAAAAAATATCATCCGTCCCGAGTTGAAAGTTATTGCATTTACTGTTACCAGATTGTGTGGGAGTGCTGCGCTGCATGTGGCTATCGGTTCCCAAATGCGTATTGCTGTGGACTGTTTTTGCGGCACCATTTTCAACTGGTGCGAAGCTGTGTTGGCCAATATAAAAGGCCAATTGACTAGAGCGAAGAATGGTAAACTAAACAACTTTGGATATGGATCCATTGTCGTTACCTTTGCTCTAGAGAGGATCCCCATTCTAGCTCCGCAGAGTATTTATGTTGATGCCGGTCGAGTTCAAGAACCTAGGATGACTCGTTGGGTCGCACTGATGGCCCGTCACAATATTGTGGGCTCTGAAATTGTTCGATTTCCTCCTTCATATTTTCGTTGGCTGGATCGCCAAATTTTTACCATAGAGGACTTTCCATATGCCGGGATAGATTTCCGCGGCGATCGAGAGATGACTCTCCCAGCCGGGGAACAGTGGGATGAATCAGGTAAAATCATTTTCAACAATTTCTAAGTTCTAATTTTTTTTATTTTTTGATCGTCTTTGAAGCTAATAACCAAAAGTTTTGAATGCAGATGTTGGCCCACGGTGACCAGCCCATCTCCAACCTTATGATAGAAGACAACCAGTTGCAGTTGCACCAGCCCCAGCTCCAGCAGGCCAATTAGCGGAAATCTTGTCTAACTTAGAGCATCACCTAGAGCGCCTGACTCTAGACATTCCAGAGACGGACATAGATGAGATTCCACTCAGATTACAGAGATACGTGATTAGTGTTCCAGGACCTTTTAGGAGGTTCCTATGTAGGGTGGCCTGAGCAGTGGTCTCTTATCATGATCACCATCAGTGATGGGATGATCGTGTTGTAGACTCATATTTTGACTTTTTTGTGTTATCACTCTACCGATCATAAGGTGTTTCCAACCTATGATCGAAGACGATGTATATTTTTTGAAAACACTCCTATATTATGATATATCGCTATTTACTGGCTATCTGTGTGCATGTTATGGATGCTGTTTGATTCACTGTTTTGATTATTGAAAATGTTGATTTATCATACTAGAAGCAACTGCATCTGCTAATGTATTTAAATGTCTTGGAATATGTTGATATTCGATATAATCAAATTCACGTTCCAAGAGACGAACTCTTAAAAATAACCGTAATAACACTGGATTCCTAATGTTATAGACCCTGTTAAGCTGTAATACAACAAGTTCAGAATCCAACCTAACAATCAAACTTTGAATTCCAAATGATATGGATTCAGACAATAACTCAATCACTGCACTATACTCGGCAATGTTATTCGTTGTTTTACCAAGGCTTACCCCATGCATGGATATTAACTCGTCAGAGGGTGAATAAATAACCCAAGCTGCAGAAGAAATGTTCCGTGTACTACGACAAGCACCATCAGCAAAACCAATGTAGGTTTGAAGAGACGTCGACATCTGCAATATCAGGAGTAAAACTCAGATAAGCAGGAATAGTGATAAAAACACACTTCTAAACTAGGCACACTTTTCTAAACTAAGACACACCAGCAGTAAAGAAATATAATTCTAATAAAAAATCTCCACACCAAGTTTTTAAGCATAATATCACTTTAGATAAAGCCCATTTCTGGGTTTATCCAAAGGGATACCGTCAAAATCTATCAACTCATAGGCCCCTTTTGCTAACTTTCGTTTGACAATGAAAGGACCATGCCACATAGGCACGAATTTCCCAGCCCCTACTTTATCGTTGGCTTGATCATAAAGTAAGACTAGGTCTCCTTCTGAAAAATTTCGAGGGGTCACGCTTCTATCATACTGAGCTTTAATTCATTTAACATGAGCCTCGTTTGCTATTGCAGCATTTCGTCGATTCTCATCTAGTTGAGCCAAGTACAAGAAACGTTTCTACTCTTCAGACGTAGCTGGGAGTAATTCTATGGCTAATTTCAGTGACGGAATTTCGCATTCAATCGGCAACACAACTTCTAAACCGTAAACGAGTTGAAAGGGAGTGAAACCAGTCGATGTTTTTACCGAGGTTCGATATGACCAAAGTGCTGAAAATAACATGGAATGCCAATTCGTCTTGTGAATACCAATATTGCGTTTGATCATGGTGACTAAAACTTTATTGATGGCTTCAACTAGACCATTGGCTTGTGGATAATATGGAGTGGAACTATCGTGACGCAGGCCAAGTTGATCTGTCAGTTCAGTCATCATGAAATTCCGAAAATGACTTCCATGATCTGTAATAATGGCTTGAGGAACACCGAACCTAGCAATTATGTGATTAAATACGAAATTTGCAGCAGTCTTGCCGTCAACCGAAAATGTAGGCATCGCCTCGGCCCACTTAGTAAAATAATCTACTGCTAAGATAATATACGCATGCCTCCCGGTCGAGTGAGGGTTACATGTAATAAAATCGATACCCCATTTTGTGAAAGGACCAACAGAAATTATAGGGTGAAGAGGAGCGGGTGGCGCGCGCATTTTACGATAAAAAAGTTGACAATTGTGGCATTTTCGGACCGCATAAATACAATCTTTGAATAATGATGGCCAGAAATAACCAGCGCGCAATATCTTTTGGGCAGTGGCATACCCAGACATATGACCGCCACATGCTCCAGAATGGCAATCATTTAAAACCTTTTCAGCTTCATCATGAGTAAGACAGCGTCGGAAAATAGAATCCGCTCCACGACGATAAAGTGTATCACCAATAATATTATACTGTTGGGATTGGAAACGTATTTTCCGTCGCTGAGATCGTGAGATTTCGGGCCGAAAAGATTGGGTTTGGAGATAAACGATAATATCTCCATACCATGGATCAAGAGTACTGATAAGAAACAAATATTCGTCTGCAATGGACTCCTCTGCCACTATTTCAGTATCAGTAGAGGGGAAATCACACATTAGTTCCGCAAAGACCAAAGATTTCTTTGCCTTGGATTTTTCAAATTCCAAGTCAAATTCCTGTAGGATGACTATCCATTAGGAATACTTGCCCCCTAGCAATTGTTTGGTTAAAATGTACATCATAGGGTTACAGTTAGAAATTACTGTGGTTTTGCGTAACAAAATGTAATGTCTAAATCTTTGGACAGCTTGTACAACTGCCAAGGCCAATTTCTCCACATGTGTATATTTGATCTCAGTCGGATGTAGATTCCGACTAAGATAGTAAATCACATGTTCATTGTGAGATTCATCTTCCTGCACTAATACCATCCCAGTGGTGGAATGAGAAGCGACGAGGTACAAAAAGTAATCCTGATTGTAGTTGGGAGGATGCAATAACGGTGCATGGGTCAACGCGTGTTTAAGTGCATCAAAATATCGATCAGCGATCTCATCCCAAAAGAATGGAATGTTCTATTTCAACAATCGGGTAAAACCCTTTGTAAGATCGGCATAGTTAGAAATGAATCGACGTAAAAAGTTTGCTTTCCCCTGCAAACTTTGGAGTTGGCGTAAAGTCGAAGGAGGAGGCAATTTAACAATAGCTTCGACCTTCGACGGATCGACGCGAATTCCTGCTTTTGAAACAACAAATCCCAGTAAACGACCCGATTCTACACAGAAAACACATTTGTGTGGATTCAGCCTAATTCGATAATGCCGACATCTCATAAAGATGGCTCGTAAATGAGTGAGATGGTCGGCCCTATGCAACGAATGAGCAGGTAAATCATCGAGATAAGGCTGCACAATGTGTTTAATGTC
This sequence comes from Pinus albicaulis, assembly GCA_034641835.2. NCBI lineage: Eukaryota > Viridiplantae > Streptophyta > Pinopsida > Pinales > Pinaceae > Pinus > Pinus albicaulis. The sequence continues at coordinate 393,463,854 of CM076580.1, read as the reverse complement.
ATGAAATGCGTAAGACATTGCCCGTTGAAAAGTTGCTCCAGCGTTCTTTAATCCAAAAGGTAGTTTTCAATAAGAAAACGTCTCCCATGGACAAATAAAAGTTGTTTTCGGTTGATCAGCAGGGAGTATGTTTATTTGATTGTAGCCCGAAAAGCCATCCATTAAAAGAAAACTTTTCACTGCCAGCACAATCATCAATTATTTGATCGATATAGGGGGTTGGATCATTGTCTTTGGGACAAGCTCGATTAATATCCCTATAATTGATACATACTCTTATTGTTCCTTGTTTTTTAGTTACAGGAACAATATTCAATACCCAATCCGTTAAGAGGATTGGATAAATGAATCCTGCACGAAGTAATTTTTCAACTTCTGCTTTGATAGCAGCAGCTTTTCTAGGATGAATTTGACATAAACGTTGACGAACAGGTTTAGCATCCGGGTAAGTCTTAATTTCATGTACAACGATTGACGGATCAATTCCTGGCATTTATTCATAGGACCAGGCAAACACATCACGGAATTCTTGAAGTAGGGCTTTATAAATTTGAATTTCATCTTCCGTACAGCAAGCACCTATATGAATGTTTTCAATTATTCCTGGTTTTACTGAAATGTCAATGGGAACCATTCGAGATATATTTTCCAAATTTAACTAAGAATCAGGATTTTGCAAAGGATTATGTGGTTCTTTAACATATTCAGCAGTAAAAATTGAAGCGAAATCATCTTCAAAATGATCTAGCTCAGGTAAAAACAAAGATAGGTGATGTAGATCTTCCCATGGTAAATCGTCAACAGACAAAAACTCACAAATTTGCTCATCAGTATGAACAAATTTAGGAAATGTCGTTGTGGCTGAACTAGATATAGAAAGTGATTCCTCATGGATCCCATTCATTGGATCAATTCCGGTTGAAAAGGAGTTGGAAAGTGACTGTACATCCTGATATGCAATTTCAAATGGACTCAAAGGCATCATGCCATCAATTGAATCTAACTCGGAGTCAGAAGGAATGATCCAAGGATCATCAAACATAACATTGTCTGATGAAATCATGTGAATACTTGCAACAACAGGTGATACGTTAGGAGGAGGAAAGGAAAAAGTTCCTAGTAAACCAGAATCTTTAATCAATCCTACTCTAACATCCTTATAAGGGATAGTCGTTTTACCAACGTGCTGGATTGTTTCTGTAGAGGCTGGGTCAGAAGAGAAATAAGTTAACTGATCTATTGTAACGATCTTTCCTTGATATGGAAATTTTATGAGTAGAAATACCGAAGAAACAACAACAGTCATAGCATAAGGCCAACTGCGACCTAGGAGAAGGTTGTAATCTAGAGGGGCATCAACCACTTCCACATCTAGATTTACTATTTTACCTTCGACCCCTATGGGTAAATCCTGTAAAATACCAAAAGGTTGAAAACCTCGACCATCAAAAGCCTTAAGAATCGTCGGAGATTGGTTAAGTGTAGGAGAACCAAGTGATTTCCAACACTGAATCGACATAATACACGTTGAAGCTCCCTCATCAATCACAGTCCTAAAGATTGGTCTGTTTTTTACTAACACTGGAATCTAGAAAGCCATTTGGTGAGGTAGACGAGGTGTACTATTTTCTAAATCGAAGATTATAAGATTGGAATCCTGAATATCAACAGCTCCTATAGCAGACAAAAGAAATTTACGCTGTGCTGGGCATGATTTCAGCACTTCCCAAGCCGACATTGCTGAAGGAGAAATAGCTAAGTCTTCAACAATGTTGTAATTCTGAGGAGCTCTCGCATGTGGATTGAAAGCTGATTTACGAAGAACACCTTTAGCAGGCGGTTTGATTATTAAGTCTGGATTTTGTTTCTCGATCTGTAGCGGACCAGAAACAGGAGGAGGTGTAGTTGATGTGTTTGCATTAGAAGATTCTGCTTCTTTACCATCAACAGGATTCTTACTACCGTAATCTTGCGATCGCGTCACAATCCTTACATGAGACATCATCATAATAGGTTCTTCAAAAGTAGTCGAGTTAGAACCAACGATCTTACTATCTTGAATTGGAAAAGGATCCTTCAAGACAACAGGTTGTTGCGATCCTTTAACGAATTTTGTAACTTCGGCTCGATATGGACATTCTTTCGTGAAATGATCCTCTTCACAAATGAAACAAGGATAGCGAGGTTTACGTTTTTCGTCATTGGATTCATCTTTATCAGTTTTCTCTTTCAAATTCTTTTTGTTTTTATTCTTCCCTTTCTTTTTCCCACCGGATTTTTATTTGGTCGTAGATGTCTCTACGACGTGAATATCGGCAGAAACTTTGGGGGAAGATTCTCCTTTCGGGGAATCAAGTAAAGTTATAATAGGAGAAGAATTCATTGAAGATTTCTTCTTTCTTTTAGAATTGACTATACCAATCATACCGTCGGCGGCATGAGACCCTGAAGGAGCAGCAGCTATTTGACCTTGTTTTGGAAGGTCTGGGATTTTTTCATGTAAAGTACCTGACTCTGTATAAACGAGGTCAAGGTACTGAGCTTGAGCAATTACTTGCTCTTCAGTAACAACACCAACCTTAGCTACATCTTCAGTAATCTTGGGTAACAATGATTTAACAAACCATTCTGCCAAAATTTGATCCGGAATATAAACTTTCACCAAATGTCTCCTACGTCGCCATTCATGAATATGATCAGAAATATCTCATTAGGCAGTGGATTTTTTTCCTGTGGAATTAGCATATTCCGTTCCATTGTCATTATCGGCTTGGCCACGAAAGAAAATGAGTCAAGAAGCGTTCTAGCGGCGAAGTTATAAACGAAACGCGTAGTAGCTTCGATGTAGCATTTGGCTGTAAGACCAATAAGAGTTCTTTGGAAAAGACGTAAGCGAATCAAATCATCAATAATTGAATTAGACGCACACCAGAGGTGATAAGTCATGACATGATCTGATGGATCCTCTCCTGGCTTACCTTTGAATTTTGGTATATCACTGGGCAACTTATGTGGCATTGGTGGCCAATTCTGATAATAAAAAATTGGATCATTTGTAAGGCGCATCAAGTCGGGTAAATCTAAAGTTGCTATAAATGGTAATTGATGGTTAGGATCACGAAAACCTTGAGTAGCCAAAGCAGTTCCAGGAGGTGGATACCCAGGATAGTTGGGAATCGGATTTGCATTAGGAATTGTGTAACCTCCCGGATAACCAGGATTAATCGTACCAAACTGGGGTTATTGAGGCTGTTGATAAGTATAGCCAGGGTACGGTTGATACTGATAGTTTGGATTTTGTGTATAGGGACCGAATTGCGGCTGTCCCTGGTACGGTTGATACGTGAATTGCGGTTGACTTGTGACAACTGTACTTGTACTAGTTTGTCCTGCAGGTATCTGAACCGAAGTCTAAACTGAAGGTCCTGACTGAGGTACAGAGACTTGAGGGATTTGCACGGATACAGGGATAGCCAAACTCAGGGTTACAGATACTCCATAAACAGGTGTTGCAGGTTGGACAGTCGTTGCAGCGGTTGCAGCAGTTTGAGGTGGAGTCTGAGGTGAACTAGGTGCAGGAGTTTGAATAGTTGGCTGGACAGGTTGCTGGGTTGGACCAGAAATTAAAGGTTGTCCAGGCTGATAAGGTAACTGCACATTAGGCTGCATAGGCTGTTGATATTGGGATGGATCCCACACCATCATTCCGGGGTATTGTCCCGCAGAAGGTTGAACATAAGGACAATAACCTGGTTGAACGTAGGGTTGATAATTAAGAGGTAAATTTCCGGCTCCTTGAATAGATGGTTGACCAGAAGGCTGTTGGTAACCTTGAATTGGGTACTGACCTTGAGGTTGATAACCCTGAGGCGCGTACTGAGGCTGGGGTTGATAAGGACCCTGAGGAGCATATTGAGTTTGGGGTTGACCTTGAGGTATGTATTGTCCTGAAGGTTGATACCCTTGAGGTATGTACTATCCTTGGGGTTGTCCCCCAAAATAATATGATTCCACAGTTTGTACTGGGAAAAAGCTACCTTGAGGTTGTGCCCCGGGTGGTAACTGACTACTTTGAGGTTGCCCTCCAGGTGGTAATTGACTACCTTGAGGTTGCCCTCCAGGCGGTAACTGACTACTTGAAGGTTGCCCCCCAGGCGGTAACGGATTTCCTTGAGGTTGCCCCCCAGGCGGTAGTTGACTGCCTTGTGGTTGAGGATTGGGAACATTACCAGACATCATAAAAATTTGCTGTGTTCGATGTTTCAATTTTAAGACCATTAAGACCAGATGATAACACGTTTTCAATGGGTTGAGGAGCTGCTCTCGAGAAAGTACCAGATAGAGCCTGGTATCCTGAAGGAACAGTAGGACCACCATGTAAAAATGATTCCGGAGTCTGGGAAAACATGGATGACTCTCCTGCCATAATGGATGGCAGATAGTAACCTCTGGGTGTAGGATGAAATGGAACTCGAGGTGGATGAAAAGAAAGACCCAGATTTTCTAAAAAATTTGTTAAGGATAGATACCAAGCACTAGTTCGAATAGGGCTGTAGAAAATAGATTCACGCTCCCTAAGATTTAAAGATTGAGGGGAGTTGGGAAGAGATATATCTTCGTCTGGATTAGTAAGTTCTTCAATAGAAATAAGACCAGCTGGAAGATCGTCAGTGACGATATTTCTTACCCTAGGTGAACCAATATCGCTAGAAGTTGGTGAAATAAATCCTGAGGATGTTTCCAAAACAGAAGGTTCAGTTTCAGGTTCAGAGATTTCAGGTTCATCAACTAGTTCACTGGTAAGAGAAATATAACCAGTAACTTCAGAAACTGAAATCGGCTCTTGAATGTATTCTGTTGTAGGTGTTTGATAATCAGGATGAATTACAATAGATGATGTTCCAATTTCTGTTGATCTAACCCTACTGCTACTAGATGATACCAGAGCACGTAGCCCTTCAAGGTGACTTGGTGTATATTCAGGGGGTTTCCCTTGTAGTCTCTGGGATTGTCTTGGCAAGTCCGCCACGATTAAAAAATTAATTAACCACACGCAAACAAAGAAAATTTCAATGAAAACACTTAAAGTCTCTAAGAAATAAACAGTTGAATCATACGCTTAAAAAATCTAAGAGTTCAAACCACACACAAACAGTAACTTTCCATACTAAAAACACTAGTTGGTGATGAAATCCAACTTAGTAGAAATTTAATACGAAAAGGGCGGTTGGAACAGTTACCCTGACAACCTGCTTAATGAAACAGACCGGTGCAAGTTTCTCCACTATACCATCTCGAGTGAAGATAACCCTCCGGAGAGTCCAAGTAAGTCTAGCCGACGTCTACTCCAAGTACAGTGGGATCTTACCTCCACCATCACCTTAGGAAAGAATCCTACAGATTATGGCCTCTAAGGTTACCAACAGAAACAAATATACCTGGGGGAATAGTCTACGATCTGACACACACCCAAGGGTAGAGTAACAAAGCTCAATCCCCTTGAAGGCTCCTTGAAATAATCCAAGGTATGCCAACAAGTGACCCCAGGCTCCTCGACAATGGTCTATCCGAGGTTTACCGTTGTTAATACGTGTATATCTTCTATCGTTCCCAATGAGGAAGGATTGATTACCTCACTGGTTCAGATATGATCTCGTGCTTAACTCCTTTAGGAGGAGCTTCCTAGAGCATAGATGCAACAATTGGAATTTCTTCCTACCGCAAGATTTGTCTACTTGTTTGTTTTTACTATCTTGGAGAGTTAGTTACTCCCTATTCCAAGATACTAACCTAAGCTATGTTGGTGATAAGGGCCCTAGAAAATAAAATATTTCTAGATGAATTTTAACTAAGCCTTACTTTTGAGAGTTGTTTCTTAAGTCAATGGGTGCGGAAATGAAACTTTGGTGGTGTGAAGACTTGATTTCCAAAAACACTAAAAATGCACCTAAGAATGATAATCAATTCTTTTTCTTTCTATGAACTTCTATCTAAAGAAAGAGTTGGAGAATGCAATCCTTTTAATAAACAATTCTTCCTTTAAACATAAAGAATGATTGAAAGAAAATATTTTTGTCTTTTCCAATAAATGATTGAAGCTCACAACGAAATCCCTTTTCTTTCAAAACTTGTAGCTACAAAAACAATTTTCCTTCAAAAGATATCTACAAATTTCTAAAAAACACTCAAAACTTCAAAACTAACTTTGAGATCTACTAATTCACACTCAAAACTACAAAACTAACTTTGAGATCTAAAAAAAAAAAATTTAAACAATCTAAATGAATAAAAGCTTTAAGATTTTTTGAAGAATGTTTTACTTAGTTGTTCAGCAAACTAAGGATCTATTCGTCCAGAATAACAAACAGATAAACAACACTCAAATATGTTTTTTTTAAAATGAAATTCAAAAACCAATAACAAAGTTCTTTTTCGAAGATTTGCAAAGAAACAAGTAGCTCTATTTATCAATAAAGGATGATTTCACAAGCAGGTCAGATTCAACAAAAAGAAAAGAAAACCGATGTAATCTGAGGTATTTCAAAATGTCAAATGCTTCAAATCGCTACAAAGACCAAGTGAAAAACAATTCAAAATGAAAAATCTTCTAGAAAATCATCAAAATATCAACACTATTGGAATTCATTCATAGAAAGTTTTTGACAGAAAGAGTAATCAATCTGGGCAGAAATAAAAAATACTAAATCAAAATAAAGATAAACTAAAGAAAGAAATCTAGAGTTTTTCTAAAATTTAAACAGGGTCCGCAGGCTTCCAGAAGTACCAGGTGCGGTACCGCATTTTTTACTAAAAGAAGATGCGAAACTGCCCACACTGTCAAAAGAAGACAGAGTGCGGTCCTAGAAAAAATTAGAGAAAAACACTAAAGATTTGAAAATTTTCTAAAACAGAGAAAACCTAAACTACCCAGGTAGATGTCTATCAATCAAAACTAAGAAAAATGTTTCCTCGAATCAAAATAAAAGAGAACCAAAAAAACACAACAAGTTCTTCCCCAGTGGAGTCGCCAATTTGTTGGACGGATAAATCGTTCTTGCGGACAAGACCGATCTCCCTAGTACTAAAAGTATCTAGCAACAAACAGCCAAATAGACTAATCTTTCTCTAAGCATATATGATATATGAAAAGCTCTATATAGGTGTTAAAAGACCTACCTTATGTCCAGTGCTTATTTGAAGTTGTTGTTATCCTTCGCGCGCTTGAAGGAGTTTCGCTTGTAAACCTGCAGTCACAAACAGGCAAAGTATTACATAGGACATGTATAGACATCATCATAAACCATGCTTATCATAGTGATCAAGGAATCTATGAAATAAACCATTAACAAACAACTTATTGAGAAAAATGAGTATATTTGTATTAGTTTCAAAAGAAGGAAAACCTTACAACCTGAGCCTTGATGTTGCACAGGCCTTCCCGGGGTCCGAAGCAGGAGTCTCCTCACTCTTTCAACCAAGACAAATAGAGGTATGTGATCTCTCCTCACAAAAATCTTGTTTAACTGAGTCTGAATCTCAACAGCACTTATCTTCAAATATTTTAAAGCTTCCAACTCCCTTTGAGGCTACCCAATGCCTTTTTTTATAATGGAAAAGAGGAGGTTTTTCTGTTCCAAATATGAAGGGATAGAATCCTCCTTCAAAGGGATAAGCTCCTCACATCAAGGGGTTAGCTCCATAAGGTAAGGGATACATGTACCTTATCAAAGCGTACTTATTCCCAAAAATTCTCGTCTAGAATCTTCTAGAATTAATCTCAAATCAACTTTTTAACTTTACTTTCTCACATTTTTTAGTTTTACAGGAGTCCGCACCTATAACACATAGAAAGTGCGGTGTTGGTCCGCAGGATAGCTGAACATTAGGTGCGAGCCCGCAGGCAATGTATAGAGAAAGTGCGATACCAAAGTTTAGGAGATTTTTAGGAACTTTTCTCTGATTTTCAAGGCTTGATATGAAGAACTGATATGTTAGACTTGCAAAAGGAGGAAGTATGAGTTATAATGAGCTCATACCCATAGCAGAATGTCAGGATGACAATTTTTAGTGTAACATGTTCATTCTAGACCTAAAGAAAAATCTCATCTCTGTTGCATTTTTGGAAGACTGTGGTTATGATGTGATCTTCAACAAAGGAAAGGAATTCTTGAGATACATAGCCACGGGACAGGTGAAGCAGATCGGGGTTCAAATCAATAACCTGTATGCACTTGAGGTAGAACGTGCATGCATAACCTTGAGGAGAAAGGCAAGGACTAGAGATATGGTGGTTGAGAGGGAGCACATTATACCTCTCAACATGCAGCCTTAGAAGGAGCCTCGAGAAGTTGTGGAGCAGCCACAAATGGAGAGGTAGAGAGGAGGAAGTGTGGATACATCCACTAAAGAAAAGAACTCCAGGACAGTTCAATCCAAGTGGGCAAAGTGAGCACATTCCGCTATACCTCTAGGATTGAGGTGGAGCGATGTATATCCTTAGTCCAAGAGTTGCAAAAATTTGGGAAAGGTCCATTGAGGAATTCTCTTCTGCTACGGGGGCCCACGGTATTCAGTAGCAAGAGGATTAGTGTAAGTAATTTACTGAGGAGTGCATAGGAGTGTTGACAGTAGAGTAGGAGGCTCAGTAGCAGAGTCAACAACAACATAATTTTCCTAATAGACAGTTGCATATATAGTTGATTCAATGTTTTTTTGGATGCTTCTTAGTTGCAGTTATTGCAGTAGCAACAACAACAGTGAGAGGTGTTGCATGCAATACATTCCACATGTGCACGATAGGGGTGGTTTATAATCCCTTTATTTCTAAGAGGGGGTGTTGAAAATGCAGCAATAAAGTCTCAATTTTGATTTTTCCTTAATTAAAATTGAGGAAATTCGAAATTCCACATCAGCAAATGACTTGGAAGAGTTAACTGATGTGACATTGATCTTGTCACTCAGTTAAGAGCACATAATTAAATTTAATGGTTTCAATTTCAGTTTGCTTGTGTTGATTCCTAAAAAATATGATTTTAGCTCCCTTAAATTAAATTAAGGACATGAAGTTCAGTTGCATGTAGTGATTCCTATATTTTAGGAACCGAGGTTGAGTTAATTTCATTTGTAATCAGTTAAACTAGTTCTAACTATTAATAGAACTAGTTGGTGGTAAGTTAAGTAGTGGGACATAATTCTAACTTAGAGATAATTTATTTAATGGATTAATCAACTAATAATTAGCTCATGCATGCAAAGATTTTGAGTTGCCCAGTTGTGGTGGAGTTTCCAAGGCAGTTAACCAATACTTGTGTTAGTGTCAGAATATGCATTCTACCATCAGTGACTGATATCATTCCTTCATTTCTCATATTAGGTGTCTCATTCTGAAATTTTTATAACATTCCATTAGGTCATGCTAAAAATTATTTCACTGATGATAGATTTCCTAGAAAAAAACTTCATTCTCCCTCAGAAGATCATATTTGCTAACTCACTCTCATGTCTCCTTGAGCATAACAACACATATGAAAATGCTATTTTCACCATGATTTGTTTTAATTCAAAGCTCAGTCCTGAAAATCAAGTCTAAAGAAATCCCATTAGGTCATTAGGTTTTTTTTTTCAAGGTCATTTCTCTATTTCAAATGAAGTCAGAAAATATATGAGAGGGACTCAAAGAGAATTTTATCTTAGTGTCATAATATGCATTCTGCCATCAGTGACTGATATCATTCCTTCATTTCTCATATTAGGTGTCTCATTTTGAAATTTTTATATCATTCCATTACGTCATGCTAAAAAATATTTCACTGATGGTAGCTTTCCTTGAATAAAACTTCATTCTCCCTCAGAAGATCATATTGGCTAACTCACCCTCATGTCTCCTTGAGCATAACAACACCTATGAAAATGCTCTTTTCACCATGATTTGTTTTAAGTCAAAGCTCAGTCATGAAAATCAAGTCTAAAGAAATCACATTAGGTCATTAGTTTTTTTTTCAAGGTCATTTCTCTATTTCAAATGAATTCAGAAAATATATGAGAGGGACTTAAAGAGAATTTTATCTTCCTATATAGAAGATCACCACTTTGTAATTTTTATATTTTCAAGTTGTAATTTTTTATTTTAATGATTTTTATATCAAAATGCCATTTTGATATAAAATCAAATATGTAATTTATTTCTATTTCCAAATGTAATTTTATGTTTTCATATGTAATAAACTCATCCCTAGCTGTCAATACAATCATTCTGGCCAAAATGAAACAAAGAAAGCCAAGCTTCATTACTTGATCAACCTAAAAAGCCAAAAAGTCATAGAAGTTAAAGAGTATCATTGTTAAAGTATGAGAAGAAAAAGTGAACATAAGGAAAGTTGGTAATTCAAATAAAAAATTCAAATCCTTAAAGCTATAAAGACATTCAAAATCCTCAAAGCAAACCTATTGCCTCCATTCATCCATCAGCAGTTTGCAGCAAAGGAGAAATTTCGAGTTTTTCTTTTAGCAAAAAAGAAAAATTTCAAGGTCGCTGTGCATTTGCCCTAACCATTGTGTGTTTTCTTGGACGTTGCACGTTTACCCCAGGTGCTGTGCATTTGCTTGGACGTTGCATGTTTACCCTAGGCGCTGCGCGTTTTCCCAATCAACCTCTGACCAAAATTACTCAGGTGCTACACGTTTTCCCTCAGGCGTTGCAAGTTTGCCCAGACGCTGCGTGTTCCTCCAGGACACTACGAGTTTGCTCGGACAGGGTTTCAAAACGTTTTACAACCTCCAGCAAGCTTAGATTTTGCCACAAATTTCTTCAAGGATCTTTAAATCAGTGAGTAAACCCTAAACAAACTTCTCACTAATATATCTTGTGTCTAAAAGAGATTTGAAGTGTTTTCTTACTAAGAAACCCTAGTTTTGATTTTCCCTTCCCATTTTCATGCATGATCTCCATACTCATATCCCTAAAGCACATATCATTCATAAACACTACTAAATCCTACGGTTTTCATAGACCTAGGTTCTCATTTACATTTTCACTCCCTCCATTTTCCTAAGCTATTCCTTTCACCTCACACTCCCTTCATCTCATTTCATTCACCCTAGGGTTTCAAGGCTTAAAATTCAAAATGTCTGAAGAGGAAAAGCAAACACCAAAGAAGAAATCATATAAGAAAGGAGGGAAAATCATCATATGTGAACCAACAACCACAAAAGAGCTCATGGCTTCTCCCCTCACTCTGTCATGTTTTAAACAAGTTGGTTGTTTTGAGTTTTGTGAGAAAGTGCAGAAGATCCAATATCACCCTATGTTGACAAGGTTGTTCATTTCGAATCTTCATGATAGGCAGGTCACTCTCGCTGGGATCGAATTTACTATGTCCACTAATATCATTGCATCTTCTACAGGGATCCCGAATGTAGGAGAAAAATGGTTTAAGTAAGGAAACCTTGATCATTTCTACTATGAACCATATATCAAACCAAGATACAAGGATGATAAAAAGACCATTTTCCATTTCACTCATAACCTTGACATATATGTCCCTATGATGAAAGTCATCATGAAATACTTCACCTATGAGGGGAGGTTTTCTTGACTTTATTCCTATCATATCCGGTTTCTCATGCACTTCACTAGAGTCAGAATGCTTCACATACCCTATTTTCTCTCTCGCAGCATTGACAAGATGGCATACATTGCACAATAAAGGGATTATAGTCATCAAATGCAAAGTGCTTTCCACCACTGCCTCATAAAAATGATAGTCATGTATCAACTTGATCAAATGAACATGGAACACATTCATATCAAATGAGATTTTCACTACCCCACCTAGTCAGCATGATCAGAATATCCCCTCATCATCTCATCCTCCGATATATACTCCCCCATCTCAGCCTGTTGCTCATACATCATCACCAAGTCATTTTCATTCACCTAATGTTGATCCTTCTTCGTCACCTTTCTATAACCCTTCATCATCATCACATCATGATTCTAAGTCATCAAGCAGTGAGGAGGATATTGAGGCAACTTGGGCTAGCTTCGCTGATGTTGAGCCATTTCCCAAGGCTTATCAGAGACGCTATAGGCATGTGTTTGATTCACTTGGAGTGAAAGGGGCCATGTCGTTTTCATCAACACAACAGGTAGACAAAGACAAGGAAAACGAAAAAGAGCTCAACATTGACAATGAGGAGGGAAAACATGAGACAGAGCATGAATTTCAGTTGATATACCTAGGTGAGGAAAATAAAGACAAAATTACTAGTGCAGCAATTAAAGCCAAAGAGGCAAAGATTAGTGAACTTGAAACTAATCTTGAGAGGGAAAAATATGTAATTGGCTTCCTTGAGCAAGAAAATCAGCAGTTTAAAACCATGCAAGTAATCAATGAGGTGAAGTATATCAAGGCACAAAGAGAAACAAAAAGGCTAAAGTGTTACTTGAAGAAACATTAGAAAGGTTTTGTGAACTTGATGAAAAAGAGGATCAGCCTCCAAGATAGAGACCAAGGACTAGAGGGCTGAAAAGAGCTCTAGCCCTTGAGAGACAAAGAGAAGCTGAGCTAACAGACCAGCTCACACCAAATGAACTTCTTTCCCTAGAAATCAGCAAGGACAGGGAACCATGGTTTGATAGAGCCAATCTAAATTTGGAGAGGTTGCTAGAGAAAGCCAACAAGGACAATAACTTGTTGAGGACAAGGGTCAAACTTCATGCACGGAAAGAGAGAATCTCATTAGCCAAGCTCAAAAGAGCTAATGATAAAATTAAAAGTTTGACTAAGCATGGAGAGAAAGAAAGGTTGGGTATACTTGGTGAGGTGGCACTCCATGCCTCAAGCACTCAATTAGCAAGTACCCTCAAAATTTTGACACATTTTTTCACTTTGTTCATCTCAGTAATTTTTTGCAATTTTCAATAGAAATTTTGCCAAAGGGGCAGCAACCTGGACACTGTGCTCATTTCTAGGACCTCTAAATGACAAATGGACACCACCAAAAGGTTCATAATAATTATTACATCAACCCAAGTGAGTTTCAGAAGATTTGGAAGAGAATTGGTCCCTAAAAAATGCAAAAAACCACCAAAATTTCATGTTTCTACCTCCTTTTTGGCGTGGTCAGTGCACATTTACCATTCTTGGGAGATAAAATGTTGGACAGGGAAAATGAGCACCATTATGGAAACTGGAGGTATATTTGGAAACTAGAATTAGAGATATTTACAATGAGCTATCATGGAGCTGATTTGGACACCGGGAAGGCACTCAAAACCAGCTTTGAAAATAGGCTATTTTTTCTGCTTGGACACTGCGTGTTTGCCAGGAAATTTCCAATTTTGACAGTCTTCAGCAATTTTTCTCCAGTTTGACTTTTCACCTTGGTAAATGAGAAATGACTAATGTAAATGGTCAAGATGAATGTAAAAGTCATGTTTTTACTTTTATCTAGGATAGATACATTAGGTAAGTCAATCAGTTGAGGTGTAATGAATCAGTTCCTAGAGATAGGAATGTGTCACTTTTCTCATCCTACACTCTAGCTTTCAGTTCAGATTTTCATGTAATATCTCCCTCACCTCATGGACTCGACCCCTGAGGATGAGAGGAGGTGGTTTGAGGTCTATTTAGCTCAGGTTTTCAGAGGATTCAAGGGTTGGAAGTTGGCATCAGTTTGAAAGTTTGTGTATTGATCAAGAAACATTTTGGCCTGAATATTAATGAAAAATTGTAGCAATTTCTTTTTGATTCATGTGGTTTGAATATTAGACATAGTTTTTTCTTTGTGATCATTTGTATGAATGTTTTGTAAGCTCATAAACCTTTTCATGTCTATGATATGCTTAATTTCAATTTGAAAGGAAAAATTCATGTTTTTCATGCTCTGTTTTGGGAAATTTTGCATAAGTTGTCCATTTTCTTCAGTTTAGGGAGAATCCATCTCATATGCTCTTCCTAGCTCCTCATCGGTCTATTCATCTCACCAAAATCACCTTTAAGTGTTAAACCTTCTACCTACCTTGCCCCATCGAATGGACTGCAATTTCATCTAATTGGCCCTAATCTAGTCCCCTTGACCTAATCCTCGTTTGAGTGAGCCCAACCCCAAAATTAACAAACCCATGCATTTCATAGCTAGCCTAAAACCTTTTTCATCCAGACCTCTTGGTTGTGATTTTTGTGGAGAGATCCCTCTCTGACTTGGTAGGGCTAGATACCAAGTCAAAAGCTTGGTTTGTGGTTACCTCCGTTGGGATTCCTTCCTCAGCCTAGGGAATCTGGTTGTGTGATAACATATTGGTGCCGTTGTCAGGGAACGAAAAGACAAATATTCCCTGGGAAAGAACGACAAATATCAGATATGATCGTTGATGGTGAAAAACGATCAGGCACAAGAAGGTTGTGCATCATTCACCTGGTGACTCCAGTGTCGAAAAATCCCAAGATTCAAAATTCTCATGGTGACTCCACTCTTCAAGAACCAATAGCCTGAACAACTTCTTGGTAACTCACTGTTGTCAAAATGAATTTGATTGCTCGAAGGTATGCTCCTATGAATCGAGCTCATATTCCTGGTTTTCCGAACCGTATTCCTCATATAGATTGACCATCAAGACTGTCAAAGTTTAAGGGTCAAGACGATGAAGATGCTGGTTTGCATTTGGTCAAATTTTATTTGCATATTCATAGAATAAAGATTGAGTTTCCTGAAGATTGTCTGATGAATATTTTTATGGCTACCTTGGAGGAAAAAGCGAGATCATGGTATGAGAGTCTACCATTGGCTAGTATGTATTCTCTAAAGGAATTTCATTCAATTTTCTTTCAAATTTATCAAAGCTCTAATTCTTCCATGTCAATGATTGATAGTTTTTGTGAGATCTTTGATAATTTCATTGAGTTTCTTGAAAATTTGTATGGGAATGAAGAGTGTCTAGATGATGAGCTCATAGAATCCCTTAATGATTTTTCCTCCCAACAAGAAATAGCAGTTTCCTCCTTGGATGAAGAGATCCTTGAGCCTTTGCATAAGAACCCTTTTCATCACCAAAAAAAATCAGTAGCTCCCTCCTTAGATGAGACAGATGGGAACCAAGAAAGAGAAGTGCCAATTCCCGATCCTAAAAATGAAAATCACCAAATCAATGTAAATTGCTTTAAAACTGAGTTTTCTCCTTTATCTGAAGATGAGATAGATCAGCTCCTGAACAATCATATTACAACCCAAGCGAATGTATATTTTTGACTCTTACAGTGTTCACACAGTCAAGAATGTGTGATTGAAGCATCTTCCATTATTGAAAATTAAAGTATGGGTTTGAATGATGATAGTCATGAGATTGATTAAGGCATACCGGAAGTTGTTGTGAGTAAACTGATTTGTGATGATGATTTCCTGCAGGGAGATTAGTTAACAGATATTGTTTCTTTCATGAAGAAAATGGGGATGTCATGTTTAACAATCTTGAAGAATGTTTTATGTTCAAAGATTATTTAGAATATGAATTTGAGGAGTATGAGCCTAAGAGAGATAGTATGCCAAAGAAAGAATCATATTTGCTCATGATTCAGGATTTGTAGCCAACACTCAGACAGTAAAAATTCATACTTCCCTATGTTATCCTATGGATCAACAACCAAGTGTTATTTCAGATCAAAATGAAGAGTGTGCTTGTGATTTTGCTAAATCTCAAGACAAGGTAACATTTCATATTTTTTAAGATCCTTTTACTAATTTGCTACAGTTAGAAGGGAAGATGTATTTTCTTGTTTCCATGGACCAATAGCACATGTTCAGTAAACACTTGGAGTGACCTAGTTTTTGTTTTTTCTGCCTGCTCGAGGAAAGTGAGAGAAAAATTCAAGCAAGTAACCATTTTCTAGATTGGTTACACTAGAAGGATCACTTCACATGATTGTACATATGTCTTCAGTAGGCAGGTGGTTTTCATAAGGATTTGAAGCCCTCAAGTCTCGGTGATGTACTGCCATCAATAAGTAGGCTAAGTTTAGTTTTTGAATCTTGTTTCAGTCAATTCAAGTCAAATTGAGTCAGTTTCATTTATTTTGTGTCATTGAATTGTCAGAAAATTAGTCCTACCTTTCAGTTTCAGTGATTTTTTATTGTATTGGCCCAATGGAAGAAAACACTGATATGCTCAACTCAGAGATCTGTGGTTCTTGACACCTCTGTCAGAGCTGCCATCCCCAATAAGGCCAATGTTAGTGTCATAATATGCATTCTTCCATCAGTGACTGATATCATTCCTTCATTTCTCATATTAAGTGTCTCATTCTGAAATTTTTTTATCATTCCATTACGTCATGCTAAAAAATCTTTCACTGATGGTAGATTTCCTTGAATAAAAATTCATTCTCCCTCAGAAGATCATATTGGCTGACTCACTCTCATGTCTCCTTAAGCATAACAACACCTATGAAAATGCTCTTTTCACCATGATTTGTTTTAAGTCAAAGCTCAGTCATGAAAATCAAGTCTAAAGAAATCCCATTAGGTCATTATTTTTTTTTTCAGGGTCATTTCTCTATTTCAAATGAATTCAGAAAATATATGAGAGGGACTTAAAGAGAATTTTATCTTCCTATATAGAATATCATCACTTAGTAATTTTTATATTTTCAAGTTGTAATTTTTTATTTTAATGATTTTTATATCAAAATGAAATTTTGATATAAAATCAAATATGTAATTTATTTCTATTTCCAAATGTAATTTTATGTTTTCATATGTAATGAACTCATCCCTAGTTGTCAATGCAATCATTCTGGCCAAAATGAAACAAAGAAAGCCAAGCTTCATTACTTGATCAACCTGCAAATCCAAAAAGTCAGAGAAGTTAAAGAGTATCACTGTTAAAGTGTGAGAAGAAAAAGTGAACATAAGGAAAGTGGGTAATTCAAATCGAAAATTCAAATCCTGAAAGCTATAAATCCATTCAAAATCCTCAAAGCAAACCTATTTCCTCCATTCATCTATCAGCAGTTTGCAGCAAAGGAGAAATTTCGAGTTTTTTTTATAGAAAATCAACAAAATTTTAGGGTCGTTGCGCATTTGCCCTAAGTGTTGCGAGTTTTCTTGGACGCTGCATGTTTAACCCAAGCACTGCATGTTTTATCGATAAACCTCTGACCGAAATTAATCAGGTGTTGCACGTTTTCCCGGACACTGCATGTTCCTCCAGGACGTTGCGTGTTTGCTCGAATAGGGTTTCAAAACGTTTTACAACCTCCAATAAGCTCAGATTCCGCCACAAATTTCTTCAAGGATCTTTAAATCAATGAGTAAACCCTAAAAAAACTTCTCACTAATATATCTTGTGTCTAAAAGAGATTTGAAGTGTTTTCTTACTAAGAAACCCTAGTTTTCATTTTCCCTTCCCATTTTCATGCATGATCTCCATACTCATATCCCTAAAACACATATCATTCATAAACACTACTAAATCCTACGATTTTCATAGACCTAGGTTCTCATTTACATTTTCACTCCCTCCATTTTCCTAAGCTATTCCTTTCACCTCACACTCCCTTCATCTCATTTCATTCACCCTAGGGTTTCAATGCTTCAAATTCAAAATGTCTGAAGAGGAAAACAACAATGTCAGTGAGGAGAAAACACCAAAGAAGAAATCATATAATAAAGGAGGGGAAATCATCAGATATGAACTAGCAACCACAAAAGAGCTCATGGCTTCTCCCCTCACTGTGTTATGTTTTAAACAAGTTGGTTGTTTTGATTTTTGTGAGAAAGTGAAAAAGATCCAGTATCACCCTATGTTGACACAGTTGTTCATTTCCAATTTTCATGATAGGCAGGTCACTCTTACTGGGGTCACATTTACTATGTCCACAAATATCATTGCAGCTACTACAGGGATCCCGAATGTGGGAGAAAAATGGTTTAATCAAGGAAACCTTGATCATTGAGACTATGAACCATATCTTGAACCAAGATACAAGGATGATAAAAAGACCATTTTCCCTTTCTCTCATCTCCTTGACAGATATGTCCCTATGATGAAAGTCATCATGAAATACTTCACCTATGAGGGGAGGTTTCCTCGACTTTATTCCTATCATATACGGCTTCTCATGCACTTCACTAGAGTCAGAATGCTTCACATACCCTATTTTCTCTCCCACAGCATTGACAAGATGGAATACATTGCACAAAAAAGGGATTATAGTCATCAAATGCATAGTGTTTTCCACCACTCCCTCATCAAAATGATAGTCATGTATCAGCTTGATCAAATGAACATTCCATGTGACACATTCATATCAAATGATATTTTCACTACCCCACCTAGTCAGCATGATCATAATATCCCCTCATTATCTCATCCTCCCATATCTACTCCCCCATCTCAGTCTGCTGCTCATACATCATCACCAAGTCAATTTCATTCACCTCGTGTTGATCCTTCTCTTTCACCTTTCTATAACCCTTCATCATGATTCCGAGTCATCAAGCAGTGAGGAGGATATTGAGGCAACTTGGGCTAGCTTGGCTGATGTAGAGCCATTTCCCAAGGCTTATCAGAGATTTTATAGGCATGTGTTTGCTTCACTTGGAGTGAAAGGGGCCATGTCTTTTTCATCAACACAGCAGGTATAAAAAGACAACAGAAAGGCAAAAGAGCTAAACATTGATGATGAGGAGGGAAAACATGAGACCGAGCATGAATTTCAGTTGATTGACCTCGGTGAGGAAAATAAAGACAAAATTACCAGTGCAGCAATCAAAGCCAAAGAGGCAAATATTAGTGAACTTGAAACTAATCTTGAGAGGGAAAAATACGTAATTGGCTTCCTTGAGCAAGTAAATCAGTAGTTGAAAACCAAGCAAGTAATCAATGAGGTGAAGTATATAGGCACAAAGAGAAGAAGAAAATGCTAAAGTTTTGCTTGAAGAAACATTAGAAAGGTTTGGTGAACCTGATGATGAAGAGGATCAGCCTCGAAGACAAAGACCAAGGACTAGAGGGCTGAAAAGAGCTCTAGCCCCTGAGAGACAAAGGGAAGTTGAGCTAACAGACCAGCTCACACCAAATGAACTTCTTGCCCTAGAAATCAGCAAGGATAGGAAACCATGGCTTGATAGAGCCAATCTACATTTGGAGACGTTGCAAGAGAAATCCAACAAGGACAATAACTTGTTGAGGACAAGGGTCAAACTTCATGCATGGAAAGAAAGAATTTCATTAGCCAAGCTCAAAAGAGCTAATGATAAAATTAAAATTTTGACTAAGCATGGAGAGAAATAAAGGTTGGATATACTTGCTGAGGTGTCACTCCATACCTCAAGCACTCAATGAGAAATTACCCTCATAATTTTGGCACATTTTTGCACTTATGTTCATCTCATCAATTTTTGCAATTTTCAACACATAAATTTTACCAAAGGTGCAGCGACTTGGACGCTGCGCTCTTTTTTGGGACCTCTAAATGAAAAATGGCCACCACCAGCAGGTTCATAATAATGAGTATATCAACCCTAGAAAGTTTTAGAAGATTTGGAGGAGAACTGGTCCCTCAAAAATGCAAAAAACCACCAAACTTTCATGTTTCTGCCTCCTTTTTGGCCTGGTTGTTGCGCGTTTACCAGTCTCGCGAGATTAAGTTTTTGATAGGGAAAATGAGCACCATTTTGGAAACTGGAGGTATATTTTGAAATAAGACTCAAAGATATTTCCAATGATCTATCATGGAGCAGATTTGGACAGTGGGAAGGCACTCAACCCATCTTTGAAAACAGGTTATTTTTTTTCTTGGATGCTGCGCGTTTGCCAAGAAATTTCCAATTTTCACAGTCTTCAACAATTTTTCTCCAGTTTGACTCTTCACCTTGAGAAATGATAAATGAATAATGTAAATGGTCAAGACGAATGTAATATTTATGTTTTTACTTTTATCTAGGATAGATATATTAGGTAAGTCAATTAGTTGAGATGTAATGAATCAATTCCTAGAGATAGGAATGAGTAACTTTTCTCATCCCACACTCTAGCTTTCAATTTAGCTTTTCATGTAATATCTCCCTCACCTCATGGATTCGACCCCCAAGGATGAGAAGAGGTGGTTTGAGGTCTATTTAGCTCAGGTTTTCAGAGGATTCAAGGGTTGGAAGTTGGCATCAGTTTCAAAGTTTGTGTATTGATCAAGAAACATTTTGGCCTGGATATTAATGAAAATTGCAGATATTTCTTTGGGATTCATGTGTTATGAATATTTGACATATTTTTTTATCTGTGATCATTTGTATGAATGTTTTGTAAGCTCATAAACATTTTCATGTCTATGATATGCTTAATTTCAAGTTGAAAGGCAGAATTCATGTTTTTCATGCTCTGTTTTGGGAAATTTTGCATAATTTGTCCATTTTCTTCACTTTAGGGAGAATCCATCTCATATGCTCTTCCTAGCTCCTCATCGGTCTATTCATCTCACCAAAATCATCTTTAAGTGTTAAACCTTCTACCTACCTTGCCCCATAGAATGGACTGCAATTTCATCTCATTGGCCCTAATCTAATCCCCTTGACCTAATCCTCATTTCAGTGAGCCCAACCCCAAAACAAATAAACCCCTGCATTTCATAGCTAGCTTAAAACATTTTTCATCCAGCCCTCTTGGCTGTGATTTTTGTGGAGAGAACCCTCTCCGACTTGGTAGGGCTAGATAACAAGTCAAAATCTTGGTTTGTGGTTACCTCTGTTGGGATTCCTTCCTCAGCCTTGGGAATCTGGTGGAGTGATAATATGTTGGTGCCATTGCCGAGGAACAAAAAGAAAAATATCCTTAGTAAAGAACGACAAAGATAAAATATGATTGTTGATGGTGAACAACGATCAGGCACAAAAAGGTTGTGCACCATTCACCTAGTGACTCCAATGTCGAAAAATCCCAAGATTCAGAATTCTCATGGCGACTCCACTCTTCAAGAACCAGTAGCATGAAGAACTTCTTCGTAACTCACTGTTGTCAAAATGGATTTGATTGCTCGAAGGTATGCTCCTATGAATCGAGCTCATATTCCTTGTTTTCTGAACCATATTCCTCATATAGATTGGCCATCAGGATTGTCAAAGTTTAAGGGTCAAGACTGTGAAGATGCTAGTTTGCATTTGGTTAAATTTCATTTGCATATTCATAGAATAAAGATTGAGTTTCCTGAAGATTTTCTAATGAATATGTTTATGGATACCTTGGAGGAAAAATCGATATCATGGTATGAGAGTCTACCATCGGCTAGTTTATATTCTCTAAAGGACTTTCATTCAATTTTCTTTTAAAATTATCAAAGCTCTAATTCTTCGATGTCAATGATTGATAGTTGTTGTGAGATCTCTGATAATTTCATTGAGTTTGTTTAAAATTTGTATGGGAATGAAGAATGCTTAGATGATGAGCTCATATAATCCCTTAATGATTTTTCCTCCCAACAAGAAATAGCAGTTTCCTCCTTGGATGAAGAGATCCTTGAGCCTTTGCATGAGAACCCTTTTCATCACCAAAAAGAATTAGTAGCTCCCTCCTTAGATGAGACATACTGGGACCAAGAAAGATAAGTGCCAATTCCCGATCCTAAAAATGAAAATCACCAAATCAATGTAAATTGCTTTAAAACTGAGTTTCCTCCTTTATCTGAAGATGCGATAGATCAGCTCCAGAACAGTCATATTACAACCCAAGTGAATGTATATTTGCAGCTCTTACAGTGTTCACACAGTCAAGAATGTTTGATTGAAGCATCTTCCATTATTGAAAATTAAAGTATGAGTTTGAATGATGATACTCATGAGACTCATGAAGGCATACCAGAAGTTGTTGTGAGTAAACCGTTTTGTGATGATGATTTCTTGCAAGGAGATCAGTTAGCAGATATTGTTTTCTCTCATGAAGAAAATAGGGATGTCATGTTTAACAATCTTGAAGAATGTTTTCTGTTCAAAGATGATTTATAATATGAATTTGAGGAGTATTAGCCTAAGAGAAACAGTATGCCAGAGAAAGAATCAGAGTTGCTCATGCTTCAGGAATTTGTAGCCAACACTTAGACAACAAAAATTCATACTTCCCTATGTTATCCTATGAATCAACAACCAAGTGTTCTTTTAGATCAAATGAAGAGTGTGCTTGTGTTTTTATTGAATCTCAAGACAAGGTAACATTTCATATTTTTGATGATCCTTTTACTGATTTTATACAGTTATCAGGGAATATGTATTTTCTTGCTTTCATGGACCAGCAGCACATGTTCAGTAAACACTTGGAGTGGCCTAGTTTTTGTTTTTTCTCCCTGCTCGAGGGAAGTGAGAGAAAAATTCAAGCAAGTAACCATTTTCTGGATTGGTTACACTAGAAGAATCACTTCACATGATAGTACATATGTCTTCAGTAGGCAGGTGGTTGTCATAAGGATTTGAAGCCCTCAAGTCTCAGTGATGTACTGCCATCAATAATTAGGGTAATTTTAGTTTTTTAGTCTTGTTTCAGTCAATTCAAGTCAAATTGAGTCAATTTCATTTATTTTGTGTCATTGAATAGTCAAAAAATCAGTCCTACCTTTAAGTTTCAGTTATTTTTTACCGTATTGGCCCAATGGAATAAAACAATGATCTGCTCAACTCAGAGATCTGTGGTTCTTGACACCTCTGTCAGAGCTGCCATCCCCAATAAGGCCAATGTTAGTGTCATAATATGATTTTTTCCATCAGCGACTGATATCATTCCTTCATATCTCATATTAAGTGTCTCATTCTAAAATTTTTATATCATTCCATTAGGTCATGCTAAAAATTATTTCACTGATGGTAGCTTTCCTCGAATAAAACTTCATTCTCCGTCAGAATATCATATTGGTTGACTCACTCTCAAGCTATAAAGCCATTCAAAATCCTCAAAGAAAACCTATTGCCTCCATTCATCCATCGGCAATTTGCAGCAAAGGAGAAATTTGTAGATTTTTTTTAGCAAATCAGCAAAATTTCAGGGTCGTTGCACGTTTTCCCTAAGCATTATGCGTTTGCTTGGACGCTACGCATTTACCCCAGGCACTGCGCGTTTTCCCAATCAACCTCTAACCAAAATTACTCAGGTGCTATGTGTTTTCCCTCAGGCGTTGTGCATTTTCCCGGACGCTATGTGTTCCTCCAAGACGTTGCGCGTTTGCTCGGATAGGGTTTCTAAACGTTTTACAACCTCCAGCAAGCTCAGATTTCACCACAAAATTCTTTAAGGATATTTAAATCGGTGAGTAAACCCTAAAAAAACTTCTCACTAATATATCTTGTGTCTAAAAGAGATTTGAAGTGTTTCCTTACTAAGAAACCCTAGTTTTCATTTTCCCTTCCCATTTTCATGCATGATCTCCATACTCATATCCCTAAAACACATATCGTTCATAAACACTACTAAATCCTAGGGTTTTCATAGACCTAGGTTCTCATTTACATTTTCACTCCCTCCATTTTCCTAAGCTATTCCTTTCACCTCACACTCCCTTCATCTCATTTCATTCACCCTAGGGTTTCAAGGCTTCAAATTCAAAATGTCTAAAGAGAAAACACAAATGTTAATGAGGAGCAAACACTAAAGATGAAATCATATAATAAAGGAGGGAAAATCATCAGATATGAACCAGCAACCATAAAAGAGCTCATGGCTTCTCCCCTCACTGTGTCATGTTTTAAACAAGTTGGTTGTTTTGAGTTTTGTGAGAAAATGTAGAAGATCCAGTATCACCCTATGTTGACAAGGTTGTTCATTTCCAATCTTCATGATAGGTAGGTCACTCTTGTTGGGGTCACATTTACTATGTCCACTAATATCATTGCAGCTACTACAGGGATCTCGAATGTAGGAGAAAAATGGTTTAAGCAAGGAAACCTTGATCATTTCTACTATGAACCATATCTTAAACCAAGATACAAGGATGATAAAAAGACCATTTTCCCTTTCTCTCATCTCCTTGACAGATATGTCCCTATGATGAAATTCATCATGGAATACTTCACCTGTGAGGGGAGGTTTTCTCGACTCTATTCCTATCATATACGGCTTCTCATGCACTTCACTAGAGTCAGAATGCTTCACATACCCGATTTTCTCTCCCGCAGCATTGACAAGATGGAATACATTGCACAGAAAAGGGATTATAGTCATCAAATGCATAGTTTTTTCCACCACTCCCTCATCAAAATGATAGTCATGTATCAGCTTGATCAAATGAACATTCCATGGGACACATTCATATCAAATGATATTTTCACTACCCCACCTAGTCAGCATGATCAGAATATCCCCTCATCATCTCATCCTCCCATATCTACTCACCCATCTCAACCTGTTGCTTATACATCATCACCAAGTCAGTTTCATTCACCTCATTTTTATCCTTCTTCTTCACCTTTCTATAACCCTTCATCATCATCACATCATGATTCTGAATCATCAAGCAGTGAGGAGGATATTGAGGCAACTTGGGCTATATTGGCTAATGTTGAGCCATTTCCCAAGGCTTATTAGAGAGGCTATAGGCATGTGTTTTCTTCACTTGGAGTGAAAGGGGCCATGTCTTTTTCATCAACACAACAGGTAGACAAAGACAAGGAAAAGGCAAAAGAGCTCAACATTGATGATGAGGAGGGAAAACATGAGACAGAGCATGAATTTCAATTGATAGATCTAGGTGAGGAAAATGAAGACAAAATTACCAGTGTTTCAATCAAAGCCAAAAAGGCAAATATTAGTGAACTTGAAACTAATCTTGAGAGGGAAAAATATGTAATTAGCTTCCTTGAGCAAGAAAATCAACAGCTGAAAACCAAGCAAGTTATCAATGAGGTGAAGTATATCAAGGCACAAAGAGAATCAGAAAAGGCTAAAATGTTGCTTGAAGAAACATTAGAAAGGTTTGGTGAAACTGATGATGAAGAGGATCAGCCTCCAAGACAAAGACCAAGGACTAGAGGGCTAAAAAGAGCTCTAGCCCTTGAGAAACAAAGGGAAGTTTAGTTAACAGACCAGCTCACACCAAATGAACTTCTTGCCCTAGAAATCAGAAAGGACAGGTAACCATGGCTTGTAGAGCCAATCTACGTTTAGAGAAGTTGCTAGAGAAAGCCAACAAGGACGATAACTTTTTTAGGACAAGGGTCAAACTTCATGCACGGAAAGAGAGAATTTCATTAGCCAAGCTCAAATGAGCTAATGACAAAATTAAAAGTTTGACCAAGCATGGAGAGAAATAAAGGTTGGATATAATTGCTGAGGTGTCATTCCATGCCTCAGGCACTCAATGAGCAAGTACCCTCATAATTTTGGCACATTTTTGCACTTATGTTCATCTCAGTAATTTTTTTGCAATTTTCAACACAGAAATTTTGCCAAAGGCGCAGCAACCTGGACGTTGCGCTATTTTTTGGGACCTCTTAATGAAAAATGGCCACCACCATCAGGTTCATAATAATGAGTACGTCAACCCTAGCAAGTTTTAGAATATTTGGAGGAGAACTGGTCCCTCAAAAATGAAAAAAGCCACCAAAATTTCATGTTTCTGCCTCCTTTTTGGCCTGGTCATTGCGCTTTTACCAGTCTTGGGAGATAAAGTTTTTGAGTGGAAAATGAGCACCATACTAGAGGTAGATTTGAAAACTAGACTCAGAGATATTTCCAATGAGATATCATGGAGCTAATTTGGACACCGGGAAGGCACCCAAAACCAACTTTGAAAATAGGTTATTTTTTCTGCTTAGACACTGCACGTTTGCCAGGAAATTTCCAATTTTCACAGTCTTTAATAATTTTTCTCCAGTTTGACTTTTCACCTTGGGAAATGAGAAATGAGTAATATAAATGGTCAATTTGAATGTAAAATTCATGTTTTTAATTTTATCTAGGATAGATACATTAGGTAATTCAGTCAGTTGAGGTGTAATGAATCAGTTCCTAGAGATAGGAGTGAGTCACTTTTCTCATCCTACACTCTTGCTTTCAGTTCAAATTTTCATGTAATCTCTCCCTCACCTCTTGGATTCGACCCCTAAGGATGAGAGGAGGTGGAATGAAGTCTATTTAGCTAAGTTTTTCAGAGGATTCAAGGGTTGGAAGTTGGCATCAGTTTGAAAGTTTGTGTATTGATCAAGAAACATTTTGGCCTGGATATTAATGAAAAATTACAACTATTTCTTTGGGATTCATGTGGTGTGAATATTTGACATAGTTTTTTCTTTGTGATCATTTATATGAATGTTTTGTAAGCTCATAAACCTTTTCATGTCTATGATATGCTTAATTTCAAGTTGAAATGAATAATTCATGTTTTTCATGCTCTGTTTTGGGAAATTTTGCATAATTTTTCCATTTTCTTCAGTTTAGGGAGATTCCATCTCATATGCTCTTCCTAGCTCCTCACCAATCTATTCATCTCACCAAAATCACCTTTAAGTGTTAAACCTTCTACCTACCTTTCCCCATCGAATGGACTGCAATTTCATCTCATTGGCCCTAATCTAGTCCCCTTGACCTAATCCTCATTTCAATGAGCCCAACCCCAAAACGAACAAACCCTTGCATTTCATAGCTAGCATAAAACCTTTTTCATCCAACCCTCTTGGCTGTGATTTTTTTGGAGAAAGCCCTCTCCGACTTGGTAGGGCTAGATACCAAGTCAAAAGCGTGGTTTGTGGTTACCTCTGTTGGGATTCCTTCCTCAGCCTTGGGAATCTGGTGGAGTGATAAAATATTATCGTCATTTCCAGGGAACGAAAAGACAAATCTTCCCTGGGAAAGAATGACAAAGATTATATCTAATTGTTGATGGTGAACAACGATCAGGCACAAGAAGGTTGTGCATCATTCACCTGGTGAATCCAATGTCAAAAAATCCCAAGATTCAGAATTCTCATGGCGATTCCACTCTTCAAGGACTAGTGGCCTGAAGAAATTCTTGGTAACTCACTTTTTTCAAAATGGATTTGATTGCTCGAAGTTATTCTCCTATGAATCGCACTCATATTCTTGGTTTTCTGAACTGTATTCCTCGTATAGATTTGCCATCAAGACTGTCAAAGTTTAAGGGTCAAGACAGTGAAGATGCTAGTTCTCATTTGGTCAAATTTCATTTGTATATTCATAGACTAAAGATTGAGTTTCCTAAATATTGTTTGATGAATATGTTTATGGCTACCTTGGAGGAAAAAGCGAGATCATGGTATGAGAGTCTACCATCGGCTAGTTTATATTCTCTAAAGGACTTTCATTTAGTTTTCTTTCAAAATTATCAAAGATCTAATTCTTCCATGTCAATGATTGATAGTTGTTGTGAGATCTTTGATAATTTCATTGAGTTTCTTTAAAATTTGTATGGGAATGAACAGTGTCTATATGATGAGCTCATAGAATCCCTTAATGATTTTCCCTCTCAACAAGAAATAGCAGTTTCCTCCTTCGATGAAGAGATCCATGAGAGCCTTTGCATGAGAAAACTTTTCATCACTAAAAAGAATCAGTAGCTCCCTCTTTATATGAGACATACTGGGACCAAGAAAGAAAAGTGCCAATTCCCGATCCTAAAAATGAAAATCACCAAATAATTGTACATTGCTTTAAAACTGAGTTTTCTCCTTTCTCTGAAGATGAGATAGATCAACTCCTTTATTGAAAATTAAAGTATGGGTTTGAATGATGATAATCATGAGACTGATGAAGCCATACCATAATTTGTTGTGAGTAAACCAATTTGTGATGATGATTTCCTGCAAGGAGATCAGTTAACAGATATTGTTTTCTCTCATGAAGAAAATACGGATGTCATGTTTAAAAATCTTGAAGAATGTTTTATGTTCAATGATGATTTAGAAGATGAATTTGAGGAGTATGAGCTTAAGAGAGACAAAATTCCAGAGAAAGAATAAGAGTTTCTCATGCTTCAGGAATTTGTAGCCAACACTCAGACAACAAAAATTCATACTTCCCTGTGCTATCTTATGGATCAACAACCAAGTGTTCTTTCAAATCAAAATGAAGAGTGTGCTTGTGTTTTTGCTGAATCTCAAGACAAGGTAACATCTCATATTTTTGAAGATCATTTTATTGATTTGCTATAGTTAGCAGCGAAGATGTATTTTCTTGTTTTCATGGACCAGCAGCACATGTTCAGTAAACACTTGGAGTGGCCTAGTTTTTGTTTTTGCTGCCTACTCGAGGAAAGTGAGAGCAAAATTCAAGAAAGTAACTATTTTCTCAATTGGTTACACTGGAAGGATCACTTCACATGATTGTACATGCGTCTTTAGTAGGCAGGTGGTTTTCACCAGGATTTGAGCCCTCAAGTCTCGGTGATGTATTGCCATCAATAAGTAGGGTAAGTTCAGTTTTTGAGTCTTTTTTCAGTCAATTCAAGTCAAATTGAGTCAGTTTCATTTAGTTTGTGTCATTGAATTGTTAGAAAATCAGTCCTACCTTTCAGTTATTTTTTACCACATTGACCTAATGGAAGAAAACACTGATCTGCTCAACTCATAAATTTGTAGTTCTTGACAACTCTGTCAGAGCTTCCATCCCCAATAAGGCCAATGTTAGTGTCAGAATATGCATTCTGCTATCAATGACTGATATCATTCCTTCAATTCTCATATTAGGTGTCTCATTATGAAATTTTTATATCATTGCATTAGGCAATGCTAAAAACTATTTCATTGATGGTAGCTTTCCTCGAATAAAAATTCATTCTCCCTCAGAAGATCATATTACTTGACTCACTCTCATGTCTCCTTGAGCATAACAACACCTATGAAAATGCTCTTTCCACCATGATTTGTTTTAAGTCAAAGCTTAGTCATGAAAATCAAGTCTAAAGAAATCCCATTAGGTCATTAGGTTTTTTATTTTTCAAGGTCATGTCTCTATTTCAAATGAAGTCAGCAAATATATGAGAGGGACTCAAAGAGAATTTTATCTTCCTATATAAAATATCATCACTTTGTAATTTTTATATTTTCAAGTTGTAATTTTTTATTTTAATGATTTTTATATCAAAATTCCATTTTGATATAAAATCAAATATGTAATTTCTTTCTATTTCCAAATGTAATTTTATGTTTTCATATGTAATAAATTCATCCTTAGATGTCAATGCAATCATTCCGGCCAAAATGAAACAAAGAAAGCCAAGCTTCACTACTTGATCAACCTGCAAAGCCAAAAAGTCAGAGAAGTTAAAGAGTATCACTGTTAAAGTGTGAGAATAAAAAGTGAACATAAGGAAAGTAGGTAATTCAAATAAAAAATTCAAATCCTTAAACATTAGAGAAATTTTGAGGTCTAAAATGGGCCTCCTAGGGAAATAATAAAATAATAGCTAAACCAATAAAATAATATTTATGAATTTGCAATTCACTTTTTGCACCAAAATCAATGTAATCATAGTTAAATTCAATTCAAAAGTTGTACCAAAATAAAAATAATAAAAAAATTGTATTGATGTGACTATAAATAAGAATGATATTTTCAAAATAAGAATGATATTTTCAAGAAAATGTCATTATCATTGCACAACTAATGCATTTGTCATTTGTACTTAACTAACCTAAAATTAAATATAAATATAAATATAAATTCACAAACTTTTAATTATAGAATATATTATTAATTAAAATTTATATTATTTAAATTATATAATAACATGTAATTAATTTACTATATAAAAATAATATAATATAATGTATTGTTTTATGTATGAATTTTATATTACATATTGAATTCATTTGATTTATAAATAAATATTTGAAAATATACAAATATAACATTTATTGAAAAGTGTGTAAAAACATGAAGATTGGGTAGGGATATGCATTGTTTCTTTCAAAAAATATGAAATGACAATAATAATATTTTATTTAAACAATGTGAAATGACATTAATTATGAGTACTTTACTTTATGACTTTAAAAGTACTTAGCGCGCTACCATAATTAACCATGAGCTTTGATCCATCATTAAGAAGGTGACAAGTAAGTACTTTTAACTCAAGCAATGCCACCTCAACCATTAGGGATGATGTCATCCCCTAAAATGTGATTGGTTCTCATAAAGTGAATTTTGATTGTACATTTTCCTTAGGAGGCCCATTTTAGACCTCAAAATTCTCCCTATGGATATAAAGTCATTCAAAATCCTCAAAGCAAACCTATTGTCTCCATTCATCCATCAGCAGTTTGTAGCAAAGGAGAAATTTCGAGTTTTTTTTTTTAGCAAATTAGCAAAATTTCTGGGCCACTGCATTTTTTCCCTAAGCGTTGCGTGTTTTCTTGGACGTTGTGCATTTACCCAGGCATTGCATGTTTTCCCAATCAAACTCTGACCAAAATTACTCAGGTGTTCCGCGTTTTCCATCAGGCGCTTCTTGTTTGCCCGGACGTTGCGTGTTCCTCCAGGTCATTGCATGTTTGCTCGGATAGGGTTTCAAAACGTTTTACAACCTCCAGCAAGCTCAGATTTCACCACAAATTTCTTCAAGGATCTTTAAATCAATTAGTAAACCCTAACAAACTTCTCACTAATATATCTTGTGTCTAAAAGATATTTGAAGTGTTTTCTTACTAAGAAACCCTAGTTTTCATTTTCCCTTCCCATTTTCATGCATGATCTCCATACTCAGATCCCTAAAACACATATCATTCATAAACACTACTAAATCTTAGGGTTATCATAGACCTAGGTTCTCATTTACATTTTCACTCCATTTGCCTAAGCTATTATTTTCACCTCACACTCCCTTCATCTCATTTCATTCACCCTAGGGTTTCAAGGCTTCAAATTCAAAATGTCTGAAAACACTGTTATCGATGAAATAGGCAACCGCACTGTTACCTACTTTTTTTTGGTAGCATAAAAAGCACCCGATTTTGAAAAGTGGTGATGCAGAATCACCCCTTTTTTTTGTGCACATTTTTGACACTCTAATATTTTTATATATGAAGTATGAATATTTGTTTTAAAATATTAGTGATTTTCATGCTAATTTTGAAACGTATTGATGCAGCATCAATTTTTTTTTTTTTTAAGAACGGTGATTTTCATGCTAATTTTGAAACGTATTGATGCAACATCAACCTTTTTTTTTTTAGAGTGGTGATTTTCATGTTGGTAATAAAACACAAAACTTAGATAAAAAATATATATATAAAAACAATAAAAAAACCAATAAAAATGTTAAAAAAAAAAAAACAAAATTAACTCGTAAAAATAAAAAATTTAAACAAAAATAAATAAACAAAAAACAAAAATATTCGAAATTTATATCAAAAGAAATGACAAAATTTGAAAAAAAACACAATTTAAAGAAAAAAAACAAAAATTAACCAAAAAAAAAAAACATCAAAAACATTTTTTTCTAAGTTATTAAAAAAACCATATAATTAAAAAAAAATTTAAATAGAAAATTTAAAAATAATTAAAATTACAAAATTAAAATTTAGATAAAGATAAAATAAAATATAAAAAAGAATAAATTAAATTTAAAAATTTAAATTAAAAAAATAATAATAAGAAGAAGAAAAAAAAAATACAAATTTTAAAATTAACAAAAAAAACAAATTAAAAAAAAAAACAAAAAAAAACAAACAAACAAACAAAAACAAAATTTAAAATTGAAAAAGAATTAAAATTAAAAAAACTATCATTAAAAAACAAAAAAAATGAGAAAAACCACGTGCAAATAATTAAAAAACAAATATCCATAAATTTACTGTTTTTTTTTATAAATGAAACAATTTATAAATTTTAAAAATGAAAAACTAAATAAACTAAAAGATTGAAAAAAACAATTTAAATTAAATTAAAATTTAATAAATTTAATAAATAAATTTTAAATTTTAAAAAATAATTAATCTAAAATATTAAATTTAAAAACAAAATTTAAAAAAAAAAAACAAAAAAAAAAAATTAAAAAAAATTAAATTTAAAATTTAAAATTTGAATTAAAAAATATAATTTTTAATTTTTTGAAAAAAAAAAAAAATTAAAAAAGAAAAAGAAAAAAATCAAATTAAAAATAAAAATTAAAAATTAAAAACAAAACCTTTTTCATCCAACCCTCTTTTGTGGAGAGAGCCCTCTCCGACTCGGTAGGGCTAGATACCAAGTCAAAAGCTTGGTTTGTGGTTACCTCTGGTGGGATTCCTTCCTCGGCCTTAGGAATTTGGTGGAGTGATAACATATTTGCACCGTTATCGGGGAACAAAAAGAAAAATCTTCCGTATGAAATAACAATAAATATTAGATCTGATTGTTGATGGTGAACAACGATCATGCACAAGAAGGTTGTGCATCATTCACCTGGTGACTCCAGTGTCGAAAAATCCCAAGATTCAGAATTCTCATGGCGACTACAATCTTCAAGAACCAGTATCCTGGAGAACTTCTTGGTAACTCACTGTTGTCAAAATGAATTTTATTGCTCGAAGGTATGCTCCTATGAATCAAGCTCATATTCCTGGTTTTCCAAACCATATTCCTCGTATAGATTGGCCATCAGGACTGTCAAATTTTAAGGGTCAAGATGGTGAAGATACTAGTTTTCATTTGGTCAAATCTCATTTACATATTCATAGACTAAAGATTGAGTTTCCTGAAGATTTTCTAATGAATATGTTTATGGCTACCTTGGAGGAAAAAGCGAGATCATGGTATGAGAGTCTACCATCGGCTAGTTTATATTCTCTATAGGACTTTCACTGAGTTTTCTTTCAAAATTATCAAAGCTCTAATTCTTCCATGTCGATGATTGATAGTTGTTGTGAGATCTCTGATAATTTCATTGAGTTTCTTGAAAATTTGTATGGGAATGAACAGTGTCTAGATGATGAGCTCATAGAATCCCTTAATGATTTTTCCTCCCAACAAAAAATAGCAGTTTCCTCCTTGGATGAAGAGATCCTTGAACCTTTGCATGAGAACCCTTTTCATCACCAAAAAGAATCAATAACTCCCTCCTTAGATGAGAGAGACTGGGACCAAGAAAGAGAAGTTCCAATTCCCGATCCTAAAAATGAAATTCACCAAATCAATGTAAATTTCTTTAAAACTGAGTTTTCTCCTTTATGTGAAGATGAGATAGATCAGCTCCTGAATAGTCATATTACAACCCAAGGGAATGTAGATTTGCAGCTCTTACAGTGTTCACATAGTCAAGAATGTGTGATTGAAGCATCTTCCATTATTGAAAATTAAAGTATGGGTTTGAATGATGATAGTCATGAGACTGATGAAGGCATACCGGAAGTTGTTGTGAGTAAACCGATTTGTGATGATGATTTCCTGCAAGGAGATCAGTTAACAGATATTGTTTTCTCTCATGATGAAAATAGGGATGTCATGTTTAACAATATTGAAGAATTTTTTCTGTTCAAAGATGATATAGAATATGAATTTGAGGAGTATGAGCCTAAGAGAGACAATTTTCCAGAGAAAGAATCAGAGTTGCTCATGCTTCAGGAATTTGTAGCCAACACTCAGACAACAAAAATTCATACTTCCCTATGTTATCCTATGGATCGACAACCAAGTGTTCTTTCAGATCAAAATGAAGAGTGTGCTTGTGTTTTTGTTGAATCTCAAGACAAGGTAACATTTCATATTTTTGAAGATCATTTTACTGATTTTATATAGTTAGCAAGGAAGATGTATTTTCTTGTTTTCATGGACCAGCAGCACATGCTCAGTAAACACTTGGAGTGGCCTAGTTTTTGTTTTTTTTGCCTGCTCGAGGAAAGTGAGAGCAAATTTCAAGAAAGTAACCATTTTCTACATTGGTTACATTGGAAGGATCCCTTCACATGATTATACATATGTCTTCAGTAGGCAGGTGGTTTTCATCAGGATTTGAAGCCCTCAAGTCTCGATGATGTACTGCCATCAATAAGTAGGGTAAGTTCAGTTTTTTAGTCTTGTTTCAGTCAAATCAAGTAAAATTGAGTCAGTTTCATTTAGTTTGTGTCATTGAATTGTCAAAAAATCAGTCTTACCTTTCAGTTTCAATTATTTTTTACCGGATTGGCCCAATGGAAGAAAACATTGATCTTCTCAAAACAAAGATCTGCGGTTCTTGACACCTATGTCAGAGCTTCCATCCCCAATAAGGCCAATGTTAGTGTCAGAATATGCATTCTGCCATCAATAACTGATATCGTTCCTTCATTTCTCATATTAGGTGTCTCATTCTGAAATTTTTATATCATTCCATTAGGTCATGCTAAAAATTATTTCACTAATGGTAGCTTTCCTTGAATAAAACTTCATTCTCCCTCAGAAGATCATATTGGCTGACTCACTCTCATGTCTCCTTGAGCATAAAAACACCTATGAAAATGCTCTTTTCACCATGATTTGCTTTAATTCAAAGCTCAGTCATGAAAATTAAGTCTAAAGAAATCCCATTAGGTCATTAGGTTTTTTTTTCAAGGTCATTTCTCTATTTCAAATGAAGTCAAAAAATATATGAGAGGGACTCAAAGAGAATTTTATCTTCCTATATAGAAGATCACTACTTTGTAATTATTATATTTTCAAGTTGTAATTTTTTATTTTAATGATTTTTATATCAAAATGCCATTTTGATATAAAATCAAATATGTAATTTATTTCTATTTCCAAATGTAATTTTATGTTTTCATATGTAATAAACTCATCCTTAGTTGTCAATGCAATCATTCCGGCCAAAATGAAACAAAGAAAGCCAAGCTTCATTACTTGATCAACGTGCAAAGCCAAAAAGTCAGAGAAGTTAAAGAGTATCAGTGTTAAAGTATGAGAAGAAAAAGTGAACATAAGGAAAGTGGGTAATTGTAATATCCCCAATAGGAAATAGACAGTAATACACAGCAATACAAACATGCAACTATATAGAAAAAATGTCGGAAATAGAATATAGAGCAAGTACACATAAAAATACCAGAACGCTAAGCCATTTTATTAATCTGAGGATAAATATATGGGTACAATAGATAATCAGAATAAGTGCACCTATCCTTGCACAAGGCAAGTGAAGGACCCTCTCAGAATAGGAAATGGCTGCTATAGAGACTGCGTCCCAGCTGCTGGAGAAATCTGTCGTAGAATGCTACTGCTGCAATGGACTGGAACTAGGGGCTGATCCCCTCACCGGAATGAGCTGAAAATCGATAGACTGCCTGTACTCACTGCTCCGGACAAAACCCAGAAACCATGAAGCAAATGGACCACCTCCGAAAACACCCCCAGAAGCCCTCCTCAAGGAAAACGCTATCTCTCCCAAGCTCAGCGCAGATGCCAAAGAAAGTATGCTGGAAAAGGGCCACAAATCCCTCTGCAAACTCTCCAACTGAAAATACTAACCATCCAAGCTGAAACACACTAAAAACTCCACGAAAATCCCCACAACTGAGCTGCTCCAACTCCAACTGCGTCCTCCCTCCAGGACTGCGCAGTCACCCAATGAAGCACAGCTCCTCTGCAAAACGTCCATCCAAATCACTTGCAAATCAACTGCTAAAACTGAAGGAATACCTTGCCCGAGCAGGCACTCGAAGTCCCCTGGGGCCAAGGGCGAGATCTCCGACCGGAGACACTCAGTCGCACTAAACAGTGCTGCAGACCGACTAAACAACCAGCGTGCTCAAGTAGACAGAAGTCTAGCTCACAATATCATCAACATATCAATAATACCAAATGGAGTGAAACTCCCATCTTTTATAATGCTAGCTCCCCTCGAAACCCTAACTGCGTCCTCTCTCTCCATGAGCTCCTCCTATGCCTGCGCAGTTGCTTCTAGAGCCTATGTGAGGCCTCTCTCATGCAACGTGTGGACCCCCAAGGCTCTCCTTTAAGTCACAACGTTGCTCCTACTAGGAAGCACTTTATTTTATTAAAGTGAGTTGACCCTTCTTTCTCACTTTTATTTATTGATTAACTATAGGCAGCAAAACTATGCAAAAATGAAATATTCCAATTAGCGGTGCTAATTAGGAATATTACAGTCTCCCCCGGCAGAACGTTGCTTGTCCTCAAGCAACTGAAGTGATGGATGCTGCAAAATCTTCTCATCCTCCCAAGTGGCATCCTCATCCGGCAAGTTCTTCCACCTCACCAAGAACTCCCGGATCGTCCTGCTCCGCAGCTGCCTCTCCCTAGTATCAATAATAGCCTCCGGCTGCAACACCAGATGCCCCTCATCATCTGTGGGTGGTAGCTCCTCTGTGACTGTCACCTGCTGGCCCAGCGCCTTTTTCAGGCATGATACATGAAAGATGTTATGAATCTTGCTGCCTTGGGGCAGCTCCAACTCATATGCAACCTGCCCGATCCTGCGTATCACCCTGTATGGCCCATAAAAGCGGGGCTTAAGCTTCTCCGCTCCCTTCTGCTTGAGCGAAGACTGTCGGTATGGCTGCAGTCGTAGGTAGACCAAGTCCCCTACCTCGAAGTGTCTCTCCACCCGACCCTTATCAGCATACAACTTCTGCTGATTCTGTGCTGTGGCTATGTTATCCTTGAGAGCTCGGAGGATATCTTGGCTCTCTTGGATCCATATCTTGGCTCTCGGAGCCCTACTAGCACCAAACATCATGTCCACAAAAGATAAAGGATGATATCCATATAAAGCATAGAAAGGTGACATACCAATAGACATGTGATGTGTCGTGTTGTAGCAGTACTCTCCCAGATGCAGCCACTTCAGCCATGCCCTCTGTTGCCCACTGACATAGTTACGCAAGTAGGCCTCCAGCCACTTGTTAACTATCTCTGTCTATCCGTCCGTCTGGGGGTGATAACTAGTGCTCGGCGTCAACTCTATCCCCACTAGCCGGAAGAGCTCCTGCCAGAATCCGCCCATGAAGCGGTTGTCCCTGTCACTGACAATGGTCTTAGGTAGACCATGTAACCTGAAAATCTCCCTGAAGAACAGCTCAGCCACCTGCGCTGCTGTGTGGTGTGCAGATATGGCAAAAAAATGAGCATACTTCGTCAGTCGGTCAACGAAGACAAAGATGCAGTCCTTGCCCTGCACCATGGGCAACCCTGTGATGAAGTCCATCGATATGCTCTCCCATTTCCCCTCTGGAATGGGAAGAGGCTGCAACAACCCTGCAGGATGGCTCATCTCTCCCTTGTTTCTCTGGCAAACATCGCACTCCCTGACATGCAGGAGTACGTCCTCCTTGAGGCCCTTCCATGAGAACCTCTCCCTGATAGCCCTGTAAGTCTTGGTGAACCCTTGATGGCCCGCCAATGGAGAATCGTGTGAAGCCTAGAGTATCTTCTTCTTGAGCTGAGATCCCTCAGTCAAGAAGATCCTGTCCCTGTAATAGATGATCTCGTCGACCACCCTGTACCTGTCATCTGCTACCTGCCCATCCAACACCTCACACGCAAACCTGTCCTTGGAGTACTCTACCAACAGTCGAGCCCTCCAATCAGCGTCCAAGCTCATAAGAGATAACGTGGCCGGTCTACGGGAAAGTGCATCAGCTACCACGTTATTCTTGCCTTTGACGTACTCTATGTCAAAGTCATAGGCTTGGATCTTACTGATCCACTTCTGCTGCCTCTCCTGCAACTGCTTCTGCTCCAGAAAGTACCTGAGGCTGTTGTGATCTGATCTCACCCTGAATCTGCTGCCCACTAAATACTGCCGGTACTTGGCCAATGCATGCATGATGGCCAACATCTCCTTGTCGTATATGGAATACAACCTCTCATGCGGAAGGAGCTTCCAGCTCTCAAAAGCTATAGGGTGACCACCCTGCATCAATACCGCACCAATCCCCTCTCCTGATGCATCACACTCGAGGACAAATGGCTACGTGAAATCCGGCAATGCAAGCACGGGGCAGCTGCTCATCACCTCCTTGAGCTTATCAAAAGCTCACTATGCTATGTCCGACCAACTAAATTCTCCCTTCCTCGTCAAGTCTGTGAGAGGTGCGGCAAGCTGTGAGAAGCCCTTGACGAACTTCCTGTAGTATGTGCAAATGCCAATAAATCCTCAAAGCTCAGTCACATTCCTCGGCTCTGGCCAATCTCTGATGGCCCTGATTTTCTCCTCATGGACTCTCATCCCGTCCACTCCTATAATATGCCCCAAGTACAGCATCTCCGTCAAGCCGAACTCACACTTGGAGAGCTTGGCATAGAACTGTTACTCCTCCAAGATGCGCAAAACTGTCTCAATGTGTTGGAGATGCTACTCCCAAGTCCTGCTATATATAAGTATGTCATCGAAGAAAACCAGCACAAACTTCCTCAGATGACCCCTGAAAATGTGGTTCATGCACGACTGAAAGGTAGTGGGTGCATTGGTCAGCCCAAAAGGCATGACCAGAAACTCGAAGTGCCCATAATGACACCTGAAAGCGGTCTTGGGAATGTCCTGTTCCCTCACGCGTATCTGATGGTACCCGGATCTCAAGTCAATCTTTGAGAAGAACCGTGCCCCTCTCAACTCATCCATCAGCTCATCGATCCTGGGAATGGGGTACCTGTTCTTCAGGGTCTTCTTATTAAGAGCCCTGTAGTCAATGCACATTCGCAATGTGCCATCCTTCTTCTTCACCAGCACTACAGAAGAAGCAAAAGGACTCGTGCTCGGCCAAATGTGACCAAGGGCCAGCAACTCCTGAATAACACGCTCTATCTCGTCCCGATAGGCCTTGGGATGCCTATACGGTGTGGTGATCACTGCCTGTATCCCCTGCTCAAGCTCGATAGTATGCTCAAACCCCCGATCCAGTGGCTGCCCTGGTGGAATATCCCCAAATACTGTGGCATACCTGTCGAGAATAGACTGTAGCTCAGGATGCACTGTCTGACCTGTATCCACTGCCTCTGAAGCTCGCAACTCTACGGCCCACTCTATGTCTCCCTTGCGGAAGGTTGCCTCCATCCTATGTGCCGACACTGTCTGAGGCGGGTATGTGTGTTGTCCCCGTATCTTCTCATGCCTCCCTGTCTTGGGATCATCCCACTCCATCTCTAGGGCCTTCCAATCTATCGTGACCTTCCCCAGAGTAATGAGCCACTGAACACCCAATATCATGTTGGTGTCCGGGATATCCACCACAAAGAAATGATCTGTCAATGTATAAGTGCCCATCGTCACTGATAACTCTGGGACATACCGAGCACACACCATAGTCTGATCTCCTGGGACCAAGACGGAAAATCCATCAAAACCCTCAGTCTGTATGCCTCTCCGCTCAACCATATGTGCGTCAATAAAGTTGTGGGTGGCCCCACTATCAGCCAAGACTGAGACCCGCTGCCCACGTACTGTCCCCCGTACGCGCAGCGTCAAATACTTGGGAACTCCCTGCAATGCGGCTAGAGCTCCTCCAGTAGGTGCAAAAGATGCCCCACCTGCTGCGGGTGGTGGAGGTGGTAAGGTACCCTGCGCTGCATAACAATCTCCTGCCTCCACGTCATCCCCCTCATCCTCTTCCCCGCTGCTCTTGGAGAAGACCTCAATGAAATGTGCTTTCCCTGCAGCACACCTATGTCCCAGTGCCCATGGCTCCTGGCAAGTGAAGCACAACCGCTTCCTCCTCAACTCTCTCCTGGCCTCATCATCAAACTGCCCTCGTCCAGGATTCGCCTTGGGAGGCGGAATCCTCGTGTCCTTACCCTTAGGCTGGAAAACCTGTCTCTGGGGGTAAGGTGTCCGAGTCCTGGGTAAGACATCCTATAAATCTCGAGTCCTGCTGATGGCATCCTGAAGTGTAGCTGGTCTAGTCGACCGGACTAGGCCACGTAGTGGCTCTGCCAACCCCTCCACAAACATGTAAACCATCCGAGCCACGAATAGATCAGGCACCATCACCGAAACCCTCAAGAAATCTGAAATGTAAGTCTCTGGGCTCCCAGTCTGTTTGAGCTTCGTCAGCTCAACAAAGTGCTGCTCCGGATCTCTCCTATCAAAACGCTCTACCACCCTCCGGGTAAACTCGACATATGTCCCCACTGTAGAATGCTCGAGTGTAGTCATCCCATGAAACCACCAGTCCTGGGCCTCACCCTCCAGATGTAATGTTGCCACCTTAATGGCCTCTGACTGTGACATCTGATTGAGCTGGAAATAGATATCCAACTTCTCTACCCAGGACTTTGCCGTCACGTTTGATGTGTCGTCAAACGTGGGCAAATGAAATCTGCTAGCTGCGCGGTGGTCATCATGATGATGTCTGTGCCCCCTGTGATGATCACGGGGCCTACCATCACGCTGGAGCTGAACATAATCTCTGAATGAGATAAGATCTCTGATCGCCGGCCCGCGTGACAGGTACTCTGCAATGTAGGCGTCCATCTGGGCACGGTCAGCCTCCGGCTCCCGCTGTGATGCTGCCCCCGTGTCCTCTGCTAGGAAGGTAGGCATGGTGGATCGCGTGGGTGCTGGAACATCCCTCTGCGCTCCTGCCCCTGTGTCCTCTGCTAAGAATGTGGGCATAGTGGATCGTGTGGGTGCATGCGATGCCACGATGGGGATAGCATCCGGCACATGATGGGACGTACCCGATCCCTCACCGATCTGAAAACCCCTTGGGGTTTCCCTCTGCTTGATCTCTATCGCTGTGAGTCTCTGTGACACTTCCTGCATGTGTTGGAGGAGTGCCTCTATAAATCTCCTCGAATCCTCCTCGTCTGCCATAGGACCCCACTGTTCTGCGTACCCCACAGGCTTCTCCTGCTTTGAATCTGTCTCAGGCTGCTCCTGATCGGAATCCGTCACAGGCTCCCCTTCTCCGTAGGGGTTCTCCCACCTACGCTCAATGTCTCTGTATCTCCTTCTCCTATAACCGATGTAAGGTTTATCCCCGGGCGTCATAGACTGCTAGCTCCACAGGCTGAGCCAGAACTATGCTTTGATACCACTGTAATATCCCCAATAGGAAATAGACAGTAATACACAGCAATACAAACATGCAACTATATAGGAAAAATGCTGGAAATAGAATATAGAGCAAGTACACATAAAAATATCAGAATGCTAAGCCATTTTATTAATCTGAGGATAAATATATGGGTACAATAGATAATCAGAATAAGTGCACCTATCCTTGCACAAGGAAAGTGAAGGACCCTCTCAGAATAGGAAATGGCTGCTATAGAGACTGCGTCCCAGCTGCTGGAGAAATCTACCGTAGAATGCT
Source organism: Pinus albicaulis (assembly GCA_034641835.2). Lineage (NCBI taxonomy): Eukaryota > Viridiplantae > Streptophyta > Pinopsida > Pinales > Pinaceae > Pinus > Pinus albicaulis. The sequence goes on along the minus strand of CM076580.1, from coordinate 393,422,646 downwards.
ACTGCTGCAATGGACTGGAACTATGGGCTGATCCCCTCACCGGAATGAGCTAAAAATCGGTAGACTGCATGTACTCACTGCTCCGGACAAAACCCAGAAACCATGAAGCAAATGGACCACCTCTGAAAACACCCCCAGAAGCCCTCCTCAAGGAAAACGCTGTCTCTCCCAAGCTCAGCGCAGATGCCAAATAAAGTATGCTGGAAAAGGGCCACAAATCCCTCTGCAAACTCTCCAACTGAAAAGACTAACCCTCCAAGCTGAAACACGCTGAAAACTCCACGAAAATCCCCACAACTGAGCTGCTCCAACTCCAACTGCGTCCTCCCTCCAGGACTGCGCAGTCACTCAATGAGGCCCAACTCCTCTGCAAAACGTCCACCCAAATCACCTGCAAATCAACTGCTAAAACTGAAGGAATACCTTGCCCGAGCAGGCACTTGAAGTCCCCCGGGGCCAAGGGCGAGATCTCCGACCGGAGACACTCAGTCGCACTAAACAGTGCTGCAGACCAACTAAACAACCGGCGTGCTCAAGTAGACAGAAGTCTAGCTCACAATATCATCAACATATCAATAATACCAAATGGAGTGAAACTCCCATCTTTTATAGTGCTAGCTCCCCTCGAAACCCTAACTGCGTCCTCTCTCTCCATGAGCTCCTCCTATGCCTGCGCAGTTGCTTCTAGAGCCTCTGTGAGGCCTCTCTCATGCAACGTGTGGACCCCTAAGGCTCTCCTTTAAGTCACAACGTTGCTCCTACTAGGAAGCACTTTATTTTATTAAAGTGAGTTGACCCTTCTTTCTCACTTTTATTTATTTATTAACTATAGGCGGCAAAACTATGAAAAAATGAAATATTCCAATTAGCGGTGCTAATTAGGAATATTACAGTAATTAAAATCCTTAAATCTATAAAGTCATTAAAAATCCTCAAAGCAAACCTATTGCCTCCATTCATCCATTAGAAGTTTGCAGCAAAGGAGAAAGTTTGAGTTTTTTTTTTAGCAAATCAGCAAAATTTCAAGGTCGTTGTGCCTTTGCCCTGAGCGTTGCACATTTTCTTGGACATTGCGCGTTTACCTAGGCGCTGCATGTTTTCCTTATCAACCTCTGACCAAAATTACTCAGGTGTTGCGCGTTTTCCCTTAGGCGCTGCGCGTTTGCCCAGACGCTACGTGTTCCTCCAGGACGCTGCATGTTTGCTTGGATAGGGTTTCAAAACGTTTTACAACCTCTAGCAAGCTCAGATTTCGCCACAAATTTCTTCAAGGATATTTAAATAAGTGAGTAAACCCTAGTTTTCATTTTCCCTTCCCATCTTCATGCATGATCTCCATACTCATATCCCTAAAACACATAGCATTCATAAACACTACTAAATCCTAGGGTTTTCATAGACCTAGGTTCTCATTTACATTTTCACTCCCTCCATTTTCCTAAGCTATTCCTTTCACCTCACACTCCCTCCATCTCATTTCATTCACCCTAGGGTTTCAAGGCTTCAAATTCAAAATGTCTGAAGAGTAAAACAAAAATCTCAGTGACGAGAAAACACCAAAGAAAAAATCATATAAGAAAGGAGGGAAAATCATCATATATGAACCAGCAACCACAAAAGAGCTCATGGCTTCTCCCCTCACTGTGTCATGTTTTAATCAAGTTGGTTGTTTTGAGTTTTGTGAGAAAGTGCAAAAGATCCAGTATCACCCTATGTTGTCAAGGTTGTTCATTTCCAATCTTCATTATAGGCAGGTCACTCTTGTTGGGGTCACATTTACTATGTCCACTAATATCATTGCAGCTGCTACAGGGATCTCGAATGTAGGAGAAAAATGGTTTAAGCAAGGAAACTTTGATCATTGCTACTATGAACCATATCTTAAACCAAGATACAAGGATGATAAAAAGACCATTTTCCCTTTCTCTCATCTCCTTGACAAATATGTCCCTATGTTGAAAGTCATCATGAAATACTTCACTTGTGAGGGGAGGTTTTCTCAACTCTTGTCCTATCATATCCGGCTTCTCATGCACTTCACTAGAGTCATAATGCTTCACATACACTATTTTCTCTCCCGCAGCATTGACAAGATAGCATACATTGCACAAAAAAAGGATTATAATCATCAAATGCAAAGCGTTTTCCACCACTCCCTCATCAAAATGATAGTCATGTATCAGCTTGATCAAATGAATATTCCATGGGACACATTCATATCAAATGATATTTTCACTACCCCACCTAGTCAGCATGATCAGAATATCCCCTCATCATCTCATCCTCCCATATCTACTCCCCCATCTCAACCTGTTGCTCATACATCGTCATCAAGTCATTTTCATTCACCTCATGTTTATCCTTCTTCTTCACCTTTCTATAACCCTTCATCATCATCACATCATGATTCTAAGTCATCAAGCAGTGAGGAGGATATCGAGGCAACTTGGGCTAGCTTGGATGATGTTGAGCCATTTCCAAAGGCTTATCAGAGAGGCTATAGTCATGTGTTTTCTTCGCTTGGAGTGAAAGGCGCCATGTATTTTTCATCAACATAGCAAGTAGACAAAGACAAGGAAAAGGCAAAAGAGCTAAACATTAATGATGAGGAGGGAAAACATGAGACAGAGCATGAATTTCAGTTGATTGAACTAGGTGAGGAAAATGAAGACAAAATTACCAGTGCAGCAATCAAAGCCAAAGAGGCAAAGATAAGTGAAATTGAAACTAATCTTGAGAGGGAAAAATATGTAATTGGATTTCTTGAGAAAGAAAATCAGCAGTTGAAAACAAAGCAAGTAATCAATGAGGTGAAGTATATCAAGGTACAAAGAGAAGAAAAAAAAGCTAAAGTGTTGCTTGAAGAAACATTAGAAAAGTTTGGTGAACCTGATGATGAAGAGGATCAGCCTCCAAGACAGAGACCAAGGACTACAGGGCCGAAAAGAGCTCTAGCCCTTGAGAGACAAAGGGAAGTTGAGTTAACAGACCAACTCACACCAAATGAACTTCTTGCCCTAGAAATCAGCAAGGACAGGGAACCATGGCTTGATAGAGCCAATCTAAAATTGGAGAGGTTTCTATAGAAAGCCAACAAGGACAATAACTTGTTGAGGACAAGGGTCCAACTTCATACACGGAAAGAGAGAATTTCATTAGCCAAGTTCAAAAGAGCTAATGATAAAATTAAAAGTTTGACCAAGCATAGAGAGAAAGAAATATTGGATATACTTGCTGAGGTATCACTCCATGCCTAAAGCACTCAATGAGAAAGTACCCTCATAATTTTGGCACATTTTTTCACTTATGTTCATCTCAGTAATTTTTTGCAATTTTCAACACAGAAATTTTGTCAATGGCGCAACGACCTGGACATTGCGCTATTTTTTGGACCTCTAAATGACAAATGGCCTCCACCAGCAGGTTCATAATAATGAGGACATCAACCCTAGCAAGTTTCAAAAGATTTGGAGGAGAGCTGGTCCCTCAAAATTGCAAAAAACCACCAAAATTTCATGTTTCTGCCTCCTTTTTGGCCTGGTCGGTGCGTGTTTAACAGTCTTGGGAGTTCAAGGTTTTGAGAGGGAAAATGAGAACAATTTTTTAAAATAGAGGCATATTTGGAAAATAAACTCCGATATATTTCCAATGAGCTACCATGGAGTTGATTTGGACACCAGGAAGGCACTCAAAACCAGCTTTGAAAACAGGCAATTTTTTCTACTTAGACACTGCACGTTTGCTAGGAAATTTCCAATTTTCACAGTCTTCAACAATTTTTCTCTAATTTGACTTTTCACCTTGGGAAATGAGAAATGACTAATGTAAATTGTAAAGATGAATGTAAAATTCATGTTTTTACTTTTATCTAGGATGTATACATTAGGTAAGTCAATCGGTTGAGGTGTAATGAATCAATTCCTAGAGATAGTAATGAGTCACTTTTCTCATCCTACACTCTAGCTTTCAATTCAGCTTTTCATGTAATATCTCCCTCACCTCATGGATTCGACCCCTAAGGATGTGAGGAGGTCGTTTTAGGTCTATTTAGCTTAGGTTTTCAGAGGGGTCAAGGGTTGGAAGTTGGCATCAGTTTGAAAGTTTGTGTATTGATCAAGAAACATTTTGGCCTGGATATTAATGAAAAATTGCAGCTATTTCTTTGGGATTCATGTGATATGAATATTTGACATTGTTTTATCTCTGTGATCATTTGTATGAATTTTTTGTAAGCTCATAAATATTTTCATGTCTATGATGATTAATTTCAATTTGAAAGGCGAAATTCATGTTTTTCATGCTCTGTTTTGGAAAATTTTGCATAATTTGCCCATTTTCTTCAGTTTAGGGAGAATTCATCTCATATGCTCTTCCTAGCTCCTCACTGGTCTATTCAACTCACCAAAATCACCTTTAAGTGTTAAACCTTCTACCTACCTTGCCCCATCGAATGGAATGCAATTTCATCTCATTGGCCCTAATCTAGTCCCCTTGACCTAATCCTCGTTTCAGTGAGCCCAACCCCAAAACAAAAAAATCCCTGCATTTCATAGCTAGCCTAAATTTTTTTTCATCTAGCCCTCTTGGCTGTGATTTTTGTGGAGAGATCCCTCTCTGACTTGGTAGGGCTAGATACCAAGTCAAAAGCTTGGTTTGTGGTTACCTTTGTTGGGATTCCTTCCTCAGCCTTGGGAATCTGGTGGAGTGATAACAAGTTGTAAACTAGTTGAGTGCACAGATGTTGCATCAAGTCACGTGGACCATATTTGGGAATTGCGTAATGAATTAGAGAAAATTCCTATTTAATATGGGCCTAATTCCTCAAGGAACAACGCAAGGAAGTAGGGGCTCAAGAAAAGCCATAAATTAGCTAAGACTGGGTCAGAGGCCTTCAGTGAGCAGTGAGATAGGTTGTGCACTTACAGGTTGTGCTCATTTGAGAAAAGTAATTGTAATACATCTCTATCTCAATGATTAATGCAAGTAGGCATTGGGGTTTTTAGCAGATTGTTTTCCCCAAAGGAAAATACTTGTTGCATGTGTGTTATTTCTTATTGCATGTCTAAAATTTTTGTTGTAAATTGTGAAATAATGTTCGCAGAACAGTAGAGTAGGCTTGGGTTTTGTGATTTTGGTTAAAGTCTCATGAGCAATTGCAAATATACAACATAATTTCTACACGAGGTACAAAAGGGATAGTAGGTTCCTCCTTTGAAATTAGAGGTGTCTCATGGTTTGCAAAAGTTGGGAGAGCAGAATCATCCAAGGATTCAGATTCACAATGTTTTAAGGAGATTTGAACAAAATGTTGAAACTTTTCTTTAGATAAATCCAAATTTGTATCTTCTTGAATAAACTCATAACATAGGTGAAGAAGTCTATTAGCAAAATACCCAATTGAATCGTTAGGCTTCATTCTTAGTTGATTGATCCTTTTATGACAATCTTGTCAATCATACCCATCAAAGGCTTGATGAAGCTCCTCAGTGAAGAGTAGTTAAAATGAATGAAAGGAAGAAGGTGGTAAGGTATGACACTATCAATTAACTCGAGCTTCAAGTTTGAGGATGAATAATACACAAGAAACAGCACAATCTACTTCATGTAATTCACAAAATGTAAGGAATTGAGATGTATCCTCGGTTATGGTTATTTCACCCTCGCCATCAAACTTAAATTGAGACAAGTTATAAAAAATTTCCACAGGGATTGAAAGTATAAAATTGGATTGATTATAAAAACATCCCAAGAATATGATCTGGGAATGATCCATTTAAGAGAAAAGATTCAAAACAGACTCAATGGGCATAATTTGTCATTTGGCCCACCTTCTGGGGCCAAATCTTTTAACGGTGTTGGATTCTGCCAACAGTAGGGGGTCTCCCTGACATGAATTCCAAATTAAACCTGACACCGTTGAGTGTAGGTGGCTCATCTGGAGTATCAAACCGACCACCATAACTTAAGGTTTCATTGGATACAATTGTGAAAATTCCTAGATCCAAACAGATCTACTGAATCCTACTTCAACCATCTGAATTACTTCATCTATTTTGTAATTTACATTACACAATTATTTATGAAACATTCATGAAATACTGAAGCATCCTACACTACAATAATTATGATTATGAAACAAGGAAATCATTCAAACATATGACACCTTTATTTTGGACTAAGTACCCAGAAAAACCCAATGCGGAAAAACCGGTACAATAGATCTGAGAGTTTTATTATTATGCAGTAGCAATTCCTGAATACATCTCTGAATACCCCTAGGGTTATTCAATTACAGAGAGAAATACTGGAAAAATAATTTGTGAGGATTTACCTCACTCAATGATTGATTTTCCAGCTGATACGGATGAAGAAAAACCTACCCTCGGAAGGCTCTGCATTGTACCAATGTTTCAACTTGCAGCCTCTGCGTCACCACCTTCCAAGCACAGCGTTCAACCCCAGCCAAGTCTTTTTGCCTCCTAGGACCCTAAGGAATAACCTCTCAGTGCCACTTTCCAGATCTCGACCTCCAAAACTGATCCACTAGAAAAATTCCGAAAACCCTTCCTCTGCCTCTACGTTGCCTCTGTGTGAGCCTACGCAGTCACTGCATCATCCCTCTTCCTTCAACACTGGCTTTGGCTAGATCTCTTTTGCCTCTTTCTGACTAATGCTCCACCGCCTAAGAAAATATTTCTCTCTAGATGTTATCTCTTCCCCTCACTGCTCATATCTCTAGTTCAAATTTCTCAGCAAACCCCGCCTCAGAAATTTTGATCTTAGATTAATTCAATGTCTCGGTGTATTTTCCAAATGACCCTCAACCCTTCCTTTATATTCTTCTCGATGACATATCAACGACCAATATTAGATGTCTAATCAATGACTAATATTATAACATGACTTGATCCATGTCCTCTAGAAGAATCACTCTTTTTTTTATTTAACACCCTTTAATTATTTAATTTCCCTAAGTTTATACTTAGGGTCCCCATTAAAATAATTGAATTTTAAAATAAAACAAAATCTGAGTGGAATTTCCACAAATGATTTTTTGGAATACTAATTTCTAAGCCTCTACAAGAAATTTGAGACTTGGAGCACTTTATGATGCTAAAAAAATCAACAATAATGAATAACATAAGAGAATATGCACATAACCTTTGAAACCAGCAAGTAAGTTGACATTGTGAAACACCAATTGCAATGTGTAAAAGGAGGCTATCACAAGAGGGGATAAAATAGTGAGTCTCTAAGTAGAAATTGTACAAGATGCATGTATATTACCGGACTCTCTTGATCCAACGAATTAATATTATGCTAAATACAAAATCCTTCCACTTAATTCTTTGTGGAAATTAAATCTCCAATTGAAAAACACATATGAAGCAAATCAATTGCACATAACAAGAATGTTTTACCGGAAAAGATTAAAAATAAAAACCCCAACTATCATATATTATGTATATCAATTAAACATGTAACAATCTCATACAAAGATTAGTACATCAAGATCTCAGTACAATCAAGAATCGTCACACACTGTCATGCAGAAATTTGCATATCTATGTACCAATTTCTTACCTCCTGATAGCCTATCTCCACTGCGCAATCCCTGCTGAAGAAGATCCCTGAATGAATTCGATCTTGCCTTGCCTTGACTGCACAATCCTCATTGGAAACTCCAATGTCTGTGTAGATGCATTGAATGCATCATTATAGTCACAACAGATAGTCCATCTCACCCTTTCACCTATCTCTCCATTGGGTCTCCACTGGAACTGACATGAAAGTAGTAAACTGATGTATTTTTCCAATTGCAAGTGAGTCTCTAGTTGTGAATTAATTAATAATTAATTCACTGAACTCTCACTAGTGTACCTTTAGTTAGAACTAGATACAACTAGCACAACTGAGTTTAACTCACTTAACTGAGTTAAACTAAATAACAACTCACATAACTACTCTTCCAACTCTGTCACAACTTGCCACTATCAGTTGTAACTGAGTCCTCCATGCATGAGTCACCAACCACCCTAGGAATTGCGTAATTCCTTCAGCCCACTTATGTGCCACACCTGTTCATTGAAATAAAGTGCTCCAAGAGAATAAGTTGATATTTAGAGTCTGATTATTATTAAGGGCTAATAATAATCGACATGCATCTATTTTTAGATTAGCGGTCTATAAATAGACTTCGCCCAATCTTATAAAAATAGAATTTCATACAAAGATAGAATTTTCTCAACCATATAGAATCAGCATCCTGCTAACTTTAGAATATGCTCACCATTCTAAAAATATAAATACACCTAAAAATAGCCTGCAGGCCCCACTTAATGAAGGTGCTTAATTTTCACTAAGCTCATCATCTTGTTGAATCTCAACACTCCCTCTCAATAAGATAGGGATTATCCTTCACCCTGATCCTGTCTCTATGGCATTCGAATTTTCTCCCGGTGAGCGCCTTCGTCAGAATATTTTCATTTTCATCTTCCGTAGGAATGTACTAAAGCAACATGATCTTCCGCTGCACAAAATCTCTGATATGATGATACTAGATATCGATATGCTTAGATCTATCATGAAACCCATGATTAATTGAGAGTTTAATGCAACTCTGATTATCAAAATGAATCACTGTAGGATCTAAATGAGAACCGAAAAAGCCGACTAGGATCTTCTTCATCCATATAGCCTCACATGCAGCTTGACTTGCTGCCATGTATTCTGCTTCCACTGAACTGAGTGCCACGGATATTTGTTTCTTGTTGTACCAAGAAACTTCTATAGATCTGATACTGAAAACCCCTCCTAATGTGCTCTTTCTGTCCGTTGGGCTGCCTGTCCAATCTGCATCTGTGAAGCCATGCAACTTCATCTCATCCGTCTGTTTGTACCATAAGCCATACTCAGATGTGCCCCTGAGATATCTCAAGACATGCTTGCCTGCCTTCCAAAAGAGCTTGGTAGGCTTAACCATCGCTTGACTAAGATGGTTCACCGCATAGCATATGTCTGGTCTTGTATTAACTACATACATGAGTGAACCCACCAACTGTCGATAGACAGTATCATCCACTATCTCTGCCGATGTAGTGGATGTGAAACTTACCAAGTATCTCCCGAGCATACTTTCCTTGAGACACAAATATTCCACCTTCTCGCTACCATATTTCCAATCCAAGGAAATAATTAAGGAGGCCCAAATCCTTCATCTCAAACTCCTTTGCAAGGTCCTCCTTGCATGAGTGTATCAACTGCTCATCACCCGTTAGTATTAAATCATCAACATAAAGAACAATGATTAAAAGCTTACCCTCAACCACAATTTGGTACAGGTTTTCATCTGCCTCACTATTGGTGAAGCCAAGTCCAGTGAAATAGTTGTCGATCTGTGTGTACCAAGCACGGGGTGCTTGCTTCAGCCCATACAACACTATTTTGAGTCTGCAAACATGCGACTCACTGTTGAAGATCTCAAATCCTTCAGGCTACTCAATGTACACTTCTTCCTCAATGATCCCATTAAGGAACGCAGTATTCACATCCATCTGATGAATGTGCCAGCCCATCCGCATTGTGAGAGCAAGGATGGTCCTTATGGAAGAATACCGTGCGACGGGTGCAAAGGTTTCTTCATAATCAATCCCCTCGATCTGTGAGAAGCCTCGGGCAACAAATCTTGCCTTATACTTCTCAATGCTCCCATTAGCAGTTTGCTTTACCTTGTAGATCCATCTCGAACCTACCACTGATTTACCAACCGGCCTTGGAACAATCTCGCAAGCATTGTTTCTAACAATGGAGTTATACTCCTCCACCATAGCATCTACCCATGTGGGCTCTTGTGTTGCTTCCTGAAAGGAAGATGGCTCTGTCACGATACACTTGCTCATGAGAGATATGTATCCAGTGAATCAGTTAGGTGATTGTCTCTTTCTCCGCTGTGATGTAGGGACTCCTACATTCTGTGCCGCATCAAGCTTTAGCCTCTCAGCTTCTGTGGTATGCCTTTTACTAGTTCTGATGTTTCGCTCTATGTGAGTGGACTCCTCCACTCCATGATCCTCCTCCTGTGGTTGATCCACATCTTGAGGCTCATCTTTAGGAACAAGAAGTTCCACCTCTGCATGCAAGTGTAGCTCCCTCTCAAGCGACAACTTCATGGCTTTCTCCTCATTGAATTTTATATCTCATCGCACCACAGTCATCCGACTGTTTGGAAAATACACACGATAATTATGGGGTGTTTTTGTGTACCCCGCAAATATCCCAACCTCTGCAGTCGGCTCCAGCTTCTTCCTGGCGTCTTTATTCACTTGAATGTAAACAGATGAGCCAAAAATGTTTAAATGATAAATACCTGGCTTCTTACCAGCAAAATATTCTTCAGGTGTACTCATGCCAAGTACTCTATGAGGACAACGGTTTTGCACATAAACCGCAGTGTTGGATGCTTTTGCCCACAAGTGCATCTGTAGGCCCTGGTCATGCAACACTCACAATAATTCTATTCTTCCTCTCCGCGGCCCCATTCTGTTGTGGGTTATGAGGTGCTATGAGTTCTCTTCGAACTCCTTCTTTGCTACAAAAGTCTTTGAATTCATTCGAGATATATTCACCACCATTATTGCTTCGCGGAGCCTTCACTTTCTTCCCCGACTCCTCCACCAATGCTTTAAACTCACAAAAATTTGAGAATGTTTGATCCTTCTTCTGCATGAAGAAGATCTGGCATCTATTAGAATAGTCATAAAAAAAAATAACATAATACATGTGTTTTGTTTTTGAAGCAACCGAGAATGGTCCACACACGTCTGTGTGAATTCTCTCCAGGATCACCGAAGCATGGTTCTCCTTTTCATGAAAGGTGGTCTTCACAAACTTACCCATAATACATCCCTTGCACTGATCTAATTGTGCAAGAGTACCCTTGGGAAGTCCAGTAGAAATCTGATGCAAAATCTTCAGGGTGCCATGGTGAAGATGGCCCAATCTTCTGTGCCATAATTCGCCCTCATCCCAGCTCACCACTTATCCTTCTTTGCCCATCATTACATCGCAGCCATCTACCTCAAACTTGTAGAGATTCTTTACTCGAATCCCTATCCTCTTGGTTTTACCTGTTGTTTTATGTCGCAGGAAGGCTTTTCCCTCGTTGAAAACAACGTCAGAACCTCTGTCCTCCAACATCGCGACCGAGACCAAGTTCTTCTTCAGACCTGGAACATGCATAACATCTTTCAACAAAAATGGTTTACCTGACTCCCTCTCAAAGGTAATGGTTCAAATTTTAGTCGCACTGTATATGCCTTTGTCGCCCATCTCTATATGCATTTGGAGATCTTTCTCCTCCAAGTAACTAAACAACTCCTTGTCTCCCGTCATGTGGAAGGAAGCACCACTATCAAGATACCACACCAATCCCATTGCACTTGAAACCAAGCATGCCATCAAAGAGAAATCAAGTTCAAATTGTGAGGAGAGGGCCTCGCCAACTGCAGCTCCAACAACCTTCTTGTTATTCTTTTTCTGTGGGCAGTTAGTGGCGAGATGCCCATGTTCGTGACAGTGAAAACACTTCACCTTGGACAAATCTAGCTTCTTGTATTTAGCCTTAGATTTTGGATGGGATTTCTTCCCCTTCCCTTTCCTTGCTTTGGCAGCCAAAGCGCAATTCTCTTCATCATCATTCTTTGATGAAGAGCCATCCCTGGTACTTCGCCTTATCTCCTCCTGCACTAGATCCGACCAAAGTCGCTCCCAATCTGGCAGTTTCTCCCATCCATTGACAAAGTCTTGATAATTGTGCCAACTCTTCGGAAGCCTAAGGAGAGCCAAGATCACCAAGTCATCATCCACAACTGTGATTCCCACACTCCCCAGCTCATCCCTACATTGGACAAACTTCGTGAGATATTTTGGAATATTGTCGCCCTTCTCCATTTTGATTTTTCTGAGCTTATCTTTCAGCGCCAGCTTCCTATGGTCACTGCTGCTTTGGAAAAGATCTGTCAAAGCCTTCCACATTGCAAATGGAGTGGATTTCCCATGAAGGCTTGACAAAATATGGTCCTTCACACCTTCCAACCTAATTCTTCTTGTCTTCACTACTTTCTTTTGCCAAGCGTCAAGTAATGCAACATCCGTCGAAGTGGGCTTAGGAACATTGCTATCGATGAACTCCTTCAAACCATTATCTTCAAGCACCGCCTCCATCCTGTCCTTCCAGGGTATGTAGTTATAGCTGCCCTCGAGTGCATACTCCAACCGTAACCCATTGAAATCCATTTCAATGTATACTCAACTGTCGCACCAAGAAATTCTTGCAGCAAATTCGAATTGGCCACCAATACAAAACTCAGCACCGCTTCAATATTGCAATCTCTAGTGATCAACACTGCTCCAATACCATGTAGAAATTATACAAGATGCATGTATATTACCGAACTCTCCTGATATAACAAATTAATCTTATGTTAAATACATAATTCTTCCACTTAATTCTTTGTGGAAATTAAATCGCCAATTGCAAAACACATATGAAGCAAATCAATTACACATAACAAGAATGTTTTACCAGGAAAGCTTAAAGCTAAAAACCCAAACTATCATATATTATGTATATAAATGGAACATGTAACAATATCATACAAATCTCAGTACATCAATCTCTCAGTACAATCAACAATCGTCACACATTGTCATGCTGAAATTTGCATATCTATGCACCAATTTCTTGCCTCTTGACAGCCTGTCTCCACTGCGCAATCCCTGTTGAAGAATATCCCTGAATGAATTCGATCTTGCCTTGCCTTGACTGCATAATCCTCAATGGAAACTCCAATTTCTGTGTAGATGCATTGAATGCATCACTATAGTCACAACAGATAGTCCATCTCACCCTTTCACCTATCTCTCCACTGGGTCTCCACTAGAACTGACATGCAAGTAGTTAACTAATGTATTTTTTCAGTTGCAAGTGAGTCTCTAGTTGTGAATTAATTAAATAATTAATTCACTGAACTCTCACTAGTGTATCTTTAGTTAGAACTAGGTACAACTAGCACAACTAATTTTAACTCACTTAACTGAGTTAAACTAAATAACAACTCACATAACTACTCTTCCAACTCTGTCACAACTTGCCACTATCAGTTATAACTGAGTCCTCCATGCATGAGTCACCAACCACCCTAGGAATTGCGTAATTCCTTCAGCCCATTGATGTGCCACACTTGTTCACTAAAATAAAGTACTCAAAGAGAATAAGTTGATATTTAGAGTCTGATTATTATTAAGGGCTAATAATAATCGACATGCATCTATTTTTAGATTAACGATCTATAAATAGACTTCACTCAATCTTCTAAAAATATAAATTCATCCAAAGATACAATTTGCTCAACCATCTAGAATCAACATCCTGCTAACTTTAGAATATGCTCACCATTCTAAAAATAGACATGCACCTAAAAATAGCCTGTGGGCCCCACTTAGTGAAGGTGCTTAATTTTCACTAAGCTCATCATCTTTTTTAATCTCAACACTCGAGAAGGAAAGTAATAGTACTATCCCAATACAGGCATAAAAGAGTACAAAAATATTTGTTAATTTTCTAATGAAGTAGTTCACATAGACACAAAGATCATTAAATAAAATAAAAAAGACATCCAACAAGATAAACATCAAAGCCAATGAAGTAGTTTAATATCTTTAGTACATATGAACATAACATCTACTGCAAATATCTAAATAATAGTCTTAAAATATTCATGATACATGCATGAAAGTGTTGGCTCAATGAGCTTCTAATGATTAAGTGAAAGATCCAAGTACAAAATTAAAATGGTGAGCCACTAGCTCCAATAGTGGAACATTGAGTAACTTCTTGCTTCTCCAAAGAACAATCTTCTGCCCTATGCCAAGCTGGAGAATCCAAGGCTAGATCTCCAAAGTCTAATCCTCCAAAAATCCCTTTTCTTGAGTTATGAGGTTTCTTTTATAGAAAGAGGAATGACCTTTCATATCCCTTGTGACTCTTGATTTATCCTCGTGACTCTTCGACTCATAAGTAACCTTTGAACTCCTATTAAATCTTTGGTCTACATGTGACTTTTCATATTCCACATGTTACTCTTAGTATTCCACACATTTACATTTTGTCATTTTTTGAAATATACAATTACATTCCATAATATGTGGGAAAATACATGGACAACTGATCTGAGTGGCTCCAGAAATAGAAGTGGCCTTGAAAAAACTCAAAAATCAAATTCATCAGATTAAAGTGAAACCAGGACCAAATTGTAATGCTTGTCGTCTTAATTCCAACGATGTGAAAGACACTCAAATCCGAGTTTTTATGCTCAAATTATAGTTGGTCAAAGTTTTGATAAAACTAGGTCAAGTGGCAGTCACTAATGAGGCAACAATTTGGCAGAGTCTTGGTGCATAGAATCCAGCCACTAGAATAGGCGAATTTTTCACATCTTTAATTTTCCTAATGACCCTTAAGAACCTCCACCAAATTTTTGTCTATTATTATCATAAAAAACAAAAAAATATAAAATTGGGGTGGCAAGTTGCCACCCTTGCAACCCCGCTAACGACATTGTTAAATATATTATAATTACGGGTCGACGCCATAGTGACGTGGACCCTTCCCAACCCTATAAAAAACCATGAACATATATGATTAATTATATGGTGGGTGGGCCACCCCCGACAGACCTGCCCAACCAACCAAGTCATATATATTACAGCGAGGTTGGCGGGGATCGAACCCGCCTGACCTAGTGGACCGGCCCGCCAACCGGGTGGCCCCAAATAGTGTGCCATATCGCACTATTCAATGGTCAACATAAATCGTCACACAAACAAAATGAATTGTCGTGTGTTAAAAAAAAATTCCACTCCAACTTTGGGGTGCGACGGGTTTTGAACCCGGTCCGCCCCTGTCCTAAATGCCACTACCACCAACGGGCTAACGGCCCAACGTTAGTAGGCCAACCTGACATTTTTTTATGTAAACCATAAAAATTGCTCATTTGACCAGCAGAGAGCAGAGCAGGGTCCATGGCGAAACCAGGAGTTGTCCATAAGGGTGGAACCCTGAAGAGGGGTATCTTTTGATGCTGAGAATATTCCTTTGGGGTCTAGAAGTGCGAGTATCAAAATGGGGTAAATTTATAGTCATTTTTGCACGGTTTTCTGCTAGGAATCCAACTCTGTAGTCCATTTCTCTAGCCGAGGTCTCCATTTTCGATCCATCCCCAAAAGTGGAGGTATAAGGTGTCATTTTTGTAATTTGTTTGTAATTTATTCCTGCTGCCATTTAATCAAAGTGTTCTCTCCACATTTAGCATGGCCTGGAGATGTAGCCCACACTAGTTCAAATTCGTAATCAAATCGTCTTGTTTATTTGATCTCATGTTTTCTTATGATTGTCACTTATTTTCATGTGTTTAAGTTACTTGGTTGCATGCTCGTTTATATGAAATTTTGTATGCATCCATGAAGTAAAATATCTAGATCAAGTTTGGAATCAGAGTAGGTCTTCTTGATGCTAGTTGCATGACTAAATCTTAATCAGGAACAAGCTCCAAAGAGAAGAAGGAAAACTAAAATCCTTTGATCCCGAAGCGGGACGTGCACCACGAAGACAAAACATCGCAGATAAGGATGCACGAGTGGAAAAAGAGATAAATTATTACAAGATCTTCTTCACCACGACAGAGAAAGTTGACAAGTTGTTTGAAAAATATGAGAACATAATCAACCATGAGAAGAAAGAGCTCGATTATCATGCATCGGTACACCATGGAGGTGGAGGAGAAGAGTCTCCTCCCTCTGCATCCACCAGTGGTAGTTCTTCTTCTTCCTCCTCTCATCATTCTAACAGGAACCTTAAAAATACATCTAAGAAGTCATTTTTTAAGCTAGATGCAAAGTTTTATTTGCATACATATAATGGAGAATGTAATGCAGAGAAACTAAAAAATTGGTTTAGAAATATCAAGTTTTATTGTCGGATTCAGCATATCGAGGAAGATGAGACCAAGATCCAATTAGCATCTCTTTGTCTGAGTGGCACCACTCTCATTTGGTGGGAGAGAAAGTTGCAGAAAAGCAACAAAGACTTGGGTAATCTCATTTATTCGTCGTCCAATTTTGTTTCTGTATTAAAATATCAATTTTATCCTTTGGGTTATCGACAAAAGGCTTTAATGGAATGGGGAAATTTTAGACAATGAAAGGGTCAAAATGTACAAAACTTCACAAAAGAGCTTATAAAACAAACGTTGAATTTGAACATTCCACTTGACTCACCAAAAATTGTAACAAAGTATATTAGTGTTTTACATAGTTACATGAGGCATTATGTGTTGTTATTTGAGCCTACTACTATTGATGCGGCTAAGGTGTGTTGATTTTTGTAGCATCGGATGTGCTCTGGCCTTGAGATTTTGAAAAGAGCTTAAGACACATGTATTCTCCAAGACCCATAAATCGTTTGGGGAAATTCCACCTAGAAGTGACTTAACTAAAATAATTAATAAATTTTTAATATTTCTTAAGCCTAAACTTAGGAAATATGATTAATTAAAGGTATTGATTAAGTCGGGTGTGAATCTTCTAGATAAAGGCATGGAATGAGTCCAAGTTAACTTTGGCCATCGATTAAGATCTAATCATGGTTTTTGATGTCTCAACGAGAGATTATAAGAAGGAAATTAATGAGAACTTGGAGAACACATCGAGAGTGAGATCAAACTTGTTAGCAGATCGATTTTCTACAGTAGCAGCGCTGAGTTACTGGAGAAAGAACCAATGATCTCATTTCAGTGAGAGAGGGGCAGGGATAGTATTTTCGGAGGAAATTTTTCTAGATCCGGTGAGTGCATAGCAGGGAAGAAGCGGTTCCACAGAAAGGCAGTGCAAATGCCACGTAGAAGTTGCATAGTGCTTCAAAGGAGATCCACAATTTTGCTGGGAAGCAGAGGCAATTCAATGCCAAAAGTCAGAGAGAGTTTTCGGAGGTAGGAGGGTCCAGTTTCTAGACAAAATAAGATCAGAGACAAGGAGAATGAGTTCTCCTAACTGTGTGATGCAAAACTGCGTAGGGTGACGCAGTCACTACGCATAGAAATTATTTTAGAGCTAAGGCCAGTGTCGAATTACCTGTGGAAGCGAGAATTTTCTCACTAGATTGTTTGTCAGTTATTTCTTTGTATTGGATAGCTAGTCTGGGCATCCAAAGATTTGTACTCAGATTTTATACTGCTTAATATTAAAACCCTCAGTTGTTGCACCAGTTTTTTCGATGACTTAGTCCAAAAATAATTGTATACTTGTGTGTGTGTGCATCTAGTATTTCCTATGTGTATTTATTTTCCACGGTATTTATTTGTGAGGGTTGTAGCATATTTATTTTTATATTTACCGTAGAGCACGATAAATAATTTGTTCAGTAAAATAACAAATATAAGAAATCTAATCAGTTATTGTAGTAGGATTCCGAGTAACGGAATTTTCACATGGTATCAGAGCGCAGATAGAAGTGAAAGAGCTCAGTCGCAGAAGGAAGAGGGAGCTTCGAAGCACTGTGTAGGCAGTTGCTCGAAACCCCAGATAGGTTGCGCAATCCATTAGCCAACAGGGTAGTTTTTGAGGAAATTTTCTTCTCTAAGTGAGTCGACAAAGAAAAAAAACTCCAAATCGAAGATTGTCAGAGCCAGAGGGAGCAGGAGTAGTAGTGTTTCTTGTAGAGCAGATATTTAGCTAGGACACAGTGATTTTGCAGCAATAGCTGGTAGAATAGCGTCAGAAGGTAACAGGAGCACACACTGACAGAATTTTTTCCTGAAAGAATTTCTAGCCAAGAAATTTTAATTTTTCCATGCAAAGTAGCAGTAGCCGAGAGCATATTTATCCACTCCAGCAGGGAGTGTGTAAAGCCAGTTAGTAGTTGTGCAGAGGAGAAGAGGCAAAGTTTGACTTTTGTTTGGCGAGTTGACATCAGCAGGGCTAAGAGATCAGGATTGGTTGGACGGAGCATCTAAATATGTGATCTAGAAAGAAAGTATTTCCTTCCTTCTAGATGAATACGATCTCAAAGCTTACATCGATAACGTGGTGGTTGTCCCCACGGATCTAGATCACAATAAGACATACAAGAAAGATATGGAAAAGGCGAACAGGATGATTCTCAATGGAGTTTGAGATCATGTGGTTTCTCACATAGAAACCTTGGGTACAACCAAAGAGATGTGGGACTCCCTTGCCATGCTATACCAGGAATCTTTCGAGCAGCGAAAGATGTACTTGGAGGAAAAGCTGAGATGCACATGTATGCAGAAGGGGGAGCGCATAA
Source organism: Pinus albicaulis (assembly GCA_034641835.2). Taxonomy (NCBI): domain Eukaryota; kingdom Viridiplantae; phylum Streptophyta; class Pinopsida; order Pinales; family Pinaceae; genus Pinus; species Pinus albicaulis. The sequence goes on along the minus strand of CM076580.1, from coordinate 393,404,267 downwards.
ACCACTTTCTCACCAAGCTTCAAGATATTCAAGATTAGTTGGCAACTGTAGGGTCAGCACCTCAGGCTTCAGATATGGTGCGAATAGTTCTAAATTATATCTCCGAGGAATGGAAACTGTTCGTCCAAAGTATTTTGGGTAGAGAAACATTGCCAAGGTGGGATAGAATGTGGGAATATTTTCAGCAAGAGGAGTTCATACGAGATCTAGTGAACATCGCCGTCAGTGGCAGCAGTAGAAGTGGGATGAAGGCAAAGGCGAAGGAAGAGGAGCATGCAACCCTCGCATCAAAGGAATAGCAGGAGAAGCACATAAGAAAGAAGGATGTTTCGAAGATCAAGTGCTTTAGATGTGGTGAACTTGGTCACTACAACACCCAGTGTCTGCTTAGGAAGAGGGATAAAGAGGAGAGGCAAGATTAGGAGGCTGCATCTGCAGAGATCGACAGGTTTTCCTCCAGATTGGAGGAATATTTTTCCATGCTCACTGACATCCCTCCAGGGGTGAGGTTGGGTGATTTGGTTTTGTAGCCTAAGAGAGCTACAGGATGGGTGGGATCCATGAGGATTCCACATCTTGGATCAATTCCTTGTTACAGGAGCCCATAACAGCAGTAGCAGGATGGACCAGTGATAGTTGGTGAATTCAGGTGCTAGAGTGATAGATGCAGTAGCTAGTAGTAGTCAGGACTGAGCAGCACAAAGCAGAGTTGGCAGCAGTGCAGATTCGACAATAATGCAGAGGCTTCAGTGACAGGGCAGAGACTAGCAGTAGTTAGAAGTTAGGTGAGAGATGCATCAGACTGAACACATTTGGTTCATAATGATGGACATATCTCAGTTGTAGCGGCAACAGATGAGAGACAGTTGCATTGTAGATGTAGTAGTTGGCAGTGGTATTTCGGGTCAACAACAACACAGATGTAGCGTAGAATCAAAGAAAATTAAAAAAGTAGCTTTTTTCTTTTCCCTCCAAAATTCATAATTATTATTTTATTATTTTAACAATTATTTTATTATTTTTCCGTAGGAGGCCACTTTTAGGCTGAAATTTCCTCTAATGAACATGTAGTATCTGTCATGTTTAAGGGTCCCTGCTCCACTATGCCCCTGGGTATGAATATTGTACCATTAATAGGATACCAACTCATGATCGCCCACCAGTCTAATGTATGGACACTTGTGCGAGGAATATGTCTACTAGGCTGATATTGGTCCATGCTCAACTCCTAATGCTCTACCCGATCAACCAAAAAAATATATCCAAGAAACCCTACCCCTCTCCCTATAATGGGCCAAAGTGGGTAAGTTATGCTGCAAGCCTTTTCTATGTACTCCTGGAGAGGGCTCCTGCTTGAAAGTGTTGCGGCTTTGTTGGTTGACACTACATCTACTTGCACCTCCTCAATGGGTAGTCGCAAATATGGATGCATTTCCATATCACTCGTTTGATAGGAAACTCGACACTCCTCCAGTCCACCAATCTCCTTCAAAATTGTCTTGTCAACATCCAACATCCCCTAGGGTCAAGTGTCTGCAAATATTTCCATCCTGTTAACTGTCTGTACATCTGTCCGCTCCTCATCAATGACTGACCTCAAGGGGGGCTACCCATCCTCCTCCATCATAGGCTCAATATGAACCCCCAGTTGGCTCTCCCCAAAAGGCTCATCATGCATACTGCATGCATCATCCTTCTCTATCAACTCATGCTCCACCATATGCTGCTCAAGCTGACTCATCATTGGTGGTACACCATCCTGAATGTCTCCCGTAGGGTCCACTGACTGCTCATCATATAAATTTGCCATGTTGTCAATGACTCTACATAACTCATGCTCCTCAAAGCCATCCTCGTATGAACCCATGGACTCATCCAAAGGGGAATCCTCACCCTGTGAGTTGGAAGGAACCTCCTCCTTCTCTACCTCTATCATCTCCTCAGTGTCACTCAAGCATGAGTGATAAGGTCCCTTGCCAACGAAGCAAAGAATCTTCCTCCTCAGCTCATTCCTGCTACATGATCCACCAAAGCTGAGCAGCTCCTCCCTAGTCAATTGTCTCTTGAATAGCCCAATGTTTTACTCAACCAACCTCTCGGCTAGTTCATAAGCAATAGGTGAACCCAGTTGTTCTCTCCTCCAAATGGTCAACAATTTAGCCCGCAACTCCATGCAAATGGCATCACGATCTACCATGATTGAAGCCAAAATGGACATCATGTTTGCTTTGACTATGTCAGGGTGATGTTTCTTAATGTTAAAGAAACATTGGAACATTTGCAAGATCAGGTCATCACACTCCAAATCAAGCATTGTATCATAAGATCTAACCAGGGCTATGGTTCTAATCTCAAGCTTCTTCCCAAAAGTAGGGACCTCACTGTTATCCAAATCCTTTAAGGTCTCTACTATCAGTTTGAAAACTCTCCTCATAATATCATCAGTGCAAGGAGCTATAGGGGAAGTTAGTCTCATGATCTTACTGAGAAAAAATGCAACTAGAAGCCTAACCCCTTCACAAGGTTCCTCCAAGAACTTGTGTTGTATGAGAGCAAACATAGCTGGTTTTAGAGCCCAAATTAGTTTATTCCCTTCTGATTGGTTCACTTCGGAAATGAGTGCATCTAGTTCATTTAGTTTGAAGAGGAATTTCCATGTGACCCTCATGTGCTTCAAATCTGTCCCAAGTGCAAATATTTTGTGCCCTATTTCCTACCCCTTCTGCACATATTTTTGTTGTTATTTTTGAATAATGGCATAGACCTCCTTTGATAAAGGTTTGCTGGTTTGTTGTTATTTTTGGTCCAGATTTTTGTCCATTGTTGTATAGTTGTATTGATTTAAGAGGTGCTTTATGTACTCCATCATTCAGGAGCAATGAAACATAAACATACATTCAACTTGATCTCTAGTGTGAATTTAGTGTACATACTTCGTCATTTCAGGAAATATAATGAGCGACCCCAACACTGTAATCTTCAGATTCAAGGCTCCAAGATAGTGGAATGTTTGACCTTCTTTTCATAATAGTCTCTGCCTCACTATGCCTATATTGGTAGTAGAGCAGCACACATACTTAGTTTCAATCAAGCAAGATTATTAACCATGTGCATTAGTATACACTGACAACCACCTTTGCCTACTCGAACAACTATAAGTAATATTCTTCCCTTCCAAAAGTGCCACATGTCATTGGATGATTTTCTCCATACGCATACCAGTCCCTTGAAATTTGAAATATAATAAACTCTTCAGCACCAAGAAATTTCTCCTTTACGTACCGAGAAATGCATATGGTATTGGTCGGAATCCAGTGAACATGAGGTTGTAAATGACTGTAGAAATAATATAGTACCACCAGTAACACTGCTTCAAAACTGGAATCAATCTGTGCACTGCCTGGCTGCTACAGGCGATACATACTTGAATTGCAACGATCTAATTCTTGTTGGCTCTACCTTTAACTTTATGCATCAAGCTACAGGTCACCAAATTACGGGGTATATATATGTGTGTGGGGGGTGATTGCACTCTCCAATTAAGTTGTAGCTTAGTGTCTCACGTACACTTATGAAATCCACTGCTTTGATGTTGAATGATTTAGTTCACAACCACTTCAACATCCATTTTTTTTATTGAACAGGGTCTCGATGCATTCACACACATCTTGGATGATCATCAATTCGTGTGCACGGGTGTTATGTCTCTAGTCTTTGCACACAATAGAGATTGACGCACATGTTCAGTGGACCAATCACAACACAATTGAATTTTACTCTGTTTTGGTCTGACATCAAATCTCCACACAAAACAGCTACAAATTTTCCAGGAATTTCACAGCTAATGTATTCGATCCTCAACACTAGCATGCAGTGGAATTTTTTATTTGATAAGGAAAATGACGGAGCTCGCTAAATTCAACCCCTCTAGATAAGAACCACAACCCCACATATGCAATCACCGCTTAGCTCATGACTCTTGTAATGTGTTTCATGGCCTCAACGAGTAAAACCAACTATCAAAAATTTGGTGTATTGTCTCTGGTTCGCTCGACCCTCCTTGTTGACTGCTTACTCTTGGTAATTTGGTCACGTGGCCATGTATAAAGGTGCAGCAATTCTGAAAATGACGGATACGTCGGATCAACGGTTCTACAATGGAATCAACCCTCACCTTGTAAATTTTAACTTGGCTCGTATTATGGTTAGCTATCTGTCGTTGAAAAGGAAAATCGTTGTCCTCTGAAATTTGATTGTGATACCTACATCTAGCTCAGATAGTGACTACAGCACTGTCGAACGAGCAACAACCTCTTCCAGACATTGGAAATTAACCTATTATTAATATCTCTGCTACAACAATATTCAGACCCCACAAATACACTAAATTTTTGTCCTTTGTTCAGGATATCGACTAATAGAAAAATTATCATGCGATTGTACATAGGAAGCTTTTTTTTTTCAGAAAGAAAAAAATGCTGTTTTATATCATGATTAATAAAAACAGTGCATAATACAACATAAGAAGTGTAGAGAAAATATCTTCCGAAAATATGCAACATTGCCCCTAAAACCAAAAATAATGTGATCTGGCAAAACATACCCATCACATGAGACATAATGTGATCATGCGATTGTACATAGGAAGCTTGGTAGCACACAAATAAATATGGGTTTTTCACAAACTTGATGACGCCGAAGAGTCAGCAAGGTAGTAAGTTTTGATTCCACACAATATGACAAGTTTAGCCCAGAGGATTAGTGCATCGATTGAACCAGCAAAATTGACCCAAAACCCTCAGGCTGGCAGGAAAACCAGCTCTGATACCATTGTAATATCCCAAACGAGATATTTTAACTAATTTTGCAGAAATTCGCTTAACCCCTAAAAATTTCCATAAAATTATCATTTATTCCACAGAAGATTGCTATGTAAAACAAGATAAATAAAGCATATGCAATTTCAAAATTTCAATAACACATTGCCCAGAAATAATCTCAAACTTCTCTATAATATATAGATGAAAGAGTGTACATGATGATATAGATGAAATATCTAAGATAGACAATCTGGTTTCCAAAAGTGATCTGCTCAGACGCTGAAGTCAACCTTCCAAAACTGAATTGAAATCAATTACTACACCTGTGAATTATGGTTGAATCCACCAAGGAGAAGAGGTGGGTTTTCGTCCACTCTCACCAAGATCACCCAAGGGTTTTTGTCCAGGGGCTATTGTTGAAGTAGAGAACTGAGTTCTCAAACCTCTCCACAAGAAGAAATAAAAAATCCAAGATGTCCTCCAATGGTTTCATCTTCTTTTATAGATCTCATGGACCCCTCTAGAGCCTCCTATTTTGTTATTATTTTAATCATGGAACACTTTTCTCTCTTTTATTTCAATGAAGATATTATTTTTAATGTGGGAAAAGGGTAAATCGACCACCATGTCTCCTCAGGTCATTGAAACTCGCATCTATCCATCTCATCCTATAGATATCCTTGTCCCGGTTCTAACGAGTTATTACACTAAGGTGTTATGTTAAGTATTCTTCTTGGAATTCCACCTTAAGCATAATTAGTTGAGTTAAGCCCAAAAATAACCTTGTTTTCTAAAAGTTGTTGAAATGTTCCGGAACAAAATGCAAATTGTGCGGATGATGGAATACCAAGCAAATTCCATCGGACCTCATAAAAACTCCTTATAACCCTTCCAAAATCCCTTGAGCCCGTTGATGAGACCAACTTGCACCTGTAACCTATTTACCCCCAACTCTGAGAATCCATCCTAACCACATCATAAAGAACACCAAAAAAATGAACATCACAATTTGTGTTTAATCGATCCCCTTAATAGTTCAATCTCCTCCGGGAGGCCACCCGAAAAATTTACTTCCACTAATAGCCATGTTACCTGCTTGTCCACTACGCAAAGGCTCCTCGGATCTAGATATATGAACTTCCCTATAGAATTACCAATCTCCGTAATGGCATGTTTAGTCCAATAATTTAGCGGGAGTGAGATTAATTTTGCCCAAATCAATATTTTTCGAGCAACCTCCGACAAAGATTGAAGCCAACATACCAAGGATGAAGCTGCAAAAAACTTCAACCATTAACCCAAGGAGGTTTGAGGATTCCTTCAGCATCTTTCGAGTGCAGAAAGTGGATTCCAAACTAGTTATTTATCAAGACACTGATGTTAGAGTTATACTTCAAGATGCATTAGGGGAATTTTGAAGTCTAAAATGGGCCTCCTAAGGAAATTATAAAATAATAATGGAAATAATAAAATAAGATTTGATTACATCATCAAATTTTAGAGGGAAAAAAGAAAAAACTACTATTTCAACTCGTATTTTGAACTTATCTCCCTAAGTTTTTACTCAAATTTCGAGCAGGAATACTCATTGGATGCAAATTTTAATTTCTCATCCAGGGAGTACCCATGTTGCATACTTTTGATGGACTTTTCTACATGAAAAAATCCATCAAAAGTATGCAACATGGGTACTCCCTGGATGAAGAATTAAATTTTGCATCTATTTTGTACTCCTGCTCGAAATTTGAGTAAACTCTTAGGGAGATAAGTTGAAAATACGAGTTGAAAAAGTAGTTTTATTATTTTATTATGTTTTAACATTTTTACTTTTTCACTCCAAAAATGGTGAATCATCCCCCATGGTTGACATCATCATCTTGAATCCTATTGGTTCTCATAAAGTTTATTTTGGTTGTACATTTTTCTTGGGAGGCCCATTTTAAACCTCAAAATTTCCCTAATGGGCATCGAGTTTACCTTCACCCATTCTAGCATTCTTACCCCATCCATATTAGCATACTCCCATCTACCGACTAAGGCACAACCAACAATCCTATCACAGAATACATCCTTCCAAACTGTAACTGCATAGTTTCCTTACAATCCTATCCAAGAATACATCCTTCCAAACTGTAACTGCATTGTTTCCTTGTTTGATTTTATTGCTTATGGCAATTTCCTTCCACGAGGCTTACTATATCCATCTCTCGCCAGTTGTTTCTGATCCGCATGCAGTAAATCACCAAACAGAAGGTGGCTATCTAGCATATACTCCTCAAGGGGTAGTGAATTCTATTTGACCTTTCTTACTGCATGTGAAGCAACAAATAACAACTCAACAACCATTGTAGCACCAATGAGTTCCTCAGGATCTGAGGAGCCCAATCCTGGAGCAGACATAATGCCAACGATACAAAAACGCCACAGCAAGCATTTCAGAAAGGTTTAGAAGTGGCATCAGAGTCAAGCAAGGTTTCCCTTTATCCCTTACCATATTTTGTTTATATATTGACAAACTGGAAGAGTGGCTAAATTTGCAAGGTGGGGATGGTGTTCGATCGAGGGAGTTTGTGATAAAACTTATTCTATATGTCGATGATCTTGTGTTGGTTGCTAAATCGGCCCATGGATTGCAGATGCACCTATATGCCCTTGAGCATTTTTGTAAAGCGGTGGGGATGCAAGTCAATACCAGTGAGACCAAAATAATGATTTTCTCTAATAAAAGGAAGCAAAGCCAACATATGTTCTTCTTTGAAGGAAACATTCTTGAATAAGTAAGTGAATACAAGTACCTCGAGATCGATTTCAACAACAAACATGATTGGGAGGATTGCAGAAAGAAAATAATTTTAGGAGAGTGGAAAGCATTATATGCACTTCAAAATAGATGTAGAGAGGCAGATTTATGGGATTGCAACACGATCAAATTACTTTTTGGACTCCTAGTTTGTTCAGTGATACTATATTGGTGTGAATTGTGGGCTAGCAGCATCCCTGTTTCAAAATGCAAAATTGAAAAAATACAAAAACATTTGATCATGAGCAAGTTCAAAATAAAAAGTTTGGTTCCATATGAGATAATGTTGAGTGAAACAAGGGCAGCTCCCATCGAAGCAATTGCCATGGTGCGTCTTATAAGGTATCTAAAAAGAATTGAGCAAATGGGAGGAGGTAGATGGCCGAAAGTTATCTTCAATGAAAGTATGAGTAAAAGAAATAAATCATGGATGAGACAAAACAACAAATGGATGCAAAAATGGAATATTTACCTGAATGCATGTCCCACAAATAGCAAGGAGTTAAAGAATTTTGTGTTGGAGAAGTTTTGTAAGGGTGTATGGGGAAAAGAGTTGGGTAGAAAGAAGAAGTATTATGTTCAGGAATTCAAACCCTCTTGTGATCTTCAAAAAAAGAATACATTGGAGCTAGCATTCCGTCGAGAGAAAAGGTTCTTATTGCTCAATTAAGAACTAACTCACATCAACTTTGGTGTGAAACGGGATGGTGGAAGAGACCTAAAGAAGCTTGGGAAGAAAGGGTATGTACTTTTTGCACTTCTAAGGCAGTGGAATCAGAAAAACATTTCATTTTGGAATGTGATGCTTTCAGAGACATCAGGGATAGTTACCGCAGTATGTTAGCATCAATTCTGTGGCATCGTCTTTTCAGTGAGGGAACTGTTAGAAGGTTGAGTCAACTCATCATCAATTTGAGTAAGAAAATGATTGAATTACAAAAGGCAAAAAAACAAAAAAACTGGTCATAAATTTGAGTAAGAAAATGATTGAATTACAAAAGGCAAAAACACAAGAACACTAGTGGTCCTATAAACTATTTTTAGTCTCGTAAACGTTAAAATATCATTCATTCATAAAAATGACAATATTAAATAATATACAACTTGGACACTTCGCTTGAAGTCCAATGTATCACCGACGATCTCAATCCCGTAATACTCCCCCTTATATTTAAGCCGGTAGTTGCATTATTAAAAAGTACCATCATGACAATAGGCCTGGCATGCCAAGGATCACTCTGCACTCCAACGATGTAAATAAAAGTCGAAGTAAAACAAACACGAAAGCCCAATTCGGAAATGCCGCCAAGTAATCCTCATTTGAAAGTAGAAATGGTCATTATGGATTAGTCCTCCCTATCAGAGAAACCAGTTGTGAATGGCAGGATTCAACCACCAAGGATCACTACGCTCGAAACATTTGCTGAGAGACAAAGGTCGGTTCTCCAATTGTAGAGGATCCCTGCATTAGTCATCCCAAACCAGAGTTGTGATAGGAAAAAGAAATAATAGAGACACTAAGAAGGATCGCATCATCACCTTCTTTCATTAATTGCACACACTAAAGGGAACTTCAGACTGTCTCTCGCATCATCACCTTCTTTACTTAATGCCACACATTAAAGGGAACTTCAGACAGTCACATTACGTTCGGGCATCTGTGAACGCAGGTTGTAATTAGTTCGATTTCCTCCGAGCAACGAGACGTGAGCATTGAGAACCATCAACGATACTCAATAGTCATACACGAGACGTGAGCAGAAAAATAAAAAAACAACCCTTCACATTCAGATATCTTTCTCAAATCTGGGTAGAACATGAACAGCTCGAGCGCTCTCGTCGTCTCCCCTAGGAAATTTCAGTCTTGAACAACACATATACCAAAACAAAATCACAAATCCTGCCAGCTTCACTTCCTTTGTGCAGGAAACAACCAGTTCTGTAACTATATCTTCAAGCTGAGAGCCCTTCCCACATCATGTGCTATTAACGGATTGGAGGAGGAGAAGCACGTGACTAGTGACACAAAAAATAACAATCTAAAAGTAATAGAGTTCCTCTAGAGGAACACACAACCATATATGAGAGACCAGTCCATCCACCCCTCCGGACTATATATCCCCCAGAACCATACAGCCTAAAGGTTGGCATGAAGAACAAAAAATATCAAAAGGGTAAAAAGCAAGCACCAGAGGAAGATGAGAACATCCCTATACCCTATGTTGTTATGTCCTCCAGCTACTGAAACCTTTACCCTGACTGCTTGCACATTTTGGAAGTTTCAAACCAGCTGTGGTGCAGAAATCGTTCAGTCTCGTTGCTCGTCCTCCTTGATGTGTTCTCACAACTTATCCAAGCATCTAATGATCTAGTTCCTGTTGAGGAGATCGCGGATGTTTTTCTGTTGAAGTGGATTCACTAGATAATGGTTTCAAATACCTTGGTTTTGTCCTAAAACCAAACAATTCAATTCTGGTATTTCTGATTGGTATTGGCTAATCAATAAATTCGAAAGAAGGTTGATATCATGGTCTCACAAGTGGTTGAACCCTGGGGACAGAATGATTCTTGCTCGCTCGGTTTTACAAAACATTTCAGTACACTAAATGCATTTATATTTGCTGCCCAAATATGTCATTAAAAAAATCAATTCCATTATCTCTAATTTCATCTGATCTCGTTCAAAGTGAGACAGCAAGATTCATCAAGCTGCTAAAACCAAACAATTATCGTATTTGTGATTAATATTGGCTAATTAATAAATTCGAAAGAAAGGTTGATATCATGGTCTCACAAGTGGTTGACCCTTGGGGGCAGAATGATTCTTGCTCAGTCGATTTTACAAAACATTTCAGTACACTGTACAGTACTGATGCATTTATATTTGCTGCCCAAATATGTCATTAGAAAGATCAATTCCATTATCTCTAATTTCATCTGATCTCGTTCAAAGGGCGACAACAAGATTCATCTTTGTCCCGCTGGAGGACATTTCTTTGCGGAAAAATAAGGGGGCGAGGATTATAGAATATCAAAAAATTTGGATGGGCTATAGTGGTGGAGAGTTTTTGGCGTACATTATTTGGTAATGGTCTATGGCAGAGGATCATTAAAGAGAAGTATCTTCGTAAACAGTGTTTCTATCTATGAATCAAGGATGGGGCACATAATTCTTGTAATGCCTCTTATATCTGGAACACCTTCAACTTCATGAAGGTGAAAATTTGGTTGATTTGTAACATGTGGTGGGAGATTGGTTCAAGTGGTGGCGGTTGGATTGGACCTTATCAGGGTTTTTCAGGCCAATCTCACGTTGTCTCTCCCTCATGTACATGATTTATAATCTCAGTTTGTGTCTATGAGGTTAGGGAACACATTTTTTTCCAGTATTCAGAATTGATTTCGTGAGAAAATGTTATAATTAGATTTAATTAAATAGTGAAGTAGTTTTTTCAAGTCTAATTTAGAGAAATAACGTAATTAATCAGAATTAATTAAAGAAATTAATATTCTTTTAAAAACTTTTATAAGAGAAAATAGATGGCCATTTGGAGAAAATATCAAGCAACAGTTATAGTGACAGCAAAGGCGCAGAAGCAGCACAGTGACATCAACAACAAGTGTTGGAGTAGAGATTGTTGGAGACATTTTTCACAGGGATTTCCTAAGGAGAGTTGCACATCGATTTTCTGAAAAAAAAAAAAAATGGATGATTTTCCAGTGGTGTGAGTTGCTCCATAGGGGGTGTGAGTTATCTAGACGGGAAATGCAAATTGCTCAAAGGGAAATTTATTGAGCAAGGAAATTTTCACAGGAGGATCGAATTTCCAGTTGAGGTTGAATTTTCCTGTGGAGGTCGAAATTATTCACCCCAGCCCGTGTGAGTTGCAAGGAGGACCGAGTTTCTCAACCAGGCCGCACGTGTGAGCCGAACCCAACTTCAGAGAGGCTGAATTGGTTTTGGTGAGTCGAATAGCTTTCAGGGGTCAGTGAAACTTGCAGAAGTGATCAGAACTTTTATTTTATTTTATATATATATATATATATATATATATATATATTTTTTTTCCTTTGAGGTTCGTCATTCTACATCCAGTTGTAATGTTTTGCTGAAGAATTAATAATTAATATTTTCATTTGTCTTATTAGTTTTCTATTCAAGGTTTTTCCAAAGATATTTGCCTAAAAATATTGGTGTTCATTAGTTGTATGTAATATTGGTGTCCATTATTTGTATGTGTATATAACTTTCTAAATTCATGTGGTATTTATTTTTCAATGAAATTGTAGTTGTGGTTTATTCAATATATACCGCAAATATTTTGCAGTTGACAAATAATCTGAAAAAAATTGAGAATAACCAACAATAATTACAACAGTAATTAAAATTTCACAGTACATCCCTAAAAAGGGCATTTATTTCCTCAACCAGATTCTGGTCTAAGTGATCCTATTTATTTAAATCCTATTTGGTTATGCTCTCATGATCCCAGTTTATACGGGGAATTGGCTGATACTTGGGATAAATATGTGGTTGAACTATATATGGTGGGCATCACCTTGGTGGATAAGATTGATTCTTTTAAATGGGATGGCAGCACTGTAGAGGGATGGGATGGCAGCACTGTAGAGGGACAAATCTCTGTTGAGGAAATTTACTAGTACATTTCTCATAATCAATAGTGTTATGTGGATAGATGGTGGTTCAGGAAAATATGGACTTGGAAATTGCCCCAAAACCTCAAATGTTTTGGGCGTTGATTTGGTAAAATTTTAACCTGGGAGAATTTGTGCAGGAGAGATTTCAGTGGTCCCGGTAGATGTATAATGTGCAGAGAAATAATTGAGAATGTCTTACATCTATTTGTTAAGTGCCCCTACGTTGTTGCTATATGGACAGGTGTTCTGCAAATACTATTATGTTGTTGCTATATGGACAGGTCAATACTAAACATTAATGCAAAGTGTTCTTTTTTATTCTATTGAGGAATGTTTGAAGTTTTGGAAGGCCGAATACAAGGAAGTTAGAACACTTCCTTTCTTTATATTATGGGGCATTTAGCGTAGTGGAAACGCTTTCACTTTTGAAAATATTCCTTTTGATATCTCCTAAAACTGCTTCCAAATCTATGCATATTTCAATGAATTTGGAACGATGTCTCAACAGGGAATACAAATGTACATTCATCCGGTGCAGTGTTGGAACAAATATCCTGCTGGTTTTTTTGATTGGGCGCGGATTCGGGAATCTCAATATATGCGGCATTGGGGTATATATTATTATTATGAATACTGGTCTATATTATCTATTCAGTTGGAATAGTGGCATGGGAACAAATAACCGAGCAGATATCATTGTCCTATGGGGTATATTATTTTGCGGAAAATAGTTATTATAATTCTATGGATGTTTACAGAGATTCCAAAGTTTTAATAGATTGTATTAATGCTAAATCCTCTTCCGAGCCTCTTTTGCTTATCAATTAGATGAACAAGATTAAAATACTGGCTGGTCATTTCAATCTGGTCACATTTTCCCATATTTACAGGGAACAAAATGGAACTATTGATGCTCTCTATGATGGGGCATAAATACCGCTTGTGGAAGGTCGTCTTCTATGCATATAGTTTGGGCCAACTGCAAAGGACTGGAAAAATTCCATATTCCTGAGATATTTTTATGTGGTTTGTTTTATGTTAAAAAATGTGCATATCTGAGGCTTACTAGTAAATATGATTAGTTACTTTTTGTATAGAATTCAGATGGGAAAAAATAACCATGCTTATTCACCTTAAAAATAATTTAGTTTGATGTTCCATATTTGACCAAATATGGACTTGGAGCTAATTTGAGCACACTTTTAGTTTATCCAACTTATAAAACATTGAAGATTTTTCATAAACAGATTAGATTCCAAAACCAACTTTACTTTTGCCAAGTTATCCCATATTATATATTCTAAAACCTTCAAATTTCAAAAATCTCAAGCAAATTTCCAAATATTTGCAATACTATCAACAAAGGAAAGACTATTAAGATCATAACAATTAAAGGAATTACTCTATCCCTAATCTAATCCAAAAGTTGACACGGTTTTGATAAAAATGGGAAGCATCCCATAAAACTTAAATACGCAAACTTAGAAGCTATATAGACAACAGAGCTCTGTCTCAGACAATAGAGCTCTCTCTCATCTTTTCCTTACCTTGATTCAGACGGAAAGGGCCATATTTTTTTATTTTATTTTTATTTTTTGATTGGAAAGAGAAAATTTGATCTTGAATCTAAGTTATGTAGTTTTCTTGAGTTTATACCATCTAAAAAAATTATAAATCTCACAGTAACAATAAAAAAGATTATACAGTCAAATCATATCAAAGTATTAGATTGAGTATCTTGCATATTCTGATTATTAACCATTATTAACCACAGTAGTATTTTGTGAGTCGACATTATAAAAGTTAAAACAGATACAAAATGATAGGACAATCGTCAACCCATTCAAACAAAACTGAAAACATCATTAAAATAGTAACCATTTTCAAATTTGTTAAAAGATATAAAAATCTGCACTATCATCTCATCCAACAAATGAAGAAAGAACTTTACTGTACAACTGGACTACTAATTTAACAACATCTCTGAATATTTTAAGAACAAATAATTCACAATATATTTTTTTTTGGGTTGAAATGTGTTCCCTGGTCTGTTCCTGCAAGGATGAGGTCTTTGCTAATGAGAAAAGCATGCCTGCGGATGAGGTCTTTGCTGATGAGAAAAGCATGACTTCATAGACAGTCCAAACTCTACTCAATGAAATGCAAGAATTCACGACAGATAACAAGAGGTACTTTCGTTAGTTACAAATTGGTATCTATCAATATCTGTTATGTCTTTCTAATGCTGTCTATGTTATCAGAACCAGAACAGAGTTGGCATAAGTGGCTACTCAAACCAGTTTCAACCTAGTTTTCGTCTGAACTGGTTCATAACCCATCCTGATCTGATCCTGTCTAGAAATTTGCATATTTGTGTTTAATGGTTTGGGTTTACATGTTTTAATCACAATCTAAATATTTTATATATTTTTGTGTTAACCAGTAACCCTTTTTAAAAATTTCAGTTTTTGAGATAAACTAGTTCGAAAACCAGTCCAGGTCCTGATAACACTGGCTGGTATAAGATGTATCATTGCCCTATAAAGGCAGTGGGCGGCCAAGAACGAGGGTGAGTTGTCCCCTGAATTGAAAAGAATAAAGCAAGTCCAGGTCTGATAACACTGGCTGGTATAAGATGTATCATGCCATATAAAGGCAATGGGACCAAGAACAAGGGTGAGTTGTACACTGAATTGAAAAGAACAAAGCAACTCCGTCAAAATGCTTCCCAGAAATATTAACTAGCGGCTACATGATTTTGACTTTCGCATTTAGAGCAGCGTTTTTTTTCACCATTCAATTGCCAAAAAAACCATAGAACTGCTCTAGAGTGAAGCATTTACCAGAGATTCTCTGCCCGGAAAAGAAAAAATAGTGCAATAAAAAGTCATTGAAATTGCAAAAAATAGTGCAATAAAAAGTCATATTGAAATTGCAAACTATTAGGGAATTCTCACATCTGAGACTTTGTGAATGTTTTTGATTCAGGCATATTCGATGCAAGACTCTTTTTTTTGCTAAGAAAAACTACTTTTATAGCTTCCAAATATGTAAATCAGGTAAAATTAGATACCGCTTACAAATATGGAATTTCAAAAATTCCACTCTGGCAGTGTTCCTCCTATCTTGTACAGTTCATGGTATTCCCAATTTCCCAGACGCAACTTCATCCGCACAATAAGCTGTAAACCGTTAAAATTAACAGCAGATTTGCTTCGGAAACACCTTAGACATAGATTATAAAGTTCACTTCCCTTTGATACTGCTAATATGTCACCCACAAGTTTTCTCTTGCTTGCTGATGAATAGCCATGCTATCTGCAGTTCAGTTCCATGGCATCATCGAACAGAATCCCTGCGTGCTCCCTTGTCCACGCTCAACTTTCCAGCTTTCATGTAGTGGTCCACGGCCTCTAACCTTGGTACTACATCTGATCCAGTGCATGACTCCTTATCAGTGCTCAAATTTCCATCCTTCACCCAGTGGTAAATATCTCGCAGAACCAAGAATTCGGCACTCTTATTAACATATTTCTCCAAGAATTGTTCTTCCCGTTCACAAGAAAATTCGAGCACAAATTATCTCTGTTTTCAACCCTTGCATGGTCTGCAACGCTTCCATCACTCTATACCGACGAATTATTCTCTTCTCTACGCTGAATCCAAGTAGAGTCGGATACTTCAAAAGATCAGTCAATGTAAACCCTGCAGATTTGACCAGAAAATCCACATGCCGTTTCAAGTTTTCCTCTGAACTCGCCAGAATCCACGGGAGCCGCCTTGATACCTCTTAACTTTGTTTTTCCGACAGACCTAAGCATTTCAAACACCATAGCCTTTTAATCTATGTGTTCTTTCCCTAACCCAAACATCGTACGCATGACAGTCGCAAATCCCTTTGATCCCTTCTTAAACCCCAAACTCTCGACCTGTTTAAATGACTCCACAACCTTTTCCTCTGAAGTTCCTCTGAAGTCGTGAGCAATCTAGGCTGCCTCGCCACTTACTGTGATAATGCTGGACCCTCAACACCCAACCGTTGCAAAAGTGAAATTGCGGATTTCAGCTTATCCTCACTTAGACCAAATAGCCGTGCATCCGTAATGCATAGTTTGCAGATATCCTCTTTATTCATGAAAGTACCAAGGAGAGTGAGCTTAGGCTGCATGATTCTTTTGGCACTCACAAATAAAAACTAAGGCATGGAAAGGACGACCCTTCGAATCTGGGCAGGGTTGGTCAAACCACAGCCATTTAACAACTTCAATGCCTCTTCCATATTATGACTTGATTTTGCACGAAGCAATCCCTCGTGGTGTCTAAAGGCTTGTGTGATATCTTTCTGTAATAAACCGCATCTATTGACGAGAAATCTTGTGACAACACCGCTCTCTAGTTGGATTGTGGGTGTGGATCCTATTTGAGTGCATATATTGTGGGATGCTATGTGGGATTTGACAGTAACTGCAAATGCAACAGGACGTGTTGCAGTTGATACTCGTTTCCATATGTCCATCGTCATCATCGTGTGCGCAAAGCTGCTGCAGAAGCTCAGAGAAGGCTGAAAAGCAAAGGTGAGCAAGGAACTGGGTTTTATTAGGGTTTGAGAACCGCTATCGAATGGTAACTAAGTAGGGTTTTATAAGGGTTTGAGAACGCTGAGTATGGTTTTTATGAAGATTTGGGAGTAAAATGATATAACGAAGTGTAAGAAGTTTGAAGCCTGCCGTAAAAGTAGTACAAGAAAATGAAGTTCAATGCGTTTCAACGAAGTGTAATGAAATTCATTGGAATTGAATCAATATTGTCAACGAAACAAAACCAAATGAAATTTTAACATTACTAGATTAAAAATAGTTTATGAGATTATGAGTTTTTTGCTTTTTGTATTTTGCAATTTAGTTTTTTTCTTATTTAAATTGATGATGAGTTGGTTTAACTTTCTTATGAGTTCCTTGTTTTTGCTTTTTGCATTTTACATTTCAGTTCTTTTCTTATTCAAATTGATGATGACCTTGTTCAGCCTTCCAACAATCTCATTGTTGAAAAGACAATGCCAAGAAACCGATGCCTTTTTCGTCGTCCTGTCTCACACCACCGAAGATGATGCGAGTTGGTTCTTAATTGAGCAATAAAAACCTTTGCCCTGTTAGGCAACTAATCCTTGGGTTAGTTTGTGTTAGGTAATCGGTTATTAGAGTCCAAAAAACTTGAGAAACTGATTCAACAGTTTATTGATATATTTATATGTGTACACATTGGACATCATTGCTTAAGACATTCATTAATATATTGTTGAAGTTTGTTTCCAAATAGTGTGTTGTGTATCTTACAGTGGTATCAGAGTCCGGTGAAATGCTTTGTTAATTGAAAATGTGACAGGTAGTTTATCCCCCTATTGATAGTTGATTAACTTGTGCCTCCATGCTACACTCCACGAGTGCTGCGGGGAAACCCCATTCTTTTCTTTTAAGTTTTGGTGCAACAGAATCTTGTTTCGTTATGGTTGTTCTAATTGCAGCAACATTGTGATAGATGACGGATGTACCGGTCTGTCATGAGAATGACCAAGAATTCATCGGGGATTGTATTGTACAGTATTCCTGGTGTGTGTTCCTGGCAAGCAGAGATGGCAGGAGAATGAATTTAGGTAAAAAATGTCCCTGACTCGAGACATCAGGGGTTGAAACCACGACTCTCCCTACGGCAAAACAACCGGACCAGACCACAAAACGACTACTCCAAGAGGTCAAGGCGTGAGTAAATTTACAATGTAACATCCTGTTGTGTGTGTTGTTGAATCTAATGATCTTGAAGAATTGTTGGAGGAGTCACGATCTGTTAGATTTTCAGTGCCGTTTGTTTAGAAAATCGGGACGTCAAATTTAAACAGTGTTGTCACATATCTTGGCTCCCTCAACATAAGTGTAGGGGAAATGGGATTTTGTCGCACTAAAAGTGAATACTTAAGTATTCATCACCGTTGAGCAAGCAGTTCTAAGCAACAATCACATATTTATTCATATGCTTTGGAGTTTCAAATTTTATTAAGATTGGTTTACAGTTTTTGACTTATGCAAAGGAGAGGTTTGGAACAAGTTTGGTGTCAGTTCATGAAGGATAAAATAGATTTTACACTGATGTTATTGAGCGAAAAAAAAGAATGGAAGTAAACTTAGAACCTTTTCCGAGAAACAAAACTCTGCCCAAGTGTCTGCAAGTGTTATGTGTAGTGTAGTTGGTTCTGTTGGTATGTGAAAGTGCTTGCACTGAAATAACTGACCTTCAGGGATTAAATAAGGAATTAAAAATGCTACGCAGGAGTATGATTGTTTTCCTTTTTAAATAAATTAGTTTATCATCTTCCTTATCTGCATTTCCGGAGGTTGTGCGATTAAAAAAACACTCCTCTACAGAATGCACAAAGTGTTAGTTGGAACCGTATTCGTTTTTTGACTTGACAATTTATTTCTGTGAAGGCGTCATTTGGCTTTTCTTTGATTGATGGATTGTATCAGGATTTTCTTTGATCGATTGCTTGTGTCATCATCTCAGAACATGTGAAGAACATGATGAATTTTTTTTAAAGGCATTTGATAGGTTTTTTTTACTACCAGATGAGAGACAGAAGCTTGAAATTTTTAGACTTAATTTTAATATTTTTTTTTGACCGTTGATTTTGTATAAAATCAAGAAAAGGCATAATTCTGAAGTTTTTGGTTATGATTTGAGATTTATCTTTGGAGGAATATCTTTGGGTGCTCTTGAGATTTGTTGGCAGATAGACAATGCTCTTTTACCAGATGAGCAGAATATAAAAGTAACATTATGTTTAATTAGTATATGAAGTGGTTTTAAGTGAACAAAAATTTGAAAGACGTTTTTCATCGAAGACATTGTCCAATTGATATTCGAAAATGTAGCGGTCCTCTTCACAACTGCTTCGTTCTCATATGTTTTTTGTTGTGTAAATCCACAATTGGAAAAGTTCTGAAACAACGTTAAATCAAATCAAGTAGCAATAGTTTCCAAGTGATGATCAACAGAAGCTCAGAGAATTGTAGCTATCCGTTTTTTTTGTGGACAGCGAACTCCAGCGAAGTAGAAGGTTAATTTTATTGAATGCATTCATTAATTCATTAAGACCATTTCCCATACTAATTGAATAGGAGTCCCATCCTTTCCTTTTTGAAGTTTATCCCTTCTGATTCAAGTGCTGAAAAAATCGATAAAGGCATTTTTAAAAATTTGGAATTTAAAAGTCGAGTCAAGATTTAATGAAGTTTTATTTATAAATAAAATATTTCGAGTTAGTTTATTTGTGGCATGAAAAAACTTGACAACATTATATTGTTAGAGCATTTTGTTGGAGGGATAAGAAAAATGACATATTCAAAAGTGGGTTGGAGTATATAATTTGCAGTGCATACAAGTTTTGAAGTTGTCTGTTACATGTTATGACTTGCATTGTTGATGGGTGCATGATCGGTTGAACCCGATACCCGGTTAATTCATTGAAAAGTTTGTATTAGGTGCATTTTCGGTGGTAACCGACACCCCTTCTTTCTGAGTTTGCAATTTTACTTTGATATTGCACTCGAGAAAATGGTCAATCTAAATGATTTAGTACATTTATTAAGCAATTTAATTCTATCTATTGTCCATAACGATGTCCAAGTTAGCAAAGACATGCTCTGTGACATCCAATCATGTTTGCAAAATGCTAAAAGCAAAATTGAATTCTTGGAGTTAGAGTCGCAGTTACAGCGAGACGAACTTCAAAATAAAACTTGTGATTATGAATTGGTGTTTGTTCAGAACAACAATTTGTTTGAGTCTAATCATCAGTCAAAGAATGATCAGATAAATGAAGTGCTTTTAGGTGAAAATTTGGACGCAGTTAGAAGTGTTGAAGTGAACCCTGTTATAAGACCATGGGAAGATATGACACACACTAAACACATAAGTGCTAATGTGAAACCTGTTATAAGACCATGGGAAGAGATGACACACAATAAACACAGAACATGTCTTGGTTATAACAGTGATGTATCTTTTCACATTCCAGACTTTGCTAAATTTATAAAATTTCGAAGTGCAGGTTTTCTAGATGGTGTAGTTCCAGAAAAAGTTGATAAATGCCAACAGTGTAACAGAGTTTGACATATGAAAGATCGGTATTTTGATCTTCACTCGTGCGATCATTGTGGAAAGCGGAATCACGAGTCAAACAGATGTTCCAAAAAGAAAAGCACTGCAAGAGAGAAGAAAGATTTTGGATGGATTGCTTCTTGGGAATGGACAAAAGTAGCCAAGAAGATCTACAAATCATATCGAAGAATTTGTTCGAGAATGACGAGTCTTGCAGTGATGACGAATATTTCTCACCTTATATCCGACAAGGGGGGATTTGTTGGTGGGTGGTCTGCTACAGGTTCGAGTTCAAGATGTCAAACGAGGCTGAGTCAGTGATCCACATACTGAGCCACAACCTCAGTTGATTGAGTTGTTTTTGAGCGAGCACTTCGAGATTTCAAATTGTTCGAGGAACTGCTGTGATAGTTCCAGAGTTTGTGGTCATCTTAAAACCACATTTTTTGTTCTGAGAATTGTTATGTAGGTTCCAGAATTAGTGTTGGTTGAGACATTGAGTTCTCCCATTTTCGGTTTGTGGTCATCCTTGAAAACCATTTCCGAGACACATTCAACACTTGGCTGAGATGCATTTTTTCATTCTGAGGGAATTACGCAATTCCCAAGGGTTTACTGGAGTTAATGCATGGAGGACTCAGTTAGAACTCAAGTGGTCGAGTTATGACACAGTTGGAAGAAGTAGTTATGGAGTTGTATTCAATTTAACTCAGTTAGACTCAGTTGAGCTAGTTGTATCTAGTCTAACTGAATGATGCACTAGTGAAAGTAGAGTGAATTAATTAGTTAATTAATTCAAAAATAATAACTCATTAAGAAACTGAACAATACAACAGTTAACTACAGTGCGTGGCAGTTTCAGTGGAGACCCAATGGAGAGATAGGTGAATGGGCAAGATAGACTAGCTGTTGTGACTATAGTAATACATTGATTGCATCACACACACATTGGAGTTGCCAATGAGGATTGTGCAGTCAAGGAGAGGGTAATTCGAATTCATTCAGAACTATTCTTCAGCAGGGATTGCGCAGTGGATGTAGGCTAGCAGGAGGCAAATATCGGTGCATGGATTTGCAAGATTGGTCCTGATTAGTGTATGAAGATTGCACTGTACTGAGAGCTTGTGATAAGCTTTGTATGCTTTGTATGAGATTGTCATATGATCTCCATGTTACATAATATATAGTTGGGGTTTTCAGCTTCAGGCTTTCCCGATTAAAAATTGTGTTATGTGCGATTGATTATTTTTGTTTATGCTTCACATGTGTGTGCAATTAATTTTTCCGCAAAAGATTAACAAGTGGAATAGATTTAGTATCTTGCATAAAGTTAAATAGTGTGAGATCAGGTGGATCCAGGACATATGCATGCTTGGTGCATATAATTTCTACATGGTATCAGAGCATTGTTGATTGAAGATTGCAATTGTGAAGTGATTTTGTGTTGGTGGACAATTCGAATTTTCTACAGAAGATTCTTGGTGCAGAAATCGAGTATACATTGAAATGTATTTCAACGGGTTGAGATTGGAGTATGCCCTTGATGGGAGCTTGAATTACATAGCCTGGAAGGATAGGATGGAGGCGGTGCTGGAGGATAATGGACTGAAGGAGTTCATCCATAGCGATGTTCCTAAGCAAAAGAAGACAACAAAGACGAGAAGGTTATGTTGGAAGGTGTGAAGGACCATATTATGTCTAGCCTTCACGGGAAAGCCACTCCATTCTTAATGTGGAAGGCTTTGACATAATTATTCCAAAGCAGAAATGACCAGAGGAAGTTGGCGCTTAAAGACAAGCTCAAAAAAATAAAAATGGAGAAAGGGGACAATATTCCAAAATACCTCACGAAGTTTGTCCACTGCAAGGATGAACTGGGAAGTGTGGGGGTTACTATTGATGAAGAAGACTTGGTGAGCTTGGATCTCCTTGGGCTTCTGAAAATTTGGCATAGCTACGAAGACTCTGTCAATGGACGGGAGAAACTACCGAGATGGAAGCGACTTTGGTTGGATCTTGTGCAGCAGGAGAGAAGGCGGGGTACCAAGGATGGATCTTCATCGAAGAATGAAGATGAAGAGAATTGTGCTTTGGCTTCCAAAGCAAGGAAAGGGAAGGGGAAGAAAAATCCTTCAAAATCCAGTGCTAAAGGCAGGAAGCGGGATTTTTCCAAAGTGAAGTGTTTTCACTATCACGAGCATAGACATTTCGCCACTAACTGTCCACATAAGAAGAAGAAAAAGCAGGCTGCTGGATCTGCAACTGGAGAGGCCTTAGCCTCGCAATTTGAGCTTGATTTCTCCTTGATCTCTTGCTTGTTTTCAAGCTGCATGGGATTAGTGTGGTATCTTGATAGTGGTGCGTCTTTCCATATGACGAGAGACAAAGAGTTGTTTAGTGACTTGGAGGAGAAGGACCTCTAGATGCATATAGAGATGGGCAATGATGGTCGGTACAATGCGACTGGCATTGGGACCATTACCTTTGAGAGGGAGTCCGGTAATCTATTCTTGTTGAAGAATTTTATGCATGTTCCAGGTCTGATGAAGAACTTGGTCTCGGTCGCAATGCTGGAAGACAAGGGTTATGATGTTGTTTTCAGTGAGGGAAAAGCCTTCCTTCGACATAAAACAACGGGTCAAACCAAGAAGATAGGGGTTCGAATTAAGAATCTCTACAAGCTGGAGGTAGATGGTTGCGCTGCAATGGTGAGCAAAGCAGAAGAAGTGGTGAGCCAGGATGAGGGCGAATTATGGCACAGGAGATTGGGCTATCTTCACCATGGCGCTTTGAATATTTTGCAGCAAATTTCTAGTGGACTTCCCAAGGGTACTCTTGCACAGTCAGATCAGTGTAAGGGATGTAATATGGGTAAGTTTGTGAAGACCACCTTTCATGAGAAGGAGAACCGTGCTTCGGTGATCCTGGAGAGAATTCACACAGACGTGTATGGACCATTCTCGGTTGCTTCAACAACAAAACACATGTATTATGTGATATTTGTTGATGACTATTCTCGTAGATGTTGGATATTCTTCATTCAAAAGAAGAGTGAACCATTCTCAAAGTTTTGTGAGTTCAAGGCATTGGTGGAGAAGGAGTTGGGGAAGCAAGTGAAAGATCTCCGGAGCAATAATGGTGGTGAATACATCTCGGACGAATTCAAAGACTTCTGTAGCAAAGAAGGAATTTGAAGAGAACTCATAGCGCCTCATAACCCACAACAGAATGGGGTCGCGGAGAGAAAGAACAGAACGATCGTGGGTGCTTCATGAGCGATGTTGCATGACCAGGGCCTATTGATGCACTTGTGGGCAGAAGCATGCAACACTACGGTTTATGTGCAAAACCATTGTCCTCATAGAATACTTGGCATGAGTACACCTGGAGAAGCTTTTACTGGTAAGAAACATGATATTTCTCATTTGAATATTTTTGGCTCACCTGTTTACATTCATTTGACAAAGGACGCCAGGAAGAAGCTGGAGCCGACTGCAGAAGTTGGGATATTTGTGGGGTACATAGAAACACACCATAACTATCGTGTGTATTTTCCAGATAGTCGAATGACTGTTGTGCGACGAAATATAAAATTCAATGAGGTGAAAGCCATGAAGTTGTCGCTTGAGAGGGAGCTACACTTGCATGCATAAGAGGAACTTCTTGTTCCCAAATATGAGCCTTTGGATGTGGATCAACCATAGGAGGGGATTCATGGAGTGGAGGAGTCCACTCATGCAGAACCAAACATCAGACAAGGCAAAAAGCGTACCACAGAAGCTGAGAGACTGAAGCTTGATGCGACACAGAATGTAGGAGTCCCTACATCACAACGCAGATAGAGATAGTCACCTGACCGATATACTGGATACATGGCTCTTATGAGCAAGTGTAACAGACAAAGCCATCTTTCTTTGAAGAAGAAGGCGGTGAGCCAAATGGGGAGGTGCCATGGTGGAGGAGCATGACCCCGTATTGTCGAAACAATGCTAGGAGATTGTTCCAAGGCCGTGAAAACCGCTGTAGGATCAAGATGGATCTACAAGTAAACAAGCTGATGTAAGTGTTGAGAAGTATAAGGCAAGATTTGTTGCCCGGCTTCTCAAGGTATTGGAGGGGATTGACCATGAAGAAACCTTGGCACCGTCGCACGGTATTCTTCCTCCATACAGACCATCCTTTCTCTCTCAGCGCAGATGGGTTGGCACATTCATCAAATGGATGTGAAGACTGCGTTCCTTAATGGAATCATTGAGGAAGAGGTGTACATTGAGGAGCCTGAAGGATTTGAGATCTTCAACAGCGAGTCGCATGTGTGCAGGCTCAAAAGAGCGTTGTATGGGCTGAAACAAGCACCCCGTGCTTGGTACATTCGGATCGATAGCTATTTCACTGGACTTGGCTTCACCAAGAGTGAGACGGATGTAAACCTGTACTAGATTGTGGTGGAGGGTAAGCTTTTAATAATTGTACTTTATGTTGATGATTTAATACTAACAGGTGATGAGCAGTTGATACACTCATGCAAGGCAGATCTTGCAAAGGAGTTTGAGATGAAGGATTTGGGCCTCCTTCATTATTTCCTTGGATTGGAAATATGGCAGCGGGAAGGTGAACTATTTTTGTCTCAAGGCAAGTATGCCCGGGAGATACTAGAGAAGTTTCACATGCAAGGCTGCAAGCCTATCGACACTCCTCTTCCAGGAAATTGGAAGAAAGACGATGCTACATTGGTAGAGGTAGTGGATGCCACTGTTTATCGACAGTTGGTGGGTTCGTTGATGTATTTAGTAAATACAAGACCGAACATATGCTATGCAGTGAATCAACTTTCACAAGTGATGGTTAAGCCTACCAAGTTCTTTTGGAAGGCAGGCAAGCATGTTTTGAGATATCTCAGGGGCACATATGAGTATGGTTTATGGTACAGACAGACAGATGAAGTGAAGTTGCATGGCTTCACAGATGCAAATTGGGCAGGAAGCCCAACAGACAGAAAGAGCACATCAAGAGGGATTTTCAGTATTGGATCTACGACAGTTTCTTGGTACAACAGGAAACAAAGATCCGTGGCACTCAGTTCAGCGGAAGCAGAATACATGGCAGCAAGTCAAGCTGCATGTGAGGCTATCTGGATGAGGAAGATCTTGGTGGGTTTGTTTGGTTCACATTTAGATCCCACAGTGATTCATTGTGATAATCAGAGTCACATTAAACTCTTGGTTAATCCTATGTTTCATGATATATCTAAACATATAGATATCCGGTATCATCATATCAGAGATTGTGTGCAGTGGAAGATCATGTTGCTTCAGTACATTCCTACGGAGGATCAGGATGCAGATATTCTGACGAAGGTGCCCACCAGGAGCAAATTCGAATACCATAGAGGCAGGATCGGGGTGAAGGATAATCCATACCTTGTTGAGAGGGAGTGTTGAGATTCAACAAGATGATGAGCTTAGTGAAAAGAGTCGCCTTCACTAAGTGGGCCCGTAGGCTATTTTTGGCGCAAGTCTATTTTCAGACATGATGATCATATTTCAGAAGTTGCAGGATGCTATTTGTGGATGGTTGATCAAGTTGGAAAAATAGATGAAATTCTATTTTTGGAATATTGGGCGAAGTCTATTTATAGATTGCTGATCTAAAAATAGATGCATGTCAATTATTATTAGCTCTTAATACTAATCAGACTCTAAACAACAACTTATTCTCTTGGAGCACTTCAGTTCAGTGCACAGATGTGGCACATCAGCTAACTGAGGGAATTACGCAATTCCCAAGGGTTTACTGGAGCTAATGCATGGAGGACTCAGTTAGAACTCAAGTGGTAGAGTTATGACATAGTTGGAAGAAGTAGTTATGGAGTTGTATTCAGTTTAACTCAGTTAGACTCAGTTGAGCTAGTTGTATCTAGTCTATTGAATGATACACTAGTGAGAGTGGAGTGAATTAATTCACAAATAATAACTCATTAAGCAACTGAAAAATACAACAGTAAAGTACAATGCATGGAAATTTTAGTGGAGACCTAGTGGAGAGATAGGTGAAAGGGCAAGATAGACTATCTGTTGTGACTACAGTGATGCATTGATTGCATCACACACACATTGGAGTTGCCAATTAGGATTGTGCATTCAAGGAAAGGGTAATTCGAATTCATTTAGAACTATTCTTCAACAGGGATTGCGCAGTGGAGGCAGGCTAGTAGGAGGGAAAGATCGGTGCATGGATTTGCAAGATTAGTCCTGATTAGTGTATGACGATTGTACTGTACTGAGAGCTTGTGATAATATTTGTATTCTTTGTATGAGATTGTCATATGATCTCCATGTTACATAATATATAGTTGGGGTTTTTAGCTTCAGGCTTTCCCGGTTAAAAACTGTGTTATGTGCGATTGATTATTTTTGTTTATGCTTCACATGTGTGTGCAATTAATTTTTCCACAAAAGATTAACAAGTGGAATAGATTCAGTATCTTGCATAAAGTTAAATAGTGTGAGATCAGGTGGATCTAGGACATATGCATGCTTAGTGCATATAATTTCTACACAACATTATCCCATAAGGCACCGAAATTTTTATTTTGAACTTGCTCATGATCAAGCGTTCTTGGATTTTCTCAATTTGCTTCCATTTTGAGACAGGGGTGTTGCTAGCCCACAATTCACACCCATATAGCATCACTAGACAAATTAGGAGTCTAAAAAGCACTTTAATCGTTTTCCAATCCCATAACTCTGCCTCTCTACCTCTGTTTTGAAGAGCATATAATGCTTTCCACCCTCCTAAGATTCTCTTCTTTTAGCAGTCCTCCCAATTAAGTTTGTTGTTGAAATCAATCTCGAGGTATTTGTACTCATTTACTTCTTCAATATTGTTGCCTTCAAAGAATAACGTACGCTAACTCTGTATCCTTTTCTTAGAGAAAATCATTATCTTGGTCTTGCTAATATTGACTTGCATCCCCACTGCTCTACAAAAATTCTTAAGGGAATATAGGTGTGTCTGCAATCAATGAGCCGATTTAGAAATCAATACAAGATCACCAGCATATAAAAGAAGCTTTATCACAAACTCCCCCAACTGAACACCATCACCACCTTGCAAATTTAGGCATTCTTCCAGTTTATCAATATATAAACCAAAAATAGTAGAGGATAGAGGGCAACCTTGCTTGACTCCAATGTCACTTCTAAAGCTTTCTGAAATACCCGTTGAGGTTCTAATTTTGACTTTCACCTCTTCATAAATTCTATGGACAACAGCTCTATAATGTAAAGGAATTTTAAGTTCTTCCATTCTACGCCACGACTTATCTCTAGGGAGTATGTCAAATGCCTTTTTTAAGTCAACAAAATAGTGAAATACTCCTTCTTTATCCCCCCAAACCTTTTCAATAGTGTGTCTCAACATGATGTCATGATGCACTATAGAATGCTTCGGCCTTAAACCCGCTTGTCCTTTTGCCCTCTTTTCTTTTACTTCTGTCCACTTACTGATTCTATTTTCTACCAAGTTGTCGAAAAGCTTTGCAAACAAAGAATTGATCATAATGGTTCTATAATTGGATGGATTATTAATGTCTCCATTTTTAAAAAGGGGTATTTCTAGGCTAGTTGTCCAGTCTCTTAGGAATCCTTGTTGAATGATGTTGTTGAATATTTCCATGATGTGCGATGCAAGAGTGTTCCTTCCCCATTTTAGATACTCTGCTTGAAGCTCAACCAAGTCTTTTGCCTTTCTTGTTTTCAGCTTCTTAATTCCAATCTCCACCTCCTATAATGTGAAGAGCTTTGTAGTTGTGTTGAGCCCCGGGGGAGGCTCAACCTCTGATTCTTTCTCATAGAGTTGTCTTGCATTTTCAAACCATTGATTGGTTGTAATATTATTTTTGATTTGCTTCTTCCTTGGTTGAAGTTCTTGCTAGAAAATCTTTGGGTTATTCTTGCCTAGATATATTAACTCTTCTCGCCTTGTTTGCATGAACTCATGTTTTTTCCTTTTAAGTATATGCTTATATAAATTTACATTAATCTTCCCCTTGTTTGTCTTTTTCAAGGTTCCCCTTGCCATTTTTCATTCCTCATCAAACCGAGCATTTACAGGAAAACAATTTAATTCTTATTTCCTATTTTTTGCTCTTTTGCACTTATCAAGTGCCCTTTGAATTATATTTGTTAACTCATGAATGTTGAAGCTTTGGAAACCAGTTTTCTCTTTCTAAATTAATCTCTCTAGCATTGTCTTGAATATAATACAATTTTCTTGTATTAGAAGAATTTTGCCCCTTGGTAGTGATTAGCGAGAGCATTGGGTTTTTCTCTTATGCTTCCTTTCTTCTACCCATGATAACTTCATATAAATTGGGTCATGGTATGATTTTATGTCCCAATTATGCTCTCCAATTTTAACTTCATCTATCTTTCTATAAAGCTTTGTGAACAAATCACATAATCAACGACATTCACCCCATTGTATGTGTTGCAAGTGAAGTTCCCAGATCTTTTCCATCTGTCCAAGCCATTGCAAATAATTAAGTTGAAAGCCCCACACAGTGTAAGCAATTCCTCTAAAAAATGATTGCTAACTTTTTCATCTTTTGAACATCTCACCCGTTGGGGATTCTCCTCATCAGTGAGCCAAATAGGATTAGGATCCTTTTTGCAACAAAGAATACTAGCTTGTTGATTTGTTTGTTCTAGCATACAATTCACCCACTAAAATCACTTCTCCCTATCTTGCTTTAAAGATGCATACATATCCTTGTTGTCTAGCCCCTTATTTTTGTAAGTTTTTGAGACTTGAGGGGCAAAATAGCATGCCACAATTCTTATGTGACTCTCATTCTCTGATATTTTGAATCATAAATATCGTTTATTTTCATCTTCTTTCATCATCTGAATGTGATGACCTTCCTTTTCTTTCACTAAATCTAGTATTCCCCCATACCCTTTGCCATTTTCTGCTACCTTGTTTTTTTCTACGAGTGGGAACACTGCAAATGTATTCCAAACATTAAAATTTCTGAGGTCGGAGTTGGTGATGAGACTTGCTTTCATATTACTTGTATCTTTCTACACTACGAGCATATGGATGATGTCTCCAGATATTTGAACAACACGAGTATGATTACTCGATTCCAAACACAAAAACTATAGAGTATTGCAGTTTGATTCCAAACACCAAAATTACAGAGGCCGAAGTTGGTGATGGGACTTGCTTTCATATTACTTGTATCCTCCTACACTACGGGCAGGTGATGCCTCGAGAGATTTGAACAACATGGGTGGGATTACACGATTCCAAACACCAAAACTCCAAAGTTTGAAGTTGGTTATGGGACTTGCTTTCATATTACTTGTATCCTCCCACACTATGGGTGTATGGGTGATGCCTCTAGAGATTTGAACAACATGGGTGGGATTACTCAATTCCAAACACCGAAATTCCAAAGGCCAGAGTTGGTGATGGGACTTGCTTTCATATTACTTGTATCCTCCTACACTACGAGCGGGTGATGCCTCCAGATATTCCTACACTACGGGTGTATAGGTGATGCTTCCAAAGATTTGAACACTAGTAGGACTAATCAAAATAGATTCCAAACACCAAAATTCCAGGGGTTGGAGTTGGTGATGAGACTTGCTTTCAAATTGTTTGTATCCTCCTACACTACAAGCATATGGGTGATGCCTCCAAAGATTTGAACACAGGTGGGACAGCTGCAAATCGATTCCAAACACCAAAACTAGAGAGGTTAGAATTGGTGATGGGACTTGCTTTCATATTGCTTATATCCTCATGTACTATAGACTTTTTGGAATTTGATTATATGTTTTTAATAATTATTCCAGATAGATTTCCCCTAAATAAAAGTTAGATGTTGATTTGCTTTTCTTTTTTAATGTTATATGAGATAGTTAGAAAAAAAAATGGTATTATTAATGTTTTTAATTATTAAATTAAGATATTATATTAAGATTATATATCTTAATTGATCTTTTTATTATTTGATAATTAGTTTAAATTTTCTCATTGTTTGTGTATTATATTTTTTTTGGCCAACTTTAATAGAATGATCAAAGTCTTTCACTTACCAATGTTGTTATTGATTTTTTTTACTAAATCTTCAAAAATAAGAAAATGAATTCTTCAATCTTTACACACTTCTACCTTCATTGACTTGCATCATCAAAGAAAGCCCAAGATCTAGATTTATCTACCTTTAACTTTCCTATTTTTTTTGTTTTTTCAAATTTTGACATTATTCAATCTTTTTTATACTTATTAAGTTTAAATTATTATTAATTATTGAAATACATTTTCTTAAAATTTGTATGTTTTTACCTATCTATATAACCCATAACACTACTACTTACGATTTCTTCTTAAACCAATTATTTGTGAATTCCAATAATATACCTTCCCTCCACTTACCATTTCCTTATATCATTGTCACTATAAATTCTCACATTTCCTTTGTTAACTGTCACCATAAATTCTCATATTTCGTTTGTTAATTCACATTGAACTAGCTTAAGATTCATGTCTTCACCGTTACGATTTTAATATAGATGTTTTTAAAAGGATAGGAACTTTTCTTAATCTCATAGAGTAAGGAACTTTTTCAAGACTTTGTGTATGTGTAGATAAATAATAAAGTAATTGAATTAAGATTATTAAGCCATTGATACCAAGAATTTGAATCTGAATGTTTCACTATTATATTGAGAGGTATGAGCTTTTCTTTATAACTAGTGGAGTATATATCTTAAAAAAACATAAATTTGTTGAATATATTATTGAATAGCAAGGATTACATGAACATTTTTATTAGAATTCATGACTTTAATTTGTTTCTTTTTTATAATAATTCTAAATATTTAATAAATATGTAATAATTAATATATGTTCTCAAATTTAAAAAAAAAATGTAGTTTGTTTTCTTTCTCTAGGTTTAAAAAAATTGTAGTTTATTTTCTAAGAAAACAATGTATTCAAAACTTTGCAAGTTGAAGAGCATATTATTCTTAATGATATATTAAACAATTAAGAATTGTCCAATAGAAAATTTTTGAAATGACATGCAATATGTATTTAATGTTTTATCAAAATTTCAACTATAGAAAGTCTAGAAGTATTTATATAAAGTTTAAAAGCTTTCTGAATATCATTTGAAGTGGCTAGTGGAGTAACAAAAAATTTGTGCTTTATTTCTTTAAATTCCCCATTCTACACACTATTCTAGTTAAAATTAACTTGGTTGTGGTTTAGTGAATTGAGTGTCTAAGCAACATGGGAAAATTGTGCAATGAATTTTCTTAAGTAATTGGTCGTTCATGTGAAGCTTTAAGGATTATGAGTGTTTTTCAGTGGTGTCTAGTAGATAATTGATGAAATATTTTTCCAATTTATGTCAATTCCATCCCAATTCACATATAATCCAAGATAAATGAGCTCTATTTGTGCAAGTGTACTTATTTATTCTATTTCCATCATTGATGATTGATGGCATGCTTATAGATTCTCCACAAAATTGTAGATATTCTTCTTTGAAACCCTAACACTTTAATGGTCCTTTCTTTGATATTTTTTCATTCCTTCAACTGCTTTTGTTAGCTTATTTTCACTTTGTATGGGACAATTCTCCTAATACATGCTTTTAGCTGTATAATTTAGTTTTGCACTTTTCCTAGATTCTTGTATTGTGGTAACCGAAATCCCTTCTTTTTCAAACTATTCTTATAATTCTTATTTTATGTCTTATCTAACTCAGGTATATCCTTTGACTACTTGTAGCAATACTTAGCCTTTTGGATAATGTCTTCAAGTGTCCAAGTTTCATCAAATATAATTCCATTCTAATAAGATTGTGGCATTCCACTAAAAAAGCACTTAATTTTTACTTTCTCATCCTTGGTATATGGTAAATATATTAACAACTATAGAAACCTATTAGCATAGTCATGCATGGTTAGTTGCCCCATATTCAATTCATGGAACTCAATTTTACCATCATAATACCTTTTAGAAAGATACTTTCTCCTAGAGTATTTTTCAAATTGTGGAAATTATACGAACAATATGTATATCATGGATTCAATCTGATCTAACAATTTACTAAAGTTAGATATTGAATTTCTTCTACAAATCAATTGTGGAAATTAAAACACAATTTCCAATCACATGAAGCAAAGAAGAATCAATCAAACCACAACACAGCTAATTTCTTGGGGAAAGATTGCTACTCAAAACCCCTCTATCACATATTGTATATTCCACAAGGAATCATGAAACAATTACAATGCACTCTTCTCACAAGAGTCTCTTGCAATCTGCATATCATCTCACACTGATCCAGACAAAATCGGGCAAACACTTAGCCAATTCTCAACCTATCTTCAGCCTACCTTGCTCACGCAATTCTTGATGAATGCAATCCCTATTCTTTAGGAATTTCACCCTTCCTCAACTGCGCTGAGTATCATGGGAATCCTATGTTGTTTTAATTGCATATAGACAGTCTGCTAATAACACAACTGATAGTTAACTCCCCTTTAACCTTTGTCTCAACTGGGTCTCCACTAGAAGTGACATGCATGTAGATAATAATAGTAAATCATCAGTTGCATGTTAGATCACTGATTGTGAATTAAATAATAGTTAATTCACTTGATCTCTCACTAGTGCAACAAACAGTTACAACTAGCTCAACTAACTTTAACTCAACAAATTGAGTTAACTGATTACACATGCATTAAACTAATGCACCAGCTGCACTTCGAACTATGTTACAATTAGAATTACTCTGCATGCCTCACCAACTACCCTCAACTCGAAATTCATGAGCTAACTGAGTTATTCACAGTTAGTTAAATATTACAAGTGATTAGAGATAATATTATATTTTATTGTTCATTTTAATTAAAGGAAAAATAAAATAGACACTGCACCAAATTTAGCCAACACCGGTTGATCTGAAATTGTGAGAACAAAGTATTTCTTATACAGAGATTGACACTAGGGGGCTTTTACTGGTTATTTCACCTTTACTAGAAAGGATGAAACCAGAAGCTTCTGGCCCACAAACTGGCTCTGCCTAAAGAAATAAAATGTAAACACTGAAATAGATCCGATCAATGAAAGTATTTGTTTATGTGAAAAGTATTCATTAATCAAAATTTTATGTGTGAATAAGCAAGTTCAAGTATTCTTCAAATGAAGTAATGTGGTTTGAAGTGAAACTAATGAGTTATGTTCACTGTATAAGCCTGATTGGGAAGAGTGTACTTATGAAAAGTTACTGTTTAATGTAGCAGAATATGAAATATAACAACAAAAATGCACAGCATAACAGTAAGAATTTGTTTAAGTAGTTCACCCCTCTCTTGGGCTACCTCAGCTAGGTCCAAAAGCCTCTAATTAGGCTTTTCCCTCTTTCATTAATGCTCAAATTATGAATTACACTATGTAGAAAGCCTCAAAAGGAAAAATAAGCTGCAAATTCAGAAACAGAAGACTGAAATCAGTATAAATCGACTATTCATTCACCTCCAATGGATGAGTATAGTCCAACACAGCTGATCTTTCATTAGGCCCTGGTGGCTCCACAACTAAAATCGCTGGTAAAATCACTGTTAGAGTGCCCTGATGGCTCTGCAACCTGTCCCAACAGCTCCAGAATGCTTCGATACCCCAAAATCAAATTTTTTTTTGTCCCAAATGGACTTCCCTAGCCAAAGTTATGGCTAATTGAAGTTTGCCCAGTGTCACCTAGAAAAACTCCACTAAATGTGGAGAACTGGAGTTAACTCCAGTTAAAAATGGAAAAAAACGCCAAATTTGGCAGTGCGCTCCAATTTTATCAGGTGGTTAAATTTAATGCTAGGTGGACGTGGTCACATGCACCACCGTCCAACCCGCCTATTTAAACATTGTATCCAACCATTTGAAAACCGGAATTTAACTAACCGTGACACCAATCCATTCACATGTTAACGGTTGTAATAAATGTTTACATATGCGCCGTTTGGAATTTATGCCACGGTTCCGATGCCAGGGTTCCATGAGAAGGGGGTTGGTCCTTCGGGGCTGGCCCCATTTCGGGCCCGCCCAACCGAATTCAAACATTAAAATAAACATTCGCGCCATTGAATAACAAGAACTATTATGTGGCCCAGTGGTCAGTCTGTTGCGTTTGTGTTCGCCCGACCCGGTTTCAAATCCTGCCCATGACCAAACAAAATTTTTGAACGGCCAATTCAATCCACCTTGGGGCCACGTGGCGGCCTCCGGGCTGGCCACGTGGCGCCCTTTCATTGGTTTCCTATGAAATATTCCATAGAATATTCTGTAGAATATTTTTTTTTAATAAAATTTTTTGTAAAGTCAAATTTTGGCGATTTTTTAACTGAAATTGGCAAACTTCAAAGCTGAATATCTTCCTCATACGACATCGGTTTTCAGTGAAGTTCACGTCTACAAGATCGTTTTTCTGAGCCCTTTCCAGTCGATCTGGTTCGGACTAATTCTAAGAAAATTCATTTTTGAGAATTTTTCTACAAGAGACTTGATCTCCTAATCACTAGTGTAGGTGCTGCTTGGACCTCCTAGTCCCACACTAGTGTAGGTGATACTTGGACCTCTTGGTCCCACACTAATGTAGGTGCTGCTTGGACCCATTGGTCCCACACTTAGTGTAGGTGTTGTCATGTTGCTTTCAGATGCCAATTTCATTGTTTCTTGTTGCAAACTTCAACACTCCCTCTCAACAAGAAAGGAATGTCCTTACATGTGAAATTCACCTCTGGCATGCGACATGAAACTCTTGTATGCAACACTTCTCTAGTGTTTCTTGCACATGCAACTTTTGCATGTAACACTTCTTAAACTGAATAGCCTCCAAACAACTAAATCAGTATAATGCATCTGCCGTCAGAGTATTCTGATTGTTGCTACCTACTGAACATGTCTATTGGATTCTATGCTATGTTGGCATCTGCATCCATGCACTCTGCACTGCTGCCAACTCTAATCTGCGCTCTAGTATCTGACACTTT
This sequence comes from Pinus albicaulis, assembly GCA_034641835.2. NCBI lineage: Eukaryota > Viridiplantae > Streptophyta > Pinopsida > Pinales > Pinaceae > Pinus > Pinus albicaulis. The sequence goes on along the minus strand of CM076580.1, from coordinate 393,368,769 downwards.
TCACTCTAATTTTTGTCCTCCTGACATCTGATTGCATCAATTTAACTAATCATTCTACTGTTGTAATATGGGCTCCTCGTAGCCAGGTTCGATCCATGAGACACACCATCTTTAGGACCCTACCTAAATTTATTCTTGGAATTATTCTTGCACATCACCCCAGCTCACACTTGGAGGTATAGCTACATGTACTCCCTCTGCCCGTCTGGCTCAAAATTTCTTTGCTCGAGTGGTTTCTGCCACTCCATGATCCTCCGCATGTGGTTGCTCCACATCTTGAGGTTCATTCTTTGGAACCAATAGTTCCTCATCTGAATGCAAATCCATCTCCCTCTCAAGGGACAATTGCATGGCTTTCTCACACTTCCCAATGGTTGGAAGCTCTGTAGAAATCACATCTACATTAAGTTTATAGAGATTCTTAATATGAATCAAAATATTCTTGGCTTGTCCTATTGATTTTTGTCGAAGGAAAACTTTTCCTTCACTGAAAACAACATCATAGCCTCTATCCTCCAACATTGCAACTGAAACTAATTTTTTCTTCAAGCCTTGTACATGCATTACAATTTTTAATAAAAATGGTTTACCTGACTTTCTTTGGAAAGTAACTGTACCAATCCCAGTAGCACTATACCTTCCATTGTCACCCATTTCGATATGCATCTGGAGGTCCTTCTCCTCCAAGCTACTGAAAAGTTCTTTGTTTCTCTTCATGTGGAAGGATGCACCACTATCCAAGTACCACCCTAATCCCATCGCACTTGACACCATGCATGCGATCAACGAGAAGTCCAACTCAAATTGTGAGGCCAAAGCCTCACCAAATGCAGATCCTGAAGCCTTCTTGTTCTTCTTATTTTGTGGAAAATTAGTGGCATAATGTCCATGTTCATGACAGTGAAAACAGTTCACTCTGGACATGTCCCGCTCCTTGCCTTCTTCACCGGTCTCAGATTTGGAATAGAATTTCTTTCCCTTCTCCTTCTTCACCTTGGCAGCCAAAGCACAATCTTCTTCATCCTCATTCTTAGATGAAGATCCATCTCTGGTATTCCACCTGAATTCTCCTTGCACCAAATCAGACCAAAGTCGTTCCAAATCTGGCGGCTTTTCCCTTCCATTAACAAAGTCCTGATAACTATGCCAACTCTTGGGAAGTCCCAGAAGAGCTAGGCTCACCAATTCATCATATGTGACAATAATTACTACACTCCCAAGCTCATCCTGATATTGGACAAACTTGGTCAAGTATACTGGAATAGTGTCGTTTTTCTCCATTTTGATCTTCCTAAGTTTATCTTTCAGTGCCAATTTCCTATGATCACTCATGATCTGAAATAGATCTGTCAAAGCCTTCCACATTGAATATGGTGTCAATTTTCCATCGAAACTTGAGACAATGTGGTCTCGTACTCCCTCCAGTAAGATCCTCCTCGCCCTTGCAACTTTCTTTTTCCAAGCATCAAAATTTGCAGCATCTACTACAACAGGTTTAGGAACATCATTGTCAATGAATTCCTTCAATCCATTGTCCTCCAGTACTGCTTCCATCCTATCTTTCCAAGAAATATAGTTAGAGCTGCCCTCAAGTGCATACTCCAATCTCAAGCCATTGAAATCCATTTCGATCTTGAATCACCTGTCACACCAAGAATGTATTCTGCAAATTCGAATTCTATTCGGTCACAAACTCAACTCCTCCTCCACTATTGTGATTTCCTGTGCTCTGATACCATGTAGAAATTATAAAAAAAATATGTATATTATGGATTCAATCTGATCTAACAATATACTAAATCTAGATACTGAATCACTTCTACAAAGCAATTGCGGAAATTAAAACACAATCGCCAATCACATGAAGCAAAGAATAATCAATCAAACCACAACAAAGATAATTTCCTGAGGAAAGCTTGCTGCTCAAAACCCCTCTATCATATATTTTATATTCCACAAGGAATCATGAAACAATTACATTGCACTCTTCTCATAAGAGTCTCTTGCAATTTTCCTATCGTCTCACACTGATCCAGAAAAAATCAGGCCAACACTTAGCCAATTCTCAGCATGTCTTCAACCTGACTTGCTCACGCAATTCTTGATGAATGCAATCCCTATTATTTAGGAATTTTAGCCTTCCTCAACTGCGTTGAGTATCATGGGCATCTTGTGGTGTTTTAACCGCATATAGGTAGTCTGCTAATAACACAAGTGATAGTTAACTTCCCTTTAACCTTTGTCTCAACTGGGTCTCCACTGGAACTGACATGCATGCAACTAATAATAGTAAATCATCCGTTTCATGTTAGATCACTGATTGTGAATTAAATAATATTTAATTCACTTAATCTCTCACTAGTGCAACAAACAGTTACAACTAGCTCAACTAAATTTAACTCAACAAACTCAGTTAACTGATTACACATGCATTAAACTAATGCATCAACTGCACTTCGAACTCTGTTACAACTAGAATTACTCTGCATGCCTCACCAACTACCCTCAACTTGAAATTCATGAGCTAACTGGGTTTATCACACTCAGTTAACTATTACAAGTGATTATGAGATAAGATTACATTTTATTGTCCATTTTAATTAAGGGAAAATTAAAATAGACACTTCACCAAATTTAGCCCACACTAGTGTAGGTGCTGCTTGGACCTCTTGGTCCCACATTGGTGTAGGTGCTGCTTGGACCCATTGGTCCCACACTTAGTGTAGGTGCTGCTTGGACCCATTGGTCCCACACTTAGTGTAGGTGTTTTCATGTTTATTTTGGATGCCAATTTCACTATTTCTTGTTGCAAACTTCAACAAAAATTACCTCCATGTGATCTTTTCTCTCATTGATTTCTCTCATTTTCTTAAAATATTTTGACTAACTAAAAGCTCTGCCATTCATATTGAATATACCCACCCTCACTTTCATGTTTTCCTACTTGTGTACCCATAAATACTTCTTTAGTTCTAATAGTGATGGTTTTTCTTCCTCACCCTTCTTCCTTCACCTTGCCATCAAAGTGTAACATCCTTATCTTGATTGTGACAACCCAGGGCCAAATTTCCCCTTCAATATATATATATATATATATATATATATAAGGCCTGAGAATTGGGACACATATTCCAGAGTTTGAGGAAGGAGGTTGCTTGGGATTGGAAGGAAGCTTGACTTGATTCATGACAACCTCTAACAACCCCAGGTTAAAAGTTCATGTAATAAAGTTAATAAAGAAAAAAATAAGACCAAGGTCATGGGACACGTATTCCAAGCAGAATGTTGGGAAAAAAATCCTAGTTTGAGTGTTCATTTGGTTTATTATGGATAAGGGAAATTGGAAAAGACATTAGAAAAGGAAAAAAGGCATTAATTGACATTTTATTTATGAAATAAAGGAAATTAGGATTAAAGGAAGGTGAAAGGTCACGGTTTTCATGTGAGGAGGAAAATGAAGGAAAAATAATGTAAAATGAAGAAAATAGAGGCCACAATGATAAAAAAGACTTTTGAGGATCAATTCACAGCTTTAGTTAGTTTAACCTTTTGTGAGTTCAGTTTTGGAGCTATCTCTCTATTCTCTCTACTCTCTCATATTCTTGCACACTTAGAGCATTCTGGGAGCACTCTATCATCGAGGAAAGGAAGGAAAAGGAAGGACAAGAAAGAAAAGGGAAGAAAATATCAAGCAAGGAAGAGTTGGATCAAGTGACTACAATGAGATTACTTGCAAGTATCAAGTTGCATGTATGATTTCCTTGCTAGTTTTGGCATGCATGGTATATACATGTGTGTATTTGGTTATCTTATTGTCATTGACATGGGTTTTTCCAAGTGTGATAGTGGTTTTCAGCCTTGCCTTGCTGTTTATAGATAGCCATGGTGTGATGGGGTTATTTTTCTTGGTTGAGCTGGATTTCCAGATGGTTTCAAAACTGAGTGGGGTGGTCTCAGGAAAATTCCCAAGGGCCTAGGAATCCCTTGACCGGTAAATGGAAAGATACCCGATAACACCTAAGGATGGAGTCAGAAAAATTCCTCACAGTTTAGGTGGAGAAATTTGGAGGCATCCATGCTTTTCTAGGGCCTAGTGATCCCTTGACCGGTATATGGCATGATTACAGTAAAACATGTAGTATATGATTATTGTTTGGCCTAGGAATCCCTTGAATGGTAATGGCGGGATACACGGTAAGGCTTGAGGAAGCCTTGGTTGGTTTTGTTGTGAGTCCCACATTCATGCTTGGAATATGGCACATGTGTGATTAGTTGAAAGAAATATTTGGTTCAGCCCAATCTATGGTCGGGTAGTACGTAGAAGTCCCTAACTTGGTTGCATTTTTCACATGTAAATTTGTTTGTTATTACGTGTAAATTTCTTTGTTATTATTTGATTATAATGGTTGTCCATACATAATAGATGATGATGTAGTTATTATGAGAGGGCATTAGACCTTCTTGATGACTCTTAGATAAGCATAAGATCCCTATGTCCATATCTGTTATTATGACCTGTAGATTACATGTTCATGATGTGTTTGGAAAAATGTCTTTCATGGTTAGGATGATTCAGGTCAGGTCCTTGTTCAAGTTTTGTATTAGAGGCCTTGTCTTCTTGTTATTTATCATTTATAAGAATTTCATCAAGTTATAGGAAAAGGCTTGAGTCCTAGCCCTGAAAAGGTGGCTCACACTTCAGAGTCATTGGCATAGAACTTCCTAGAAATTTTTGTAGTCACATGGATTCCCTTGTTATGGGAGTGAATGGATGGTTACAGTCGCATGGAGGGTTTTTCATGGGAGCGACTGGGGGTCTAGTTCATTTAAAGAACATGTTAATTCAGGGTTCGAGCACCTAGAGTGGTTGGTTAGCACTTGGGGGTCCTGTAGCTCTTGAGGAAGGTTAGTTTGGTTTCAGTTTGTCGATTACACTTCCTTAAATATGCTTGGGAGTTTGAATAATATCATAGTAACTCTTTGTCACATGTTTAACCTTGTGGACCAATTAGCTTGGGTATATGTGGGAGGAGGGCATTACATAGTGGTATCAGAGCATGGTTCACCCCTTGTATTGGATAGGTGGAATGTTTTTGTCGTGCATACATGTTGGTTGCACATGCATTCATTGTGCTTGTGGTCTATGTGTTTGTTATGTATGCATGGTAGTAGCCATTGTTCCAGGTGTGTTGTCATGTGGAAGTTGATGATGTTGTTGTTGGGATGTGTTTGTTGTGAATGTATGTCAGTTGTATATGTATTTTTTATGCATGTCATTGCCTATGGATGATTATACATGTAGTGTTATGGTTATGATTTTCATGCATAAGGTTCTGGTATGTAGTTGGTATTGCCATGCATGATAACTGGATGATGACTGAGATGATGTTGATATATTGATTATGATTATGATTATACGTGTATCATGATAATATGGCTGATATTGTAGACAAGATATCCTCCCTTGAACTATATTGAGGTATGTTGGTTATGTTTATATTTTGGTTTAGCTGACATGTATACTTACAGGAAGAAGAGCAAGATGACTAGCAAGATGGCATACTATAGTTCATGAGACTCTCCCTACAGATAAGATGAACAACATGGTGATGAGTGCTCCCCTCACATAATAGACACATTGAAAAGTTTTAAGGAAGAGATAAGAAGTTGTGAAGTAGATAATGACAGAATCATTCAATCACAAGAGAGACTTGATAGGGCACAGGAGAAAAAGAAAAGGTTAATGCAGTCATCCTTCATAGCTTGTTAGAATCGTAGAGACAGGGACCGCTTATGATCATTCATGGATAAGAGGATAGGACTAATGGAGTGTATGGTATCATATCTCATGGTGGGCATGGGTCGTACAGAGATGACACAATCAGAGATGGTGAATTCTTAGATACACCTGATAGGAGAGGTAGTGGACATGGGCACTATTCTAGTTCTGGTTCAGACATGTATCATGGTCATCATTGCTATCATCCTTACAAGAGGAGTGACAAGGGATATTTTCCAGATGAATTGAAGAAAGCAAAGCCACTTATGTTTGATGGAGAAGTGAAGAAGTCACCAGATGCAGAAGCTTGGCTGCTTGGGATGAATAATTTCTTCAGATTGCATGATTATTTGGATAATATGAAGGCAAAAATAGCTACCTTCAGTTTTAAAGATACAACATATATTTGGTGGGAAGTTGTGAAGAATGTTAGAGGCATTTGGGAAGAGGAGTTGACTTGGAGGGAGTTTGAAATACTTTTCAATAAGAAGTATCTATCGAAGAGATACTATGATGACAAGGAAAAACAATTCTATGAGTTGAAGATGTGATCCATGATTGATGAGGAGTATACTAGCAGATTCTTGGAGTTGTTGAGGTATGTTCCTTATCTTAAAGGGGAGAAAAATAATATTCAAAGATTCATCAGTGTGTTTTCTATAGCGTTCAAAGACAAGATCGAGTTTGATGAACCTAGATCATTGGAGGAAGCCATCAGAAAGTTGAAACACTGTTATGAGAAATCGAAGCATAAGGTAGAGTCTCAACAAGGTTGGAAAAGGAAAGAAAATACTAAAGGAAAATGGAAACTGAAGAAAAAAAGACCTAAAGATGCAAGTGAGAAGAAGAATGTGGTTCCTTGCAAGAAGTTCAATGTAGTTGGACAGGGACACGGGTCAAAATATGGAGGGCACTAAAACAAAGGTGAGGGTAAAGGATAATTGTAGTGTTGGATATGTGGCAAGGAGGATCTCAAGAAGGATTTTCCATCGTATTAGAGTGGCAAGCCTCAGATCTATAGTGCATAGTAAGTGCAGATAGTTGGGGATGTTGGGAAGAGCATTCCTTAGATCTATGCAACTTTTGATAACAAGGAGGAGGATCACCAAGCATCTATTATCGAGATGGACGGTAAGTATTTTGATCAAGTTGTTTATATTTTGATCAACCTTGGATCTAATTATAGTTATGTTAGCCCTGAATTGGGGGATAAGTTTTGTTTGAGAAAATAAGTGCATGAAAAATCTTGGCTAGTGCAGTTGGCTATAGATACAAACAAAAGAGTTCATCATTGGTTAAGGTCTTTTTCATTTGAGTTAAACAGATCAATGCATTTGAATGTACTTCCATTGGGATCCTATAATATGCTATTTGGTATGGATTGGTTGTATATTCACATGACTAAGGTGGATTTTTATGAGAAGGATATCCAATGTTTGGATGACAATGGAGAACAAATAATCTTATAGGGTAAGAAAAAGGCAACATTAGTTAGAATGGTGACAGTTATGCAGGCAAAGCACAGTCGCAGGAAATGGTGTGTGCTATTTTTAGTGCATATTTCTAGTGGTAAATGTAAGGATGTTGAGGATGATGAGGCCTTGAGTAGGTACCTGGTTTTACAACAGTTTCAGGATGTATTCTCCACAAATATTTCAATTTTTTCTGCCTCATAGGGAAGTGAAATTTTCTATTGAGTTGGTACTAAGGGAAGCACCAACATCAAAGGAACCTTATAGGATGAGCACTATAGTGTTAGTGGAATTGAAGTTGTAGCTGAATGAAGTGCTTGACAAGGGATACATTAGGCCAAGTGTGTTGCCATGGGGTGCACCGATATTGTTTATGAAGAAGAAGGATGGTACTCTTAGGTTCTGCATTGAATACATGTAGCTGAACAAGGTAACCATCAAGAACACGTATATGTTTTCAAGGATCGATGAATTATTTGATCAACTGAAGGGAGAAACAATGTTCTCGGAGATTGATATGAGATCAGGATACCGTCAAGTACACATCAAAGAAGAGGACATCTACAAGATTGTTTTCCAGACTAGGTATGGGCATTATGAGTTTGTTGTAGTTCCATTTGGTTTGACTAATGCTCCAACAACTTTTATGTGCTTGATGAGTAATGTGTTGCGTCCTTATCAGGATAATTTCATTATTGTATTCATTGGTGATATATTGATATATTCTAAGAATGAGGAAGATCATGTTGAACACTTAGCATCAGTATTGAGATTGATAAGAGAGAATAAATTGTATGCCAAAATTAGTAAATGCATTTTTTTTCAGGCAGAGGTAAATTAATTGGGCCATGTTATCTCCAAGGAAGGCATAACAATGGACCCGAAAAAGATAATGGCTATCATGAAGTGGGAAGATCCTAGTGATTTGGATGAGGTAAGGTCATTTATGGGGTTGGAAGGTTAGTATAGGAGGCTCATCAGGAACTTCTTGCGGATTTCCTATCCTATCACATCATTGCAGAGGAAAGAAATGAAATTTGAATGGGTAGAGGAATGTACAACAATTTTTAAGTAGTTGAATCAATTGTTGACAAAATTTCAAGTTCTTAAGATTACATATCCAGATAAATATTTTGTGGTGTGTACAGATGCTTTTAGGAGAGGTTTTGGTGGATTCCTTATGCAGGAGGGACAGGTGGTTTGTTACGAATCAAGGAAACTAAATGAGCATGAGCAAAATTATGTGACACACGATCTTGAGTTGGAAATAATTATCCATTCATTTAAGATGTGGAGATATTATCTTCTTGGTAGGAGGCTTATATTGATGGGTGAACACAGTGGATTGAGGTGCTTGTTTAATCATTCAAATATGAATGCCATGAAAGCTATATGGTTGGGCACGATTAGTGAGTTTGACTTTGAGATCGGGTATATTAAGGGTAAAGAGAGCAGGGTTGCAGATTCTCTTAGCAGAAGAGTACAAGTAAATCACATAGCAGCTATGAGTTCATATGGTACAAATTTACAAGATCATATTGTTAATTTTGGACAACTAGGTCCAAAATCCATGTTGTGATGCTCAGATGAAGAAGTCAATATTTTTATTAGACTCCTCTTTCAGAGAGTTGCAAGATCGATCTAAAGCTATTCTTGATCTGATGAGTAGAAAATTTATTTTGAATTTATTCAAAATATGTGCAGGTCAGCCTGAAGGTTTTGTGCCCCAGTAGTTGTGTCACACACCCTCATTGATGGATATAAATTGGTCAATGTTGGAGTACATTTTCACTCATCTCATCCTCACACATTTCCCTCTCCACATTTGATTGGTTCGATCACCTTGGATGCTCTTCTCTTCACATGTGGGAAAATTCCAACATGTAGCTTTTTTCTGTTTTCGGCCTAGGGTTTCTGCAGCAGCGTTGAATTTGGTCAATGCAAGGTCAAATTGACCTGAAACCTTTCCTTCAATTTGCTCAATCTACATTTTTTGGCACTATTCTCGAGGATGGACATTGACTTTGACTTGGTTTCATTGACCTAGCTGCTGCTGTTGTTTGCGTTGACCGTTGACTAACATTGTTGACTTTTGGTTGACTGTTTTGGCTGTCCTAGAGGGTTGTGTGACACTTCTGGTTGGTTGACCATATTGAGACTTTTCTGGTTGAAGCATCCTGCTGACCGCCGTAACGCACAAACACACCTATATATTTTGGCTTGTCTTCTGTCGATCTACTGGTATGTTCTATCAACATTTTACTTTATTTTTTATGTGATTGCTGACTAATATTGGGATAAAAAGTAAAGTTGCATCAAGCATAGAACATCTACAAAAATTTACATGGAATTAGAGCCGAGGTGAAGACAAAGCCCTAGTTTGTAGCAATCACCGAAGAAGAGCATGGTTTCCTCTAACTACAATGGCTTTAAGGATAATGACAAATTAACTGGGAAGGATGACTTCCATTCTTGGAAGATGACATTGGATCTTATGTTGGAAGACCAAGATGTCATGGACTATGTGCAGGGTAAAATTCAGGAACCTCCATTACTATAATTGCTACTGCCAAAACAAAATAAAAGAAGGGAGAAATCAAATTGAAGCTGATGATCAGGGACTCAATTCATAAGAGTCTTGTTGCCTACATCTCTGAGCTAGGAACATCCAAGGAGATGTATGATAAGTTGGTTAACATGTTCAAGGCCAACAATTTGAATCGAGTCCTAGTCTTCAAGAACTAATTTAATAATCCAAAGTAAGGTAGGGATGAGTCTGTTCAATCATATTTTCTGAAGCTGACCGAGATCAGGAATAATCTGATGGCTATTGGGGAGACTATAGCTAATCGAGAGATGGTTCTCACCACACTTGGAGGTCTCTCATCCGAATGGCATGTATTCAACACTACCATTCTCAATAAAAATGTGATACTTGATTTTGACGAAGTACTATCGAGATGCGTACAAGAAGAGACAAGGATGAAGGAATATGAAAATGAAGGAAATGCCGCCTTCGCTTCTCATACTAAGAAGAAGAAATTTGGTGGTCTAAGGAACAAAGGAAGAGTAGGGGCCCAAGGAAAGAAAGTCAAGTGTTACAATTGTCACAAGCTAGGTCAATATGCTAGAGAATTCCCTTTCAAGAAGGATTCTCCTGATGATGATGAAAACAACAACAACTGGAGGAATTGCATTCAAAGGAACAACAGGTTTAAGGGAAAGAGGAAGGCTTTCTTCAGCAGAAATGGTCAACCTTTCAAAAGGTCGAGAAATCCATGTATGAGGAATCAAATGTTGTTGATAAAAGAAATGAATTCACTCTTGTATCTGCCCTCTCTCCTACATCTCCACCCGACACTATGGATGCCTGGTTGATAGATAGTGGTGCCTCAAGGCACATCATTAGGTTCAAGGAAGCACTTTATACTAATCTGGAAATTATCCTTGGAGATAATGCCACATATCCCGTGAAAAAGACAGGGACTGTGACCCTCCACTTGTCTCAAGGTTAAGTCCTCCGCTTGTAGGATGTACTCTATGTACCTGATTTGAAGAAGAACCTTGTGTATATTTCAACCATGGAAGACAAAGGTTTCAATGTGGCATTCATTGATGGGAAGGTGTGTATTTTGAAGAAGAGTTTCAAGGAAGCTATCACGATTGGGTTTAGAGTTGATACACTCTACCAAGTTAGAGGAAGTCCATTAGGAGCGATGACGTGTGATACTATCCGACAGATGGAACTATGACACCGGAGGTTTGGACACCTTCCCTACAAAGCCCTTCCCGAAGCAAGGAAGGTGGTGACAAGGGTGCCCAAGTTCTTAAATAATCATGAAGGTGTATGTTAGGGTTGTGCCGAAGGTAAGCATACAAGGGGACCTTTCCCCTCAAGTGTCACAAAGACATCTAATGTCTTGAAATTGATACATTCTGATTTGTCTGGTATGTTTCTCGTGACATCCTTGGGAGGATGTTCTTATTATATAGCGTTCATAGATGACTTCTCTCACAAAACCTGGATATACTTCTTGAAAAATAAGGATGAGGCTTTCATGTGGTTCCATACCTTCAAAGCCTTGGTGGAAAATCTGATAGGGAATAAGATCAAGATATTGAGGACTAATAATGGCATTGAATATGAGATGAATGAGTTCAATAAATTTTGTGGAGAAGCTAGCGTCAATAGGGAGACCACAACTGTCTATACTCCCGAGCAGAATGACGTTGCTGAATGAAAGAATAGGACCATTGTGGAAGTTGCCTGTGCCATGCTATGTGATCAAGGTCTACCAAAGTTTTTGTGGGGAAAATCTACGAACACTGCTATGTACATACAAAACTAATGCCCGCATTCTGCTCTAGAATCCAAAACTCCTGAAGAGGTTTTCTCTGGTAAGAAACCTAACATCTCACATTTTATAGTTTTTGGATGTCCTATTTATTTTGATGTGCCGAAAGAGAAGAGGAGAAAGCTGGATGCTTCTAGGAAGAAGGGAATGCTTGTGGGCTACAACGAAACTTCGAAGGCCTATAGAGTCTATGTTCCTGGTCAAAGGGAAGTGGAGATATGCCACGATGTCACCTTTGACGAAGATGCTTCCCTGAGGAATGTAGTCAATCTTCTGAGATTTGAGGAAGATCATGAGGCGAGGCCTGGAAATCAAGAAGAACCGAAGGATGAGACAATGCCCGATGTTGAAGGACCGATGGGCCCAATTGATCCACCTCCTTCCATGAGGAAGAGACCATCATAACTCAAGGACACTCTAGAGGATGCTGAGGGACATATGGACCCAACAAGGACATTCCGTGAAAGCAAGAAGCAGAATAGATACCAACGGTATCTAGCAGCCATGAGTACTATTGTACAATCCGAGCCTAGATCTTTTTAGGAAGCCATAAAGCATCAAGTCTGGAAGGATGTTATGCACAAAGAGTATGAATCCATAATGAAGAATGATGTATGGGATGTGGTTCCAGGACCGGATGACAAAGAAATTGTCACCTCAAAATGGCTCTACAAGATCAAGCATGGATCTGATGGAAGTGCTGAAAATTTCAAGGCAAGATTCATTGCCCATGGCTTCTCTCAAAAATAAGGCGTAGATTATAATGATATATTTGCACCTGTGGCCCGATATACCACCATCCGATCTATCGTAGCCCTTGCTGCTATGCAAGGATGGAGTCTTCATCATATGGATGTGAAGACCACATTTCTTCATGGTGCGATAAAGGAAGAGGTGTATGTGGAGCAACCTCTGGGGTTCGAAGTCCAGGATCGGGACACCCATGTCTTCAGGTTGAAGAAAGCCCTCTATGGGTTGAAGTAAGCACCCAGAGCTTGGTACAAGAGGATAGATAACTACTTGATGAAGCTGGGCTTCACTCATAGTAATGTTGATCCAAACCTTTACTTCAAGGTTGATATAGAAAATCCTCTCATTCTGGTGTTGTATGTGGACAACCTCTTCCTGACAGGTGTTGACCCTCTCATTCATTAGTGCAAGAGGGAGCTCGTTGATAAGTTCAAGATGAAGGACCTAGGACAAATGCATTACTTCATAGGCCTGGAGGTCTGGTAGAGACCTGGCGAGATTTTCCTTTCTGAAAGAAAATACATTGTGAAGCTTGTGGAAATATTTGGTATGGTGGACTATAAGTCCATGTCAACACCGATGGAGCTCAACTTTAAGAAGCTGAGTGGCAGTGCTGTTGGGTCCGTGCTAGAAAATCCTACCGAGTATCGTCAACTCATAGGGGCCCTAATGTTCTTAGTGAACACCCGTCTGGATGTATGTTTTGTAGTGAACACTTTGAGTCAACATATGGTTGAGCCTCATCACATTTACTGGGTTGGTGCCACGAATCTGTTGAGATATCTTCGGGGCATGATAAAACATGGGCTAAGATACATTGCTGAGATGGGCTGGCAGTGTGGTGGATTGTAAGAGCACATCGGGATGTTGCTTCACACTTGGTTCTGCTTCGATATTATGATGAGCAGGAAGCAGAAGTCGGTGGCTTTGATCACTATAGAGGCCGAATATATTGCAATGAGTATGGCTTGTTGTGAAGCAGTTTGGTTGTGAAATCTATTTAGTGAGTTGTTTGGGCATGTAATAAATATCACTGTGATACTCTATGATAACCAGAGTGGGATTCAGTTGTCCGAGAATCCCATGTTCCACGATTGATCCAAGCATATTGATATCAGGTACCAATTTATCCAGGATATGGTACAGCGAGGCGCCGTAAGGCTCGATCATATAGGAATTGATGAGCAGGTCGCATATATTCTCACAAAGCCCTTGGGAAGGTCAAGTTCCTAACCTTTTGTGAGAATCTTGGTATCATGGAATGATCCTATGTTGAGGGTCCTGTTGGACGATGAGCTCTTGGAGCTCTGGGGGGATTTGGGGATAACTTCTCGGAGCTATAAGTAACCACATAGCTAGTCTTGCTGAACATTGTTCGTGTGATTCTGCCCCACTGTTATGATGATTGAGTTGGTTCACCTCTCATGATATGTGCCCCGTATGCATCCTACCCATTGAGTTCAGGGCTCATGGGAAGTACCTCTCATTTGGCCAGTGAGGTGGGAAAAGCTAGAGACTAGTAGCAAAGACTGATGGACGCATCAGATATTTCCATACTCTCTATCGAGGATGGCACGGTACAACCACTTGATCTGGGATCAAGTATATTGAGGTTTTAGACCTCCAACTGACTTTGGGTTAGGTAAACCAACTTCGGGTTGGTATGAGACTCTTTGTGAGTCCTATAGAGGTTTCAGACCTCTAGGTTGAATCTGTTAGCCGGGAATGATGTCTTTGTGACTGACCCACTTCTATTCTGAAATAAAGAATCCAACAAAGTAAGTTATGGCGAGATGACGCATGATGTTTGGATTGCACAGGTGGATGGAGTTCTCTCTAGTTGAGAGGGAGTGTTAATTTTGGACAAATAGGTCCAAACTCCATGTTGTGATGCTCAGATGAAGATTCCAATATTTTTATTGGACTCCTATTTCAGAGAGGTGCAAGATCGATCTAAAGATGATCTTGATCCGATGAGAAAAAAATTTATTTTGAATTTATTCAAAATATGTGGAGGTCAGCCTGAAGGTTTTGTGCCCCAGTAGTTGTGTCACACACCCTCATTGATGGATATAAATTGATCAAAGTTGGAGGAAATTTTCCCTCATCTCATCCTCACACATTTCTGTCTCCTCATCTGATTGGTTCAATCACCTTGGAGGCTCTTCTCTTCACATGTGGGAAAATTTCAGCAAGCAGCTTTTTCTATTTTCGGCCTAGGATTTCTGCAGCAGCATTGACCAGCGTTAACTTTGGTCAACGCAAGGTCAAATTGACTTGAAACTCTCCCTTTCCTTCGATTTCCTCAATCTACATTTTTTGGCACTATTCCCGAGGTTGGACGTTGACTTTGACTTGGCTACGTTGACCTAGCTGCTGCTGCTGTTTGCATTGACTGTTGACTGACAACGTTGACTTTTGGTTGACTGTTTTGGCTGTCTTAGAGGGTTGTGTGACACTTCTGGTTGGCTGACCATATTGAGACTTTGTTGGTTGAAGCATCCTACTAACCTCCATAACACATAAACATGTAGATAAAGAAGTGTTCATCTACTGGTATGTTCTATCATCATTTTACTTTATAGTTTATGTGATTGCTGACTAATATTGGGATAAAAAGTAAAGTTGCATCAAGCATAGAACATCTACAAAAATTTACACATATCTTTCATGCAGGACAACAAGATGACATGTATAAGGAGCTTAGGCACAAGTTACAACAAGGTACAAGTGAGAAGGATGTGGAATATCCTCTCACAGTGAATGGTTTGGTCATATTTAGGGACAATATCTATGTGTTAGAAAATAGTGAGCTCAAGAAGCTTATCTTGAGGGAATTTCATTCTAGGCCATATTCAGGTCACCAGGGATATCATAAGACATTAAAAATGATGAAGAAGTTCTACTATTAGTCAACGGGTAAAAGCAGAGTGGAAGCATCCAGGTGGCTTATTAAAGTCGATTCTAATTTCGGAATGGAAATGGGAGGTTATTTCCATGGATTTCATTACAGGATTTTCGAGCACATATAGACAACATTTTTCATTCATGATCTTGGTGGACAGGTTGAAAAAGGTAGCACACTTCATTCTAGCGAAATCCACATATTTAGCTAGTGACGTAACACATGTCTTCATAAGAGATATAGTGATGTTGCATCGTGTATCAAAGAATATTGTGTCAGAAATGGATGCTAAGTTCACTTCTAGGTTTTGGAAAGAGTTATTTGCAGGTTTGGGTACAAATTTGGCCTTCAACACAACATATCATCCACATATAGATGGGCAGATAGAGAGGGTCAAGAGAATTATGGAGGACATGTTAAGAATGTATGTGATGCATCAACAATGGAAGTGGGAAGAGTATCTTCCACTGGTAAATTTTTCTTACAACAATGGGTATCAGGAGTCACTGAGGATGAGTCCGTTTGAGGCAATCTATGGGCGGAGTTGTAATACTCCCATCAGTTGGAGTGATCTAGTGAAAAAGGTCTTGATAGAACCAGACATGTTGGAAGAAATGGAGCAGGAAATGCCAGTAATCAAGAAGAATATAAAGGAAGAACAGGATAGGGAGAAGAGTTTTGCACAGCAGCATAGGGAATTTAAGGAGTTTCAGGTTGGGAAGCATGTGTACTTATGCATCAAGTCCAAGAAGGTCTCCTTGAGGATTGGGTCATGTGAAAAGTTGGCACCTCAGTATTGCGATCCTTTTGAGATACTTAAGAGGATTGGACCAGTGTCCTATCATCTTTCATTACCTCCAATAGTGAAAGTACATTATGTTTTCCATGTTTTATTGCTTAAAATATATGTGAAGGCTGTTGATCATGTTATTGATTGGTCTGTATTGTAGGTGGAACCAAAAAGAGAATTCCAGTTGGAACCTCAGTGCATTTTATAGAGAAAGATGCTCATGCTCTAGAACTGAGAAATCAAGTAGGTTAAAGTGCAGTGGAATCACTTTGGGCCTGATGAAGCTACATGGGAGATGGATGATCATATGTGAGTATTGTATCCTTCCTTGTTTGTCGGTTGAGGAAAAGTCATTTTTGTATGTGTATATATCAATATGGATGTAAATACATCCATGATTTTTTTAATAAAGCTCCAATAAGTGGTATGGTTGTTCTATTTTCATGTTTGTCATGTTGTTCATGCTTTTTAGCAGGTTGATCATTGTAAATACTGCATCGAGCCAAGTTATAAATATCCATGGGAAGTATATTTTGGTTCCAACAGTTTTTCTCGTTGTAGGTGTCATTGAACACCGAGGGCAGTGTTCCCCTAAGGGGGAGGGGTCAGTAATAGCCCAGGGTTAAAATTTCATGTAATAAAGTTAATAAAGGAAAAAATAAGACCAAGGTCATGGGACACATATTTCAAGGTTAAAGTTGGGCAAGACATCCTAGTGTCGGTGTTCATTTGGTTTATTATAGCTAAGGGAAATTGGCAAAGGCAATGACAAAGGCATTGGAAAAGGAAAAGAGGCATTAATTGGAATTTTATTTATGAAATGAAGGAAATTAGGAGAAAAGGAAGGTGAAAGGTCACATATTGCATGTGAGGAGGAAAATGAAGGAAAAATAATGTAAAATGAAGAAAATAAAGGCCTCAATGATGAAAATGCTTCTAAGGATCAGTTCATAGCTTTTGTGAGTTTAACCTTTTGTCGGTTCAGTTTTGGAGCCCTCTCTCTACTCTCTCCTACTCTTGAAAACTAAGAATATTCTTGGAGCACTATAGTATTAGAGAAAGGAAGGTAGAGGAAGGACATGAAAGCAAAGGGAAGCAAATACCAATCAAGGAAGGGTTGGATCAAGAATCTACAATGAGATTACTTGCAGGTATCAAGTTGCATATATGATTTCCTTGCTAGTTTTGGAATTCATATACACGTGTGTATTTGGTTCTTTTGCTGTCATTGGCATGGGTTTTACGAAGTGTGACAATGTTTTTAGCCTTTCCTTGTCATTTATGAATATCCATGGTGTGATGGGGTTCTTTTACTTGGTTGAGATGGATTTTCTGATGGTTTCGAAACTGAGTGGGGTGGTCTCAAGAAAATTCCAAAGGGCCTAGGAATCCCTTGATCAGAAAATGGTGTATACATGGTAAAGCCTAACAATGGATACAAAAAAATTCCTCATGGTTTAGGTGGAAAATTCTTGAGACATCCATGATTGTTTAGGGCCTAGTGATCCCTTGACCAGTATATGGAAGGATTGTGATAGATATTATATTAAGTGTTTATTTCCTGGCCTAGGAATCCCTTGACCGGTAATGGTGGGATACACGGTAAGAAAATATGTACAAATGAGGGTTCCAAGCTTAGGAATCCCATAATGTTAGGATACACGATAAAACCTAAGGAAACCCTAGTTGGTTTTGTTGTGAGTCCTACATTCATGCCTGGAATATGGAAAAGGGGTGATTGGCTGAAATAAATATTTAGTTCATTCCAATCTATGGTCGGGTGGTATGTGGAAGTACGTTACTTGGTTTCATTTTGCATATGTTAATAAGAGCTCTTTTCCTCTTCTGTATTATGTGTAAATGTGTTTGTTATTATGTGATTATAATGGTTGTTCTATCATTGTTGATATGTTGGTTATATGTTGGCTATAAGCATGGTTTATGACAGACTTGAGTGATGGATCTCATCATGTTTTGATTAGTTAATGAATGCATAATGAATGTATGACCTAATAGACGATATTGAAGCTATTTTGAGAGGGAATCAAACCTTCTCGATGAATCTTAGATAAGTATGATATCCCTATGTTTAGATCTATTGTTATGACCTGTAGATTACATGTTCATGATGTGTTTACATCATTCCTGTCATGGTTAGGATGAGTCAGGTCAGGTCCTATTCAAGTTTTGTATTGGAGGATTTGTATTCTTATTATTTTTCATCTCTAATAATTTCATCAAGTTCTGGGTAGAGGCCTTATTCCTAGCCTTGAAAAAGTAGCTCAAATTTCAGGTTTGCTAGCACATAACTTCTTGGAAAATTCTGTAGTCGCACGTATTCCCTTGTTATGGGAGTGACTTGAGGGTTATAGTCACTGGAGGGATTTTCATAGGAGCGACTGGGGGTCTAGTTCAGTTAAAGAGAAGTTTAACTCAGGGGTTGAGCACCAGCAGTGGTTGGTTAGCCCTGGGGGTCCTATATCTCATGAGGAAGGTCAGTTTGGTTTTGGTTTGTCGAATCCACTTCCTTAATTATACTTGGGAGGTTGAATCATATGATAGTAACCCTTTGTCACATGTTTACTCTTGTGGATTGATTAGCTTGGGTAAATGTGGGAGGAGGGTGTTACACAACCATTGAAGGTTGGCAGGATTGCCATAAATGGACCGGGATTGCAAATTAATTGAACAAGAAGGAAAGAATACAGAAACATGACTACCTTGGGTAATTTTAATTTCTACAACTAGGGTCAAATTCCTCATTGGACAAATCAGATGATTAAGACAATAATTTAATTAGATTCCTCATTTCAAGAGGATAAAAATCGTCCTATAAATCATCCTAGTTAGTTAAGCAGAAGTCAAGTTATGAATTATTTTATTATTTTATGGGTTGGCCTAACTGCATGTTGATTTGGTCAAAGCCCCAAGAAATCACTCACAAATTTATAAATAGAAGAGACCTCAAGCTCATTTGTACACTTTCTCAAGCAATCTATGATTTGCATCCATTGGCTTGTTTCTTCTATTTTCTGTCTTGGCTTGCACATGTATTTCAGGAGGAGCTCACGCAAAGGGTTGAGATCACTGATGTGATCACACATCTGATCTGGATATTCTGAAGTAGATTTGCGGGCAGGTAATGCAAAGGTAGCGACCCAGCTGAGTAGAGTCACGGGTTGGGTGTGTTATGCCTACAGCCAAGGACCCTAGAGTCGCTGACATAAATTTCTAAGGGCACGACCAAAGCCCTGAAGTCAGATCGGGTTGATATGAAGCAGATGCGTGAGCACATAGTGTCCTGGTAGTAGCCAAGAACCCCAGATCCCTAGGCATAGCATGTTAACATCGCGACCAAGAGATTTTTTGGGCAGATCAGATTTAGCTCACCTTTAGTTGTTTGGGAAGTGCCTCTAGACATCAATCGTTCAGTCATAGTTGCGTCAGAACATTCATTGACAATCTCCTAGATTCAGATCTAGGAATTCAGATTTGAAATCACTTGGTGATCTATCAAATTTGTGTTTTGGTATTATAGATCTGTTGATCTGTAGATCAGATCTTTTTATTTCCATTGCAAGATGTATCTACAGTCCTCATTCAGTATCAATTGTATTCATCAGCTTGCTACAACTAGTGTCAGTGCATTTCAGTTCTCAGATTCAGGTTCCTTCAAGTAGAAGTATGGTTATGATTTTATTGCATGTGTGCTAACTATTTTCTACATCGTAAAGTTATGTATCTATGGATCATTGTACTCTTGTTGCTGAATTATTTGATGAATATATAAGAAGAATAATTTGCAAGGGTTTTCCATGTAGTGGGTTTTGGCCTGGTCACAGACCAATCCTGGTGTCTCTATGTTTTCATGCTTCTCTTCCTTTGATATTTTACATTCCGCTGCTTAGATGATGGTATTTCTCTTTCTGCTTAGTTTCATATATTCTGATGGTTAATGATAAAGATCTGTATAATGGTATAATTATTTGGGGGTGAACTTAACATGTTATTGAAGAAATGTAACTATTAAAGTAAAGAACAATGCTTCTCTATGAAAAATTAACATCGTATTAGAGTTGGTTGAAGAAAAGCCATGGAGATCACCCCCAAGGAGACACTTTTATTGAAGCAAGCAGAGGATGGTAGATAATGGATAAGGGTTTGAGAGAAAACTTGGTTTATGGTAAAGTCTTGAGTTTTGGTTTATGAAACCCTCGCATATCCTTTGTAAAGATGCTCAAGTAATTGGGATCGATTTGATAGATGACTTGGTAATTGATAAAATTATTGATTGAAGGAAACATTGTTTTATGGCCTATGGATGGCTCTTGAAGGATGGTTCGAGAGGGAGAGGATCATCTCTCATTGACTATAAGTATTCCTTGACTTATGATCTTACTCTTGTTTACACTTATGGATATGATCTCTATGATTATTGTTTCTAGTCATTACTTCCCACATATATATTTGAGCACTTGGATGTTTCTAACCTCTGTGATGAGATGTGATGAGTGGATCCCTCTTGAAGATATTTGGAAATGCAGGAAATATGGCTAGATATATAAAAGGTAAAAATGGCTATATTTGGGAAAGGAAAAGTTGGCGAGATCTGGCAAAGGTAAATAGGCACTTGAGCACTACAAGCTACCTATGTGAAGGTGCACATGTAATATTGCTAGTTATGCATGGCATATTGTTTTAATGGAATGTTTCAGCTATAACATTGGATGGCTAGGTAAGCCCTATGGTATATTGAGAATGTCTACTTATAATACGGCTCATGCATGTATATAAGAGTGATTTGGATTTATGTTTCCTATGATGAAATGGTGCACCTTGTAGTGAATTTTTTGATCTTGATTCTGCAAGGCTACTTATTGCTAATCTAGGATATATTTGCATAGCTTGATGATTTTATAACATCTATTGTTTTTGAGATCCTGATTCTGACTCTAGTGGATGGTACTCTTGGCTCTGTTAGAGTCAGAATATGCATTCTACCATCAGTGATCGATTTCATTGCTTCATTTCTCATGTTAGGTGTCTCATTCTGAAATTTTTATATCATTCCATTAGGTCATGCTAAAAATTCTTTCACTGATGGTATCTTTCCTCAATAAAACTTCAATCTCCTTTAGAGAACCATATTTTTTAACTTACTCCCATGTCCCCTTGAGCATAATAATACCTATGAAAATGCTCATTTCACCATGCCTTGTCTCAATTAAAGTTAGTCATGAGGATCAGGTCTTAAAAGTTTCACTAAATCATTAGGGTTTTGTTTTCCAAGGTCCAAAATGCATTACTCCATCCAAACAAAGTCAGCAAAGCATATGAGAGTGACTCAAAGGCATTTTATATTCCTTTACAGAAGATCATCACTTTGTAACTATTCTATGTTTCAAGTTGTAATTATTTCAATGATTTTTATATCAAAATGATATTTTGATATAAAATCAAATAGGTAATTTATTTTTCATTTTTAAAATGTAATTTTATGTTTCTATATGTAATAAGTTTTCCCTAGCTTCCAATTCAATCATTCTTTCCAAACTGAAGCAAATAAAGTCAAGCTCCATTAGATAAATCAACCTGCAAAGCAAAACAGTCAAAAAGGTCAAAGAGTATCAATGTCAAAGTTTGAGAAGAAAAGTGAACATAAGGAAAGTGGGTAATTCAAATTATAAATATAATTCATTAGATTATAAAGCCATTCAAAACCTCAAAGAAAAGTCTATTTGTTTCATTCATCCTTTAGCAATCCTCAACAAGGGAGAAATTTTGCATTTTCAGTGAGAAAACAAGAAAATTTCCAGGGTCGCGGCGCGTTTGAGACAGTTGCTACGTGTTTGACGGAGATGTTGTGCATTTGAGAAGGGTCACTGCGCATTTTCCTAAACTTCTCAGACCGGACACTGCATGTTTGAGAGGGGTCGCTGCGCGCTTTTGCTCCAGACGTTGCACGCTTGCTCAGGAAGACAAAAAAATTTCTTACAGCCTCTCACTCCATCAGCCAATGCTAGACCTTAGCATAGGTTTTCTTCAAGGCTCCATTGATCAGTGAGTAAGCCCTAGAAATTATCTCATTGATACATTTTGTGTTTTATAATCATTTAAAATGTTTTCTAAGGAAGAAACCCTAGTTATCATATCAAAACCTAATCCCTAAACTATAATATACTTCCCATTCCCATATATATTTTCCCATATCTGCATTCCCTGAAGAAATACCATTCCTAATACCTGTAAATCCTAGGGTTTTCACTAACCTAGGTTCCCATTCACATTCCCATTCCCTCCATTTCCCAAAACATTTCCTTTCACTTCACATTTCCTCCATTTCAGTCCATCACCCTAGGGTTTCTACTTCAATTATGGATGAAGAGGAGAAAAAAAGTATTAGTGAAGAATAGAGACCGAAGAAAAATCCATATAAAAAGGGATGGAAATTCATTAGATATGAACCAACAACCACTAGAGAGCTTATGGCATCTCCCCTCACTGTGTCATGTTTCAAGATTGTAGGCTGTTTTGAATTTTGTGAGAAAGTGCAAAAGATTCGGTATCATCCAATGTTGAAAATATTGTTCATTTCCAATCTTCATGATATAAAGATCACCCTTGCTAGGGTTGATTTCTGTTAATTTCTGAACATGTTCTATGCCATTTCAGATTAGGGCATAAAACACTGAAGCAGATAGAACAAATAAATCGATCGATGGAATACAAGCCAACAATGGAAAAGAAGAAGAAGAAGAATGATGGTGTTACGACAATCAGCAGGATGCTTCAACCAGAAAATTATCCAATAGGCCATTCAGCCAAGCGTGTCACACAACCCTAAAACACTACATCAAGAAGCCCTAATTCAACTCCATGAGAAAGCCTTAACACAGATGCACCAAGAAGAGAGAAGATAATTTCCTCCACACAATGTGTGTGAAATGATCTCCAAAATTCTCCTATTTATAATCATCTGTGGGGTTGTGTGACACGTCCTTTAATACATTTAAGTCTATATTATATTCTGGACCAACCTAGCACATAAGTGGAATAAATTCAAAATACATGTTCTGCTCATCCGATCGAGATGATCTTTAGATCAATCTTACACCTCTCCGAAAGAGGAATCCGATAAAAATATCGGGATCATCATTTGAGCAGCACAACCCAGATTTTGGACCCAGTTGCCCAAAATTAACACTCCCTCTCAACTAGGGAGAACTCTGTCCACTTCTGCAATCCAAACATTGTGTGACATCCCATTGTAACTTGCTTCGTTGGCTTCTTTATTTCGAAACAAAAGGTGAGTCACAAAGACATCGCTCACAGCTAACCCAAAGTCAGCTCAGAGGTACGAAACCTCTATAAGTCTCAAATAAGTCACACACCAACTCGAAGTTGGTTTCACTGACTCAAAGTCATTTGGAGGTCCGAAACCTCTTTGGTTTTCGAGAGAGTCATATACTAACTTGAAGTTAGTTTTACTGACCCGAAGCTAGTTGGAGGTCCGAAACGTCGCTAAAATAAATCTGAGATCAAGTGGTTGGACACGTGCCATCCTAGACATAGACAGTACGACAATATCCGATGTGTCCATCAATCTTGCTATGGTCTCTATTCACATTTCCCACCTCATTGGCAAAAATGAGAGGTACTTCCTATGAGTCTGAAACTCCATGGGTAGGATGCATATGAGCCATAGATTAAAGAGAGGTAAACCAGCGCAATATCATCAAGGTGGGGTGGAAGCACGCCAACTAGGTTTGACAAGCCTAGCCCTATGGTTGCTTATAGCACTAAGAATCTATTGCCAAAACCCCCTTGGAGCTCCCAGAGCTCATCGTCCAATATGACCCTCCAAATAGGGTCATTCCACGATTCCAAGATTCTAAGAGAAGGTTAGGAACATGACCTTCCCAAAGAGCATTGTGAGAATATCCACGAATTGCTCATTTATTGCTATATGATTGAGCCTTATGGCGCCTCACTGTACCATATCCAGGATAAAGTGGTACCAGCCATCAACATGCATGCATCAATCGTGAAACCTGAGATTCTATGACAAATGAATCCCCCTCTGGTTATCACAAGGGATAATGGTGGCACATGTTCAAACAACTCTCAGAAGAGATTTCATGTTGCAATGTATCCGACCTCAGCGGTGCTTCAAGGCTACCGATTTCAGATTCCTACCTGAAGTAGATCTACGTGTGAAGCAACATCCAGATGTGCTCTTGCGATCGACCACACTGCCAACCCAATCGGCATCAATTTATCCATGGAGTGTCATACTCTCGATAGTGTATCTCAGCCCATGGTCTATCGTGCCTCAGAGATGTCTCAAGAGTTTCTTGGCACCAAACTAGTGAATGTTATGAGGATCAACCATGTGTTGAATCAAAGTGTTCACTGCACAACTTGCATCCGGACGGATGTTCCCTAAGAACATCAGGGCCCCTACGTGTTGACGATACTCAGTAGGATTTTCTAACACGGGCCCAACAACGCTGCCACTCAACTTCTTAAAGTTGAGCTCCATCGGTGTTGACACGGACTTACAGTCCACCATACCAAATATTTCCAGAAGCTTCACAATATATTTCCTTTGAGAAAGGAAAATCTCGCCAGGTCTCTGTCAGACCTCTAGGCCCAAGAAGTAATGCATTAGTCCTAGGTCCTTCATCTTGAACTCAGCAGCGAGCTCCCCCTTGTACTGATGAATGAGAGAGTCAACACCTGTTAGGAAGAGGTCGTCCATATACAGCATTAGGATGAGAGGCTTTTCTATATCAACCTTGAAGTAAAGGTTTGAATCATCATTACTATGAGTGAAGCCCAACTTCATCAAGTAGCTATCTATCCTATCGTACCAAGCCTTGAGTGCTTGCTTCAATATTTCTTCACCCTGCAGACATGGGTGTCCCGATCCTGGACTTCGAACCCCAGAGGTTGCTCCACATACATTTCTTCCTTTATTGCACTAGGCTGCTTTCTGAAAACCAAGGCTAGTTATTGGCGATTATATTGATGACCATAACGTCAATAGGAGACTCATTTCTCCACCCAGCAGCACATAGATGAATATTTTTCTTCCTTCCAAGATCATAGAAACACTTTAGTAGTCCTAAAATTCTTGCATATCTTGACGAAGAAGATATTGATATTACTCCCTCTTACCCAAGAAGATCACAAGCCTAAGCTTGTCCTTTCAAAGTACAAAGTGTCCATTTATTTGAATACATAAAGGTGGACCTTAAAAGATACAACACTAAGATGTGTTCTTACCATCTAACAAACTGTTAGCCCAACCAATCTTAAATTCCAGAAGAAGAGAGGCTCACCATACTAGGTTTGAGATACATTGATGCAGGGTGCATGACTGACCAGGAGATTACCAGATCTGATTATCTATTTTGTATCTTTGATCATGGTTCCTTTTATATGTCAGAAAGATGAACTTGCTCGAAGTATAGTCATCAAGATGTTCCTGTAGATATTTCTGAAGACCATGTGTCAAGAACATCAATTCTACTGGGATTTTATGGCTTCTGCTAAAGTCATACTTCAGTTTATTATCTAGCCTTTCCTTGTCTTTAAGATGCTATAGTGATTTTACCTCCGCGAGAATACCTTGAAATAATCAGCTTCAAGTCTGATTATGCCAAGCATTGTTCCAAACATCATCACCAGACTATAGCAACAGTGGAGCAACCCTAACAAAGATGAGACTGTTGCTTATAATTGAACAAAACTTCGGCAGGGTTATTACAATTTCAATATTGTAATCCAGAGAAGATTTTAGCTACTGAAATCCTCAGTGTAGGAGATTAGATTGATTTTGATGAATTCTTGATGATAATGGATGCCAACTGTAACACTGATTTCCAGAACAATCTGCCCATGCATCTGCTATATCTCTTGTTCATCCAAACCCTTCCTTCTTGATAGGAAAAGTAACCTTTGTTGAGAACATCAATGCTCCAGAGAACAGACATTACTGAGGTCAGAGGAAAATTTTTCATATAGATTTGATCTTCACAGGTACCTAAGGGTATAGAAGTGCTAGAGAGAAGAATGGCTACAAGGAACAGTGAATTCTGAGCATGCGACAAACTTCTTCCAACTATTTCTGACTTGAATTAAAAACAATGAATTCCTTAATCAATAATTTCAAGTTTTGGCAAGTTCATTCATGTTGGCTAAAAACTTCAATTGGATTTCTTTTCAAGGTCATAGACATATCAAGTCACAAGGGTTGATGCCATTCATTGGATAGTTATGTTATGCCACCTATATAACAAAGAAGTATTGTAGATGGATGCCAACTACGTTGCAGAGGAACTAGGTATTATATATTCTGTGTATATGAACTGTGCAACAAGTCATATATGTATACTGAGAAAATCATGTACACAATGAGACATCGGAATTCAGATACAAAGGTACCTTGATTGAGAGTTACATCATAATTGAAGTCATGACAGATACTAAACCAAAAAGGCCTCTGCATATATTGCAACTGCTATTTGAAGCTATGTATGAATATCACTACTGATGTCATACTATAATACATATATACATATATGTTGCCATACAATTTTTCACTTCAACATACCAACACTGACTGCCTTGTACTAAAACATATATCTTTGATGCCATGTACAGGAAGCTCTTCTGAGATTTCTCCCTTAGGGATGATAGATTTATCGGGGTATTGTCCAGGTTAGGGATCTGTGCCATTATCGCCACAGAGGAACCCTGACCACCAGATCGATTATGGCTGCTATGAATAGTTTGAAGTTACTCTAATGAAACTTCACTTTCTGAATAACAAATAAAAGTTCAGAGTAAAATTTGAGCTCTACCTTCAGCTTTGAACGATTTTCATGAATTGAATTAGAACTTCGTGAGTTTTTTTTTCATGTATGCGATCGGCTGTGTAAAATAAAAAATAAAGCGGGAACTGCAGACAACCTGCATTCTGTAACACAGTGTCTTGAGCTCGAATTATTTACCGTGCATAACGAAATGCTTTAAAGGTCAACACACAAGTGGATCTAGGTGACTCCTCTGCCTCACAACACATGGAATTTTTCCGCCACGGTTAATTTATATTTTATGTGGAGTTTATCCACTGTCTTTGATTTTATCCAAAGTGATTTTCGATCACGGAATTTTGGATTAGTGGAATTTAGGATTTCATCGATGCAAAACTTCAAAGGGCTTTCCCTCAATCTTACGGTAAACAAACCCGACCCTAAGCTTCACAATTCCCTCCATGGCATCCACCCCCTATTTTAGAGGCCCTAAATTCTCTTTTGCATAATCGTAGATAATAGAGAGGCGAGTCATAACCTTCTGAGCAGCAACTTGGAAAAATCCCAGTTATTTAAGCATCTGATCCTCATTCTCGTTATTCGACTCTGATAACATGGCTGGATCACGATAAAGCTTAAGGGAATCGAAATCTGCAACTGCAATTGCGAATTGTCAATCATACAACGCAGAACATTACGATTAGTTTTCTTCACCCTTACTCACATATATACAGAGCTTCATTTATGTTGTCATTATCACAGAACATCTGCAACATGTTTCACCAAATGGGCTGCAACACATTGATATATATATATATATATATATATATATATATATATAGTGCTCATGTCTTCCTTTATAGGCTGACGAACCAACATGATGAGGGTCAGTGAACATGATGAGGGATGTGCATAATTATCATTATAAAGAACTCGATCCATTTTAATTTCCAGAATTCATCATTTTGAGGGAAATGTTCAAATAGTCGTTGTCTCTTACAGCACTCGGCCTCCATCCAGTAGCTCGGACACCAGAAAAACAATTTCTTAATTAAATTTGGGCTTTGTCTTCTCCCAGCTTTGATACCATGTTCATTTTTGAACATGTTCTATGCCATTTTAGATTAGGGCACAAAATAATGAAGCAGATAGAACAAATAAATTGATTGATGGAAGACAAGCCAACAATAGAAAAAGAAGAAGAATAATGATGGCATTACGACGATCAGCAGGATGCTTCAACCATCAAAGTCTCCAATAAGTCATTCAGCGAAGCATGTCACACAACCCTAAAACGTTACATCAAGAAGCCCTAATTCAGCTCCATGAGAAAGCCCTAACACAGATGCACCAAGAAGAGAGAAGATAATTTCCTCCACAGAATGTGTGTGAAATGATCTCCAAAACTCTCCTATTTATAATCATCTGTGGGGGTGTGTGACACGTCCTTTAATACATTTAAGTCTATATTACATTCCAGGCCGACCTAGTACATAAGTGGACTAAATTCAAAATACATGTTCTGCTCATCTCATCGAGATGATATTTAGATCAATCTTACACCTCTTCGAAAGAGGAATCCAATAAAAATATCGGGATCATCATCTGAGCAACACAACTGAGATTTTGGACCTAGTTTCCAAAAATTAACAATTTCACTATGTCCACTAATATCATTGCAGCTGTTACAAGGATCCCAAATGTAGGAGAAAAATGGTTTAAACAAGGAAACCTCAATCATTGCTACTATGAGCCATATCTTAAACCAAGATACAAGGATGAAAAAAAGACAAATTTTCATTTCTCTCTTCTTCTTGACATATATTTCCCCATGATGAAAATCATCATGAAATACTTTACCTGTGAGGGAAGGTTTTATATGCTCTATTCCTATCAATCTAGCTTCTCATGCACTTCACTAGAGTTAGAATGCTTCACATACCCTATTATCTCTCCCGCAGCATTGAAAAAATGGCATATATTTCCCAAAAGAGAGATTATGGTAATCAAATGCAGAGTCTTTTCCACCACACCCTCACCAAAATGATAGTCATGTATCAGCTTGATCAATTGAACATTCCATGGGACACCTTCATATCAAATGAGATTTTTACCACCCCACCTAGTTAGCATGAACAGAATGCCCCTTCATTATCTCATCCTCCCACATCTATCCCTCCATCTCATCCTACTGTTCATACATCATTACCAAGCCAACTTCATTCACCTCATTCACCTCATATTGATGCTTCTTCTTCACCTTTATATAACCCTACATCATCATAACATCATGATTTAGAGTCATCAAGTAGTGAGGAAGATATTGAGGCAGCATGGGCTAGTTTGGTCGAGGTTGAGCCTTTTCCCAAAACTTACTAGAGAGGCTATAGGCATGTGTTTTCTTCACTTGGAGTGAAAGGGGCCATGCCTTCTTCATCAACACAATAGGTATATAAATGTAAGGAAAAGGTAATAGAGCCAAACATTGATGATGAGGAGGGAAAACATGAGACAGAGCATGAATTTCAGTTGATTGACTTAAGTGAAGGAGATGAAGACAAAATCACCAATGCAGCAATCAAAGGAAAAGAGGAAAATATTAATGAATTTTAGATCAATTTGGAGAGGGCCAAATATGTGATTGACTTCCTCGAGCAAGAAATCAACAGCTGAAAACCAACTAAGCCATCAATGAGGTGAAGTGTATCAAAGCACAAAGAGAGGAAAAAAAGGCTAAAGCCTTGCTTGAGGAAACATTGGAAAGGTTTGGTGAACCTGATGATGAGGAGGATTAGCCTCCAAGACAGAGAACCATGGCTTGATAGAGCCAATCTAAATTTGGAGAAATTAATAGAGAAGGCCAACAAGGACAATGACTTGTTCAGGACAAGGGTCAAACTTCATGCACAAAAAGAGAGAATTGCATTGGCTAAGCTCAAAAGAGCCAATGCTAAAATTGAAAATTTGACCAAGAAAGGAGAGAAAGAGATGTTAGACATACTTGCTGAGGTGTCACTCCATGCCTCAAGCACTTGATGAGAAATTACGCTCACAATTTTGAAAAAAAATTTGCACACTTTTCACTTTTGTTCATTTATGTGTTTTTTAGTATTTTTGCACACAGAAAATTTTCCAAAGGCATAGCGACCTGGACGCAGCCACCACTAGCAGGTTCATATTGATGAGGACATCAACCCTAGCAAATTTCATAGTTTTTAAAGGAGAACTGGTCCATCAAAAATGCCAAAAACCATCAAAATTTTATTTTTTCGCCTCTAAATTTGCCTGGTTGTTGTGTGTTTACCAGTCTTGGGAGAACAGTTTTTTGACAGGGAAAATGAGCACCATTTTAAAAAATGGAGGTATTTTTGGAAAATAGACTCAAAGGGATTTCCAATGAGCTATCATGGAGCTTATTTGGACACCAGGAAGACACTCAAAACTAGCCTTGAAAAGAGGTCATTTTTCTGCCTGGATGCTGCGTGTTTGACAAGGAAAATGCATTTTTCGTAGTCTTCAGAAATTTTTGAAGTTTCACTCTAGTTTGACTTTTAATTTGGAAAATGAGGAATTTAATTATGTAAATGGTCAATATGAATGTAAATATCATGTTTTTACTTTTATCTAGGGTAAATACATTAGGTAAGTCAATCAGTTGAGGTGTAATGAATCAGTTCATTAGAGATAGGATTGAGTCAATTTTCTCATCCTATACTCTAGCTATCATTTCAAATTTTTGTGTAATATCTCCCTCACCTCATGGATTCAACCCTTATGGATGAGTGGAGGTGGCTTTGAGGTCTATTTAGCTTAGGTCTTCAAAGGAGTCAAATATTGGCATCAATTTGAATGTTAGTGTATTGGTCAAGAACCAGTTTGGCCTGGATATTAATGAAAATTGCAGCTAGTTCCTTGGGATTCATGTGGTATGAATGTTTGGCATATTTTCTTATTTGTGATCATTTGTATGAATGTTTTGTAAACTCATAAACTTTTCATGTCTATTATATGATACATTTCAAGTTGAAAGGAAAAATACATGATTTCATGCTCTGTTTTGGGAACTTTTTCATAATATGTCCATTTTCTTCAGTTTAGGAAGAACTCATCCCCTATGCTCTTCCTAGCTCCTCATCAATCTTAAACCATCTCACCAAATCACCTTCAAGTGTTGAGCCTTCTACCTACCTTTCCCCATCGAATGGACTATAATTCCATCTCATTGGCCTAACCTAGTCCCATTGACCTAATCCTCATTCAATGAGTCCAACCCCAATCAAAACAAAACAAAACTCTGCATTTCATAGCCAGCCAAAAAAAATTTCATCTAGCCCTCTTGGTTGTGATTTTGTGGAGAGAGCCCTCTCCAACTTGCTAGGGCTAGATACCAAGTCAAAGGCTTGGTCTGTGGTTACCTCTGTTGGGATTCCTTCTTCAACCTTGGGAATCTGGCGGAGTGATAACATACTCTTGATATGCATAAGCTCTTTTGGATCTCTTATAGAAGGTATTGGCAATGCTTGTGATAAGCATGATGAAAGCTCATGGAAAAAGAGTGATTGCACTTTATTGGTCTGTTGAATAATATAGCTTGATCCTATTGAATATGATATGCATGGTATTGGAAACTATGATGATATAGGAATGTATATGAGATTGATGTTTCATATCTTTGACTATCTGTGATTATATCATGCAATGAAATTAAATTATCTAACTTGATGTATTATTATTGGGTTCATAAGGTTGTGTTGACACATCAGCTTGCTGTCTTGATCGTTCAAGTATAGCCCTTGAGGAAATATTTATGACATGATGTTGATGATCATGATAGATATGTGTTTATGATATAACGGATATGTTGTTGCATGAATCCATGAAAGCCAATTTGATGACATGAATGAAGTGGATTCTCGTTTAGAGGGAGAGCCTCTCTACTAAACGATTATTACTCATGTTTCTATTGAAATATGATTTATGAGTGTTTGACATTTTTATCTACAATAGAGGTCTAAGCCTCCTTCTCCCAAAGGAAGGCTCATAGATGTGACTATGCCTGATAGACACAAAATTGAAGTTATGTATAATGAATTTGGTCTATACTCCGAATCCATGGATCTCTGATTCGTCTTGCGATTGTAAAATGATTTCTAGAATTGTTGGAATTAAGCATGAAATCATATGGTCACTTGGAATATGTCAGTTCTGCAGATTTATTGCAGTTGCCAGTAAGATCTGTCTGTAGGGAAAGTTTGTATGTTTAAACCGAACTCGTGTGTACATGTTTTGGCTAATTGATATTGATAAATTGTGTTTGGTTCTTTTGACATGATTTTTAATGATTGAGATATGTCTAGAATTATAGATCTTACAATGATTGTACATTTGGATTTGACATGATTTGATCTAGCGATAGCTTATTTTCCTAGATGACAATGCTATGTGGGCATAGTGACCTTCAGTTTCGTATGTGAGTATATATAAGTATGGTTCTATATTGGCCTCCTTGTTCCAAGCACAATGGTTGTTGCGACTTAGTATGAACATGCGTGACTTAACCTCGATGTGTGTGCACTTGCATCTAGTGACGAAAAATGCCTATAATGACATGTTAAATGAAAGACTTGAGAGCTTGGCATGAAATAAAGTCAAGACTTGATATGTGCTCTACTTATCTCTGGTTGAAAGAATTGATACTATGAATCAATGCCTTTGATAATAGTTTTGACTGGCTTCTAAACTTTGATGAGTTGATTTTTTTGACACAACATTGATTTGTTTAAGGCTAGATATGTTTGCATGGTAAGGCATTATGCTTGTAGAGAGTGTTGTGTGATGCAAGCTCCTTGATTCATATTTGTTTATATTTGTTTGTTATTTGGTGAAGGAAGGATAATGAGTTCCAAGTTATGACCTTGATTTTGATTATGGCTTTGATTATACATACTGATAGTCTATCCTTGAAAAATGATGAGCCTTTAAAAATGTAAGTAAGAGAGATATGGCTTCTGAATATCATAATGATGTATCATGGCATGATGAATTGATTTATGGAATTTGGGAAAGAAATTCCATATTGCAAGACTGTTGAAATGTCTTTGTGTAATGTAAATCCTTGGACACTCTGATTTAAAGTTCAAGTGTTGATTGAACGTGACATGGCATCTGTTAATTGGTTGAGGCATTGATGTTCCGTTTTGAGCATCCATCCGTATATGATATGTATAGAACATGATTAAACTCATGACTGAGCTACTTCACTCAGAATTTCCACCAAACATCTTTTATTTGTTCTACTCTTATCATTGAGATATTTCTCCTATGATATGTAGCTGCATGAATAAACTGATGATGTTTGGGATTACTATTGATGAGAACATTTTGATGTTGCGTTAGTATGAGATATACCATGATATATTGGATGAGAGGTCCAGAGCATGTCCGAGGTCGGGTACAATGATGCTAGCAAGGCTAGCTGTGAGGGATGATGTAGAAGCTCCTCAGAGAGCTGACTAAGCATGATCTAGATAAGACATGGATTCATTATTATGACAGAGAATACCAAATATGTATAGTTGGGACTATGATTTGAGACAATGAAGTTTTTCAAGACAAGCTTAGGATTGTGATTTACAACTCTGTGAGAGGGAGGATGATTATAGTATCCATGTGTCACTGACACCTCTGTGAAAGGGAGGATGGTTATGGTATCCTGCTATGATTGGTATATTTTTGTTATTTACATAATTATTTATGTTCTAACATAATGCTTGATTTGATGTCCCATAGGAACACGAATCAACAGATACCAGATGAGAGCAACGTTGATGGAGGACACTGAGCCAATTATTCATCTATATTTTAGCTCCTAGAATAAGGAATTGAGATAGAGGGCTCCTGGGTTGAGGAAAATATAGACATTAGGGCGTAGTACCTATATGTTACCCAAGGTTGAAAATGTTTCTCCCCTTTATTCATAGGGTTGGAGAATGTTGCTCCCCTATTTGGTCTTTGCAGAGTATATCCCAGTTGGCATCATACCCACAAGCAGGCTTGTCGGGAATACCGCTCCTCGTTTGGCCAACGAGTTGAGAGTGTACTTGGGGTGTACAAACCAAGTGGATTATGATGCAGGTGTTCTGCCACATGACTATTTAGGGTCATTGATGGGAAGATCAATAAGCAATAGGGTGGGTTGAGATAACCCTATTCGGTTCCGGGTTGAGAGTGAGCCCCTCGATGTGATACCAAGGTTGAGATGGTCTCCCCTGCGTGGATGGATATCCGATTGCTAGATATGGGGTTGTAGAGATACAGATCCCCCATGAGATTCCAGGTTGAGATGCACTCCCCTATGCAGTTACAGGTTGAGATGTACTCCCTAGTGATATGCTCTCTGTTGATGATATTTTGGGTAGTAACTTGATAACAGAGATTCTAGGATGATAGGCTGATGGATGAAGGGTGGTAGCCTAATCTCCCCTCCGGTGATAAATTATTCTTCTATATCTGAGAATATTCAACATACGAGAAGGAACAATCAAGAGATAAGCAAAAATAAGCATGAAGAGTACATTGATGATTTGTAATGAGAAAGATTCACAACATGACGACTACATGACAGAGATGTTCAGTGATGATACATGATGATGCATGAAGATAACATAATGGCATATTGATCGATGAACATATATCAACATATTGAGTTGAGTTGTGATGACACCTTAATGCAGAGATCTACAAGAAAAGATTGTAAAGTGGAACATTTCCTAGTTGAGAGGGAGTGTTAATTTTTCAACTAGGGTCAAATTCCACATTGGAAAACTCAGATTATTAAGATAATAATTTAATTATATTCCTGTTATTGAGAGGATCAAAATTGAACTGTAGATCATCCCAATTTATTAAGAAAAGGTTATGAATTATTTTATTATTTTATGGGTCAGTCTAACCACATGTTGATTTGGTCAAAGCCCCAAGCGGTCACTCAAAAAGTTATAAATAGAGGCGACCTCAAGATCATTTGTACACTTTCTCAAGTGATTTATGATTTGAATCCATTGGTTTTTTTCATCTATTTTCTGTCTTAGCTCGCACAGGTACGTCAGGAGGAGCTCGCACAAAGGGTTGGGATCACAGATGTGATGACACATCTGATTTGGGTATTCTGAAGCAGAGTCACGGGCAAGTAATGAAAAGGTAGAAATGTAGTTGAGAAGAGCCATGGGTTGGGTGTGTTATGCCTACAACCAAGGACCCTAGAGCCACTCAAATAGGTTTCTAAGGGCGTGACCAAAGCCCTGAGGTCAGATCGGGCTGATCTAAAGTAGAGACGCAGACACAGAGTGGCCAAGGACCCTAGAGCCACGGGCATAGCGTGTTAATGCTGTGACCAAGATATTTTCTAGGTAGATCAGATTTGGTTGACCTTCAGTTGTTTTTGCAGAGCCTCTAGACATCAGGTATTCAGTCACAGTTGTGTCAGAATAGTTATCGACAATATCCTGGATTCAGATCTAGGAGTTCAGAGTTGAGATCACTCGGTGATCTATCATATCTATGTTTCAGTATAATAGATATGTTGATCTATATATCAGATCTGTTTGTTTTCGTTTCAAGATGTATCTATAGTCCTCATTCAGTATTAGCCATATTCATCAGTTTTATACAACCAGTGTCAGTGAATTTCAGTTATGAGATTTAGGATCCTTCGAGCATAAGTATGGTTATGGTTTTATTGCATGTATGCTAGTGTTTTTTTGCATTGTAAATATATGTATATATGGATCATTATAATCTTATTTCTGAATCATTTGATGAAGATCTAAGAAGCAGAATTTGCAATGGTTTTCCTCATAGTTGGTTTTGTCCTAGTCTTGTACCAATACTAGTGTCTCTATGTGTTCATGCTTCTCTTCCTTTGATATTTTACATTCCGTTGCTTAGATGCAGATAATGATGATGATGGTATTTTTCTTTCTGCGTAGTTTCATATTTTGATGGTTAATGATATAGATTTGTGCAATGGTATAATTATTTGGGGTGAACTTAACATGTTATTGAAGAAATGTAACTATCAAAGTAAAGAATAATGCTGCTCTATGAAAAATTAATAGGTAAGGCTACAAGTAAAAAAGGAAAAAAATTAAATGAGGAGAGGGATGCACTGACATATGTCGGATAGAGAATTCAACCAACAATAAGTGGGGAGGAAGGAGGTATTGAGACACAACATTCCCTCCACCATTCAAACACAAAAAAACCATTGTGGATGAGAAGGAAGAAATGAAAACATTGTCAACGCACACAATAGAAGACAGTTGCAATAGTTTGAGAAAAAGAGAGGGCATCATCAAGGAAGAGAAGATATCACAAATGAAAAAACAAAGAGCATACACACCAAGAGCACTCTCATGCATAGAGAAGAAGTAGTTAATTATGTTGCAAAATGCAATAGATAGTGAGAAAGAGGATAAAGCAACTGAGTAAGAATGAGACAAGAAATTTTTTTATGATGCTATCAAAATGCAAGGATGAAGAGCCATTATATAGTTTTAGCATTGAGAGGAAGAAGAATAATTTGTAGGTGAGGACAAGGTTATCTAGATTCCCTGTAAGACTAGAGGGTGGAGATGGTTTTCTCAAGATTTGCTTGAAATATTGGGTGGAGACCTTATATTTGGATCCGTCGTAGGAGATTTATTTACCCCCCCCCCCCCAATGCCTACGTTCTTGGTTTACAATGAGCTCTATATTTCCATCGATGCTGATTAAGGGTGGAGGAATAACCCTAGATTCCCTTATTGTTGATTGAGGGTGGAGGAAAAACCTCTGGATTCCCTTTTTGTTGGTTGAGGGTGAAGGTTTGACCTATATATTCCCTTGTTTCTGATTGAGGGTTTGAGGCATAACCTTTGCATTCCCTTGTTTCTAGTTGAGGGTGGAGGCAGAGCCTCTATATTTCCTTGTTGTTGTTTGAGAGTGGAGGCATGACCTCTAGATTCCCTTGACGTTGTTGGTTGAGGGTGGAGGCACAACATCTTAATTCCCTTGTTTTTGTTTGAGGGTGGAGGCACAACCTTTTGATTCCCTTGTTGATAATTGAGGGTGGATGCACAACCTTTGAATTCCCTTATTTCTAGTTGACGGTGGAGGCACAACCTCAGGATTCCCTTGTTGTTGATTGATGGTGGAGGCACAACCTCAGGATTCCCTTGTTGTTGATTGATGGTGGAGGCACAACCTCTAGATTCCCTTGTTATCGGTTGAGGGTGGAGGCACAACTTCTGGATTCCCTTGTTGTTGGTTGAGGGTGGAAGCACAACCTCTGGATTCCCTTGGTGAACTATAAGGGTGACATTATGGAACCTATGGATTCCCTATGAGATAATGACTGAATGTAGCAGCTGGTGGGTGAAGGTGGATGGTCTTCTAGAGCCCCTGTTTCAGCTGAAAGACTTGGTTTGATCCCTTAAGCACTCATGCTCAAGATATGGAATCTGGCTCAGGGGTGACCAATGCAAGAAGGACTTGGTTGCAGTGTATATAAGGTTGGGTGGGAGAGTTGAAGTCCCAATGTGTCATGAATGATTTGTTCTTATTTAATGTATCATTTTATCATGGTTTATGATGCCAAAGAAATGTGGTGTTCTTACTTGAACGAGAAATATTTTTTAAAGGCATGGATATGGAATGGTTTAAGTTATTGAATCAGCCCAAGGCCTATATTGATATGTATTCAAAGTGTTGATTCAATGCATATGTCATGAAATGTGATATCTTCTGCCTACTTGAGGAAGGATACACACACACACACACACATAGACACACACATGCATGTATGTATGTATGGGTTGAGTCCTTGGTAAGATCAGGATGGTTAGCTGGAGGGGCTTTCATATACCCCTATATGTCTTTAAAAATCATGTGTTGAAAGTCGTGGTAAAGGCTCCTTATAAAAATATTAGCATTTAAGTGTCATGATGGGCATTGGTTACACATGATTTTAAGTTGTAGGGATAGGAGTTATACCCTTAAGATGTGTGAGGGAACTTAGACATAAGTACCATATGGCTAGGGGACATACCCAAGGGAATATGTGGAGAGATCCCAACCTTTGAATGATGCAAACATCATAACCGTCCATGTATCTTGGGAGTTTATCCCTATAGATTTTGAGGGGAGCGCAAAGGAGGAACTACCAGGGTAAATTTCTCAGGATGATGTGGCATGGTGGGCCTCTAAGTGGGTGTATAAAGTAGGTAAAACCCTCTAACCACACATAATGGGGAAGCCATGAATAGCTGGGGGTGTGAAGTTACGTGGGACCTTGTCCACGAGGGCAGAGTGACAGAGGATGACGACACTTTAGACCCTAGACCCTGGATGTTTCGAATGGAGCAGGGTATAAGATTGTTGAGGTATTATCCCTGGGCTGATGTGTCATGATAGATTCCTCCAATATGGGTAGAAAAGAGTAGGGAAACATTGTTGGACAAGCCATACTGAGTGTCATTCGATGGAACAAAAGGATCATCCACGTAAGGAGAAGCAAGGGACGATAAGAGCTATTTCAAAGGAGAGTATTTCTAGGGTGACGTGGCTTTTGAGGGGCCTACACCCATAATAATTTCATATAGCGCTTATATGGATGGGTTGGATTGCGCCTGTGATATAGTGGGTATTACGTGACCAGTATGAACGAGTCGAAAAATACGGTAATACTACCATGTGGCAGTGAGAATACTGGTCGAAATAGCCACATGGGAACCACGTAGGCACCATGTGGAAGCCTGGTTATTTGTATCTAAATTATTGGCTAATATTTGAATGGTCATATGGATCTGGGAGTTGGATCATGGATAAATTTATATCATCGGAATCATTTTGACAAGACGAATGCGATGGTATCATTCGTTTTGAGTTTCTTGACAGTAAAAGAAAGACAAAAAAATGGACCCTATTTCCAAAACTGGACCATGGTGATTGGGTTAGCATAGTAACTACCTCCTATTAACCTTAGTTAAGGCTGGGGTTAGTCGAGGGTATGTTACATTGACATATGAGTTAAATTGTAAATTATATTAATGGTGTTGTATTACTTGCATTGTCATAAATGTGTCATTATTGTGAATTGTCTTGCCAAAGCCTAGATACAAAATTAAAATTAAAATTTGATCCTTTACCCTCTTACCCAAGAACCATTTTATTTTGAATTACTAGGTAGTTGGAACAATGAACCTCATGAATATGGAAGCTAGGGTGTCAAATTCAATAGTGATTTATAATTTAATGAAAGGATTGGGAAAAGTACATTAATTCTTTGGATTTTGAAGTTGATCCATTGATTTCCAAGGAGACTAAGGTGAGTGTGACTATACAAAAACATATTGCATTAAACATGGTAAAATTTGGAGGGGAAAGAGAACCCATGAATGGAAAAAGGTATGAAAAAAATCATTTACTTGTGGAGAGAGAGAGACACCCACATAGAGCATAGACACATGGGTGCTTAAGAAATGAGAATCACGAGTGGAATTTTTCCAATCTAGAAGGGAATGGTGAATGAAGAATTTTTGGTGATCAAATTATTTTTTAACTATAGAAATATACCCATAAAAGTCTCAATCATGGATTT
Organism: Pinus albicaulis; assembly: GCA_034641835.2. Lineage (NCBI taxonomy): Eukaryota > Viridiplantae > Streptophyta > Pinopsida > Pinales > Pinaceae > Pinus > Pinus albicaulis. The sequence continues at coordinate 393,329,261 of CM076580.1, read as the reverse complement.
GAACAATGTTAATATGTTTCGAGATATCTAAAAATAAATTTTCTTGCAAAACACTTGCAAAAGAGCTTTCAACTCTAGTTGGGAAAGTGGTTTGTGAGTTGATGTGTGTTGGTTGAGCATGAAAAGAAATAGGTGGGGTAATTCCCAAGGGACCATAGATGCCACACCATAACCCTTAGCGGGTTAGGTGTCCAACATCCCCCCCTTAATCCAAAGGGGTATATACGAAGATAGCTATAATACAAAAATACAACAATTCATGACATCAATAGGATGAATGTGCTCTCTGAGATGATGGTACAAGGTGGGAGAACTCAAGGTCTCAACTGGTGGTGATTTAAGGAAGGAAACCAACCAAAGGCATGCTTAGTGGCTTCTCTATTTCTGGCTACAACTTTGAATCTAGGTATGACTGACTCTAGCTCTAGGCTCAGGTAATAGGTTCAAGATACGACTCAAATTCACTTTATTTATCTTTGAAGATTGTAGATGACCATCAATTCCCCCCCCCCTATTAGATACAAGGTGAGAAGATGAAGAAAACTCAACTACAATACTTTTCAATACTTGGGAACAAATTCTATGATATGAGAAAAATATCTTCTTGGTTGTTGAAGCCCATTGCTAAGAAGAGATCCATCCACGGTGAATCTTTGTTCTTGCAAGATGCTTATTTATGAAGCACTTATTTGAATGATGATTGTGTTGACCACAATGCTTACAAGGGTGAGGATCAAAACAATGATCTTTCACATGGCCAACTCAATTACATTGTTGGCATTTGACAATTTGTTGTGAATGTGGAAGAGGAGCAGATGAAATTTAGTTTTCTTGAAGAAATCCAATACACTGAAATTCGATGGGCTTTGAGTAATATGGAATAAGAAATGACACCTCCTTGTCATATCCAAAATCGATTTTGTGCTTTTTGCTGACAAGCTCTTCCGAAGGTTTGATGTCGCGCTTGGGAAGTGCAGGATGGATTTATGCATCTGCATGCAAATCTAATCTTGCACTAGGCACTGAATGAGCCTCAACTTCACTAATTTGATTAGTTTTTGCCTATTAATGGGAGTATTTCTCAACCTCAAATAAAGTATTTTTATGAACAAAAACAAGTTCAAAATGGTGTTGAAACTAAGATTCTAGTTGCAAAAAATCAATTTGTCATGTGCATTTTGCAAACAAGTCTTTAAGAATGGATTTGTCAATCATGATTGTATCATTGACAATAGAATGTATTATGTTATTCAGTAACTCTAATACACCATAAAGTCTGCCCATTTGTTAACAAATCAAACTTTGCAATTGAAAATACAATTATTTAAGTTATTTTCAAAGATATTAGAAATTGCTCCAGTTTTGATCTACACCAAATTTTGGCTCAATGGAGAAATCATACAACATTGAAATATAGAGATAAATTTTGTATACTTCAATATTCTACATGCAGTTCAACACTGAACACAACAATAACTAGAAAAATGACAACCAAAGAAAGTTATTGATTGAGGTTTCTACACAAGAAACAATCACAAGAGAGTTTTCACATACTACATTCTAAAAATGATCTATCAGAGTTTGGAATATTGAAAATCTACCACTAAACTAATGGACAAAATTAAATTGCTTCAAGCTATCTAGCGAATGTCTTTGGGAGCCCTTAAATTCACGTTAATCAGTAATAAACAGTCGAGAGAAAATCTCTTTGTTTCAAGGAATGCATATACACAAAATAACAAAATATTTCGCAATTCTTCTACACGTCTAGATATTTAGAAAATTACAAAATTAAAACCTCGAAATTTACACGCGCAAAGCCTTTTTCTTTAAATAAGTCGGCTGGAATGAGGGTAAACAAATGGAAGAACATGTTGTCGCCCCCCACAGAAGATGCTCGTGACACTTATATCACGAGAAAAAACTCCTGCGCATGTGCTTTAACCTTGACGTCCAAATTTCTCATCACAGTGCTGCCGAAAATTACCACGTTCAATGACTTCTAGTGCTTATGTTTTTATCATTTTCTGTTCATCAAAATTTCTCTACGTCTAAGTCTCTACACAAGGTTTTTTTTAAACAATATCAACCAGGGTTGATGTCACACGAAAGCACTGAGAACTTTAGGCCATTAGAAAATATATCCAACATTGTTGCCTAGCACAAATCTTTCACCTTGTATTCCCGCCAGGACATACTTTTCTCAGCCAGAACCACAGATTGGTTGTAGTGGCTTGAGGTTTGTTGCCTACCTCAAGTGTGATGACAACTAGTCTCCAACACTGATTTCGACCTCTCACAATCCTCTAATGGTTCCCTAACCATGGGTGTGCTACACTAGTCTCACGTGGTTGACAAAATTGAACGTTACAACCTCGATACGAATATACTCAACAAGTAATATAGATACCAGATACCATGGCTGTACAGTTGGACCTGTAAGTAAGGAGGTTGGATGTGATAGGAGGTAGTGTAATGGTGGATGGTGGTAGTTTGTTACATACATTAGTCTTAGTTAAAAAAAAAAAAAAAAAAATTATTTATTACCACTTGGATTATTACTCCCATGCTATGGTATTTATATATTTGTAACAATTCTTTGACATAATCATATCATAGTCTCACAAACATAAGAGTCATACCATATTTTCGGATTTTATTATCAAATCATAAAACATATTATAACATTAACAAGTCCACTGTTATATAACAATAAACGATAACATTGTTTTTGACTTGACCTACCACTTGCTATACCCGACGTGTGTCAACAGGGTGGCAATTACACATGGCATTCAAGACTTTAATGGACTATGAGTATGGTACTGATGGCATTTAATTTCACGATCCGAATTTAGATCTATTCCTACAGCTGTAACCCTACTGTGTCTCCCGAGGGGTACCCGATGTGTCTTGCTTTGATCTGGGCCGTTGGATGGTTTTGAGTATTACGAGGTGTTGAAGATTGAGCGGGAGTGTTATTCATTGTATCATTGCCATTTCGGAATTTCCTCATAGACTGCTGTTTCATTTCACTCTTTCTTCTGTAACTGTGAGTTCGGCCCTCGCCGAGCTCGGTAGCTATGATTTCATGAAAGATTATAAATTGTTTGCTGCCGTGCAAAAACCCTCACACAACAAACAGAGGTAAGCGATGTTTTTGATTTCAGTTAAGCTAGGATTCTCCATTTTGCTTTCTGCTGCTCAGCAAGCAACTGTATCTTTTTTTTTTTTTCGATTCTGTTATGGGTTTTATATATTTTTCCTTCCTAACTGTCTTATGCCTTGTCATTGAGGTCATTGTGTTGTTTTCTCAGTCCATGAGTGCATCTATAATCTGTTAATTATTATGCTTACGAAACTCTTTGGTTTGCCCATAGCTAAGGTTGCTCATGGCGAACCCTTTCGAGAATTTCCTAGGCAATAAAATCTCGTTTTCTGCTAGATGACTTCCGTCTGTTTCTTTCTTTATTTGAAACCCATAAGATTATATGATTGAACCCTCATACTTCTCATTTGACAGTCAACTTGCAAGTATAGTTTATAACTTGCAAGGAAATTCCTTTCCGATAGTTTCCACGATGGTATCTCCAGCTTCTTTCTTACCCTACAGTGTTTACAGGTATGATACGAGGCTTAATAAACGTGATGTCTGGCTTGCGGGCTTACCATACTTCAATATTTTCGAACTCGAAGTCCCTCAGACTTCAGTCAGGGTTTTGATTTATTTTTTTTCCATAAGAAATCTCATTTTTACGAAATGTATTAAAGACTATGTAATTTGAGTCTTCTGACGGGGTTTATACAGTTAACTATTTAGGGTTTCATCCCTTTTTTAATTCATTGCTCTGCAATAGATAAGGCTATGGTTACTGAGTATGGGTTTAATTCCCTAATGCTATTTTTTTTTCATGTATTCGACCAAGACTCAGAAGAATCTAAAACTGTTATTGCAATCTTTTTGTTATCATCCGCTATGAATAAATGTTCCATTTCTTTTGATGCATTGCTCTTGGTTTAAAAGGCTTAACTGCCATGCCCTTGGCATTTGCATGCAGTGGCTGTGATGTTTTTTTCTACCGCATTGAGTATGGGTACTCTGTTATATGGTATAACTCCTGTTATTATATTACTTGCATCTGTATTTTAATATTACGAAAACAGTGAAATGGCTAGTCCTAAAAAAAACGTTCTGCTATCTTGATCCTGTTCAGATTTTCTATGTTCAAGGAAGTTAGGTTCTATTGCTAGCTATGAGAAATTTATTATTATTCCGTTCGGAATTGGAATGTTTGATTTCTCCGTTAGTTTGTATATAGGAATTCCGAGATTCTGTTTCTTCCCTACTTTGTTCTATGTATAAAGAATCTTTTACACCCCTGAACATGGTTTTTTTTTTTTTTTTTGGGTAAATGTTTTACTCGAATAAGTAATGTTAATATGTTGTTCTTTTCATAGGTTTATGGTGACTGGACCACCAAACTGTTCCATGTATAGATAGGCAGGGTTCGAACCAAGTATTCTGGGTTTTTTTTCCCAACTCTCAGAGTTAACAGTTCAAACCCGACTGTTAGGATATACGGATATTGGATGGAATTTTTCAACAGATAACTTAATATAACAGAGTAGAAAATTTCAAGAAATATTCTACATACTAAAATTTACAGAATAACAACTTCATGAAATAGAATTAAATTGTCATAGAACTGTTATTCTCTCCATATCTAGTTAAGCTCATTCATAATGAAAACTTATCTGTGAAATGTAAATGTCTTGTTGATATTCATCCCAACCTTAGGAGCGGCAATAACGTCCAGCTCTTCCCCCGTGCTTCCACTGGAAAGCTCAAGTTGGCAGTAGACAAAATTCTGCTATAACCTCAGGACCTCCAGTCCAGTTAAGTTAGAGTCCTAAACAATTTCAGAGTATATTTCCATTAGTACACTAGCTCAGGAAAAATCTCTCCTTCCGTCTCTTCTTCCACATAACCCCTTCTCCCTCTTGGAATAACTCTCTTATTCTGAGTAGAGTGGGTAACTGCTCTAACTGCCCAACCACTTTCTAGTTCTTAGAACAACATTATTATCAGCCTTTATCACTTTCAATATTCTTTTTTTTTTAAATTATTTCCAACAAAAAGAAAATAACAAGATGGAAAACAACCTTTCCATCCACATAACAATTGTCTCCGTAGTTTTCATTAACAATAATAATAAATATTACTTAACTAATTTAACCAAATAGTTAGCAGTAACTGTAGCTGTCACAACTTCCCCCCTGGAAATAACATCGTCCTCAATGTTTCACTTTGGCTCTGGAAAGAGTTATGGGTAAGCCTTCCGTATGAACCCTTCATCTTCCCAAGTGGCTTCATCTGGGCTGAAGTGCTTCCACTGCACCTTCACTTGGGTGATAGCTCGTTTTCGAAGCATGATTTCCCGTTGGTCAAGTATGCGTTGTGGCTCGACTAGGAATTCTCCGTCCAGCTCTACCTGAAACAATAAACAATTTTCCAGGTCAATTTCTCGTAAAGAAGATCACATTATAAGTTAGGATTTCATTACTATCCTACCTCTATATGCTGCCAATGAATTACATGCTTCGAATCATGTACATAACGCTTCAACAGAGACACATGAAATACATTGTGTACTCGAATATGGCTAGGTAATGCTAGCCGATAGGCTATAGGTCCTACCCTTTCCAAAATCTCAAAGGGTCCAGCTGGGAGCCAATTTTGCACAAGAGGCCCACTGTAGGGTACTCCTTTTTGGCTTGATCCTTACATACACATGATCTCCTATCGCGAAATCACGGTAAGTCCTTTTCTTAACTGCATAGACCTTCTGTCGATCTTGGGCAGCCTTCAGATTTTGTCTTGTTTTTCTCACCTCTGTTTCCATTTCCCAAGAATTTCAGGTCCCAACATTAGCTTTGTATCAGGGCTGTTCCAATTTATGGGTGTGCGACACTACCTCCCATATAAGGCCTCAAAAGGACTCATTTTTCAGAGATTCCTGATACCCATTGATGTAAGCAAATTCAACTAAGTGCAGGTAATCTTCCCACTTAGTTCGCTGCTTCATCACATACATGTGCAACATGTCTTCCAGAACTTGATTTACTTGCTCCGTTTGACCATTGGTCTAGGGGTGATAGGCAGTACTGAAGTTTATCTGCGTTCCCAATCTTGTAAACAAGGTTTTCCAAAAAGCATAAGTATATTTAACATCTCGATCTGAAATGACAGCCTTTGGAATGTTGTGTAATCTAAAAATTTCCTTCATAAAAATATCAGCTATTTGTGCAGTCTTGTAAGTAGACTGCACGGGCAAAAAATGAGCAGATTTACTCAATCTGTCCACTACAACCATTATAGAATTATTCTGTCTTTTTGTTCTTGGTAATCCCGTGATGAAGTCTAGATATATGAATTCCCACTTCCACTCGGGTATAGGTATGGGCTGTAACAATCCTGCAGGATGTTGATGCTCTACCTTAACCTGTTGACATTCCAAACACTTGCTTAAATATTCCACAATATTCTTTCGCATACCAGGCCAGAAAAACACCTTTCTAATCGCGGTCAACATCTTCTGATACCCTGGATGACCCGCATAATTGCTGCGATGGTATTCATTCATTATGAGTTCTTTCAACTCCATATAGTTAGGCACATACATTTTACTCTTGAAGGTTAACATTTGATCTTCATTTATACCATACTCAGATGGGCCTCAATGTTTTTGGATTTCCTCCATTTGTTGCCGCAAAGACTGATACTCAGGATCTTTTTGTGCTTCTTCCTTTACCTGCTCGGAAAATTTGCTTTCCAGCTAATTATAATATAGCTCATATATACCATGTAGTTTCCTACTTAAAGCGTCAGCTACTTGGTTTTCCTTTCCTTTGACATGCTAGATATCCATGTCAAACTCACTTAGGAAGGCATTCCATCTTGCCTGTCTCGAGTTTAAATCTGTTTGCTTGAAGTAACTCGTCAAGCTGCTATGATTGGTTTTTAATACGGAATTTTTGCCCAGCAGGTAGTGCCTCCATACTCGGAGTGCATGAACTATTGCTTTCAACTCCAAATCATATGCGGAATATATTTTCTCATGATCCTTCAACTTCCTAGACTCATATGCTACCACTTTGCCTTCCCCTACGCCTTCTTTACTCGTGTTCGTACATACTTCAAATTATTTGTTGGGATTAGCCACCCTTAACACAGGAGCGATGGTCAAAAGCTATTTTAGTTTTTCAAAACTGCTTTGACATTTCGTGGTCCATTCAAAAACTTTTCCTTTCCTTTGCAAAGAGGTAATGGGAAAAGCAATTATGGAAAATCCTTCAATAAATTTGCAGTAGTACCCAGCTAGTCCCATAAAAGATCCAATATCTGCCACATTTCGGGGTACTCACCATTCCATGATTGTTTTAGTCTTCTCTAGATCAACAGTGATCCCTTCAATAGAAATAACATGTCCTAGATACTAGATTTCTGTTTTGAAGAAATCACACTTACTGAATTTTGCATGTAACTGGTGTTTTCTTAGCACTTCCAGCACCAATCTCAAATGCTCCTTATGCTCTTCTTGATTCTTAGAATAGATCAGAATGTCATCTATAAAAATAAGTACGAAATTGTCCAGGAAAGGATGGAAAACCCCATGCATTAGTCTCATGAAAGTTGCTGGTGCGTTTGTTAACCCAAAGGGTAATACCAAAAATTCATAATGACCATATCTTGTATGAAATGCTGTCTTGCAAATTTCTTCCTCCTTAATTCGAATTTGGTGATATCCAGACCTCAGATCTATTTTGGAAAACATCGTGGCCCCTTTTACTTGGTCAAATAGATCATCAATCCTTGGTAAAGGGTATTTGTTTTTGACTGTTAATTTGTTGAGCTGTCTATAATCCACGCACATACGCATGGTCCCATCTTTATTTTTTTCAAATAGAACTGGTGCTCCCCAAGGTGACACACTTGGGCGAATATAACCCTTATCCAACAGTTCCTGTAACTGCATCTTCAGCTCTGTTAATTCTGGCACACTCATTCTATAGGGAGCTCTTGATACAGGAGAAGCTCCAGGCACTAACTCTATAGTAAAGTCAATATCTCTTTTTGGTGGTAATCCAGGGATGTTTTCTGGAAATACATGCAGGAATTCTTGCACTATCGGTATACCTTCTATTGTAGGTGAGTTTTCCTTGGAATCTGCAAATCCTACCTGAATAGAATACAATTGGCACCCTTTCCTTATACATTTATTCATTTGGGATGCTGTTATTGGGCATAACTATAATGGTTTTCTGATTCCTTGTATTTCCTTCTGGGTTCCATCGGGCATTTTATGATAGATAACCTTCTCCTTACAGTCCACTAGAGTCCAATGCTTTTCTAGCCAATCCATGCCTAACAAAACATCATAGGACCCTAATGGAAAAACGTTCAGATCTACTTGTAACTACTGTTCAGAAATTTCTAGAATGCAATTTGGAATCTTGGCAGTGAATTTTCATTTTGCTCCGGTAGCTAGTTGTACTAACCATGAACTCTTAAATTTATGTTCTTTCAAATTACACATTTCCACTGTTTTGGGACTAACATAGCTCAAACTTGCTCCAGGGTCTACCAAAATAGAAACAGGTTTAGTTAGTAATTTACCTTCTAGTTCAATCATTGTGGGCTGATAATCGGCCTGCCAGTCTTCCAAAGCTGCATTGATCCGAGGTATATTTCGCGCTATATCACCCACAATAGAGGCTTCCTGTAAATTTGCAACTGTATCATTTCGGATTCGCTGTGGACAATTTTTGTAGTAATGTGCCTCCCCACATCCCTAGCACTGTAGAGGTAGTTTAGTAGCTTGAACTTGCTCAGGTTTACTGGACGCTTCCGCAGGATTTTCTTCAGCTGGCCACCTGGTCCTTTGGTGATTCCTACCAAATTGTTTACTAGCAAGATTTCATGCTGCACTTTAAAGTTACCACTTTTGTTGCTTCTGAAATTTGAATTACTTTTATGACCTTTCTTTGGCTGCCAATTTTTACCAACCTCCCCCTTAGCCTTGGACTGCTAATAACACATTCGTGTTTTATGAATGGCTTCATCCATAGTCCGAGGGTTTACGAATTCGATTCGTTCCTTCATGTGTGTTGGTAAACTACTCAGGAACCTTTGCACCTTAGCCTTTTCCTCTAGAATATAGGGAACATATCACAATAGGGAGGTGAACTTGGTGATATAATCATCCATGGTCATTTCTCCCAGCCTTAAGTCATGAAATTCTTTTTCTTTTTCGTCATAGAATCTCTCTGTTAAGTATTTGTCCTTGAAATATTGCTGGAAAGATTCCCAGGTGACGTCTTGTTCTACAATACTACGTACATTCTTCACTTCCTCCCACCATAAGGTGGCTTTCTCCCTTAGCTGATATATAGCCAATCTAGCCTTCAAGTTGCTGTTATATTCATACACCTGAAAATAGGTTTTTGTATTTATTAACCATGCTTCTACCACCTCTTCCGCCTCACCATCAAAAGTTTGTGGTTTAATCTTACGAAATTCCCCTTGCAGTTCTACTTTCCGTTTCTTAATTGCTTGTTGATCTGATATATTGCCAGATTCTGCTTCGTTGAAACCTTTGTTTTTGCTTCGCTGGGAAGGGCTTCTTTCCAATCTATCTGTAGTGTTATTTTTCATTTGCTGTTCTTCTAACAGCCTAATAGTTTTCTGTTGCTGTTCGACATTTAGCTGGATCCACATTTCTAGGTTCATCACTGGTTCTGCTGGAGGGTCCCTAGTGTCTTGAGGGGGTTGCTGCGGAGTTCCTCCTCTCATAATGTTCCTGCTAAACTGCTAAATGTTCTCTCTCTTCTCTCTGTGCATCATTTACACACAGTGTCATCATTAGTTGACCCTTAAGGTCCTAGCATATGAACGCCGCTCTGATACCACTTGTATGTAGAATATTTCTTGAAATTTTCTGCTTACTAAAATTTACAGAATAACAACTTCATGAAATAGAATTAAATTGTCACAGAACTGTTATTCTCTCCATATCTAGTAAAGCTCATTCATAATGAAAACTTATATGTGAAATGTAAATGTCTTGTTGATATTCCTCCCAACGTTAAGAGTGGCAATAACGTCCAGCTCTTCCCCCATGCTTCCACTAGAAAACTCAAGTTGGTAGTAGACACAATTATGCTATAACCTCAGGACCTCCAGTCCAGTTAAGTCAGAGTCCTCAAAATTTTAGAGTATATTTCCACTAGTACACTAGCTCAGGAAAAATCTCTCCTTCCGTCTCTTCTTCCACAGAACCCCTTCTCCCTCTTGGAATAACTCTCTTGTTCTGAGTAAAGTGGGTAACTACTCTAACTTCCCAACCACTTTCCAGTTCTTGGAGCAACATTATTATCAACATTTATCACTTTCAATAACAATTTTTTTTTCACTATGACTAATGTATGTGACATAGTTCTTATGAGTTGGATATGCACCAATATCAAACAAGCAGAGACAAACCTTCAAGTGGAACACGTAAACCGGGTTGATTAGTTCCTCGAAATCCACGAGGGTGCTTGTATGTTTTTTCTATTTAGGACAATCGATAGAGAACCCAACACCAATATAGCCCAAAGAGGGCAATGGGATAGTGCCAAAAAAGAAACATGCATGCATGCAATAATCACAGTTGTGATAAGCTGAAAGGTAGAAGAACTGACATGTAGATAAAGGCCACAAAACTAGTGGCTCAAATTGGAGCACCGAAATAATTTTTTGGCTTTGATATCATGTTAAACTTACATATAAAATGATAAATAAATTTAAATAAAAAATAAATACATATTATTCACATAGATATACATTTTATATAATGTTTAATGACCCTTGGTGTTCATATTCCAATTGGAATCTTGGACTCCAATGACCTTTCACATTCCACACCATAACTCTTAGTGGATTAGGTGTCCAACACATTGAAAGGATCCATTTATTTTCTTTAAGCACCTACATATTGTGGAGGCCTATGAATGGATGGGAAAAGAGATACTTGAATCTATCATATGTGTGAAATAGTTTCTCTCACCTAGCCCAATTACTAGTGAGTTATTAGTTTTCACCTTGTGGTATCATCACCTATTTAGGGGGTGGACAACTATATAAATTTGATGTTCAATTGAGCCTATGGTTATTTGGAAAATGCTCCTTCCCAAATTTTTAGTTTGAAATTTCACATAATTTTTTCCTCTCATTCCTATGACTATTGTTCATTTCCTCTTTGAATTTGTTGTTAAAATTAGATATGAAAAAATGGGATGCCTTTTCTTGGATGGAATTTGGAATGTGGTACATATGTTAAATTTTATATTTGGTTATGAGGTTTTTGATTAGTGCTCAAGAGAATTCTAATGTTAGTGCTTGTTGCATACATATAATGAGTTCTAATTGTGTATGTCTTATAAAAGGATTTGCTTGTGGGTTTGAGTTGCATAATAAATGTATTAGCTAAGTGTCATGTAATCTCAAGATCATTATAATTGTGACTTCAATGGTTGTATGCAAATCTCTTAAGTGGGAGTTAAGCATAGGGATTATTTTCTTTGAACCATAGTTCTTACCCTAATTGAATCCTTGAACTTATGAGGAATATGAAGTGTTTTGAGTCTTCATAAAGCATCAAAAGGCAAGAGATTATAGTCTTCATTAATGAATGATTGTTCTTAGAACTTCAATCTATGCAATTATTTTATTTCAACTTTAGACCCTTAGCTAATCTAATTCTTAGAAAAGATTTCTATATCTTCTTGGTTGTAAATGTAGAGTTGTAGCATATTAGTATAATCAAAGTTAGTTGGCATAAAAAAATTGTAGTAGTTTAAAGGCTTCACAAGTCTATCCCTTGTAAATATTTGGGCAAAGACTTGTCCTTTAAGGCCTGATTTCTAGTGGGCTTTCAAGAAGCCTTAAGTTACCCTATTTGTGCTATAGTAACAACTTATAATGTGTTAATTGACGATAAAATTGACCTTATATCTTAACTAAATTTAATTGCTCCAAATTTGGTATGGTGATATGAAGTGTACAAGTTTGTCACCATATATCTCTTCTGTTTCGATAATTACAGGGGTATGATCTAGGTTTGGTATAATTAAATTCATATGAGAAAGCCTTACTTCTCATAAATATAAAAAACCCACATAAGTGTAAGTATATAGTTAGAGTAAAGTTATGTTAACATGTGACCCAAATATCTACTTATATACCAAGGATTAGTATAACTAATGGAGACATGGTAAATCTCATAAAAGTTTGTTTATTGTGAGGGGAGAGTGAAAGTTTGTAGCATTTAATTTTCTAATAATGAAAAATTGTTTATATGATTATGACAATATAGATATTTATGAAAATATCTAAAGTTATGTTTTAGTTCAATATATTTCAAGACACATGTATGTTAATCCAATTTTACAAGGTATTTTTTAGAGTAATTTAATATTATATTTGTGTCTATTTATGCACAAAGACTTAGCATACATTTTGGCACGAAATAATCTCTTGTAAATCTACATATTTACATTCTTACTCCTTAAATGTGTGCAAACAACTCTCTTGTAAATCTACATATTTACATTTTTACTCCTTAAATGTGTGCAAAAAACTGCATAAGTTATGGTATGCCATAAATCTTGGTAAATATGATTATTCACATGAGTATAAAGAATGTTTGGAGTTGTATTAGTCCCCATAATTGAATTTGAAGTGTAGAAGTTCATATTCACATATATTTTAGGGTGAGTAAATTTTGGTAGGAATTTTTGCTTACTTAATGGAATATGATAAATTATAGTAATAATCCATTAAGGGTATGAGAATATTTATATACTTGCTATTACCCAGACTATGAGCATAGCATTTGGAGCTCAATGCAAAGAAGACTCTTCATAAATTTGATTAAAATCCTCTATGGCATTTAATGCAATTTATCTTAGGTTTGATGCAATCGGTGAAAGGCCTTCACTATCTCAATTAAAAAACCAAAATATTCAAAGTTAAACTCCTTGATTTTACTCACCATATCAAGTGGTAAATTTTTAGAATTCACCTATAGTATAGGAAATCAAGTTTTACTTACATGAAGCTTTTATGTAGAAAATTCTTTGAAATTCATTGACGACAAAATTATTGGAATTTATGTACCATCAACCATAGCCTTTATGTGGAAAATGCTTTGAAATTCATTGACCACAAAATTATTGGAATTTATGTACCATCAACCATAAAGGCTTTATGCAATTACTTTCCCAATTTTAATGGATGACTAACCATAAAGGCTCACACTTACTTTCCCAATTTAACCAACAACCAGCCATCCCAATGAGTGGTTGAATCTAGGCTTCAAAATTGGGTAACCTTGAAGAATTTCACTAAAGGGAGATGGGAAACATGGAGAAGGGACAAGAATTTTGAATGCATGTGAGATATAATTATAATAATGGTGAATTATATATATTCATGGAATAATAAATTAAGGTTCTATTTAAAATATCATTTATGTATATACATGTAAATCAATTAACCTTGGACCAAAAGATGGCATGGTGGGGTCAAGAGGCCCTGGTGTTGATATAGCACCACATTCAGGGTGACACATGTACATAGATTGCCACATCATTTTCCATGTGTTAGTTGCATGATAATGTTGACATGGTGCCAAGGGTGAAAATATTCAAATTATCATACCTCAACAAACCAAACTTGAATTTTAATGTTTATATTTCCAAAAAGTCCCAAGAAGAGCAAGGAAATGGTGATTTCACAATGAGTTTTGAGTTGAATAAGAAAAGAAAAAATTTAGTACCATGTATCCTTAATTAAGCATTAACGGATTGGGTGGAATCATAGAGTGATATTAGAGCTAATCATCTAGATAGCGAAGTGAAATTTTGATACTCCATACCATCAATAAGGCACATAGGGGTTGTATATGTTATAGAGTGATATCAAATAAAATTTAAAACATTGGACCAATATTGATCCGGACTTATGTAGGAACGCAATAAAATACATAAATACACATAAACGTAGAGATGTAGCAGAAATAACACTCCATTTCATTAATATCAGATAACTAAAATATGCTTACAGATAGAATGGAAATAAACTAGCTAGGGCGTTAGTAGCTTATCTCTGAGAAGAGATGTGGTGGCTATAGGCCTCTGAACTGTGTTACAATGAGGCTCGAAGGCCTATTTATTATTGAGAAAAATGGAAAACCCTAAACATCCAAAAACCTAACACTAGGAGATGAAGCGCCAAAACTATGAGCCCCGTATGGTTAAATTGGTACATCAACTGCCCGGGGATGTGACTTTGGCATACAATCTCTGTTTGATGCGCACAATACCTCGTTACAAACATATATCTAGGGAATACAACTTTCGAGTGACCAAAGGGAAATTTTGGTTCTGGTTTTCCCAAAAACGTCGTTTAGGGCCTCAAAACGGCTCTGGAAGTTCAGGACCCGAAAAATTGCCAAAAATAATAAATTGTGCTACAATTAATGAAACTGAAAAATTGAAAGAAACAATGGTGGGGGTCCAAGTGGGATAGGTGGGTGGACACCAATATCCACCTGGATCATTCCTCCCCCCTTAGGATGAAATGGTCCCCATTGCGTTGAGTTCCTCCATGAGATCTGCAATGTCGAATGTGTCTAGCAATGGTGGAAAGTATGGCCAAAGGCGATCCACATTGAACACTAATTACTAGCCAAGGAATGGGGAATGCTGAGCTTGAAAGCATTGTCCCCTACTACCTTGGTGACTGTGGATGGCCCATATCAGAGCAGCTGAAGCTTATGGCGGGTCCCATAGAGGCACTCCTACAAATGTATCCAAACTTTGTCACCCACTTGGAACTTGTGTGGCATCCGATGTTGATCATGTTGTTTCTTGTACTTTGCATTGGATTTGTCCAATATGTCATGAAACTGCTGGCATATGTGTTGGATTTTCTCAATGAATTTGTTATCCCTGGTGGTTTCAGATTAGACATGGGCTGAAGCTGCCTAAGTAGCTGCAAATGGCATGGCCACATCAATGGTACATAGTGGTTTGAATCCCAACCCCATCTGAAAGGGTCTGCGACCAATCCAAATATGGAGAGCTCTGTTGGGTAGAGGTGCTCTGGGAGTCAAATCCATCAGATGCTTGACCTGGCAGTGCAAGGGTACCCATGTGGGTAAGGAGAAGATGTCCCTGTATTCTTCCATGACCTTGTTCACCTGCTTCTGCTGTGTGGAGGAACCCTTCTTAGGGGCCATGGATGTGGCCACGATCTTCCCCTTACTTTGAGAGTGAATAAAAAAAAACAAATTTCTTGGTATGGAAGATGATCTTACTGCATTGCTTAGTAGAGATCAAAGAGATGGTGGTAGGCGGGGCTACCTCTAGTATCCTGAATAACTTAGTTCCCAAATAAATAATAATAGTGTGAGGCCTTGAATCATACACAACATGCCGCTTCCACAAGTATGTTTGGCCTAATAATACATCAGAAACTTCAAGAGAAGAAAAATCACACAATACCTCATTTATGAAGGGCTTGATGTTGTAGGGAAGGCGACCTTGTTTGTTGACGTGGAGATCTTGTCCTCGGTGAAGCCACCCAATGGTGTACAACTGTGATGTGGTGTGGTAGGTAGGCCCAACCACTTCACGACCTATGCTAAAATGAGGTTCTTTTAGCTCTTGTTGTCGACAATAAATTGCAACGACGAACCGTTCACCTACATCTATGAGTGAAAGAGGCGCTCCCCCTCCTCTAGAGCTTTGGGTTTTGCTTTTTGGAGCTTCATTGTGGCTACCATCGTAGTGGGTTCTGCGTAAATGACCTGTTTACCCTTATTGGTTCCCTTGTTAGGTTCCGATTTAGAATCAAAGCATGCATCCGTCTCTGAGTCTTTCAACTTGGCCACTAGTGCCTATTTTGCGTGACATTCATTTGTGTTGTGAGTGGGAGTTTTATGAAACTCACACCATTTTTTGGTGTCCTTATTTTCCCTCCCGTCACCCTTGGATTTCGGCTTCGAGATGTTTCCCTGGGGGTTCTAGGCGGGCTCTATCCTTTTGTCTGCTTTAGGTTCGCAGGTCCAAAGTCTCGCTTCTTTTATTTAAATTTCTGCTCAATATTGGAAGCATATCGGTATGCTGCACCAAGCGAGGAGATGTCAAGGAACTCCATTTCCTCTTGTATGTATCTATGAAAACAACTACGGTACTTTAGCACTAAATGTTTCTTTGAATATTTGATACCCAACTTTGTGCGCAGGGTATGAAACAGATTCGTTAGCTCGTGCACATCTTGATCCCTTTGTTTCCGCAGCATAGTCTATTGTATGTACTTCTCCTCATAGCTCCCCACGGGATAATATTTTTCCTTGATGGCATCTTAGAAAGAATTCAAAGTCGGTGCGGCTGAGAACAGAGAAGTTTCCCTCTCGTCCATTTTATCACAGTAGGTTTCCCATCAGTCCTTGACATGGGGGGCGACTTTGAGGAGTGAAAAGGTAATATTTTCTCGATAAGAAAAGTCATGAACTGAGAAATATCCTTCTAATAGATTTAACCATCTATCTATGGTGTTTGCATCTATTTGGCCCTCAAATATGGGAATGTCAAGTTTACTTATACCTTAAAAGGAGTGGCACCTCCAAAGTGGTTGCTCGATGAAGGTGCGCCACCAATGGGTAGTCGTTGAAGGATATGGGGAAATTTATCCATCATCGTGTTCCTTTATTTCTCGAGGGCCTACTTGAGAAATATTTTTGTAGGATCTCCTCTCCCTCGTATTTATTTTCTTCCTCCATGGGTGGTCATCAGGGTTTGTGAGGGTGATCTTGCAAGGGTTGAACCACATCAAGCCCTAACTCCTTATACCCTGACCTCGTCGGGGACATGCGAAGAAAAACAAACAAAGAGTAGGACACTCTGATACCACTGATCTGAACTTATGTAGGAACACATAAAATACAGAAATACACATAAATGTAGGGATGTAGTAGAAATAACATTTCATTTATTTAATATAAAATACTAAAATATGCTTACAAACAAAATGGAAATAAGCTAGCTAGGGCGCTGGTAGCTTATCTCTGAGAAGAGATGTGGCAGCTACAGGCCTCTGAACTATGTTAAAATGAGGCTCGAAGGTCTATTTATTATTGAGAAATAATGGAAAACCCTAAACATCCAAAAACATAACCCTAGGAGATGAAGCCCAAAAACTATGCGCCTCATTTCGGTAAATTGGTACATCAACTTCCCGGGGACATAACTTTGGCATACAATCTTTGTTTGACGTGCACAATACCTTGTTAGAAATATCTATTCGAGGAATACAACTTTCATGTTGCCAGGATTGATAAATGACCCATGTTGGTCCCCTTTGTCACTAAAAAAACATCGTTTAGGGCCTCAAAACGGCTCCGGAAGTTCAGGACCAGAAAATTTGCCAAACATAGTAAATTGTGCTATAATTAAGGAAACTGAAAAGGAAAGGGTCCAAGTGGAAATAGCCGGGTGGCCACAAATATCCACATGGATCACGCCTCCCCCCTTAGGAAGTAATGGTCCCCATTGTGTTGAGTTCCTCCATGAGATCTGCAATGTCGGATGTGTCCAGTAATGGTGGAAAGTGTGGTCGAAGGTGATCCACATTGAACACTAGTTGTTGGCCAAGTAATGGGGAATGATGAGCTTGAAATCATTGTCCCATACTACCTTGGTGATGGTGGATGGCCCATATCAGAGCTGTCACACCATTTTTTGGTCATCTAACCTATTATCATTAGATGAACCCAAGTACACCATGTAAGACCAATTTTACTCCAAGTAAAATTGCTTTCGCTATGAAAATAACTTAGTAAATCACCGTCATTAAGTTATTTATGGTCTAAACAGGAAACCCCATAAAGAAATATTAAATAAATACACATTTGTTTGATTTTCCCCAACAAATAATTAGTTAAACAAAAATTTAATTAATATTTCTGGTTATATTTAACCCAAAACAAGGAAATTAATTAGATAAATCATTATTTATCTTATTATTTTCTAAAGAATAATTGTTTAAATCTTATTTAAATAATATTCTTTGTTAAATATGACTAATTCACCCTCAAATAATTAAATAAATCATTATTTATTTGATTATTACTCAACCATATCCTTACAATGATAAATAAATCATCTATTTATTTATTATTACTTAATCACATCCTTAAAATGATAAATAAATCATTTATTTATTTATTATTTACAAATAAGGAGATTTGACTCGAGTCAAATACCTTTTCGCTCCAACAAATATAATAAAATATTCCATAAAAGTTGGATCTAGATTTGGTTATTAATATTTTAATTATGCACCAATCTCTAGACTAACTCAATATTTTGTTATAAATAGAAGGGTTTTCCCATTCATTTGTCACCTTTTGTTGCCTAAAGATCACTCTGGATCTCAGCACTTGGTCTGGCTATTGATCCTTTATCGTAGCCATACTTTGCCATTTTTTTCTAGGTTTTCTACACCATCAAGAGAGAGAAGTTCAAAATCTGAAGTGCCGAGGACTCACAAGAACCCAACCCATTGAGGAGAACAGGGAACACCCTCTTGTGTTTTCCTCCCAGGTGCCATTAATAAAATTATTCATTGGATATATTCTTGTCTTGTCTATTGGATCTATGGAGCAAATCTTATTTTTCTACTGTTTAATGTCTTCTAATGCATAGATCTAGATTTTTGCAGCATTTGTCTTGATCATCTAATTGCAGATATGAAGATATTAGCAGTCATTTCTACTGTTAGGGCTATAAGTTATGCATAGCTAAAGTGGTATTTTTTTGTACACTTCGAATAAAGATTCATACTAACAATTGGTGACTCCACACGGGTTTACCTTTACGACTGCTGTCGTTTTTCTGATCCTTGCATATCCAGCTGCTTCAGGCCCTAGGATTTCTCTTTAGCCCCTTGTTTTTCTTATTCTTGATGTTGTTTTTAACCCATAAAACCATAAAACTATAAAAGTTCTAACTTCCGCATGTTTTCGGACCCATTGCGCAGGTGAACGACATCAGCCACAACTGAGACAACAAATTTTTCTGAAACCTGCCGCCGAAAGTGCTGGAAGTGCAGGTCGCACTTTTATGCCCCAAACATGTGACCTGGACCTCTAGGGCACACTTTATAGCCCAAAAATTGTGACCTCTGCTGAAAACAGGCCAAAAACAACGACCTGGACTTTCTGCAAGGATTTTTCTGAAAGTTTTCTGGGTTCTGTTGAGCCTCTGTTCAGGGTTGTCTGACCTCCATCTCCACCCATTTTGGACCTGTAATTGTTCTGATTCACTCAACTAAGTGGGAACCTAGCCCGCTAGGGCTTCAGTACCCTCCACTTTTTGTGGAAGAGTGTTTTGCTGTTGCAGGTCGTCTGAAATTTCAGAGTCTTCAGCCATTTTTTCAGATTTGATACCTCATCTTTAAATTCACTTCAAATTGGCAAGTTATCCATCCAAATCTCCTCTTTCAGTTTTTTTTGGTTTTTCCTTAGGGCGAACTCCACTTCCTTCCTAGAGATAGCCTTTCGCCACCACTTTTTACAGCAATTTTCCTCTGATTTGTTGCTGCTTTCTGCACCACTTTCCTGTAGATTTTGTCTTTTAGATCTTTGTCCCTCTTGACCCAAGATCTATTAGCCTATTTTAGTGTGTTTAGATTAGTTTTTTACTCACCTATTGACTAGTTGTTGAGAGGCCCACCTTCTTGGGTTTAGATTATTATATTATTAGCTGTTTATTTTCTATTTTGCAGACCTATATATTGTCATTTGCAGGGTTATTTACAGCTATACAACAACACTTTTTTTTCCTCTACAAATGTCTGGGTCTAAAAATTAAAATTTACACACTCTTTACACACACACCCTAAGCAAAAAAGGGCTTGGTTAACACCACCAAGCAAAGAATCTAAAACATTGAAATCATTTGATCCTGCACCTCTTTGCCCTTGTTTCAACATTGTAATCACTTGATTCTGCACCTCCCTGTCCTTGTTAGTCTCTTTTTCCTTGGTACCGTGCATGTGTCGTCATTGCTCAACCTCCCATTGGCTCTAATTTTCCTCAGGGTGGGGCCAAAACCTCCTGCATATCTTTCCCTCTTGGTAGCACGTATTCAGGGTACATCATGCCTCCTCTCTTTGCCCAACCTCTTGTTTACCACACTGTTACCCAACGTTGTTGGTCTGGTACCCCTGCTGACCATATTATCACGATGAAATCTAATCAACTTTCAACCATAGACGTCAATCTTCAGACTCGGTCCTGTCAGTACAACAGGCCTTCCGCCACGTTTGTCCCCGAGCGACCTCCTTCGGTCTCTACAGAATCTCTTTCGACACCTAATGGACCCTTGAAGATCCCTCCGCATAGGGCAGAGGTTCATACCAAGATCCCTAAGGGTCCACTATGCAGAAATGCTGCTTCTGGCAAAGCCGCCCATTCATATAACATAGTCAATGATCTGGCACAATCCGCTGCTTCCATTTCAACGCTGGAACTCCTCCAGTTGTGCCCTTCACAATGAAAATCTATTCTATCTGCTGTGGGCGCTGTAGACCCTTTCGACTATCAATTTATTGTCTTTGATGTTGACCGGTCAAAACATCCTCCCCTCCCCACTTCTGTCGATTTCCATATCCCAAGAAAGATACAAAACGCCAACGTTTCTCGGTGTATTATTGATGAGGGGGCATCCACCTATGTGATGTCCACTTCGGTTTGCAAACAAATCGGATCTCTTGAGCTGGCCCCTTCCACGATCACTCTCTGAGTGTGGGATGACCATGCCTCCAAGCCCATTGGCTTATTCCACAATTGTCCTATCACTCTTGCGGGTAAGACGGTTTGCATTGACATAGAAGTCATAGATGCTCCCTTGGATTACAACATTCTTTTGGGTCGTAGCTTGCAGTTCACCGCAAGATTTCCTTCCCCCATAAAGGAAATATAGTCACCATTGACCAATTGACGTATTACGAGCCAAAGTCTTAAACCTCCCCTGAGTCCACTATCTCTTCTGTAACCAACAAGAAAACCGTCGACCCTTTGACCAGTGTCTCACCTGGCGTCTACAAGGACTCTTCCTTGCTTGGTACATTCCCTGGTCTTCCTCCTCCTATCTTTGATCCTAGCTCATCGAATTTTTGCATGATGCAATCATCTTGGGCTTCTCTCAAGAGGCCCGCCTCGGCTAGTAAGCAACCCTCTCGCCCTCCACAACCGTCTCCTAGCCCTTCCATGCAGTCTCTTGGACCTCCTCCTCCTGGCCCTTCAGCTGGTACTCATGAGCCTATTTATACTCCTAGGTTGGTTCCTCCAGGCCTTAACCATTTAGGAGCCGTCCCACTTGGCCATTACCCCTCCGGTCAGAAACCGTTCCTAGTCCCTCCACCAGGAATTTATATGGCACCTGTCATGGCCACCCTCTCTCTTCATAACCTGACCATTGGGCTCCCAGTTTGGTACCTTGATCCTCCAACCGCCACCCCGCCAGGTCAACCTAAACCTTATCTTGCTTTGACCCTAGTTCAACCGGTCCCCCTGACTTCTCCCATTGTCACAGTGCCTCAACCACATCAACAGGAACCGCCTTCTATTACGACTGCTTCAGGTAAGAAGGGCAAAGCTTGCAAAAGGGCCTCAAAGGACAAAGAGGCCCCGAATGACCCTGCACCTCCTCTGCCTCCAAAGCCCTATGCTTTGTGTGATGTCATCGGTCATGCCACCCATGCTTGTCCCGAATTGCCCCGCATCAAGCCCATGGTTAATGTTGCGTTCGCTGCGTTGACGGTCTCTGAAACCTCTGCTTCTTCTTTGACTGTTACCAAGAACAACAAGACTATTCACACCAAACACCCTTGTGCTTTGTGTGGTCTCCATGGCCACTACTCTCATCATTGTCCCCGCCTTACGCATTACCATGCCTCTTTAGAGGTAGTTCGGAAATACACGATTGAACAGAACCAATCTGCTTCTCCCGTACTTGCACAATATGCTACAAGCCAAACCGAGGATTTACCGGCTCCCATTGACATTCCCCCCACTGATGTCGACATGACGGAGCATGCGACCACCATCCTTTACCTTTCATCATCTTTGATACCCTCGACAGAAGCTCCCTCTGCATCTTCTCCTATTGTTTTGTCTGATCTCCTTTCAGCAAAGACCCCGGGCTCAACATCAGTAGATCCTTTATCTTCTTATTCTTACATCATCCTCCGCGATGATGCGCATGTGAGTCTTTCTTCTCATGATGATGAGTCAGGTAGCCTCGCTGCGTCATGTGGTCTCCCTTCCTCTTGTCCTTCCACCCCCTGTTGTGACGACGACATCATGGAAGCTATGTCCACCCCTGACTTCATCTTTCCCACCCATAAACGGGATGCCATCATCCATACCTTTGGTGACTTATGCAGCCTGAGCTCAAGCTATGCCTCTAGTAGCTCCCACACTTCCCCTCACCGGTGGCATGTGGGAAGTAGACATCCCACCCAGATCACTCCCTTTCGAAGAGTGCATTTGATGGCTACTATGCGCTTAGGTTGCCAGCATTGTTCTTTATCCTCCCATTTATTGTCTTGTGGCACCTTTCTGAGGGACCCCTCATCAACACCTTATATCAGTTTTGCCAATGGTGCAAGTCGCTACTCCCAGAATTTAGCCTCGGCAAGTTGGGCCATTTTTACCCCTTTGCAGGCGCTTGTTCTTTCAAACGGTGTATGCATTGGTATTGCTACCAATAATCAGGCCGAATATGATGCTGTGCGAGGTTTATTAGCCGATTCCCTTTCACATCACATCCTCCACCTTCATGTTGGTTTAGATTCCCTGCTTTTTGCCATGCAATTGAATGGTGTATATCGTGTGCATATTACTATCCTGTTCAGAAGATATTTACGAGTGAAGCTTTTGATGCGTGAATTTGAGATCATTAATTTCAGTCATGTACTTAGAGCACAAAATCACTATGTAGATATTATTGCAGACCATAGTCTGGATTGGAATTTAACACACACATTTAATGCAAGACAATAACATAAAAATACCAAAACAATGCATATCCATAGTATGTGTCGTATAAAATGTTTTAGAGTTAATCAACTCTGATACATATGACATGTCCATAGCATGTTACAAAAACCCAAAACTGGGGGCACCACCTGCCCCTACACACTAATCACTATCTGGAGGGTCCCAAGCCAATGGCTCTACCCCTGCATCTTGTAGATCACGCATGCCCTGTCTGGCCATCACCATGCGCCGCATGACCCCTCGCCTTTCCGAGGGTAAACCAATACATGGCTCTATGTATTGGGCATCTAAGTCTTGTCAACCGTGTTCCGAAACACCGGTCATAAGCCTCTCACATCTATGATGGATATCCTCCAGAATGGCTGCTGCATCCTCATTATGCTGCGCCCTTGCTCCACTAGATCCTGCGGCCCCTCATGCTGCAGGTCATCCAATGTACTGGACTGGTTTTATCGGTGCTGTATTTGTATACCAAAAGCAAAAGAATCAGTCCCACATATAATATTCTAGAAAATTTACATGCACATAAAATATTAGCAATTTTTCACTCACCATCGGGTCCCCATATACGACTAGGGGGCAGTGGTAGATCCGGGTTCCCACAATAGCTCATCCCACTATAGGGATAGTCGTCTATATATAGTGGCATCTGATCCCAATGAACAAAGAAATCAAGACAGAACACTCGTCCAACTACTCCACCTCCTCATATGCATAGTAGTCACCCCCATCGATGCATCCTAGGTTCTCTCGGACCTCCATCTGGGAGCTATATGCTAGGTCGCAGTGTCGGGATCTTCTCAAAGAAGAAAGAGCAAAAAATTGTACCATATGCATAGTCATTGTTCACTTGCCGCTTACATAGTGACAACTGTCATTTCAGTGATGAAAACATCATATGGGCCTGCCCATAGTAGGTCCCACTCAAAACACTCTCCACTAGCATCATTTGACCCCCCATGATGTGATGGAGTGCCTGGTTTCCCAGGATTCACAGCACCACTTCAACCACAACACGGGTCTCTACCCTCTCCAAATCTCCGATGGGTATCCGAGTCCCCTTGAATTGGATACTTGGCCGACAATGCCGCTCTACAAACTCTATAATGTTCCACCCACGCAGTATTATTGGCTGAGTATTCCCTACCATCCCAAGTGGTGGAAGACCAGTCAGGAAATATATGTCCTGGACCGTCAACTCGATCCGGTGCCCCTGCACTATAAAGAACTCATGGTCCGGATCCCAATAGCTGACAATTAGGGCTAATAAGGGCTCCCCAGCTCTCATCAAAGGGTTCCCCACAAACTTTAGAACCCCAAACCTAGCCAAAGCACTGCGGGCACCCTGATCCTCATGGATCTCTGACCTTAATGCGCCCAGGTCCCTCTCTCTCCAATTGATCCGTAATTTTTCCATAACTTCACAAAACCATCATATCAATTAGTATACAAATAGGAAATACTATTTCTCATAAAAAAATCCTAGCGCTCAGCCAAAAAATAGCACTGAAACACCCCTCCCGGATAGGTTACACTTTTCAGGCACAAACCTGGGATAGGTCTCACTTATATGGCCAAAACCTGCTACCCAGGTCGCAGTTTTTGCCCCAAAAAGTGTGACCTGGTCGTGAGGAAGAGGAGAGGGCTTTTACTAAGCATTAGGGACCTAACCTGAACTTTTAATCCACTGAAAAGAAAGAGTAAGGTTAGGCCTCTTACCTACAACTAACAACTCCTAATTCCAATGGTCGGTTTGTCCGCTACGATCGCCACAAGATTTAGGGCCTTCTCTCCTCTCTACATTCACCACAGCTCCACATGCAAATGAATGAATTTGGAGGGAAAATTCCTTATTAAAAGAGAAACCTTTGTTCCTGATTTCACTCGTTGCGATCCAACCGTAGCTCCATTTAACAAAATGTCTACACTATTGGAAAACTCTCACTGAGCCCTCAAATTGGTATTCGTTAGTTTTTAGTGATTTGATACTTCATCGGGACACATTTTTTCAAGAAGCACCACTTCATCCCTCCACAAAAATCAAATTTCTTCACTTGCAACACTTGTACCAGGGGCACCATGTTGCCTCCATACTTGTCCATGCTCATGTCGATTTTCGTCATGAGTCACCATCTAGTACTCATGCTTTTATGGTCCCCATCATCCCCTTTTCATATGTGGCAGCACCATCGAGTCACCGTTGTTTAGAGCATCCGAGTTGAGTCATCATTGCTTTCATAGAGTCTATCCCGAGTCCCGTTACACCTCGCCATAGTCCTCCATCATTCATTTCTTGGTCCCTCTCTCGTGTTGCACATTATGACCTTCAGTACTAATGTCCCATATCCCTCATGATATTGTGTCACTCGTTGCCAGGTCATCCATGCCATTTATGCTCTACCAAGTCGTCTATTCGCTACTCAGTCCCCCCCATTTCATCATCATCATTGGTGTCAGTCCGTCAATCACTCTACTATTTTCTCTCATGTCTTAGTTGAGGATCCCTTATTACCTCACCTATGGCAGACCTCCTTCTGTCGATGTCAGCTCATTCTTTCCAAAAGAGAGGTCTAGAGAGTGGTGTACCTTGGTTCCAGCTTCCACTTTGGTTCGATGCCTCAGGTCAGGCAAAGGGACTCCTTATTACCCTTTGACCTGATTGTTTCTTAGCTCCAACTCCTTTCAACATGATCGAGATATGTATACTCGATGGTTAAGTGATATAGCAGCTGAAAACGATGATTCCTAAGAGTGTGTGAGATGTATCAGCCCTCATGAGGGGGTGGCCCTACAGGTAGCCCCCCACACACTCGGATGACTTCTTCATCACAACCTTTGATGTAGCTCCATACATTTGATGATTTCGGCCTCAGCCGCTTGCAGTTCCGTTTTCTTTGCATGTATCAGTTATATTTTCAGAGCCCTTTCCTATTTTTAGGGGCATCTGGATTGCATTTATATCTCATGTACTCAGATATTATTGTACAAAGTCCTGGTTGTTATCCCAGGCATAATATGTATGTGGGATTCATTATTGTGTTATTTATCTGGCTCATGTTCAGGCTAGCATCTGCTTTATTATTGCGTTCCGTGGTTTTCTGGGCACCTTATTGTTTGTACTATTGCCTCGGCGGGCATAGGTATGCCTACCCCACCACTTATAGCAGGTACTCACTGAAAAATACTTGTCGCACCCTTAGGGTCTAGTTCTTTCAGCATTTTGGTTTACCTTATACTTCTCTCTCTTTGACTTCTCCTTCAATGTCTAGTGATTGTGTTCTTACAACGCACTTCGGTCATACGATTAGCTCCTAACGCTTGCACGCTAGGGGGCAATCTGTTACACCATTTTTTGGTCATCTAACCTATTATCATTAGATGGACCCAAGTACACCATGTAAGACCAATTTTACTCCAAGTAAAATTGCTTTCAATATGAAAATAACTTAGTAAATCACATTTATTAAGTTATTTATGGTCTAAACAGGAAACCCCATAAAGAAATATTAAATAAATACACATTTGTTTGATTTTCCCCAACAAATAGTTAGTTAAACAAAAGTTTAATTAATATTTCTGGTTATATTTAACCCAAAATAAGGAAATTAATTAGATAAATCATTATTTATCTTATTATTTTCTAAAGAATAATTGTTTAAATCTTATTTAAATAATATTCTTTGTTAAATATGACTAATTCACCCTTAACTAATTAAATAAATCATTATTTATTTGATTATTACTCAACCATATCCTTAAAATGATAAATAAATCATTTATTTATTTATTATTACTTAATCACATCCTTAAAATGATAAATAAATCATTTATTTATTTATTATTTACAAATAAGGGGATTTGACTCAAGTCAAATACCTTTTCACTCCAACAAATATAATAAAATATTCCATAAAGGTTGGATCTAGATTTGGTTAATAATATTTTAACTATGCACCAATCTCTAGACTAACTCAATATTTTGTTATAAATAGAAGGGTTTTCTCATTCATTTGTCACCTTTTGTTGCCTAAAGATCACTCTGGATCTCAACACTTGGTCAAGCTATTGATCCATTATCATAGCCATACTTTTCCATTTTTGTCTGGATTTTCTACACCATCAAGAGAGAGAAGTTCTAAATCTGAAGTGCTGAGGACTCACAAGAACCCATCCCATTGAGGAGAACAGGGAACACCCTCTTGTGTTTTCCTCCCAGGTGCCATTAATAAAATTATTCATTGGATATATTCTTGTCTTGTCTATTGGATCTATGGAGTAAATATTATTTTTCTACTGTTTAATGTCTTCTAATGCATAGATCTAGATTTTCGCAGCATTTTTCTTGATCATCTAATTGCAGATCTGAAGATATTAGCAGTCATTTCTGCTATTAGGGCTATAAGTTATGCATAGCTAAAGTGGTATTTTTTCGTACACTTCGAATAAAGATTCATACTAACAATTGGCGACTCCACATGGGTTTACCTTTACGATCGCTATCGTTTTTCTGATCCTTGCATATCCAGCTGCTTTAGGCCCTAGGATTTCTCTTCAGCCCCTTGTTTTTCTTATTCTTGATGTTGTTTTTAACCCATAAAACCCTAAAACTATAAAAATTCTAACTTCCGTGTGTTTTCGGACCCATTTCACAGGTGAACGACATCAGCCACAACTGAGACGACAAATTCTTCTGAAACCTGTCGCCAAAAGTGCCAAAAGTGCAGGTCACACTTTTCTACCCCAACACATGCGACTTGGACCTCCAGGGCGCACTTTACAGCCCAAAAAGTGCGACCTCTGCTGAAAACAGGCCAAAAATAGTGGCTTGGACTTTCCGCAGGGATTTTTCTGAAAGTTTTTGGGGTTCTGCTGAGCCTCTATTCAGGGTTGTTTGGACTCCGTCTCTGCTTATTTTGGACCTATACTTTTTTTTCTTCACTCAACTAAGTGGGAACCTAGCCCCCTAGGGCTTCAGTACCCTCCCCTTTTTGTGGAAGAGTGTTTTTCTATTGCAGGTTGTCTGAAATTTCAGAGTCTTCAGCCATTTTTTCAAATCTGATATCTCATCTTCAGATCCACTTCAGATTGGCTTGTTATCCATCCAAATCTTTACTTTCAGCTTTGTTTGGGTTTTCCTTAGGGGTTACTTCGCTTCCTTCCTGGAGATAGCCTTTCGCCACCACTTTTTACAACAATTTTCCTCTGATTTGTTGCTGCTTTCTGCACCACTTTCCAGAAGATTTTGTATTTTAGATCTCTGTCCCTCTTGACCCAAGATCTATTAGCCTATTTTAGTGTGTTTAGAGTAGTTTTTTACTCACCTATTGACTAGTTGTTGAGAGGCCCACCTTCTTGGGTTTAGATTATTGCATTATTAGCTGTTTATTTTATGTTTTGCAGGCCTATATACTGTCATTTCGAGGGTTATTTACAACTATACAACAACACTTTTTCTTTTTCTCTACAAATGTCTGGGTTTAAAAATTAAAATATACACACTCTTTACACACACACCCTGAGTGAAAAAGGGCTTGGTTAACACCACCAAGCAAGACTCTAAAACATTGAAATCATTTGATCCTGCACCTCTTTGCCCTTGTTTCAACATTGTACTCACATGATTCTGCACCTCCTTGCCCTTATCAGTCTCTTTTTCCTTGGTACCGTGTGTGTGTCGTCATTGTTCAACCTCCCATGGGCTCTAATTTTCCTCAGGGGGGGCCAGCACCTCCTGCATATATTCCCCCGTTGGTAGCATGTATTCAGGGTACAACATGCCTCCTCTCTTTTCCCAACCTCCTCTTTACCACACTGTTACCCAATCTTGTTGGTCTGGTACCCCCGCTGACCAGATTCTCATGATGAAATCTGATCAACCTTCAACCATAGACGTTAATCTTTAGACTCGGTCCCGTCAGTACAACAGGAATCCTGCCACGTCTGTCCCCAAGCTGCCTCCTTTGGTCTCTACAGAGCCTCTTTCGACACCTAATTTCCCCTTGAAGATCCCTCCACCTAGGGCAGAGGTTCATACCAAGATCCCTAAGGGTCCACTATACCGAAATGCTGCTTCTGGAAAAGCCGCCCATTTGTATAGCATAGTCGATGATTTGGCACAATCCCCTCCTGCCATTTCAACGCTGGAAATCCTACAGTCATGCCCTTCACAACGAAAAGCTCTTCTATCTGTCGTGGGTGCTGTAGACCCTTCTGACGATTGATTGATTGTCTTTGCTGTTGACCGGTCAAAACATCCTCCCTTCCCTGCTTCCATCACTTTCCAGATCCCAATCAAGATCTGGAATGCCAACGTTTCTCGGTGCATTATTGATGAGGGGGCATCCACCTGTGTGATGTCCGCTTCGGTTTGGAAACAACTCGGATCTCTTGAGTTGGCCCCTTCCACGATCACTCTCCTAGCGTGAGATGGCCATGCCTCGAAGCCCATTGGCTTATTCCGCAATTTTCCTATCACTCTTGCGGGCAAGACGATTTGTGTTGACGTAGAAGTCATAGACGCTCCCTTGGATTACAACATTCTTTTGGGACGTAGCTACACTTATGCGATGTCTACTATCCCTTCTGCGGTTCATCGCAAGATGTCCTTCCCCCATAATGGAAAGATAGTCACCATTGACCAGTTGATGTATTATGAGCCAAATTCTCATACCTCCCCTGAGTCCACTATCTCTTCGGTAACCAACAAGCAAACCGTAAACCCTTTGACTAGTGTCTCACCTGGCGTCTATAAGGACTCTTCCTTGCTTGGTACATTCCCTGGTCTTCCTCCTTCTATCTCTGATCCCAGTGCATCGAATGTTTGCATGATGCAATCGTCTCGGGCTTCTCTCAAGAGGCCCACCTTGGCTAGTCAGCAGCCCTCTCGCCCTCCGCAACTGTCTCCTAGCCCTTCGATGCAGCCTCTTGGACCTCCTCCTCCTGGCCCTTCAGCTGGTACTCATGAGCCTATTTATACTCCTAGGTCGGTTCCTCCAGGCCTTAACCATTTAGGAGTTGTCCCACTTGGCCATTACCCCTCCAGTCAGATACCATTCTTAGTTCCTCCACTAGGCATCTATACGACACCTGTCATGGCCACCCTCTCTCTTCCTAACCTGACCATTGGGCTCCCGGTTTGGTACCTTAATCCTCCAATCGCCACCCTGTCAGGTCAACCTAAACCTTATCTTGCTTTGAACCTGGTTCAACCGACCCCCCTGAATTCTCCCGTTGTCACAATGCCTCAACCACCTCAACAGGAACCACCTCCTGTTGCGACCACTTCGGGTAAGAAGGGAAAAGCTCGTAAAAGGGCCTCAAAGGAAAAAGCAGCCCTGACTGACCTCACACCTCCTCTTCCTCCAAAGCCTTGCACTTTGTGTGATGTCTGCAGTCATGCCACCCATACTTATCTCGAATTTCCCCGCATCAAGCCCATGGTTAATGTTGCGTTCCCTACATCGATGTTCTCTGAAACCCTTGCTTCTTCTTAGACCGTTACCAAGAACAACAAGACTATTCACACCAAACACTCTTGTGCTTTTTGTGGTCTCTATGGCCATTTCTCTCATCATTGTCCCAGCCTTACGCATTACCATGCCTCTTTAGAGGTAGTTCAGGAATACGAGATTGAACAGAACCAATTCGCTTCTCCTGTACTTGCACAGTATGCTGCAGGCCAAACCAAGGATTTACCCGCTCCCATTGACATTTCCCCCCCTGATGTCGACATGATGGAGCATGCGGCCACCATCCTCTACCTTTCATCATCTTTGAGACCCTCTACAGAAGCTCCCAGTGTTGAGATTTTGTATAATTGGTGTAGCATCAAGTGCACTCTAGCCCTGAAATTTTGTGGAGGGGCTAGGACGTACTTGATCTCCAAAACCTGGAAATGAATTTGAGAAATTTCATTTGGTGTTCAATTTATTCAAATAATTAATTATTTTAATGGATTTCCTAAGTGTAAACTTAGGAAAATAAAATAATTAAAGTGAATTAATTAACACATGTGTTAAAATTGTCTTAAGTCACATGGATCAAGCAGTCTTTTAATATGAGTCGTTGATGAATTCTTTAATCTCGGTTGTTGAAGGGTTCAATGAAAAGTATAAGAGAAAGGCTTGAGGGTCAGTTGGAGGAGACACATAGTTGCATAACTTAGGAATAGATTTGGAATTCTAGGGTGGGTTTGCGAAGAATTTTCGAAGGAATTTCCTGTAGCGAGGGGTAGTATTGGCTGAGGGGATGATCTGATCCCAAGAGCCAAGAGACAACAAGAGGCAGAGGAGCAACAACAAGGGCAGCACAGAGGGATTTCAGAGCCACGCAGTACAACAAGGGTAGCCCAGAGGCAGCTGGGGCCACGCAGGGCTGACAAAATCCTAGCAAAGGCAGCGCAGGGGCAACATAGACCCTCCAGGGACTGCAGTGGAATTTTCACATGGTATCAGAGTGATAGCAGATCAAGCTAAATCTCCAGCAATCAGCTGAAGAAATATTTTTCTATTAGGGGGTGGAAGAAGCAGCAGATACAGAAAGGGCATCTTGATAGCAGGAGAACACAGATCCGGAAGACAAAAATTGAAGCTGAAAAAGGCCTTCAAGCTTACGCAAACCCTTCCCAGGGTAGCATAAGGACTGTGTCACCTAGTCTAGGGTTACACAATCCACTTCTGAGTAGCGCTGGGTTAACCAGGAAGACACCGTCCAATCATTTCTCCAGTTGCAAAAGATTTTTTCCAAGATCCAAAAGCAGTGCTTCAGATCTTCAGCAACGTTGGTGGGGTAGATATTCTGCAGGTGCAGAATTGTGCCTAGCTAAGGCAACAAAAGCGAGAGGAAGAAATTTACTCAACAGATCTGATATTTGATCAAGAGGATTAAAGAGTACTTTTTGTTTTTGATTTGATGGAATATTTCTGGGAGGGAAATCAGTCTTCAACAAAATCATCTACTAGAGGGTTTCTAGTCACCAAGGAACCCAGATCCAGAGGGATAAGTGTTTTTTTTTGTCAGATTTGAACAAATATGGCTCGATATGGACTGAGAGATCAATATATATTGGAAAACATGTCCAAATATGTTATCTGTAGGGCTATAATCCTCTAAGTTCTAGATGAGTATGGTCTCAAAGGGAATGCAGAGAATGTACTTGTTGTACCAATTGATGCAGATCCTCTCAAGAAGTATGAAGAGAATCAAGTGCAGACAAAGTGGTTGATCATATATGGATTCAAGGACCATGTTATACCTCATATTTCTTGGAGTACTACAACAAAATACATGTGGATAGCCTTGGAGATAATGTATCGAGGAGGCTTCGTACAAAGAAGAATGCTTCTTGAGAACCATATGTAGTTATTCCAAATGATGAAGGGTGAAGAGATAGATCCATTCCTATTTAGGCTTCACGCCATCCGAGATCAGCTGTTTGGCATTGGTGCTACTCCGGATGAGGGGCTCTTAGTGAGTACAACTCTGAATGCAGTCTTGGAATATTGGGAAATGTTTTTCCAAAGCATTCTGGGAAGGGCATTGTTACCATCTTGAGCTCACATGTGGGCTATCCTCCACCAAGAGGAGATCGGGAGGGTCACCAAGCGGCAGAATATCAGTGGAGGAAGCGGAAAGGCCAAAGTCAAGGAAGAGGAGGAGGATGCAGCCCTTGCATCAAGGGAAAAGAAACAACAAGGGAAGAATAAGAAGGACCTTTCCAAGGTCACATGCTTTAACTATGGTGATCTT
The DNA here is from genome assembly GCA_034641835.2 of Pinus albicaulis. Classification (NCBI taxonomy): domain Eukaryota; kingdom Viridiplantae; phylum Streptophyta; class Pinopsida; order Pinales; family Pinaceae; genus Pinus; species Pinus albicaulis. The sequence goes on along the minus strand of CM076580.1, from coordinate 393,296,340 downwards.
GGACATTTCACCAGCTGTTGTCCTAAGAAGAAGTTAAAAGGATCTTCTGATTTCAAGGATGCAGTAGAAAAGGATGATGGCTCTTATGATGATGCAACCATGAGTGCTCATGTACCTCGAGATTATAGGTGGGTTGACATGGATCTGTAGAGAATATACATACGATGTTAGGATCATTGAGTCAGCCCTACTCTTGGATCACATACGAGCTACGGGAGCCTTAAGATGGTAGTGGGATGAGTAGGGAGATGGTTGTATAAGGCCACATTGAAGCGGAAGAAGGGAGCTGAAGAGATGAAGAGGGAGAAGTGTAATGCAAAGGAAAAAATAGCAAGGAGGCAGCAATGCAGAGGGGTTGATGGGACTTCAACAACGTAGAGAGGTTGTGCTCACGCAGTGCAATGTTGCAACATGATAGTGTCTCTAGGAGGATAGCATAAATCAACATCCAGGGAGCTTCAATGGTGGAGGGAAAATTGACTTATCTGTCAAACAGTTGTGCAGAGTCTTTTAGTTGCTTACTTCTCAACAATTGAGTTGCAGTGCAGCAGTTAGCAATGGCGATGCTATGGGTAGCATGATGAAACAATTTGAGAGGGAGTTGCAGTACATAGAGCAGCAGTGTAGTGGATGAAGGGCAGCAGGCCAAGCATCAGTAACAAAAAATCCAGTTTCAATATCTTGTAGTGCATGGTGTGGATGCATTCCAACATTACACTTTTCCTAGAGCACACTCCGTGCTAAGAGAGAGTGTTGAGATTTTGTATAGTTGGTGTAGCATCAGGTGTTCTCTATCCCTGAAATTTTGTGGAGGGGCTAGGACACACTTGATCTCCAAAACCCATAACGAAATTTGATAAATTTCAGTTGGTGTTCAAGTTATTCAAATAATTAATTATTTTAATGGATTTCCTATGTCTAAACTTAGGAAAATAAAATAATTAAAATGAATTAATTAACACACGTGCTGAAATTGTCTTAAGTCACGTGGATCAAGAAGTATTTTAATCTGAACCATTGATGAATGATTTAATCTTGACTGTTGAAGGGTTTAACGAAAATTATAAGATAAAGGCTTGAGGGTTAGTTAGAGGAGACACACAGTTGCAGAACTGAGGAATAGATCTAGAATTCTAGGGCAAGTTTGCTAAGAATTTTTGGAGGAATTTCCTACAGTGAAGGGTAGTACTCGCTGAGGGGATGATCTAATCCCAAGAGCCAAGAGACATCAAGAGGCAGACGATCAGGAACAAGGGCAATGCAGAGGGACTTCAGAGCCATGCAATCGAGTAGGGGCAATGCAAAGGCAGCTGGGGCCATGCAGGGTTGACGCAGGCCTAGCAAAGGCAACACTGGGGCAATGTAGACCCTCCAGGGGTGACACAAGCCCTCCTAGAGCCATGCATAGGCTGACGCAAGTCTTCAAAGCTGACGTTGGGTCCTTAGGAGCAGTGCTGAGGGTTTCTAGGGTCAGATCCGGACTGATGCTTGTAAATCCCGTTTGAGGGTGTGGATCAGTTTGATATTTGGCACTAGAACATTAGGTTAGCTGCAGATTTGATTTCTTTTATTCTCTATCGGGTTTTCCAGACTTAGAACCCAGATTTGCTGTAATTAAAATCTACTTAATAAGATAACCTTCATATATGCTACACCGGTTTTCCCGCTTTGGGTTTTTTCAGGGACTTATGTCCAAAAATCCATGTGTCACTTTGTTGCATGAGCATATTATTCAGTAAATGATCTGCATGTGTAGGTTGTAGTTGCATTTATTTTAGGTATTTTCTGAATCTAATTTATGGAAATAGCTTGTATTAATTAAATCAAGTAGGAGAAAATAAACCAATACACTATAGTAAAATTTTCACACACCGTAAGTTTCACACCAGTCCTTGACATGAGGGGCGTTTTTGATGAGTGAAAAATTAATCTTTTCCTGATTGGAAAATTCATGAACCGAGAAATATCCTTCTAATATATTCAACCATATATATATATATGACGTCTGCATCTATTTGGCCCTCAAATATGGGAATGTCATAGTTTAATTTTACCTTAAAAGGATTGGTGCCTCCAAAGTGGCTTTTGGATGAAGGTCCGTCACGAGTGGGTAATCGTTGAAAGATATGGGAAAAGTTATTCATCATCGTGTTCCTATGTTTCTATATGGTCTCCTCGAGAAATATTTTGATAGTTTCTCATGCTCCCTTTTATTTATTTTCTTCTGCCATGGATGGTCGTCGAGGTTTGTGAGGTTGATATTACAAGCATTCAACCTGGATCCCTAATTCCTTATACCCTGACCTCGTTGCGGACATCCAAAGAAAAATAGAGAAAGAGAAGAATGATCTGATACCACTGATTCAGACTTATGCAGGAATGTGATAAAATACATAAATACACATAAAGGCAGAGATGCAGCAGGAATAACACTTCATTTCATTAATATCAAATAATTAAAATATGCTTACAGAAAAAATGGAAATAAACTAGCTAGGGCACTGGTAGCTTATCTCTGAGAAGATATGTGGTGACTACAGGCCTCTGAACTATGTTAAAATGAGGCTCAACGAGTTATTATTATTGAGAAATAATGGAAAACCCTAAACATCCAAAAACCTAACCCTAGGAGATGAAGCACCAAAACTATGGGCCCCGTTTGGGTAAATTGGTACATCAACTTCCTGGGGATGTAACTTCGGCATACGATCTCTGTTTGATGCGTGTGATACCTCACTAGAAATTTATATCCAAGGACTACAAATTTCAAGTGACCAAAATAAGTCACAAATCAAGTTATTCCCATTTTTCCCAAAAAGCATCGTTTAGCGCCTCAAAACGGCTTCCAAAGTCCAGTACCCGAAAAATTGCCAAAAATAGTAAATTGTGCTACAATTAAGGAAACTGAAAAAATAAAAGAAGCAATGGTGGGTGTCGAAGTGGAATAGGCATGCGGCCACCAATATCCACCTAGATCATAGACGGTCTAGAGATAAACTAGGAGTTAAGATGATCATAGATGTGGTTCTAAAAATGGACTTGGATGGGTCGAGAAACAGACTGCAGAGATAATATTTTCATAATAGTGGTTTGAAAAAATGGATAGAAGGGTTAGAATAGGCCACTGAGTTTTTATTACAAGGAATATTGAAATGAGACTGACAAAGGATCTATTTTCTTAGATATAGTAGTGAATTTTAGGGAAGTTTCATATATCATATCAGTGTTCAAACATTAGCCTTGGATGGGCTAGAGATAAGATAAGAAGGACAATTATCAATGTTGTGGATCAACACGAGGCATGAAGTTCCTAGGACTGACCATAGAGATATAATTTCTAGAGAATTGGATCTGGTATTGATCCAAAATGGATCATATGCTCCAAATAAATGAATACAGTAGTGGGGCTACATAGCATGGGAACTAGGATTACTGGGTACAACATAAAGGTTGTATAGACCCAAGATTGTTTGAAAAATATTGTCACAAGTTTTGTGATGTGGGATAGTTTTTTTTCAAGATATTTAGATTAGTCTAATGAACATGCAATGACTAAATAAATTCAACGAATATTGTTTTCCAAATTTGTGATGGATATAGTTAGAATGATGACTATATTTTCCCTATATAACTCAATGGAGTAATATGTAGGTGCATATGGACAAGTCATGGAACCATAATTGTGAGGAGGAGTGTCTTAACTTATATATTTCTATTTTGAATTTTTTCCTCAAGTTTTGAAAAGGTTATTATATGCTGATAAATAAGACCATAGGCATGATAAAAATGCAAGAAATTGAATAGCCAAAAATACATATGCATTGATAGGAAATCAGATAGTGATATGCTAGCTACATATAGACACGTTGGGTGCATACAATAATGAATGGTCATACATATAACATGAATGAAGACTCAATGTAGTATGTTATTGTAGGGTGATTATGATGATTAACTATGATTAATAATGAACATGTAACCAAGAACAACTTGAAATTATAGATGGAGAATGGAATGAGGATGTTGCATATTTTTTTTTGGATATATGGATATGGATAAGAAAGTGTTGATCAAGAGGTTGGTAAATAGGAATGCAATAATTATACCTGAGATACCTTGTAATTAGGTAGCATCCAATAGACTACTAACATCCATGCATATATGGTTTTGGTATGCTCAAAATACCAAGATAGAATTAGATAAAATTTCCCTCAGTGAAAATATCATATTAGAAATGATATGAATGAATGAATGACAAGTAAATCAAGAGTTGGTATTGGTTATTCTCTAGGTGATGTTAATGGTCACCTGATGATTTCATGTTAGTTGGAATGAATAATTTCTTGTTTTTGGTTCCCATGTGGAAGAGGGAAACATGTTCTACTTATGCTATGAGACACAACATTTGAATGAATAAAATATCTCATAATGAAATTTGAAATTGCATTAAAAATATGTACATGAATGATGTGGAAGAAGGTGTAGGAAGTGCACAATCATGATACTATTGGAGGCATTCTCTGAATGTGTGCTTGAATGCATAATGTGAATGCATGATTACAAATATCCACCTAAAGAGGGTAGGTATGCAATAGAAATAATAGAATTGGTACTAACTCATGAAATTCATATCATATCATGTGCTGCTAGATATATCAACAAGGGAGATTTTCATGTTGATGTAGTCACATATGAATGGACCAAAAGAAAACTTTGACTAAGGAACAAAATTTATGATATGATGAAGACAACAAAAAATTGGCTATATCCAAGAGGAAATGGAAAGGCTAGTTGATTGTAACTACTGAAGGGAAATTAAGCGGAGTTGACATGAATTCAAAGAGATGAAAATGGATTAGAAGGGGAAAAACCGTGAATTTCTTCCCTGCTAATGTTTTATTAGGCATGAAAGAGTTGAAATGTAAATATTATATAATCCTATGAATGTTAATAAAATATAGAAAATAAAGTAATTGAATATGATAATTGTATTAATAAATGCATTAAAATAATGCTTAATAGAGTGCATGAAAATGTGAAAAGACATGTTATATATTGGATGAGAAATTAAAAGTTCTAAGGCACATGCAGTTTGACTATTTTGATAAGTTAATATAATTGTGAATTTGTAATGTGATTAGGAATGGTTGAAGGCTATGATAATAACATTTCTTTACAACCTCATGCATAGGACGAGGAAAAAAATTTGTTCGTAAAAATCTTGATAAAGGAAACATGTGAGCTTCCATGGAGTATCAACTAGGTCATGTAACGTAATGAATATTAAATGCAATTGTGTGGGAATGCATTGCTCACACCATAATAATAGGTAATTTTAAGGAATGGGTAAGCATTCCTTTAGGGTTAATTTATATCTTTAATTACATGAATTATAGTTAAATGCTAACAAGTTATCAATTCTTGGATAGGGTATGGTTAAGACAGGGAATTTCCAACACATAAAGTTTTAGTAAAAATCTTGGTGATATGTGGATGCATGGAGTTTCCATGATGAACAAAAATCAAATGAATGAGTAATTACCTCATGTAAAGTGTTGTATATGGAATTGTGAGAGTTATGTTTGATAATGAAATGATAGCTTCCTTTCAATATATATGATATACAACTAAAATGATTGAGTTATTAAAATGTGTAAAAATAAATAAATTTTGAGATCACTTTCAAATTTGTTGTAAATATCATAATAAAAGTATTATATGCATATATTCTAGCCTTGTTGGGATAATTGAAAGTGCATAGTGCAAATGGATTGGACTTGGATATGGAAATGGGTGTAATGAAATTGACCCACGAATTTCCTAGGAAACTAAGGTAAATTTGGGATTGTACAACAACATACCACATTATGCATTGGAAAACATAGAAGGAGGAGAGAACTCATGAATGGAAAAGGGCGTGAATTTTTTTTTCATGTATGGAGAGAGGCACCCATGGAGAGAAGAGGCACACATGTACTTGAGTAAGGAGTATTGCAAGAGGAATGTTTCCAACCCCCAATGGAATAATGGTTGAAGCAATTTTTTACTAACTTACATTTTGGGTGCCCATTTATACTAATAAAAGTGCCAATCATGGTGTTATCACTCCAAAATTTCCCAGGGTTGTTATGTGTGTTCAAGAAATATTAGAGGTAACTATCAACCTACTTTTGAGATCAAGATCTAGCCTTCCTAATGCTCAGGGAGGGCTCTCTCTTAATGATTTAACTTTGTTGTTTTTAATTGATTTTAGGCTAGTTATGTAGGATTGATTAGGTTTGATTTTGGCTTGTTGGTGGAATTATTGATTTATATGGATAATTTTCTTTTCTACTTTTCCACTGGGTTATGGAGTAAATGTATCAAGAAAACAAGACATAATCAAGTTCTAAAGGAAGTGTTGACAGGGCAGGGTAACTGAGCAAAATCAGATCTTTAAAAACCGAATGTTGAAGTGGTTTTCATTTGGGATCAAGAAGTAGTTAAGGATTCCTCAAAACAGATGATGAATGAAGGTGAAAGAGGTCAACCGGGATGGGAGATAAATTAAGGATTCTAAGATCCAGATATTAGAGGAAAACATTAAAATGAATAATAGTTCAGAACATAGTGTACTTAAACAATTTCTGCAATAATATTCCTGTTATAACATTTAAATTTGGAGAAACATACAAGTTTATGGAATACTTAAGAAAATAACAATGAACAATTGAAATATACTTCACTGAAGTAGCTAAACACATGAATCCTGTAATGAAATTCCTTTATTACTTGTCCAGTTTGTTGACTTGAAAATGGTATAATAAACCCTCATGTATTTAGATCAATTACAACTATATAAATGTTCAGGAATCCACACTCAATACTTCGAATTACTGAAGTATTTATACAAAAATTAATACAAAATATCCTAAAACTTATTTAGGATTTATTCAAGGGAAATAAAATATCTTCATGCAAGAAGACAGAGACACCTATGTAACTAAATGCAAGCTATCCCATTTTATTGGATTTTTTGTTTTCCTCTTTCATATTTTGTGACTTATCTCTCTGACTGTTGCTTTCAGGTTGGCTGCATCTTTACGCTGGATATCATTAGAAATTTTCTTTTAACTCTGTTTTTGATCTTTAAACTCTGTCCTTTACCTTTAGCTGACTGCTTTGTTTTCATCTTTAACCTTGACTTCTCTTTTACCTGCTTTAATTTTAACCGCACAGTAAATCATACAATTTTTCCCAAGTCTCTTCATTTGGAATTTTGATCTTTATCATCCTCCTGTAAATTTCATCTACTCTAGTGTATTTGGTAAATGTAGGCTTGTTTACAAAGAGATGATTTACCTCATGCTGGAGGTAAAAGATATTTTCAAAAATTAGATAGAGTAATTTTCCTGTAGGAATTCCCTTTAAAGAGGAGTTGTTGGAATTTTATTTTGCCACTTATCTGATCTTCTTGTGATAATATTCTTGCCTCATTAGTCTGCCATTAATAACCAATGGATTAGGCAAACCTTTCTACCTCAAAACATCAAATTTATTCATGAATCTATTTACTGCTAGCTCCATATTTTGACACTTATCTTCAAGTTGTATCATCAAGTTTCTTTTGGAAATTACCTTTTTTACCTCTAAGATTGTTTCTGTTTTGTCACTTATTCCAATTTTTTCTAACTCATGCTTGTTCTTAGAATTGAGAAACTTAATTATCTCAGTGGCCTCCTCTTGTTTCTTTTCAAGTTCTTCTTTGAATTTTTGAATAACTTCATTATCTTCCTTTATCAAATCTTTCTGCTCAAAGATAACTTGGATAGATGGTAAAATATCATTAACAGAGTTAATGATATTGGCCCATATTTGTTGCTTTTCTTGGGCCAAAGGTTCTGCCAATGTCAATTCCTTTTCTAACTTCTGTATCCTGTCAGTCAATTTATTTGATTTCTGTGTTTTAGCCTTATGCATTACCCGTGCCAATTTCTTTTCATCTTCTAGAATTTTTACTTGTTCTTTAAGTCTATTAATTTTAGTTGTTTGGATTGACATATCCTGCATGGATTTAATCAATTTACTTGCTTCATCATTGGGATGAGCTGCTGTTGTTGCTAGTGTAATAGCTGGTGTTGTTGAAACTTTTGTTATCATTGGAACTGCTGTAGTAGTTGGGACTGTTGTAGCCACTGAAGTTGATGTTGAGGCTATGGGAATGGTAGTAACAGTAACTGATTCCACGCTTGCCTTGTTTTCGTGCACTAATTTATCCATTTAATTCTCTATCTCTTTCAGTTGAGCTATCAACTGAATGATGAGATTCATCATTTCATCTTTCTGGATTTTATTCTCCAAAACTTCTTTAGTTTGGGGATGTTTAGTGGGAGATAATTTCAGCTACTTTTTCAATGCAACAATGTCCGCATTCTTCTTTTTGATAAGATCTTAAGTTGATTTGATGTTCTTTGGATCATATCCAACCTCCATGACCAATTATTCAAGTGATTTTATTCTATTGTCTTTGGCTTGTGAAGAAGCCTTCTCTAGTTTTAACTGTGCTTTGATATTCTCTAGAGAATTTTGTAGCTTTTGTACACTCATAGCTTTATTGGTCATAGTGGAGTAGATCATTTCTCTTGCTTGTTTATGAAATTCAATTTGATCTATAGGATGTAAATCTTTAGCCATAACTTCAAAGGCTTTTTTTCTGTAGTCTGATGATGATTTTGGAGCTTGCACTGTTGGCTGTAAAAAGGTCATTTGCATCTTCCTAGTCTTGTAATAAAAGGCTGAAAGTAACATGTTATGATCACTAGGAGTTTGTTTCCAATATTGGGCATAAGTCACAACTTTCAATGCTTCATTTTTCAATTTGATTTCTTTATACTTCTCCATTACGTATTTCTCCTTATCCACTGGTTTTCTTGATGAAGAGACCTCTAAACTATGTTGGTTCTGAATAATTTGAGCAGTGGAGGTTGATGGATGATGAGTTTCCTTTGAAATAGTGGGAGCTGCATTATCTCTGACCAATATATCTGTATCAATGATTTCAATTGTGTCAATTATCTCTTCTTGTTAAATTACTGGATTTAGCTTGGGCTTCTTCCTATACATTAACTTAAATTTTGTATTAGTAGTAGTCTCAGCAGAATAAGAACCTTCTTCTATTACTCTCTTGGAGTTCTTGTCTTGTGGGGATGGAGTGTGTAGGATTGAACTAGTATTCTACCATTTACTGGTCCAATTGGTAGATCTGTTCCATCTAACTCATTTAATAAAAATGCATTGTTACCTCTGTAACCATAAATGATGTATGGGCGTTTCCATATAAAATCATATTTACCATTTTTACCTTTTTCTTCTCTTATGGAATCCCATTTAAGTACTTTATCATCTATGTAAAAATCATCTGCTTTGGTTTTCTTATCAAATATATTTTTAATTTTGTCTTGGATCACTTGTGATTTGATGTAAACTTCTTCCTTGTTTTGCTGCAAATGAATAGTTTGATTCTCCTTTGGATATCATTTGGTTCTAATTGCAGCTCTTGAATCATTTTCATCACTAGCACTCCCAATTAGGATGGAAAAACAACACCCATCCGATATACCAATTGATAGGGAGATGTACCAATAGATTTTTTGGGATTTAATCTGTCTGCCCATAAGGCATTGACCAACCTTTTATTCTAGGTCTTCTTGTTATCTTATAATAGTTTCTTGATGATATTAACTAGGCTTTTGTTTGAGGATTCTGCTAATCCATTACTCTGAGGGTAATAGGCAGTGGAATGACCAAGGTTGATGTGGTATTTGCTACAAAAGTCTACCATTTTCTTAGATTTGAAGGCAACAACATTATCAGTAATGAGATTTTGTGGGAATCCAAATCTAGAAAGGATATTGTTTTCAAGGAATGAGATAATGACAGAATCAGTTGCTTGTCTAGAAGGAATGGCTTCTATCCACTTGGTAAAATAATCAGTGGTCATAAAAATCCATTTATGTAGGGCAGAGGAGGGTGGGTGAATTTCACCAATGAAGTCTAAACCCCATTGTTGAAATGGAATATCTACATAGATTGGTTTGAGGGGTAATGGTAAGAGTTTCTTCTTCCCTTCAAATATCTGACATTTGTGACAGGAAGTCACATAATTTCTGACATCTACAAAAAGAGTGGGCCAGTAAAAACCTTCCCTCAAGATTTTCTTAGCAGTTTTTTCCAGTAGAGGTTTCCTCCACAGTCTCCTGCATGAAACTCCTACATTAATTTATCAACTTCATCTTTTAATAAACAGTTCAATATAATTCCACCATGATGCTTCCAAAATGATGCATTGTCTAGGATACAATATTTCATGGCTTGCATTTCCAAGAATCTACATTTAGTTCTAGATAAACGAGGAGGAGCTTGTATATTAAGTAAAAAAATATGATATCTACATACCAGGGTGAGTCTATAAAAGCTTCATTGATATGTGGAGTCGCCATCTCTTCATGATCATCTAGTTGAGCAATGAAATTTATATCTAAGGCTTGACAGTTCGATTCAACCATGAGTTTGGCTAAACCTTGGCCTTTAATCAATTTTGTAGGCTTTATTTCAATGTCATATTCCAATATAGTGGCAATCCATTTGCCTTTTTTCCATCAGGCCCATTCTGAGTTAGAATGTCCTTTACTACTGATTTTAGAACATATGCAATTATGTGGGAATACAAAATGTATACTTTGAAATCTTTAATAACTTTCACTAAATTAAGTGCTTGTTTTTCCATTATATTGTACTTTAATGTTGCATCTCTTAAAGATTTGCTGAAAAAAGAAATTGGTTGTTCATAACCCTGATCATTCTTTTGCAGCAAGACTGCTGCAATGGTGTGTTCTGAAGCAAAAGAGAAAATTATATTTTTTTTTTTGAAATTAGGACTTATGAGGATAGGTGTTTTAGTGAGAGCTTCTTTGATTGCTTCAAAAGAATATTTAGCCTTGACTATCCACTTAAGTGTTGAATATTTCTTTAACATGATATTCAATTCTCTGATTAGTTCTTCTAAATTAGAAATGAATCTTCTAAGAAAATTTATTTTACCTAAGAATGCTTGTAATTCGTTAATGTTTCTAGGATGACTCATGTTTAAAATTGCCTCTATTATAGCTTGATTTATTCTTATTCCCTCTTTTGAAAATATGTATCCTAAGATTTTACCTTCTTCTAGTCCAAAAAGTGCATTTTTGGGATTCAAGGAAATGCCAAATTTTCTACATTTAGTAAAAACTCTTCTCAAATGATCTAGATGTTCATTGCCTATTTTGGAAAATACTGTGATGTCATCTAGATAAATGACTAAAAATTCTTGAATCTCCTTGGAAAAATATATATCCATAGATAGTTGAAATGTAGCTCCTGCATTCATCAATCCAAAGGGAATTTCAAATACATGAAAGTTACCCAAGGAGTCGTAAATGCAGTCTTTGCTTGATGTTCAGTTTGGACTAGCATATGGTTGTATCTAGAAAAGCCATCAAGTAATGACATTCTGGATGATCCTACTACCCTCTGTAAAATATGGTCCATTTTGGGGAGAGGATAGTTATCTTTTAGTGACACTTTGTTTGAGTTCCGGAAATCAACACAGAGTCTGATTTCCCCTGTTTTATTTCTAGTGGGAACTAAATTTGAGACCCAATAAAAATATCTAATAGGTGCTATGATTTGTGCCTCATACATCCTTTTTACTTATTTTTCAATCAATGGCATAAGAAATGGATTAATTCTCCTAAGCTTTTGTTTAAAGGGTTTCTGATTTTATTTGATGGGTATTTTATGTTGAATAATGCTGGTGTCATAATATTTGAGGTCTTCATAACTCCAGGAAAAGACATCTTGAAATTATTTAAACAAACTTATGTATTTAAGCTTTTCAGCTGGAGGTAATGCTTTGGATAATTTGATAAGCTTGAGTTTTTATTATGTTCCTATGTTACATTCTTCTATGTCTGACCTTAAAGGCTTCATTTTTGGTTTTCTAGCTACATCATTGGAATAAAAAAGATCTTCTAATGGGGCTAATCCCTTAGGCAAAATGTTAATTTTAAGACTTAAAATCTTTGATTCATCATTGGCTATTTATTCTATTTCTACAGTTTCTAATTTAACTATTTATACTTTAGTGAATTTAGTGGGTTCTATTTTATCTACATCACTTATATCAAACTTGCTATTTATAGTGTAGTCTACTGTACAATTAGTATCTATATTACAGTTTTGAAATTCTCCCTCAGTATTCATAAAATTGTAGATTTGAGAGTCTTGTGAAAATATCTGCCAATATTTCAAATTATCTGGTATAGTTGGCCTATGTCTTAACTCTGCAGTGTACTAGTGATTTGGCTAGAAAGGTAATCTGAAAGTACTAGAAAAGGTAGCCAAACTGTGTGCCTGCATGTTTTGATTTCTTAGAATAACAACAAAGTCAATTTTAAGAAAACAATTAATCAAATCTAGAATGGTTTCTCTGTATTGGCTAAGTCTAGGATTGTTCACAAGATACTCTCCTTTGATCTATTTTATGATTAATTTTGAGTCTCCCATGATAGAAACTCTCTTGGCTTCAAGTTTTCTTACACTTTGCAGTCCTAGATTAATGCCTCATACTTTTCCATGTTATTAGTGCACTTAAAGTTTAACTTGAAAGCATGACCTTTTGAATGATCATTCTCTAAGTTATAAATCCATACTCTTGTCCAGCTCCTAATTTGTTCATAGAACCATCGAAATCTAAGTGCCACATAGATTCATGAAATATATTGTCACTGTCAATTTCTTTATGTTTTCGTTCTACTGCTATAATTTTATCTTTTCCAATGTCAGAATTACATAAGATGAAAGAATCCATATCAGAATGTAGAGAATAAATAGGAAAATTTTGGGGTTTTTCTGCACTACTGACCATGTATTTCATCAAAGTTTCTCTATAAAGCTTTTGGGCTGACCAAATACTGAAATTGTGGCATAGGACATGTCTAATTGTAGTGATCCCTGCAATTTTTCTCCCCATGAGCGAGATAATAACATTCCATAATTTTGAGGGATATCAACAACTACAATATCCATGATAATACTTTTGGCTGGGTATTGGACTAGAGTTACACACAAATATTTTATTAGACCAAGACATTTAACTTGACTAGAATCAAATGAGAAGAGATCTTTGTATGGTCTAGTGATGTCTTAGTTTAGTTTTTCCATAATAGCTTTTGGCATTAAATTATGAGATGCTCCAGAATCTAACATTGCATTGTGTAAAATTTTGTCATGAATGTTCAAACTAATGTAAAATGGAGGGACACCTCCTTGTTGATGTGTACCATTAACTTCAGGGCCAAATAGTAATTCTGGTTGATCAACGTTTAGGTTCACAGAGTCTTCTCCTTCACCTCTATTCAATGTTTCAGTGATTTTAGCTTTGTATGAATAATTTTTTACTAGTTCTGTTAAAGGAACTGATATTTTCAATTTGGCTAACTCAACTTGAATATTGAATGGTACTTGAGTTTCTCCTAACTGAATGATTTATTCTTTACCAATTGTAGTTTGGGTATTTCTGTCTTTTTTATCCACATTTGGTATTTCAGTTTGTGTTTCCACTATTTTACTTTCAATTTTCTTATCTGGGACAGTTTGAGTGGCAGTGGTAGTTTTAGCAGCAATTAAAGTTTGAGTATCAATAGATGTGATGTCTACAATTTTTGGGCTTGAAGTTTTATGAGTTTCTCTAGGGAGAATTTGTAAAACTTTGCTCACAGGAGCTTCTACTGTTTTCTTGGTTTGAGTTTGGACAATTTTCTTAGCAGGGGCTTCTATGTTTTTCATACTTATAAGGATATATTGTTTGTGAACTAAATATATTGCAGACTCATAGCCTTGTTTATAGTCAAAAGACTCTCCAGATTCTAACTGTAATCGTTGTAACATGTATAATTCCTATTCTTCTTAGGGAAGAAAAATAGTATTTTCATAATTTATTCCCATTAAGTTTATCTGGGTGTCCTGGTATTCATCATTTTGTTGAAAACTCTTAGCATAGTTCTCTTTGAAAGGTGGTCTAATTTGTTGATCAGGTGCTGTTTCTCTAGATTTACCAGTATTGGGTTTTTTCCTAAAGTTAGGATTTATATGATTTGAGGACCTTGTTGATTATCCCCACAGGGGTGTCACTCAATTAACCTATGGCATAGCACGTGAATTTGTGGCATACTAAACAATACCCTTAGTTTGAATACATATTGGAAAATACCTCTAAAAATCACTTTATTTAACCCCCTACCAATACTAACCCATTGCATTTTCCCAATTTAAAAACCCCCTACTTTCACTAGATATTGTAGGTATCCATTTTTTCATTAAATTTTTTTATACCCATTTATATTTATATCCTTAACATAATGACATGATGCCTCTCTTATCACCCCACGTGCATTATACAATTCACCTTTCTTCTTGTGATATACATAGGAGATGCATATTAGTATTCCCACAATGTGATTACTCAATCCACACTCAAGTACATCCCACTATGATTTGTTGCATTTAATGGTCTAAGTCATACAAATATCAACCATGTTTTAGGAAGATTGATTATGTGCATGTCTATAAAATGACATAGAAATTGATCTATATGATGATGAAAAATCAATTGATCAATCTTTATGAATATGTTTGCATCAAATAAGGTGTTCAATCATAAGTCTAGACCCTCTTCCCTTTTAAAGCTTCTTGTTCAAAAATCCAACTACAAGCTCATGTACTTAAAACTAGTGTCTTATTAAGGTGGAACAAAAAAAGTTACAGTTTCAGAGAGTTATATAGAGAGGAAAAGGCAAGGTGAGGATGAGAGTTATGAGACCCTCCCTTTGATTTAATGAAAAAAAACTAAAAACATTGTTCTTTTTTGTTTTTAATTTAAATGTTTTAATGAGAGCCCCATGGTATATTTTATTAAGACATCATTTGGAAACGACCCATGTGGATGGCATTAATGGTTTTTTAAGATTGGTGATGTGATTTAAAGAGCTCTTACCGCTATATTTCTTGTTTTCAGGATTATCAAAAAGATTTTGTAAGCATTGTATACAGTTTCCCCCAAGTTCAAATGGATGGTATTATGTGGCTATGTTTTGTGAACCTTCCCAACATCAACATACTAGGTAGGTCTACCCCCAAGTTTTTCAGTAAGCATCTTTCAAAGATGGGATTTCACATTTGCAGGGATCTGTGGTGTCACAACACTATCTTGGTTGGATTGGAGAAGATTTAATAAGCCCAATATTCACTAGCTTAAGACAAAAATGTGTTTTTAAAATGATACCGGAAATTTCAAGGTCCATTTGGAAGCACTGGAGATGTAGTCATAATTACTGTAACAGCTATACTCAACAATCTCAAGATTAATCTTCAGTCATAATTACTGTAACAACTATACTCAACAACCTCAAGATGAATCTTCAACAATGTTCATAAAAGGGGATCATTGTCACCATGTCACGAAGAATATTGTTGCTATACAGATGTCAAGGTTATTGTGACAAAAGCAAGATCCGTCATGTTGTCATTAAACATTAGTATACGAATATGAAACATGGTCAATCACTGACACATAGTTCAAAGTCTATAGATTACTTCCCTTGACAGTCTCATTATTATCTATCCACAAGATTATTATAAATGTCATTTTCAAATCAAGGTTCTCTTATGTCATCAAAGGTGTCAAGACATCGTGACGATATTAAATGCTCAATCACCATGCTTAACCATACTGCCTCAAGAATCAAATCTTGCAGCAACCAACTGAAATTTATTTTGTTAATAAGCTTTCGAACATGCTATCTATGATACACAGATATACTCAAGACTTATTTGCATCTAGCTAGACAACTCAATACATCAAAATCCTAGACAATTGTATACTTTAAGGCTTGGTCATTACGCACAAGCACATAGCCTTCCATTAGTTCTTTTCACTTCCATAGAAGCCCTTGCTTTTGAACCTATTCCAATTTAAGCATGTCTAATTTTAATTTTTGATTAACTAGCAATAGCAAAACAATACGTAAAAAATACATGTCACTTTCCAAGTATTCAATACATGTCACTTTCCAAGTATTCATAAATGGTAAACCAGGTAGACCATCAGTATTGATTACAATGCATAACCCCAAAGGAATCACAGGAGTTGAACTCATGACATACCACTTCAAAGGAATCACAGGAGTTGAACTCGTGACATCCCACTTTTGAGGAGTTCAATGTCTGACTCCAAGGCCAATCAAGCCAATCCTCGGGGCTAAAAAATAAGATAATAAAAAATATTTGTATTTGGTAACAACGCGTGATACCTATCATCCAGCTTAGAAAGGATATAGGTTGGTAACAATTGAAGTAGACTTACAAATTAGCTTATTTAGACAATTTTATTGTGGGAAAAATCAAGAATCTCATCCTAGATTATGATTCAAGTTGGGAATCAAACCCTACTCAAGGACTGAGATTTTCCAAACCCCTTTCCAGTACTAATTTAAATATGTAGACTATATATTGGCACTCCCCAGCTGACATTATCAAGCAGCACATCGGTAGCTCCAAAGTGATTGATATAGATGTGGATGCTTCTTCTCCCTCTACTTTTTACATCTATCCCTAATGACAAGTAATGGGCACTCCCACAGTATGTTGAAACTGGTGTACTTTTGAGCCCCATTGACCTATATTTTTGTCGCCCACTGCCATTAATAAAACTATTCTTATCTTTTCTTCTGTCGTCCGTTAATAGGAAATGGTACTGTAATATAAAAAAAATACTAAATAGCCAGGACTAACTCTCACCAATTTAGATCCTCATCTAGGAGTGAGCACTTAGTGCCTATACTTTCTTTTCTATATTTAAGGCCAATGTACATCGAGGAATTACACTGTACAATACAAGTATTCAAGAGACATCTGCTGTCAATTCCATCTCAGCAACACCAATCTCAGTTAAATACCATGAACCACGTAATCCAAATGTACATCAAGAAATTAAACTGTACAAAAAAACTATTCGAGCGACACCTCCCATCAGTTATGTTTCAGCAAAAAAAATCTCAATTATTTACCCTGAACCTCAGATACAGGAACATACTACACAAAAAACTTAATTTTATGGACCCAATTCCAAAAACCATAACACCCTATATCCAAAAAAACCTGAAACTAGAAATCCGGACTACTATTAAGGTAGAAACATGGACATAAAAACCATAATTAACAAATCAGACAAACCCTCCCTTTACAAAAACCATATGGTGTCATGCAAAGGAACAACAGGCAGAAGCTAAGGCTGACCTCCCCAAAAGTAAAGATCATTAATTTCTCCTTTTAAATCAAATTGGTTTGCAGAGGTGGATGAAACAAACTTCTATGATTTTTATCCTTGTTTTATTAGACTTACTAATGCAGTCAGTTTGCCCTTCCCCAGTTGAAAATTAAGCAAGTAACTTATAATTGTGACTTGCATAATCTTGAATTTTTAATCAGTTCTATCCCTTTTAGAAATAATAAGTTTTAAATAAACAGATACTGTTATGGCATAGTTTACAGTTTGTCTATAAAGTCAATGCAATGAAGCAAAATTCTAAAACTATACTGACTATACTAAATGATTTCTTGCATATATGACAACATTTCACATTTTGATTTTTAGCAGGGGCTTGGTGAATTGTTTGAGGTCATTTGAACATCATTTTTCTTGCTTTTGCTAGTTCTAGAAGCTCAGGTTAGTGAGTTGAATACAATTCTCTCTTTACTCACGAGTCACTGTAGAGCACCGATAAACATGGTACTGAAATATGGGCTAGTGGTAAAACGATTGGATATGGTGTTCTTAAATCTTAATTTGTAGAGCTGGACACCATATATCTTGTAGAAAAGAGATATCTGCATACAGTAGTATCACATTCCAATTGAACTATGAAATCCTTAATTATTTATTTTTGATAATTTATTTATGTAGAGAACTCAGAGTTGCTTAATAACATATTTTAGCCTCAAAAGTGAGTTCAGTTGATTGGTGTCACTGTTGCTAGGTTGTTTCCAGTATTCCAACATGCTGTGCAAAACCCACTGCAATTCCCATGGGTTAGGCACACTGAGTCTATACTTCACTCCATAGTGGGTACAGTGGGTACCATCATTGGAACAGTGGAAATGTCGAAGAGTTTTCTTGGGAGTATTTCCAAGAGAAAAAATGAAAAAGAATAAAAATTTTAGGTATTTGCATTCTGTCTACGAGATATGTTTTAAACTTTTTCTTTTCATAGGATTTCTGCAGAATAAGTAGTTGGTGAAATATTGGTAAAATAAAAATTGCGGTAAATATCACGTCCTATAGCAGCGATGGAGCATAATTAAAATGAAAAGGAAAAAAAAAATCATGACAACAATATGTGGCAATAATACTACAGGTGAAAAAACATGTATTTTTTCTCAATCTCTGTTATCACAGTGATTCTTGAACTGATTTTGCTACTAAATCTTACCAAAGTGAAATTGAAAACAATAGTTTACAAAGAATGAAGTATTAAGTACCTTGAATAACATATTGAAATTTTCAGAGCAATGGTCTGCTATACAGATCATCAATAAAAATCATGGCATTTTACTGTTTTACATAAAAAAAAAATTCGCAGGAAAAAAAGAAAATTCCTTACACCAAAATTCACCAAAGAGCCAACCAAAGTACCTTTTATAGATTCTTTGGCGTCTGTAGTAGTACATTGTTTCAACTTGTAGCCTTTCCTTTTCTATCTTGACTGTTTTTAATTTGTCTAATACCATTGAAAAACTATATGATTTCATTTTCAAGTAAAGGAATTTCACCCTTCTCTACTACGAGCAACTAGACTATACCTCATCCATCCAAACTAATGAAAGTATCTCCAACAAAGAAAATGCCCCCATCTTGCTGAATCCCATGGTAAACTTCTTTAACAAAGGACACTCAAAGATATCTGATGCATAATTTAAAATTTTCAAAATCTTGCACTCAATTTTAAAGAGGAGGGAGCATTGTATGCAACGTCTTTTCAAATTTAACAAGCTAGCATTGTCATGGGGTAGAATTTCCAGGATTAGAGATATAGTCATATTGGTTGAGATTTTGAATGTGTGAGGATTCAAAAATATTTACATCAGTTATATATAATCGTGATTTTCAAATCAAGTGTTTCTATTTCTCCATCTATCTCTAGGCATAACTTCTTTAGATGTGCCAGGATGCCCCAATCATATATGGAAGACACTTTTTGGCATCCCATTACCAAACTGCTGTAATAATAAATTTGCAAACGTTGCAAATACAGAAGGGTTCAGATGCTATGAGATATATTGCAAAACTTCATAAAATTTAAGGCTAAGATAAATGGCAGATTTCAACTTTATTTTCAAAGAAATAAAAAAATTATATTTGATGTTTCAAGTGTTAAGATCAAAATTCAAATTTGGCTGTCTTAAAAGGCACGGATCTCAGCTTTTTAAAACCATAGGATAATTATCTGATGCTAAACCTGTTAAAAAGTAGGATTTTGAAGGTTAGTAGATTTACAAGAGATGCAGATATCTTTCTATGGGCAGACCTCTTAGCCTCAGGCCAAAATGTCCAAGTAAATGTTAGCAATCTCGATTGGGTTGTAGCCTCCTAGCTCATCTTCTTGTAGCTGTTCTTCCTTGTAGTCAACCCTTCTGTTATACAAAACGGGATCACGCCAAATTTAGAATAAAAAATTTCACTGAAAACAAAGGAAGCAGCTACCTATAGAAAAGATAATTGCAGAACAATGTTGGAGTAGCCCTGGGCAGCTTAAATCTGGGCAAAACATACAGATGAAAATGATTTGTGGCCATTGTTGAGGGATCGCACAGCCTCCAGACTTCAATTTCCCACACTTGTGGATCAATAGTCTCTGACATGGTCCTCCCTGAAACTTTGAGTGTAAGCATAATCCCTCCACGCTTATCGACCACAAGCTTGACTTATTTCTCATTTATTGACATAAAAATTTCCAATGTTATATGGAAAAACATGATTAGTGAACCACTGCTAATTCTAACATTCCATCAAATTTACTAGTGCTATCTGCAGCTCCCATATTTCATACTCTTACATGATCCCTGGAACACTCAACGCTCAACGACTTTGGAGTTTGAGCTGCTAGCTGCAGTAAACCCAATTCCTCCATTACCGGTCTCTCCTCATACATCTAAGTACTAGGAAAATCTGTATCTCCATATTCTCTCATTCAACCATAATTCTCCCTTCTTATTATATCAAATACCCCATTGTTATTGGTTATGTCTCTGCAACTACCATATTTAACAGTGGGTGTGGTCCCTAAATTCATAGTAACTTTGGAGTTGTAGATTCTAATATTTAAAAATTTATTGTGATCTCTGCAACTCACAATAATATTGGAGTTAGAGTGTTCGGCTAGCCGAAGTAGACCCAATTCCTCCATCATATTAATACCCTCTCCTTATACATCATCTAAGAATAAGGCGAACCTCTTTTTCTGCATTCTCTCATTCAACCATATTTTTGCATTCATATTCCATCACATCCCCCATTGAAATTGTGGGTATTTCTGCAATTGCCAGAATTAACAATGCTATTGTGTAGTGCTCTATCATCCTTGGAACTCACAATAATTTTGGAGTTGGAGTGATCTGTTAGCTGTGTTCTTCTCAATTTACCCTCTTCCCATACATCATCTAAAAAGGGGAAAAACCTCTCAGAAAACTTTCTTCCCAGGAGTCTCTCATTACACCAAAGGGCACATGGAGTGGAAGGAAATCACAAGCAAATTGTCTCGGAGTCTTTGTTATGATGTGGTTGTATGCTCGTGGAAAAATAAAATTAGGCAAAAGATAGAAGACAAAAGCAAAATACACATTTTTGTAGGGCACAGTGAAGAGTCCAAGGTGTATAGGCTATTTGAATGAGGAAGTAAAAATAATTCTTTGATAAATATTAAATATAATCTGCAAGAAGTATCAGACTATATTGTTGTACCATGGCTTGTATTAAAAGATAATGTAAGAAAGGTCACAAAAGTAAAGGAAAGCAATCTAAAACATGAAAATATGACCAAACAAACATTAGGTGATGCTGAGGAAGCTAGTGCCAACAAGACAAACAGTAACAAATCAGACCAAAGTTCAAGAAAATTCCAAAGTACTATCTAAATAAAGAATGATGATGGATTCAAAGTTCCAAGAACTACCTACAACTAGTGAAGAAGTCTGAAAGTCAATTAGCCTACAATAGTCAACTGTATATACAATAAGTGTTGCTTTTGAGTATTGACTCACACGAGTCTAACTCATTTGAAGAAGCGAACATAAAGCAATAGTTGCAGAAAGAAATTCCAGAGGATTATATCGAGATACAAATAAATCAGACTTGGGAGCCTGTGTAGACTTTGAAGAAACTTTGCACTTGTTAGATGAATACAATTAGTTAGGCATAGGTGTGAGATTTATTAAGTGGATGTCAAAAGTGCCTTCTAGAATACAATTTTTGTAGAGGAAATGTATATGCATTATAGCTCATATGGACTGAGGCAGGCTCATAGAGCCTTGTATGCAAACATTGATGACTAGTCAAGGATAATTGTTTTGAAAACTTGTCAGATTGTCAAAAGCAAAGTGACGGATGAAATATTGATTGCATCTTATATGTTGATGGCATCATTTCAGTGAATCCAACTTCCAAGAATGATGGGAGTGATAAAAGATGAGCTTCCTGCATGAAGCTTTCAAAATGATAGCTCCAATGTATTTAGATTTTCCAAGCTAAGTATGTAAGGAAGATATTGAAATTTGAAACATATTTCACATTGATGATGATAAATCTGCAACAACTCCTATTGAAATGGATATGAAGTTATCGATTCTTAAAGACTCAAAGCTAGTGGATGCAACACTACACAGTAAATTGGCAGAAGTCTTATTTATCTTATCACTATTTGATCAGATTCAAACTGTATTGTTGGTGGAATGATATCATGATTTATGGCTTTCCTCAGTAGCTATTCATTAGAAGTTAGAAACATGGTTTTAAGTATGTGCACAAATATGAAACTAAGCTGCTTTATCACAGCCATTTATAAAGGATTTTGTGTTTCATGCCAAGACTAAGACGGTCATTATCCCTTATATCAGAGAGCAAGAACAAACCATGAATATTGACTTGATATATTTCAGGTCTTAAATGCATAGTATTAAAAATCATCTTCACAACATGACTCATATTCGGGCATTTCTCAGGGGACACAGACACACAAACCATTGAGATTTGAAGCATGCCCACCATTTCTTCCTCGATGTTCTTGTACCTCATGAGCTCTAGATCAAATACCCCACCTATCCATTCTTCCCTCACAACAGATTGTACCCACTTGGGAAGATCTATGCTTTCATCCGGTGCGTGTAGCTGAACAGGGGCTTTCCCAATAAGAATCTCTAGGAGTAGCACTCCAAACCTATATACATCTGCTTTCCGAGATAAATTTCTTGTCTCAGCCTATTTTGGAGTCCTGTATCTCGCAACTCTTGATGAAACAGATGAAGGAATAATAAGCACAACAAGACCAAAGTCTGAGATACAATCATTTCCACTCTTATCAAACAAAACATTGGAAGAGGAGTTCTCTCAGGACCACGATTTCCTGCAACAACACAATAGAGAAATGAATCTAAAATTGGTAAAAGAGGATCAATTTCCAGGCACATTTCTGTGATCCGAAATTACATCCGAGTTGCATTTGATGGCTTGATATAAGGCCAAAGATAAAATTACAAACTGAACATGTGATAACATTCAATATTCAAAATGGCATCAGACCCATTTTCCAGTGAAAGAAGAACAAACAATCATCTTCATGAAATATTTTCAATTATGAAAACCAACTTCCATTTTTTTTATACCGAGAACATATAATAATCAATAAGGAAACAGGGGGATACAACTAAAAAGGAAAAAAGAAACATGATGAACATACCATGCAGAAGGGAGTATAGGCTTCCATTTTCCATATAATCATAAACAAGTAACTTCGCATCTCTTGCATAGTAATAAGCCTTTAAGCTCACTAGATTCAAATGCCACAACCTTCCTAAGAGTTCCATATGTTGTTCGAAATCTCTTCTCCCTGGACCATGCTCATCCTTCAACCTCTTCACAGCAACAACGTTAGAATCTTCCAACACAACTTTATATGCAGTTCCAAAGCTACCCTTCCCAAGCATTTCAACGGAAGCACGGAGAAGATCCTCCAACTCAAATTGTCGAGTTCCCTCAAAGAAAACTAGTTTACCCCTCTCTGCAGCACTTTATTGTTGGGGATACGGGCTTGAAGAATAAACAATATTTTGTGTTTCTAATCTCCTTCCATGCTTCTCATCCATCATTTTCCGAGACTACTTTCTCCGTTAATAACAAAGTAAAACACATGCAATTAGCAATAACAATGCAAAATCTCCAACCACAATGATAATAAAAACACCCCTGCTTAATTTGTTTATGCTTTTCTTTGTACTCTATGCCATCTCAAGCTTTGAACTTGGAGTTGAGGGCACAATACTTGGATCCTACTGTTGGTCACTTTAATTGTTTAAACAATTCAAGTGCTACATAAATTGTCAACCAAGGGAAGTTTGTTTATTTCAAAGGAAATCACACACTATATATGCTCAATCTCAAAATCAAAGAGATGTTGTAGTACTAATCACACTAATCACACCTTGCTTTAACAAAACTGAAGTCTACTTGAGTTACAGCAAAGAAAATCCTTCTATTGCAGACTTTCATTCGAAAAATCCTGGATTACATTAAAAAGATAAAATGAAATCAATTTGCAGAAAGGAAGATCAATTAGACTATAACATAGAACATGACCCTATTCCCCAAGTAGGAATCTTCAACACCTGTTTTCTGATTACCAAGCTTTCACACACTCATTCCATAAACAAGGTTGCTAAATAAAATGATTCACAACTTCTCAAGAATGAATTGTATGAACTCAATACAGTAAATAATGAAAACAGAGCTTTAGCATTAAAAAACAGAATCTCAATACTGCATAAATAAATTCAGCAAACAGGGTTTAATCAAGGCATGAATAAAATAAACAGTTAAAAAACTACAGGAACAAATGGGTGAATCTTGTGAAGAAGGTGGGCCCTTTCCTTCTCACAATATTTCCCAGAAGAAGGAATTAAATTAAAGTGCTCAAAACAAACTTTTATTCATCTTTCGAAAGCAACGTATTACAAAAGAGTCATGCTCCTTCTCTGTTCAGAAATGAACCTCCCGTAGTCTCTAACTGTCCCTATAATGCTGATGTCTCCTCTATTTAAAGAGGAGACATCCATTACAATTGATTTACATCATAGAAATTGTATTTTTAACCCAGTCTGATCTTTTGTTCTGAAATAGGGTCTTTCCGTTCTTCCATAGAAAAATGTTGTTACGATGGTTACGATGGTACTGGCTTGAAAATGGCCTGTGTAACAGCTTCCTTTACTTGTCTTTTCTCGTTTCCGTCATACTTGAAATGCTGCTTTAAAATCGCAAATCACGGGCTGTTTCAGCAACAAGATTTGCGTACCATGTTGACTGTTTCAGCAACGCAATCTTCAAATAGTCATAATAGATTATCTCTGGGATTTAAACTGTCTCAGCCACTATATATCTTCAATTAATGATTAAATATAAAAGTAATGTAGAATTACATGCAAAACAAATTAAACATATAGTAAAGAGAAGAATATTATATACCTTTGGGAAAAATGGATGAAAGTGATAATGTAAGCTTTAAATATGGATTGAAAAAGAGTAGAATGATAACAAAATATATGGTCAAAATGGTACATTATGAGGTCCTAAACCCCCCCCCCCCCCCCCAAATGAAAGGGTTGCATGTCCTCAGGAAAATTTAGTCTGAGTCAGAGTCCGAATATTGGCTTTTAGCATGCAAATTACTTAGGCAATAGCTATGGAAGGTGCTATCTGTTAAAGCTCTAAATCCCTGGACATTTTGAAATCTCTGCCACACTGCTACTTCATCCCTATTAGCCAACCTATAATGAGCATGATATTGTTCTGCTGGCATCCATAAAATAGGAAAGTGAAAATGGTACCCTATCCAATTTTCAGCACATTGCTGAACACAATGATGTAGTTAGGTACTCTAGAAAATGCAGTTTCAAGGTTAGTGGGGCTAAAAGGATTATACTCTTGTCTCTCCTTAGAGGATTGTTGCCACAACATGTTGTTTGCTCTCAGGGTAGCAGTTTCTTTGGCCCTGATGAATTGGTGATAGTCATGGGGTACTGAAGTCTGCAATCGCTGTATATGTTCAATCATTCCTAGATTTTGCAAAAAATGATGATATTTTGCCACAAAAATGGCAGGGTTCTGAGGTTTTGGCCTTATCCAGAGAAGGCGGTTGTCTTCATTGTGCCTAGTTGCAAGGAAACCAGTTTGCCATGTAATTTGATTAGCAAGAAAGGAAGCAAATGCCCTAATCTGAATATCACCAACAAGAGGGTTGAGATTGATCTGTCTGTTTTCAGGCATAGCTTCATTGTGAAGATACAACTCGCATAATAGGTGCTGATCACTGGTGGAAGCCTCTGCAAATGTTCTGAAAATTTTTTCAGCTATGAGCACCTCGTGAGGTCTTCCGTCTTTGACTGCTTTCAACTGAAAAAAAACAAGATGTTCTGAAAGAAACAAAGAATAGTTCAAAGATGGTTTCCTGGTGGCTAATAATTTTTGTACTAGTTGAAACATTAGGAGCAGTTTGGCTTTTATTTCTTTATCCACTTTCTTGTAAACTCTGAATTGCTGGAGTATTTGGTCCCAGCTCTCCCAATTAGAATAGATATGATTTTTCCAAACCAATTTATGCTGCTGTAAAGTTTTATCTTGGGAAATAACATACTGTTTCCTCCAGTTATTCATTATTTACATCTCTTTCCATGGTTCAGTTTCTGTTCTGGCATTGTAAGTGGTGGGCTGAGGCATAGTCTGAGTAGTAGAATCAATTACTGTAGGGCAGGATACTTGTACCTTGATTTCTTTTTCCAAATTTTTTGAAGGCCCTACTGTTTCTTGTGTAACAGTAGGGCATTATTCTTTGACTGCAGATGATGTGGATGCTCCAGGCATTGGAAATTCAACTATCTTATATCCTGCTTGTTGATAGATGTTTCCACATTGATGGCACATATATTATTTATATGGATCGTTCTCTGTATGTTTATCTGCCATGGATGCTGTATGGGCCAAGGTATACAAATTTATCTCCTTGTCAAAAGCTTCCCTTGCCATTACCAATTCTCTCTTGTAAGCTTCTAATTTTGACTTTAAAAATTCATTTTTTTGTAAAAGGGAGGCCATGGTGACTGGGCCCTGTGTATTAGTTGCTTTCTCTGAAGTTGATTGCTGTTTTTTAGCTGTAGCTGGTTCTTGTGTTACAGCTAGAGCTGGTTCCTTTGTAGTAGCCTCTTGGATGTCTAACTTTTGCACGTTAGCAGCTGGTTCTTGTGTTTCAGCTGTTGAGTGAGTAGCTGGTTCTTGTGGAGAAGCTACTGACTGAGTAGCTGGTTCTTGTGGAGTAGCTATTGGTTCTGTAGAAAATGATGTCATATTACCCTGGGCATCTGGTTCTTGTGTTTCAGTGCCACAGGATGAGACGGGTAATGATTCTGGGGTTTGGAAGGGTGGTGATGAATGGAGTTTTAGCAAAATGGATGTGGGATCAGGGATAATGGGAATGGTTTCTGATTCAATAGATGTCTTCATTCGTCTCATAGGTAGGAAAGCAAAAAAACAAGTAGTTTGATTTTTCTTTTTATGAGAAGATTTTTCCCTAGGAGAAGGGCTATCAAAGGAGGTGGCTGCTTTAGATACAACCCTTGTTTGTCTTTTTAATACAGAGGCGGTTGTAATTCGCTTTTTTCTTTTACAAATAGGGGGAGATGGTGGTGTTTCGGCCTGAGAGTCATCAATGGGAATGTGGACGGTAGGATGAGATGACTCTGCTAAGTGAGATGGGCTTGAGGACAGGTTAACTGGGTTAGTTGGTTCTGAGGATGGAATCAATGGAGGGTTAGGGATATTCACCAATTTTTGCTCGTAGGAACTTTCAGGGACTTCTTGGGGGTTTTCAGCAGCTTCTTGGGGAATTTCGGCAGCTTGTTCAGGAAGTAAAGGTAAATTTTTTAGAGGAGGGTTTTGTTGGGAAAAACCCCTATGAATAAATAGCTGACAAAGGCGATGATGGGTGAGGGAAAGGAGTGGAAATTTTACCCTTCTACAATAATATTGCATATTTCTAATACATCCAAGCAAATAGTAAGGAATGTTTACTAGTCTACCATGTCGTAAGTGACTCATTAAGACAAAGTCATGCTGATAGACTACTTGATAGCAACCTTCGCAAGTTAAATAATGTTTGACAAATTCAGCTACCTTTGGCCACAGAGGAGGCAATGAGTGCAGTCCTACGCCACGACCTTTAATCTCGACGTGTTCTCCTGGGAGAAGGAAGTCCTGTTGCACGTTTAAAATGATGTGCTTTCGACTAAACCACCAAGCACCAATGACTGGAAAACCTAAGACTTGTGCTATATCTCCCTCTGAAACCGGAATTCAGAATCCCTGGACAGTAGAATGGTCCTTCTGAAGGTTTTGTGAAAATTCCAGGACTTGCTGTGGGTCAAACTGTTGAAGTCTTTCAAAATATCCCACCCAACCTGCCTGTTGGAAAATATGATAGGCATCTGGAAACAATTCGAGCAGAGCTATTGAGTCGGGCTCATGTCTAATAGCCGGTCCTCCCATGGTTACTAGCTTAGGTAAAATGCAGAGGCAAAGAGCAGAATTACCGGACTTCGAACAGAGTAAACGTTGCGACTGAGAACATGGAGTATTAGTGAAGGGGCTAAGTAATGGGTATGAAGAGTGACGGTAATTGGCATGCTGTGAAATGATGGAATATAATTTCGAAATTCCTCACCATCTATGGTGAAATGATGTTTTTGAGTGTGCAGAGATTGTAGTCATGATGAACAAAATCTTCTCTTTTAACTATCGTTTAATTGTATTACATAAAATTCACATATCTTATATTTACCTTTGCTTGTAATTCGAAATATATAGTGCTTGTTTATAATAGCTCAATAATCATGGAAGAACTTTAGAATTCTTTGAAACATAAGGGAGATCATATTAGATTCTGCTTGATCATAAGAAAGAGACAATGAATGGACAGTATTTACACCAGGAGTAAGAAAAGTGAAAATGAAGGGCTAAAAGAGTTGCATAGTCATGTTTTTGGAGAAAGAAATGGTGTTTCAGCAACGGAAAAATGAATGACATACTGTTGAAAGTGGTGTTTCAGCAATGGAAAAATAGGGAGAGTGTTGCTAAGAAGTGATGATTTAGCAATGGGAAAATTGGGGAAATATTTGCTGAGAAATGGTATTTCAGCAGTGAAAAATAGGGAAAATATTTGCTGGAGAATGGTGTTTCAGCAATGGGTAAAATGGGAAAAACAGGAAATATGATATGAAAAGGAAAAATGAATGAATGGAATGAATGATGAAATGTTACTGGAAGATGGAGAAATGAATTTGAATGAGGGAAGCAAAGCTTCTCAAATTGAATCTTGGATCTTCTTGTGGTGAAATTATCCTTCCTTGGTAAGTCCTTCCTTAATCAAGAATCTACAAAATAATCAATTGTAACATGCCAACCTTTGACAGGGATTATTAGTTTTAAGAAATCTAATCTAATATTAAAAATACAGTGCAGAAAACAATTAAATGCAGTGAGGAGCAGAAGATTCCCCTAAAAAAAGATAATGTGCATCTGCCATGCAAGTGGCCTTAAAATATTCTTTAGAAATAGGGCATTGGTACAAACGAAGCCGATGACCATTTACTAGTACTGGTGTTTTAGAGTAATCAATTGTTAAAAGACTTACTGTTCCATTGGGAAAAACAACATCTACTTCATAAGGTCCCAACCATCTTGTACGTAGCTTCCCTTGAAAGTTTTCAAACTGAGAATCAAACAATAAAGCCCAATTACCTTTTTGGAACTGCTTGTGCTTGATTATTTTATCATGCCACTTTTTTCTTTGTTGTTGGATCATAGTTTTTTTATGAATGACATCTAATATTTTTTCATCTAGTTCAAGAAGTTACTGCAACCTAGCTATCTGCACATCAGTGAAATAAATGTTAACGGCTAAGCAGTCCTTAAAGTTTTAATTTCAAATTCCACAGGAAAAAAAACACTTTTACCATAAACCAATTCATAGGGAGAAAATCTTGTAGTATTTCTCCAGGTAGTTCTGTAAGCCCATCATGCTTCAGGGAGATTTTGAGACCAATCCTTCCGGTTATCCTTCACTTTTTTGGTTAGAATGGCTTCTATTAATTTATTTGTACTTTCCACCTGCCCATTAGCTTTGGGGTGGTATGGTGTAGTCATTCTATGATGAATATGATATTTCTGAAGGGTGGATTTGAAACCATGAGAATTGAAAGGAGGTCCCCCATCTATAACTAGCTCTCTAGGGATTCCAAATCTAACAAATATTTCTTCAAATAGGAAAGCTAGGACAACTTCTTCATTAGCTCTAAGAAGTGCTTTTGCCTCCACCCATTTAGTCATATAATCTGTACAGACTAATATATAAATTCTTTGGTTGGATGGAGGATTAATGGGTCCTATAAAATCTAAGGTCCATCTTTCAAATGGTTCAAGTATTACCTGGGGGTTCAATGGAATTTCATCTCTATGATTAGGTTGACCCATTCTATGACAGCTATCACAAGCCCACACATATTTCTTTTCATCCTTAAACAGTGAGGGCCAGTAATAAACCATCCTTAGAATTTTATGTGCCGTTCTTTTATCAGAAAAATGCCCTCTGCAAGGGCCATCATGACAAGCTTTTCGTATATCATACACCTCATCCTCTCTAATGCATCTCCGGATTTCATGATCAAGTCCTGTATAGAAAATAAACCCGCTTATCCAGCTATACTGAGCACTTTGTTGAATGATTTTTCTCTTCTCTCGATGTGACAGGTGTGATGGTAACTTTCCTGCAGCCAGATAATTGGCAATGTCTGCGTACCAAGGTGAGTGAGCAGATACTGCAAATAAATACTCATCAGGAAAGGAATCATCTACTGGAATATTATTATCAGTTTTTAATCGTGAAAGGAAATCAACAACAACATTTTATTTACCTGGTCGATCTACAATTGTAATATCAAACTCTTCCAGTAACAATAACCATATGGTAACTCGAGCATTTGTGACAGAATTATTCATTATATACTTTATAGCTGAGTGATCAGTATGGACAAAAGTAGAGTAACCAGTAATGTAATGTCGAAATTTATTAATGGCATAAATTACTGCTAAAAATTCCTTTTCTGTAACTGTATAATTAAGCTCAGTAGGGGTCATATTATTACTGATAAAGCAGATGGAATAAGGAAGATGGTTTTCCTCTTGTCCCAAGATAGCTCCAATTGCAGTATCTGAAGCATCAGAAGATATATGAAAGGGAAGTGCCCAATTAGGTCCTCTCAAAATAGGAGCTATGGATAACTGATGCTTGAGTTCTACAAAGGCTTCTTGGCAAAGATTAGTCCACTTAAATTCAACATTTTTCATAAGTAACACAAATAAAGGAGAAGCTATTTTGGAATTTTTTTTAATAAATCTCCTGTAATATCCAGCATGTCCTAGAAAAATTCTGACATCAGTTTGTGTTTTAGGAACAAGAAGATTCTGAATGACTTGTATTTTGGATGGATCTACCTAAATTCCTTGAGATGAGATAAAATGTGCAAGCACTACTCCTTCACTCATCATCATATGACATTTTTCAGTGCTTAAGGAGAGGTGAGCTTGCATACAACGTTTGAGTACCTTCTCAATATTGTGTAATGCATCTTCGAAAGACACACCATAAGGGGTAAAGTCATCCATAAATATTTCCATGGAGTCATTCAACATATCAGAAAATATTCCTATGACAGCCCTTTGAAAATTCGTTGGTGCGTTACATAGTCCAAATGGAAGAACTCTATAGGCAAAAGTTCCCTAAGGGCTAGTAAAAGTGGTCTTATCTTGGTCTTGGGGTGCAATTCTAATTTTATTATACCCACTAAATCCATCTAAAAAGGAGAAGAATTTCTTCCCTGACAAACTATCCAACACCTGATCAATGAATGGTAAAGGAAAGTGATCCTTTTGAGTGGCTTTATTTAAGGCTCTATAATCTACACACACTCTCCATTTCTCATTGTTATTAGGAACTATTACCAATGGGGAAACCCATTCACTGTCAGATATAGGGTATATAAATCCCGCATTAAGAAATTTCTGAAGTTCTTCTTTAACAATTTCTCTTAAATTAGGGTTCATTCGTCTTTGGGGTTGACAGACTGGTTGAAAACCTTCCTTAATATAGATCTGGTGGGTACATAAGTTAGGATAGATCCCCTTCATATTTGTATATTCCCATGCGGATGCTTCCTTATTTTCAAGTAGTAACTTCATTAACTGCTGTGTTTCAGCAACTGTCAGATCAAGATTTATATTCAGTGTTTTTCTAGGTTCGATTTCTACTGTTATGCTTTTAGAAGAGATGGTGGTTGATGTTTGAGGTAGATCTTCGGATTTAAGCTTTTCCTGGGTATATATTTCCAAAAGTGTATTCAGTTGGTTATGTGTTTCAGCAGCCACAGAGGAGGGTTCACAAATGAAACTATTAATTACTTCATCCTCAGTGGTATCTTTAAGGTTTAGAGCTTGTCCGATAGTCAAAATAGGTTGAATAGCATTATCATCATAATCCATCCACATAGAATTCTCATTGTTAATTATGGGTGTAGCATGAGGGTAGAGAGTAAGCTTTTTAGTTTCATATCCATTAGAAATTGTCATTGAACCAGATCTACAGCTGATAAAGGCATCGGTTGTGGCTAGCCAAGGCCTTCCGAGAATTAGAGGATGTCCCCCCAACTTTGTTTTAGTTTGTAACACCACAAAGGGAGCTGGGTAATTCCAAGACTCAACCAAGATAACTAAGTCTTCAACAACTCCTTCTGGTTTGATTGTAGAACGGTCAGCTAACTCTAAAATGGTTGGTGTATCTCTGATTGTGTTCTTTAGCTGTAACAATTGTGAAGTTTCGAAAGTCATAATGTTTATAGCAGCACCTAAATCTACCAGAACTTGAGGGATTATTGTTTTACCAATTTGGAATGTCACAGTAGGATGGCCGGGATCACCATATTTAACTAGAGGAGTTTTACCGGACATTAATGCAGATAGATCACCCATAACATGAACTGTAAGGGGATCTCTAGCTTTCCTATCAAGTTTCTTAACACAAATATCTCTCATGATTCTGGCATAAATTGTTACATCTCTTAGTGCCCACAAAAGTGGAATTTTAACATACAGATTCTACAATTCCCCTAAAATATTAAAAGCCGGTGGCTCAGGTGTTTTCGTTAAAACTAAACACTCAGGTAATGGTGGTTCTGCTGTTTCAGTGCCCTTATTAGAGGGTGATTGTACCTCTTTATGTGAATCATGTTTCTCAGTTTCTTCTTTATCAGAAATGGAAGAGGTCACATCATCAATGATGGGTTCAACTATTTTCCCAGGTCTTTAATGAATGTCATTACATTGTACAGGGAAAACAGGAAATGTAGGCTGGTTCTAAATATCAATAACTTGCACAGCTTTATTATTGGGGTTGGGATTTGGTTGTACAAATAACTGGGGTCTCATTTGATTATTTGGTGGAGCACCTGATGGTAGATGAATTGGTTGTTGAAATTGAGGAAATTGATTTGGAAATGGGAGTTGTTGGCCCCTCCAATTTGAATTCCATTGATTAAAATAAGATGGTTGTTGTGGAGGCCAAGGAGTCCACATTGCAGGATCTACAAAGGGAGGGTTTGTTTGTTGCATGGGTGGGTAATTCATTTGATTAAAGGGTGGGTATTGCATTTGGTTGAAGGGAGGGTAATTTGTTTGACTAAAAGAAGGATAATTGTTCCAACAATTAGAAGATGTAAATGGCATATTAGGGTTCATACCTTGTCCTCGTGGTTTCCATTGTCTTCTCTATGTCAGCAGATAGACTACTTCAGCTTCTTCTTCAGTTGGCTGCAATGCTGCCTTTATTCCTGGTAGAGAAGGGCATTGTTGTGTTTCATGATCTTTCTCACAAAGGGTGCAAATTGGTATCTTGTCCAATGGGAATTCCCTTAGTGGGTGTTTATTTATGCATTTGGGGCAAAAGACAGCCAAAAATGCTTCTGCTTCAGCCTGTTTCTTTTTAACCTGCAAGGTGTCAATTTGTGAAGCAAAAGAACTTAACATTTCAGTTTTAAATTCTTCAAGTAAATTACCTATTTTATCTCTTGTTGCTCCTCCACTGGCTGATTTATGAACTCTTGAATATGTGACATCTCTGCTGTTTGACCTGTTCCTTGCAGCTCCTCTTGAACATCTTTTACAAAGGTCAATAATTTCATCATATGATTCTTTAGATATATCCCCTTTACCAAGCATGTTTAGCATGTCTAAACAATCATCCCTCACCCCTTTCAGTAATATTTTTTTAAGAATATCCTTACTTACATCGAGATGATTGGATCTCTGCAGATTGTACTGTAGTCTTTCCACAAAGTCCTCCAAATTCTCATCCTCATTTTGTACCATCTTGAATATTTCCTCCCTCTTTTCTCTTGTTCGACAGTAGTCTTGATATTTAAGCAGAAATTTTTGTTTCATCTGTTCCTATGTTGTGATTACATGGCCTCCGAGACTCATGAAACACCTTTATGCATTTCCTTTTAGTGTTGCTGGAAACAACTTCAACTTCTGAGCATTAGTAACATAATCATAACTTCTGCATAGTATATCAAATTCAAAAAGAAATTCGTCAGGATCTTCAAAGGATAAACCATGGAAGTTGGGTAAGGCTGACAATGGGATATTCTTCATGGGAGTTGCTCCTTTAGGGAGATCACTAATAGGAAATCCCAAGGTAGAGAGAGGTATCTCATATTTTCCCTCTCCTTCAGGATCTACTTGTCCTCCACCAAAGAATCCTTCATTGTTTCCTTCCATTGTTTGATCTCCTACTGCACTTGCTCGATCCTCAATGTTTTCTACTGGCTCCTCAATGTTTTCCACTGGTTTTTCAATGTCTCCTGCTGATTCCTCAACGTTCTTTACTGGTTCTTCAGTGCTTTCTACTAGATCTTCAATATTGTCTACTGGTTCTTCAACACTTTTTGCTGGTTCCTCAATGTTTTCAGGACTCACAACTTCTTCTGTTTCATAACTCGATTGAGGGGAGCGTTGAGGCTTTGGCCTCCGAGAGCTTAATCTCTGGGAGGATTCAACTTTTGATACAATATTTTCAATAAAAGTCTTTCTTCCTCCCCTTCCTTTTCCCTTGCCACCTGTAGGGTTAGTTTTCTTATGGGTTTCGCGTCCTCTCATACAATCTGCACATCTGGAAGAAAAACATCAATGCTTTTGAAATCTTTAATTGCCTTCCCCGGCAACGACGCCAAAATTTTGGTCACTTTAATTGTTTAAACAATTCAAGTGCTACATAAATTGTCAATCCAGGGAAGTCTATTTATTTCAAAGGCAATCACACACTATATATGCAAAATCTCAAAAGCAAAGAAATGTTGTAGTACTAATCACACTAATCACACCTTGCTTTAACAAAACTGAAGTCTACTTGAGTTATAGCAAAGAAAGTCCTTCTATTGCAGACTTTCATTAGAAAAATC
Source organism: Pinus albicaulis (assembly GCA_034641835.2). Taxonomy (NCBI): domain Eukaryota; kingdom Viridiplantae; phylum Streptophyta; class Pinopsida; order Pinales; family Pinaceae; genus Pinus; species Pinus albicaulis. Next base: position 393,261,390 of record CM076580.1, on the reverse strand, counting down.
CTGGATTACATTAAAAAGATAAAAGGAAATCAATCTGCAAAAAGGAAGATCAATTAGACTTTAACAGAGAACATGACCCTATTCCCCAAGTAGGAATCTTCAGCACCTGTTTTCTGATTACCAAGCTTTCACACACTCATTCCATAAACAAGGTTGCTAAATAAAATAATTCACAACTTCTCAATAATGAATTGTATGAACTCAATACAGTAAGTAATGAAAATAGAGCTTTAGCAATAAACAACAGAATCTCAATACTGCATAAATAACTTCAGTAAATAGGGTTTAATCAAGGCATGAATAAAATAAAGAGTTAACAAACTACAGGAACAAATGGGTGAATCTTGTGAAGAAGGCAGGCCCTTTCCTTCTCACAAGATTCCCCAGAAGAAGGAATTAAATTGAAGTGCTCAAAAAAAACTTTATTCATCTGTCGAAAGCAACATATTACAAAAGAGTCACGCTCCTTCTCTATTTAGAAATGAACCTCCCGTAGTCTCTAAATATCCCTCTAATGCTGATGTCTCCTCTTTTTAAAGAGGAGACATCCATTACAATTGATTTACATCATAGAAATTCTATTTTTAACCCAATCTGATCTTCTGTTTTGAAATAGGGTCTTTCTATTCTTCCATAGAAAAATGTTTTTACAATGGTTACGATGGTACTGGCTTTAGAATGGCTCGTGTAAGAGCTTCATTTACTTGTATTTTCTCGTTGCCGTCATACTTGAAATGCTGCTTCAAAATCGCAAATCACGGGCTGTTTCAGCAATGGGATTTGCATACCATGTTGACTGTTTCAACAACGTAATCTTAAAATAGTCATAATAGATTATCTACGGGCTTTAAACTGTCTCAGCCACTATATATCTTCGATTAATGTTTAAATATAAAAGTAACGTAGAATTACATGCAAAACAAATTAAACATATAGTAAAGAGAATAATATTATATACCTTTGGGAAAAATGGATGAAAGTGATAATGTAAGCTTTAAATATGGATTGAAAAAGAGTAGAATGGTAACAAAATATATGGCCAAAATGGTACATTATGAGGTCCTAACACCTGCATCACAGGCCTGGAATTCAAAATGCCTCCTGGAGTGGTAGGATTACTGATTATGCTCCTACAACTTGGCAAGGGATTGCCACAAAGAAATAAATTCCTTTAAAATTCCGAATAAGAAAACTCGGACAAAGATCCAGGGATGGCCCCTGTGAGCTGATTACAAGAAATATTAAAGTCTTGAAGACTGGTCATGTTCAAGGCTATGATAGTACTAGAAAATAGATTGGTTTCCAGTCTTAGAGTGAGCAAATGGATAAACAAATTCAAAGAAAATGGTATCTCACCAGTTAAATTATTGTTTGAAACATACAATCTCCAGAGTTGATCTAACAGTGAAACAGATGAGGGCAGTGGACCACAGAATTGGTTGTATGAGAGAAACAATAATTTAATGCTTCTCCATTTTGATAAGTCGGGTAGGGTGCCATTTAACGAATTCCCCTTTAGGCTTAAGACGATAAACTGGTCTAAATAAGTTAAGGATTCTATGAGACCAGTGAGGTCAAGGCTCTACAACACAAGCCGAATAACCCTATTGTTTAGACATATGACACCGATCCATTTTCTTGTGCATGGTTCCCTGGTTTTCCAAGAGCGAAGTTTGTTGTTTGAATCAACTGAAGCCTTGAATACCATCAATGCATCAAAGTCACTTTTTTGACTGGGCAGTTCACAATTTTGACTGGGCTTATTTCCTCGTTTGAAATGGATACATTCTTCAAAGACCATTACACTTAAGAAAGTGCATATCATTTTGTGGCACCTGACCTGTGCATGTAATAGGTAGACCTGTTTACTTGAATTCACGTATGATATTTATCCAACATGTTTGGACAAAATATCACCTATGGCATCAACTAAAATTGCTTACTCGATTAGCATGGTCACACCTGAACGAGGTCTTAACATTAGCCATTGTGTCCCACAATCATATATTGTGCTAGAGGTGAGGCATCCTGCACATATGGACTCAACAATCAACATCTTTGTAACCAGACTGTGTGGACCTACTAGGGTAAGCGACTAATGAGGACTTCCCAAACCACGGTGAGACTGTGGGTGCTTAATAATCATGGAGCTATGATAGAACTATGAGCCTCAACAACTCAATAAAAAGTTGTGGAAATGGTGTTTGGCAATCTGAAAATCCGGGATCAGTATCAAGTTTAGGTGTTTTCCTTGCAGTGATAATGACACCAATTCAAACCTATTGTTACTAGCAAGGATAGTGTTATAAAGTTGTTATATAAACGAATTAAAGTAGAGATAATGGGGCAAGATAGGTATACTTTGATAGCTTTCAGGCTTTGTCATTGCAGTGTAGGATGAGAAATGGAATTAGAATGAGCATTTAGATAATTAACTCATTCTATAAGAAGAAATTAACACAACATAATTGCCATTACAAAAAAGAGCATAAATTGATTTATGAATTCTGTTTATAACTCTTTAGAACAATCAGTGAAAGCATAAGATATGAAATGGAACTGAGAAGGCATTCGATGGAATGAAACACGAAGGAGATACAATGCTATAAATCCATACCACATGAATCCCAAAATTCTTACTGCAACTGCCTCTGTATTATCAAAAAAAAATCTCCAAGTACAATAGCTCTCCTGTGATATATCCAATATCCAAACCCCCTTTATTACAAAAACATTTCTTTTTTATAGGCCAAATTACAAGGGCCTATTTTTCCAAAACAATAAATGTATTTTTGCAAAAATAAAAATAAAAATGATATCAAAGTGGCCAAAATATAAATACTTGCAAAAAGACTCCGATGACACATTTTTTGAGCTACAAATTCTGATTTATATGTCCAATTTGAAAAATAGGAAATCCAACTACCACAAAAACATTCAAAATAAAATGCACTTCGTGTGTTAGCCATTGCTCCGGCGTAAATTTATTGACTTGAGTGAACATAAACCATCCTGATTGAACCCCGTGCCATTAGATCCTTGATATCCTTTCTAGCAAGCGAACCATTAATCTAAAAATTCAAGGAAAACATTAACATTAGTGAGAAGAACCACATACATTTCTTCAAAACATATTCATAAAAAAGGAAGCAATTCTTCTTGCTTTTCGTGATTAAATGGACCAACTTCAGAAGAACCACAGTAGAAGGCATCCAACATAAGTGTTGAGGTAAGGGATGCCCTTATATTCAAAATGTATATATGTGTTGAGGTAAGGGGTACATATAGTTATATAGGTATGTAATTATATTGTTTTTATGGAAGAAATACCAAATTAATGTTTGAATGAAACACAACTACAAAAATATAAATGGCTAGTGAAAGAAACTTACACCAAAAAGTAGGTAGCAAAAAAAGGTTGAGTTATCTCGAACATTCACCATTTGAAGTATTCACTATACCTAAAGCCAAAAAGTACAAAATTAACACTAGATTCATACAAACAAATCAACAAAAATATAACCAAAAACTATTTATAAATAATCCAACATATGGAAATACATAAGGAAAGTGAAAGTAGAATGTTTTGAAAATTAACCTTGTTCAAATTTTTCACAAAATCTGAAAAAAATTTGTAATCACTTTCTTCTAATTTGTATGTATCATTCTTAGCATTGTACGATAAGTTTGTGATTGCTATAACAGATTCAAGTTGTACAAAAGCATGATCAGTCAAATCATACTTATACACGCGTTGCCCCTTTATTCTAATATACCAACATAATTGAAGCTCGAAGCCTTCTAATCTATCCAAAAGGTCGATGTCATTATGGTAATCAAACACCATATTACCATCCTTCTTCCTTATTCTTTGAACCCTTCCAATGTACCACATTCCACAAGAAACACCTTGTTTTGTACTTCGAGGAACACCTTTTCTTGCAGTAAGTTCAGTGGGAGGAATTGAGTTGTTTTCAAACAACACCCCACAATCTGATCCAATTCCAAAGCCAATTGAAACACCCTTTTTTAGAGTATTTCCATCTCGCCTAAAGTAGACCCCACTTCTCACTTTTGTCAACCTATCTTTGGATAATGTTGTATTTCCATTAAACTGACTAACCAAATATGCTTTGAACATATCATTACCATCAAGATTCACCACTATTTTTATAGTTTTGCTTACATTTTCATCAGTGGAATCTAAAATTTCATCCAACTTGTGTCTCCACTCACTTTCCATTATTTTCAATTCAATTTCATTGTGTACCAATGAATATGAAGATTGAAATATAGAGTTGGAACATCTCGGTGGAGAATCATCAACTACTTCATCCATAATTTGGAATGTTGAATAATCTTTATCCTTTCCCCATGGTTTAACCCACCAAGAACATTGAGTGTAATTTTCTGGTTTCATTCCAAGAGTTGATAAAATTTATTGTGCATCCTTCAATCCATTCTTAAAGGCTTCTACAATTTTAGCGTCTGTGGATATTGAATCATATTGTGACAATATGTCAATGTTTTGTATTGTTTCTTGGTGCAATTTATTCCAAATGTTTTCTTGCTTCTTATGGGATTTATTAAAATGAATCCCTTGGGAATTTGATTCTTCTTCAACAACTCTATTAAGGGTTCCAACAGCATGAAGCAAGTCAGTGAAATCATAGGCCCTCTCCACTCCAACCATCCCACCAACTTTGCTAAAGAAGTTCTCACATACATCTGACCCAATCAAGTGCAAAACACATGCAAGTTAGAGTATTGATCTCAAAACAATCTCATCAACAAAACTGAAAAATGACAAGAAATTCTCACATCTTGATATGCCTCTCTGCTGATGAAATTTATGTTGAAATTAGTATGAGATTGTTTTTGTACCCAACATAACCATAATGCGAAGAAATGATGAACTCGTGAAGCATTTCGAACTCTTTCCCAGAGGCTCAAACTATGAGACATAAAGATGTCAATGTAGTCAACAACAATCATTAGGTAAGTCTCTGTAGCTAGTGTCCTCTCTAACTTTCCACTTGGTGTAATTCTCAACTCTTTCAAACACCTCTGAACATGCCTTGAAGCAATGCGTTGTGCAGAACCGCAATTTTGTCGATCCATCCTCTCTATATCTTCACACTTAAGCTTGTGATCATTGACTTTAAAAGTGTGATAAACAATTCTAACATGGCCAAAACTTAGGTACTCATTTCCTAAAACCAATTCTCATCGACCGCTAAACAAAGGATTCACTAGCTTTTTGCCGTTGTGGATGTAATCTTGGTCATGCAATCCTGTTACATTGCAACCATTGTACAATCCAGTTAGCCTCCACCCTTCCCAAGGAATTTGATATCGAATACATGATGTTGAAGAATAATCCTTCAACATAAGTTGTCTTCTTCTGCTATCCCCATCTGAGGAATGACCAACAATAGGTCCCAAATTGTTTTCTACGTGTTTCTTCCGCATAAATTCTACCTTTTCCCATTGTTGATAAGAAATTTTCATTGAATTTATTGGATGTTGGATGAACAACCACAACCAAACGAGGAAGTTATTCATGTAAAGGGTTTGCAATAATAACACGTGCATAATGTCAAATAACATTGTTTTTAAAAGAATTTGTTATAATCTCATAGCCTGCATCTCCCTCACCAACTGTCACCAAGAAATGTGATTGGCATTTATGTTCTTCTTTCAAACCACAAAACCCCACCAGTGTATCTCTTTTTTCTACCAACCTAACATATTTTTTCACAATTGTTTTATCTTCTGCAGGCATACAGGAATTGGTCCATCTATACCATGTTTGGCTTTATAAGATGCATAAATTTTTCCAACTGCCTCAAAAATGTGTTCATGCTCCCCTGGAATATATGTCAATGACTCTCTAACTTGCCTTAAAGTTGTAGATATTGAAGGACCATCCATATTCAAGCTAATAAAGTTATGTAATCTAGAACCTACCCATAACTTGATCATCTCATAAAGGGATTTTGTGGATGTACTATACCTTCTCCCTGCTTTTTCATGAATTAAGTTATGAAATATATCCTTGAAAAATTCCCAAACTGCATCTTTACCTTGTAATTTTCCTTGCTTATGTGCCTCACAAACATCCTTACAAAACCTAAAGACATCCTTCCTTTCTGCCAATTCAAACAACTTTTCCTTTAGAGATCTCATTCTAATAGAGAGTGTAGCAACCTTTGTCCTCTCCCACCAAAGAGCTCGCATTGTTGATCTATGGTTAGCATTTGTAACCCTTGCAACATTCTTCAATTCATTTTGAATCAAATAGTCCAATCTTCTACCTTTTCCTGTATCTCGTTCACTTCTTTTATTGGTGCACCTTGATTCACGATATAATCGCATCCTGAAGTCATTACATTCTGGAACCAACTTACAAAATCTACATGTTAATGAATCAAAAGGGGTCCCTGTTTCAGAACCCCTCTGGCAATGAATATGCCTATATGTACCATCATTACGACATTCAATACCCTCATAACATAGCATGATCTTGGTATGCTTCTCTATGGCACATAATTTTCCACCCCTTTGATCATCCATTAGGACCTTTGTTTCCAATCTCTCCCCATTTCTATCAAGATAAGGATACCAATACCCCCACAATTGTAGTAACAAGGGAGAAAATTGAGCTATAATAAGATGACAACACAATAAATAAATAAATAAATAAATAAATAATTAGAAGTACGATAAATAAAATAATATACAAATTCATATTCAAGTTTAGTCTAAACTATTAATTAACCACTAATTAACACACCTGAAGAAGGAGTTGCACTTGTAGAACCCCTATGTAATACTGATGGTGATGATGGCACTAAGAACTTAGTCAAACTTTGTTGGGACTTATCATTGGTAGGCTTCTTAGGTGTCCCAACTATGTCACTCCTCAGCCCAATCTCCTTATGTGAAGCCTCATTTGTAGTAGTAGTAGTGTGCTTATTTGATTTCATGTGTTCATTTAGAGAACTGACAATATTACCACTTTTCAGAACTAAACAAAACCATTTATTGCATCATGTACATTCGACTCTCACTTTTTTCATGTCCTTATAGTCTGCAAGTGTTGCTTCCAACACCTTCAACAAATTAGGCTCTTGTGTCTTGTTGAAATCATCTAGAAGTTTGATTGCTTGATCAATATGACATCGATCTCCAACCACCATTGTTTGTTGTACATTGTTACATGAAGGAATTTCACTACCACTTGGCATTGAAAGGCATTGATGATGGGACGTTGTTTTCATATGATGGTTTTTGAAGTTGTGCATTGTTCGCGCTACCAAGGATACATCACCTGTTGCATAATCAATGCCACAAATTTCACAATGGATCTTTATTTTAGATTCTCCCTTTTCTGAATATACTTTGAGAGTAAGTTTCTCATTGACAAACTCTTCCATTAAACTTTTCACTTTTTTTTCCCAAGATGCCAATACACAAGGATCAACAATTGTGGCTTCTTCCATTGACAAAGGCATATTTTCAACCCTTGGTTGTTTATGCATAGGTTCCTCCACATTCTCTTCAATGTTTTCAAAGATTGGTATTGCTTCCACTGCATTTGAACACCTTGTTTCCACATCAAATGTGCCTAGTTTCCTCTTGATGCCTAAAAGTGTTGTATAAAATTTCCATATCTTATCTTGCTTTGGATTTAGAGCTACTCCATCCTGGATAAAATCAAAAGGGTATTCAACGATTCCATCATCCACAATTTCATCATGGATTTCAACAAATGTACAACCTTCTCGACACCTAACAATGCCAATGATAGGTTTCTCTTCATCGATAGTAATTTTATAAGATAAGTCCATATTTTTTTGCACATAAATAAATGAAAAAGTAAGTAAAATTCCACAAACATATTGGTTTATTATGAAAAAAAGAGCAAGGAAGCAAGGTATGCACTTTCAATTCAAATCTCCAAAAAACATGAATAACTCTTACTATTGCGATGAAACACTTTGATTCACAATGTACTATTGATGGATTCCTCAAATCAAACTAAAACCAGAAATAAAACAGAGTACTAAAACATATTTGAGAGTTGATTTATTGAGTCAAACATTGAAAAAATTATAAGCAAGCTTAGACCCTAAATCTGCCTCTATTTTGGCCTTATTTACATCTTTTTTTGTGTCCTAAAGAGGTCAAAACTGTGTCAAAAACAAACCATCGTAGATTTTACTGTTCGTTGGTATGAAATAGATTCTAAAATTTTGAATTCTTCAAGACTCTGCTCATCTAGGTCTTGGCTCTTAGTTTCCCACTTCTAATTTTTCTTTGATATATAAAGAAATTCTTCCTATTTTACTGATTGAGAATAAAAGAAATAGAAAGGCAAGATACAAATATTAAGTGCTCATTTATGCATGCAGTGACCTGATGTAAATTGCTAAGTTGAATCAGCCTTTTACATTCCTCGATAATCCTTACTCTTGCGTACCATATTGACTTGGCACAACCACTTTGTACTGACAATGGATATACTATCTTTAGTACTTCCGACATACTTTTGTGATTTATTCTTGGAAATTGATAAAATGTATTATCTCTCTTATCTACATCACATTTATAATAGTAAGTTTGATCGTATGAGTCAATACCTAACATAGCACAATGCAAATGATTTCATATAAAAATATTCATTACCTAATCCAACATGATCCAAATTATTGGATATAAGAAGGTCTATTACAGGTTTATCCTTTAGTATGTTGTGTCCTCTAAGAAAATAATCAAAACTTTAATGTCAAATCTTGTGGTGTGCAAGTCATTATGTACATAACTTGAAATTATGAAGTAATAATTACAACATATTATCACCACTACGATGATATGACATTAAATTCTGAGACTTATGTCCAAAATCAAATTATTCCTCTATTTCCTGGCATATGAGATGTTATATATATATGTCATATAAATCTCCAAAGGAGTGAGTTTGAATGCACCTTAGACACTCCTTAATGTAAACTCTAAACTCTGTTGGCTCAATGATCATGTGCATTACAACTTTGTCCGTGCGTTAGAAAATCTAATAGTTGTTCTTTAGCAAATCACATAATAGGTTCCATAACATTTAGCATTGTACAGAAAATTGAATGAGTATCCAAGAATATTAAATGCACACTATTAATAGAAATATAGCATTCAATGTCAAAAGAATAGAAGTATAAAAAGATACTTCAGCTGTTACAAAAGTTTTTGAATTCAATAATAATAGTGACGATATAGTTCAGTGGATAGTGTACATATTCAACATTTTCTGAATGTTGAGCATATTCACATTTCATTAAAAAATTACCTGCCATGAAAGCACTTGTTCTATTTGAAGCAGAAATTTTGAAAGCTTACAATGCACAATAAAGTATATCCTAATATAGGTAGTGATTTTGACATATATAATTTGGACAGAGGCAATTTCTTAATTAACAATAGTTTCATATTTTCCAAGGATATAATTTGGGCAGCATCAATATATAAATGACAGTTTTGTAATTTTGAAGTATATTATTCATGTTTTGAATGTGTTTATGATATTTAATAAATATGGATTGAATTTTTTCATAATGTTACCGTAATAAAATATTTCAGTGCCCAAAGAATTATTGTCAATATTGTTGGGCATTAAGCTAGTTCCATGCCAACAGTTGTCCTATTTGAATCCCCCTAAATAACGCATTCTAGTATACATTGACAGGTTTACTAGGGATGGCATCCACAAATTTGGACAAGCATCCCGAAGGTTTCCCCACAAGGTTATCCTTGAAAATAAAAAGAAGGCTAGTTTCTTTTCTTAAGGATAGAAAGATTGAAGGACAACACAGTGTTGTTAAGGGCTCGATGATATTGCAGGTAAAATGAACTCTGCAAGGATAGTTTACAGGAATACAGGCTTGTAAGTTGTTAGTAAGATCACATTATACATATCCTTTCCAACTTGGAAATGAAGGGGAGATACTAGCTCTCCTTGTTTTAGGACGGTGGATCCTGTGTGACCACTCCGTGACTCCTAGATATCACAATCTTCATATGCATTTTGCTGTTTAGAAAATGCTGTAACCTAGAAAGAAAAATCTGCAAGGATATTTTACAGGGAAACAGGCATGTAGTTGGCATTATGATCACATCCTACATATCCTTTCCAACTTCAAAATGAAGGAGAGATACTAGACTTGTTAACTTGTATCTACTCATCCTTGCCTCAATTAGAACTAAAACTCCCACTCGTTTTAACTAAATTTATAACTGCCAATCGATTTGTAGTCAAACTGAAGGAATGATCATAACTGGTCCTTCAACTCTATGCATGGATTCTCCAACTCCATGAACTCGTCCATGGTCAAAGGAAAGACAAACTTGGTCTTTCTAGCAAAGACACAAGCTAGAGAATAACTTCTCTCACTACACTATTCAACATTTTCTGAATGGTGAGCATATTCACATTTCATTAAAAAATTACCTGCCATGAAAGCACTCGTTCTATTTGAAGTAGAAATTTTGAAAGCTTACAATGCACAATAAAGTATATCCTAATATAGGTAGTGATTTTGATGCATATAATTTGGACAGAGGCAATTTCTTAATTAACAATGGTTTCATATTTCCCAAAGGATATAATTTGGGCAACATAAATATATAAATAATAGTTTGGTAATTTTGAAGTATATTATTCATGTTTTGAATGTGTTTATGATATTTAATAAATATGGATTGAATTTTTTCATAATGTTACCGTAATAAAATATTTCAATGCCCAAATAATTATTGTCAATATTGTTGGGCATTAGGCTAGTTCCATGCCAATAGTTTTCCTATTTGAATCCCCCTAAATATGCATTATGGTACACACTAACAGGTTTACTAGGGATGCCATACACAAATGTGGACAAGCATCCCCAAGGTTTCCCCACAAGTTTATCCTTGAAAAGAAAAAGAAGGCTAGTTGCTTTTCCTAAGGACAGAAAGATTGAAGGACAACACAGTGTTGTTAAGGGCTCAATGATATTGCAGGTAAAATGCACTCTGCAAGGATAGTTTACAGGAAACAGGCATGTTAGTTGTCATTAAGATCACATCCTACATATCCTTTCCAACTTGGAAACGAAGGGGAGATACTAGCTCTCCTTGTTTTAGGACGATGGATCCTGTGTGACCACTCAATGACTCCTAGATATCACAATATTCATATGCATTTTGCTGTTTAGAAAAGCTGTAACCTAGAAAGATCACTCTGTTCTGTAGACCGATGACTATATTTGCTTTAGTTGAACTGGTTTGATTGAAAAGCTGCATGACTCTCTCAAACAAACTTTGTGGTGTAGATTTGTGTAAGGGGACTCAAATCTTCAATACCCATACCAATAGCTATAATGTTTAGTAATGCTTACCATCTTACTTTATAATGTTTGTGACTAAATTTTTGCAAGTTACTGATACTAGAGTGATTAAAAAAACTAGTACTACAATGATTCAAAATTTGTTTTCTTACTGGTTTTTGTGAGAATTCAAAAAATACAAAAGAAACAGAAGACTCTCCAGTGGAACATATATACGTTCAAACCCTAATTCACCACTTTGAATCAAAATTCTCATTCATGAAGCCTAAGCACACATGTAGAAATATAGTGTAAACAGTGGGTGGATCATTACAATATAAATATAACAATCATTAGAAAAGCATAAAAATTCGCAGTGAAGTGTTTCTCACAGAGGAACCAAATAAACCTAATATTTAGCACAACATTACTTCAAATGTTATGGATTCTCACATAAAAGTTCCAAGCCAGTACAAAATTATGCAAATGAATCTTAGAAAACCTAGATTCAACATAGTAAAAATAACTCACAAATTTAGGTTGCTCGACAAAGTTTGCAAAAAATTATTTGGCATCATAATGTAGAGTAAAACATGTAAGGTTCAAATTACAGAGAGAGAGAGAGACCAAAATAAGTGTAGAGGGGACGCATACTCTATAATTCTCATAGTTTACCTCAGATGTTGCAGGGACGCCACACAACTTTCAAGCTTTCTATTATTCACAGAAAGGGTAGGATACTTAGAAATAATCGCTGATGAACCTTGGCTAAAGGATCACAGACCAACCCTCTCCTTTGCGCGATATTTCCTTAACACTCTGACATACCAGTTGAAGCAATCACAGCTGAGAACTCAGAATCATGTTTACCTCCCTAACCCCGCTCCTCCAGTCCAAGCCAGTCCTTCGCCTGATATTTCCCAACTAGGGCCAACGTCAAGTCCAGATTGAAGCTTTCTCTCTGTGATGGTGAAATGGCTCATGAATGTCTGCTCCGGATGGTGAAATTGATGGTGAAATGGATCATGAATGTATGCTCTGCTCTTGATGGTTGATGGGAACCCTGGACCAGTCGAACCAAAACTCCAAGCAAAACTCAAAATTGCATCTACCTCTCCTTCCGTGCTCCTTCGCGCTCTTTGCCTTATGTCTGCTCCTGATGGTGAAATGGCTCATGAATGTCTGCTCTGCTCCGAACCCTACACCAGTTGAACCAAAACTCCAACCAAAACTCAAATCACATTTTCCTCTCCTCCTGTGCTCCTCTGCACTCTTTGGCTTCCCACCTTGCTCTACTCCGAACCCTACACCAGTCGAACCAAAACTCCAACCAAAACTCAAAATCACATTTTCCTCTCCTCCCGTGCTCCTCCACGCTCTTTGCCTTCCCACCTTCCCATGACCTTCCTAACCTCGCTTGGCCAAAAAAATAAAAAAAAAAATACCTCAAAATATTTATATTTTTATATACTAAATAAAAAACCCCCTCCCCTCTAGTTATAGAGGCAATATAATGTTTTTTTATTTTTTTATTTTTTTTACCCCAATATGAACGCACGTGATATAATATTGGTTTGTCAGTGATGCCCCTGTGATTATCCCATTGTGGATTTCTTTCCATATTTTCTATTCCATCCATTATTATTTCCATGCTTTTATCTAAACTATCTATTTTAGTATCTGATGTGGATGGTTCATCCTTAATGGTAACTCTTCTTTCATTTCTCATCTTAACTCTCCTAGCTAACAAGTTTGCTTCTACACTAATTGCATCACTTTTCATTTGCTCTAATGTTGCAGGGTTTCTTTCTCTCAATTGGCAAGACATATCAATATAAAAACCATAAGGAAATTTGATTAGTGCCAAATCTAATGGAGGTTTCATATTAGCAGGAATTGCATTGTAAATACTGTTAAACCTAGTACAATAATCCTGAACATATTCATTAGGATCTCTTTTGATGTTTTCATATTCAAACAATATTTTTAAATGGTTTTTCTTTCTTTCCCATCTATTGATAAACAATCTATGGAAAGCATCTAAATAAAAAATATGACCAACAGGTAAACCTTTAAACCATTTATTAACATTTCTTGCTAATGTTTGTGCAAACAATCTCATTTGAACATCAACTCCATCAATTTCATGTAATTCAGAGTAATGAGTCATTTTTTTTACATGTGGTTCAGTAGTATATTGATCAGTACCATCAAATTGAAATATTTTACTCTGGTAGTCTTGTGGCATGGCATGTAATTGAGTTGGTAAGAACAAAGGGGCATATCTGGCTACCATGGGTAATATTCTAGCTTGGCTAGGAGGTAAAGTGGTAGTTCTTGGAGATGATCTTGAAGTGCTTGCAGATGAAGTTGGAACACTTGAGGATGTATTTGGAATGCTAGAAGATATATTTAAAGCACTATAAGATGGGAATGAAACTTTGGGTTGAAGAGGAAGCTTGGGGATGAATGGTTTTGTGGAATGAACTGTAGTGAAGATTATGGGTGAAGTGAAACTAAATGGATCTGTTTTTACAGTTTCTGAAGGAATGGTAGAACGCTTAGGGGTAGAAACAACTAGGGCAACTAACTCAATTTATTGTTGGAAAAAGGCTTTGTCAATATCTTTAGCAAATTTGAAGTCAAAGCATCAAGTTCATCAAAAGTCTTTAGAACCTATTGATATGAATAAAGTGAAATAGTTTTCTTCTTTGTTTCAATAAATTGAATGAAATCAGGATCTATTACAATATCAGAGAAGGAATTTCATATTTGTTTCTAAACAAGGAATGTTCAAAAGATAAATCAAACTGAATGTCTTGTAAGCTTGATAATTCTTTAGGGAGTGAATTTGATTTGACTAATTAACTACTACTTCCTAGAATTTATACTTTTTTTTTAATTTTTTCTTAAAATTCTGTCAGGATCATCAAAAATTATAGTAGGTTGTGGATCAAAATGAGCCCTGGTATAGTATCTTCTTTTGGAAGCCATAATTTTAACTTTTAATGAAAAATTTTAACAACCCTATATAAAACTTAAGGTGAAAAGATGAGGAAAAGTGTTTCCTTTAAGATTTATTTAAAACTGAGCACTGGTTTCCCCAGTGGAGTTGCCAATATGTTATCACTCCAAAATTTCCCAGGGTTGTTATGTGTGTACAAGAAATATTAGAGGTAACTATAAACCTACTTTTGAGATCAGGATCTAGCCTTCCTAATGCTCAGAGAGGGCTCTCTCTTAATGATTTAACTTTGTTGTTTTTAATTGATTTTAGGCTATTTATGTAGGATTGATTGGGTTTGATTTTGGTTTGTTGGTGGAATTACTGATTTAGATGGATAATTGTCTTTTCTAATTTTCCATTGGGCTATGGAGTCAATGTATCAAGAAAAAATGACAAAATCAAGTTCTAAGGGAAGTATTTATAGGGCAAGGTAGCTGAGCAAAATCAAATCTTTAAATGCTGAATGGTGAAGTGGTTTTCAATCAGGATCAAGGAACAGTTAAGGATTCCTTAAACCAGATGATGAATGAAGGTGAAAAAGGTCAATCAGAATGGGAGAGAAATTAAGGATTCTCAGATCCATATATCAGAGGAAAACATTAAAATTAATAACAGTTTAGAATAGAGTGTACTTAAATAATTTCTGCAATAATATTCCTGTTATAACATTTAAATTTGGAAAAACATACAAGTTTATGGAATACTTAAGAAAATAACAATGAACAATTGAAATATACTTCACTGAAGTAGCTCAACACATGAATCCTGTAAGGCAATGCCTTTATTACTTGTCCAGTTTGTTGACTTGAAAATGGTATAATAAACCCTCATGTATTTAGATCAATTACAACTATAGAAATGTTCAGGAATCCACACTCAATACTTCGAATTACTGAAGTATTTATAAAAAATATAATACAAAATATCCTAAAACTGATTTAGGATTTATTCAAGGGAAATAAAATATCTTTATGCAAGAAGATAGAGACACCTATGTAACTAAATGCAAGCTGGCCCTTTTTACTGGATTTGCTATTTTCCTCTTTGATATTTTGCTGACTTAGCTCTCTGATTGTTGCTTTCACACTGGCTGCATCTTTACAATGGCTATCATCAGACCTTTTCTTTTAACTCTATTTTTTATCTTTAAAATCTGTCCTTTACCTTTATCTAACTGCTCTATTTACTTGGTCTATTTTCATCTTTAACCTTTATTTCTCTTTTATGTGCTTTAATTTTAACTGTCACAGTAAATCATACAGTTTTTTCCAAGTTTCTTCATCTGGAATTTTGATCTTTATCATCCTCTTGTAAATTTCATTTTCTTCAGTGTATTTGGTAAATGTAGGCTTGCTTACAAAGAGATGATTTACCTCATGCTGGAGGTAAAAGAGTTTTTCAAAAATTTGATAGAGTACTTTGCTTGTAGGAATTCCTTTTAAAGTTGAATTGTTGGAATTTTCTTTTTCCACTTCTTTGATCTTCTTGTCATAATCTTCTTGCCTCATTAGTTTTTCATTAATCACCAATGGATTAGACAGACCTTTCTGCCTCAAAACATCAAATTTATTCATGAATCTATTTACTGCTAGCTCCATATTTTGACACTTATCTTCAAGTTGTATCATCAAGTTTCTTTTGGAAATTACCTTTTTACCTCTAATCTTGTTTTTGTTCTGTCACTTATTCCAATTTCTTCTAACTCATGCTTGTTATTAGAATTGAGAAACTTAATTATCTCAGTGGCCTCCTCTGGTTTCTTTTCAAGTTCTTCTTTGACTTTCTGAATAGCTTCACTAGCTTCCTTCATCAAATATTTCTGCTCAAAGATGACTTGGATAGATGTCCAAATATCATTAACAAAGTTAATGATATTGGCCCATAGTTGTTTCTTTGCTTGGGTAAAAGGTTCTGCCAATGTCAATTCCTTTTCTAACTTCTGTATCATGTCAGTGAATCTATTTGATTCTAGTGTTTGAGCCTTATGCATTACCTGTGCCAAATTATTTTCATCTTCTAGAATTTTTACTTGTTCTTTAAGTCTACTAATTTAAGTTGTTTGGATTGCCATATCCTGGATGGATTTAATCAATTTAGTTGCTTCATCATTGGGATGAGTTGCTAGTGTTGCTAAAAATTCTGTTGTCACTGGAACTATTGTAGTAGTTAGGACTTCTGTAGCCACTGAAGTTTATGTTGAGGCTATGGGAATGCAGTAACAGTAACTGCTTTCATGATTTCCTTCTTTTTTTGAACTAATTTATCCATTTCATTCTCCATCTCTTTCAGTTGAGCTGTCATCTGAATGATGAGATTCATCATTTCATCTTTTTGGCTTTCATTCTCCAAAACATCTTTAGTTTGTGGATGTTCAGTAGGAAGTAATTTCAGCTAGATTTTCAATGCAACAAATTCTGCATTCTTATTTTTGATAAGCTCTTCAGCTGATTTGATGTTCTTTGGATCATATCCAACCTCCATGACCAATTTTTCAAGTGATTTTATTCTATTGTCTTTGTCTTGTGAAGAAGCCTTCTCTAGTTTTAGCTGTGCTTTGATATTATCTAGATAATTTTTTAGCTTTTGTACACTCATAGCTTTATTGGTCATAGTGAAGTAGATCATTTCTCCTGCTTGTTTATGAAATTAAATTTGATCTATATGATGTACATATTTAGCCATAAATTCAAAGGTTGTTTTTCTATAGTCTGCTGATGATATTGGAGCTTGCACTGTTGGCTGTAAAAAGGTCATTTGCATCTTCCTACTCTTGTAATCAAAGGTAGAAAGTAACATGTTTTGATCTTTAGGAGTTTGTTTCCAATATTGGGCAT
This sequence comes from Pinus albicaulis, assembly GCA_034641835.2. NCBI lineage: Eukaryota > Viridiplantae > Streptophyta > Pinopsida > Pinales > Pinaceae > Pinus > Pinus albicaulis. Next base: position 393,244,189 of record CM076580.1, on the reverse strand, counting down.
AAGTCACATCTTTCAATGCTTCATTTTTCAGTTTGATTTCTTTATACTTATCCATTATGTCTTTCTCCTTATCCATTGCTTTGCTTGATGAAGAGACCTATACACTATGTTTCTTCTAAATAATCTGAGCACTGGAGGTTGATGGCTGATGATTTTCCTCTGAAATAGTGGGAGGTGTTATAGGTAAATTTGGGCACCATTCCCAATGACCTGGTTAAACTGGACATCATCCCTAGAACCGATGAATAGGGTCTATCATCCCCTATCATTTCAGTTTCTACTTGCCTTAAGACAAAGAACAAGAACAAATCATCCATGACTTCCATTGCAAGGTTTCCAATATTTGAATTACAAGTTATATCACCTATGATCTCACCAACGTAGTATCTCAAGGGATTAAATGCTTTGAATATGTAGTTACCACCATTCCAGGGTGTTCTGTAAAGCACTTCCCGACACACAAGGGTGCGTTGGTCAATTGGGAGATAAATTATCATTGTTCCAGAATCTCCACATGGCTAGCCTTCTAGAAGAGTGCATATGTATCAAAATTCAAATCCATGTGTCCATTCAACACCTATGAGATGGGAAACATGTCTTTCCTATTATTATAAGGTCATTGATTGTGAAACTACCTTCAGCTCATCTATATATTAAGCACATATCCTAGTGCTTGAAAAGGAAGAAATTTAGTAGAGAAATGTTGTTGGAATCTCAATTGAGGGTTTGATTTGAGTGACATGATACTGGAGAGATGTTCATTGTGATGAGGCTGGGATGATGATAGAGTTTGTGACATCAAATAAATCGCTGGTTGTAACCTCCCCTTATATCCATTAATAAAGATTGCTTATTACTTTCCCACATATGTATCTGTATAAGTTTTTGTCTTTCATATTATGAATTCTTATATGATCTATATGTTTCATGTTTCATTGATTTAACTGATTAACGTGAATAGCCATTTGTATATTGCAATCTCTTTGTTGTTTAGTGTTCATACTTGCAGGAAATATTTTGGCGATCTAGCTTGGATTGGAAGCTACAACAAGAGCGATAGAAGGATAATAGGAAGTGCTTGGACTCCAAGTAAGTTTCTTAATCTATTCCGTGTGTCTATTTTCTTTTAGGAAAAGTATCTGCAAAGTCTTTGACGTATTTTTCTAAATGTATTACACCTCATTTAGGGAATGTGTTTTATTCGTAATCCATAATTCCACATAAAAAATTGGAAACTCCACTAGGAAGTTTACCTTCAGCTTTGATGTATTTTTCCTCAATTATCCACCCAGTAGCATCTACTCTCAATTATTAGGCTTTTGAAGCAAAGAATTGCATTAGAAGTGTGTCAGTATTTTGAATTTTTTGTTCTCTGTTGTGCCCAACACACTGTTGGTAAAGACACAATGCTTTGCATAGAACTGTCTCCCACTCAGGGGTGATTTGCAACGCACTGTCTCCCCTTAGAGACTGCGTTGCCCCCTAAGCCAACCAAATTCCATTTGAATTTTTCATTGCCTTCGCATTCAGTCTTTTGTTTGCTGTGTTTTCAACTGTCTGATGCCTCATAGAGACCAGTGAATCGACCTGAATCTTCCTCCTTTGAAAAGTAATATTGTTCAATGTCTCTTTAAGTTTTTTTATTTATCATTGATAAATAAAATTCAAAGTATTTTATTGCTGCATTAGATCCATTTTTTCTCGTAAAGGAAATTGTTGTTAAATTCTTCATTTTCTGTAGGAAAAATTGTAGTTCCATTCTTCATTTTTCCTAAACGAGAAATTGTTGTTAAATTCATCATTTATCAAAGAAGAAAGCATTTGTTTTTGTTGATTTGATGTAGATAGTTTCCTTTTTTCATTCACATTAAGGGGACTGAAAATAAAAACCTACATTTGCATATAGTGGATTGTGTGTTTTGCATAGGAACAGTTAGGAAATCTGCATATTAGTTTGTGCTCTTTGTTGTTTGCTCTGAAAAATGATTGCTCTTTCCCTTTAGTAGCTAGGACTTTCATTGAAAAAGATAAAAGTGAAAAGTTTTCTTATCATTTTAGTTTGCATTTTAGGAATTTCCATTACATCATTGCAGTGAACCTTGAAAGGAAAATTGATAAACAAGATCAACTTAAAAGTTACATCAATTTACCTAATAAAGCATTGGAACCATAACGATAACATTTAGAAGGTCTAGGCTAGAGATGTGTTTCGACGTCATTAAACATAGCAACTGTCGTTAATTGTCTGCGATACATTCCAAGTGTGATACCTCACTCCACGTACGTAAGTATATCTTAGCTCGTCCACGTACCTTCGGGTATATCGGGCGATGTTATAGTATGAAAAGTATAAAGGGGTGCTCTCACTGTGCGGTTTCACATCAGACAACGCTAATATGGACTTGGGCCTCCACGTACCTTCAGGTATATTTGGGAGGACAAATTTAGGTTACTATCCATCCATAGTGAATCGAGTCGGCTTCCTTGTAAATTGTGACACATCGAACACACCATTCGGGGAGATTGCCTGCCCGTACTTCTTGGTTCACCAGGAGGTATTCTGAAGTTCATAGTTCCTTGGTGAACCTTTTGCCTTACATTACTCTTTTATTATTTTTATTTATTTTTGGTCATAAAATAAATCAGTCATCATGGAAGAAGAGAATCCCTTTCCCCATCGTTCATGTCGACTTGCATTGAAACCACCTTTACCACTGGAAGTCACCTCTGTGTGGCGAAGGCAACATCATTCTACCGAAACCAGTACCATCAGTACCTCTGGTGAAGCATCATCTTCCCATATACTAGAGTTGGTACAATTTTTTTCAACAAATCCTGGTTCATCTATTGTTGTCGAGACAGAGTCCTGACAACTACCTGTGGTCATGATCCATCCAATCAGTGGGACCATACCTCCCGAACCCGACGTTGTTCAACTGGAAGTTGATCCAGATCCTGTCTCTTTTTTGCCAGAACATCTGCATATCGAAGTCGAACAAGCGGAATTTTTTCCTGTATCGGTGACCCCACATTCTATTGTAGCCACTGAGTCTCCCACATCGCGCAGTCAACCTCCTGAAATATATTTTGGGTCTAACGACGAAATCCTTCCACCTGGTTTAATTTCAATTGAATAAATCCCACAATATGAGACACCTTTAAATCCAACCCATTTTGGGGAGGATCTTTACCTGTACAAGTATTTTCCTCAATCACCACCCTCTGCTTTTGTTCTTATTCAAAGTCTCGTTGATTCAAAAGGGTATACATTTGGTCAAGTACCATGCCTGAACCAACATCTTTGGTCGGACCATCTGTTCCAATTGCGTCAACACCTACTCTCGCTATGTCGTCTATGTCCACAACCTCACCAGAGTCATATTTTCATGGTGTCCCTTTGGTCCCATCAGGTTATAAATATTTATGTTGAATTTTCTCTGGTGTATCTTCAAACCCATGGAATTCACCAATGTCATTGTCTGGTATTCTAACTGGTAAACCTATAGTGAGTACTGAATGACTTGATCCTTTATATACATCATCAGGGAAACATCAACCTGGTCCATCTGGGTCTATTCCATCCAGTACCATATCAACTGGACTCCCTGCATTTGGATAATAATATTTTCCTTCTTATTATCCTCCTCATGCTGGGGGGCAACCCTTTTTCACCCACTTTGATAGTAATCCATCATTTTTTGGTCAACCTAATGTTGGAATGAATGTTTGTTAATGGCAACCCACTCTGTCTATCCAACCACAAATGGTTGTACACTCGAATCAACCAGTTCAACTTGTTGCACCCACATCAATTCCACTTGTTAATACATCTTTACCCCTGTTACAGAATCAAACTGTTGTACAACAACTGTTTCAGGCGGGTCCTTCAACTCACTACCCTCAATTATTGGGCCCATAGACTTCAAATCCTTCTGCTAATTTACAACAAAAACCTGTACCTGGAATCATTTATTCACAAGCTGGATTACCATATTATGGGATGTCACAACCACAAACAGGTTATACCTATCCTCAACCGAATCCAAGTTATCCTAATTTGGGTTATAACATTGGTGGATAGATCCCTTGGCAGCCTTAGGATCAAATGCCTCAACCTTCATTTCAACAAGTATCATATCCAGGTTTTGGTCAACAGAATCCTCAAGCATTTGCTTATCAAAACAACCCCTATCTAGGTTACCAATAGCAGATTCCTTATGCTGGTTCTCAAAGGCCTGTTGCTCAAGCGATTCCATCATACCCTGGCTATGCTCAACCTGACCTTAATAGATAGTTTCCCTTTGTTGCAACTTTAGAGTTACTAGATTTAAATTGGCTCACCAATGATCCTATCAACTATGCTCTTTGGTGGCCAATGATACCTCATAAATTACCCTCGGATATTTCTAAGTTCAATGGAAACCCTGGGGAAGACCCGTTGACTCATGCTATGACTTATCATTTGTGGTGTTCATCAAAACCCCTGAATGATGTCTCTGTTCAGTTAAGTATTTTCCAATGTACGCTCACTGGTTTGGCTGCAAAATGTTACATTGAGTTACCTAGAGTTTCTTTTGATAATTTCATTACCATAGCTACTATCTTTTTGAATCACTTCTAGTTACCCATACAATATGAAACTTGAATGAAACTCTTGACCAATTTTAAATAGACTAATGCTACTCAAATTTCTGATCATATTCATGAGTGGCATCATAGTCGAAGAATGGTTAAGACATTTGTTCCTTATCAGCTCCTTGTTCAGTGGTTCATTAAGTCCCTGTTACCATATATAATTTAAGATGTGGCTAAGGGTGGCATCATTACTGAAGAGTAGGTTATTTCTCATGCCCAATATTTAGACTTGATTTATACTCAGTCTGGCATGCTCTACGAAAAAATTCCTAACGTGTCGCGATCTAACTTTACTGTTCTTCCTCCATCAAAGGACTCTCATGCCAAAGACGGTATGATTGGTATTGAAACAACACATCATACTACTGCATCTGATCCTGCACCTTCTTCCGAAATCAATGCCGTGTCATTTGACAAAGGAAAAATTGACAAGCAACCTGAAAGTAAGAAAAAAGGGAAATCAAAGAAAAATGAAACTTCTAACCCACAGGAAAGATCATCTGATAAATCGTCTAGAAATAGGAAACCTTGTTATCCATGCATAATTTGTAATGAGGAACAATTTTTTCGGGATTTTCCTCACTATGCTAAAGTCTAAAAAATGATTAAGACTTCACATGCATCAGCTGTGTCAACAGATTCATTTCCGAATCTGGACACAAATTTGGTTACTACAGATCCAGCTTCTAGTACTCAAGTGCTTATGCTATCTGTCACAAAACCTTCAACATATATTTTGGTGTCAATGTGCAATAAATATTATGGTATTCAGGCCACTGATCAACCTACTACCTCAACCACGAATCTGTCTACGGAATCGGTACCGCCTACTGCTATTCCTAAATTGACGATCAAGCCACGAAAGGGAGTCGTTCGTAAATCGACATATAATCCTCGAGGAAGGGCATCTCAAATTATAATATAGTTGAAGATTTGGCTCAATCCCCTTCAGCTATGTCAGCTCTTGAGGTATTACAAAATTTTCCCTCCCAGAACAGACTTTATTTTCGACTATTGGTGGAATTGATCCTACTGATTCTAATCTCGTAGTCTTTAATCACATGGGTTGTGTGCCACAATTACTAGTAGAATTGGCATTCTCCATACAAGTAAATGTTCTCAATCACCTTGTTCATCGTACTATTATTGATGATGGAGCATCTACGTGCATTATGTCCTTAAAATATTGGAAGTCACTTGGCTCACCGCGCTTATCTCAATCATCAACGATGTTGAAGGCTTTCGATGGACGTACATATAAGCCATGTGGTATCATCAATAATATGCATTTTGAACTAGGTGGAAAAACAGTGAATGTTGACGTTGAGGTCGTTGACAGACCCCTTGATTACAATATTCTACTTGGAATACCATGGGTATATGCTATGACTGCACTTTTTTCTACATATTTTTGAATGATCGCAGGTGTTATCATAGTCATCAATCAACTACCCTTATTTTCCTCCACTTCACAGGTAACTAGAAGTGTTTCGTTCGTTCACACACCCGAACTCACACTTCAGAACATTAGTGTAGGACTCTTAAAGGATTCCACTCTCATGGGAACCTTTGCATCACCGTCGCCTGCGACGTTGGCAGGAATTGCAAGCATAGAGACCTGCTACATGATCTCTTCCACTCCATCTGGCTTAAGGAAGAGTACGGGTGATTCTGAAATTTTTACGTTGGATGAGTTTTTTCCGCCCAACCCTATTGATCTGGCATAGAAATCAATCTATCTTGCTTGGGCGGCGATTCTGAAATCAGCGTTGCCGATTTTTTGGGTTGACTTTTCCTTAGATTTTGGTACTCCATCTGATCCTTTTTCCTTAACTTTCTTGACAGATGAGAATATATCGGAAACCATGATGTCAGAAGGAGAACCATGGGAAGATTATCATCATCATTCCCATCTTCCTTATTATGAAGAAAATAATCTTAGTGAACTATATCACCCATCAATCGAAAATTTATTTTCGAATTCTTTTCCAATTAATGTAATCGATTCCGAGAAAAAATTGTCAAATATTGAAGAAACCATTTCTATTGATATTTCAACAAAACCTGGCATTGTAGAAAATATTCATGTCGACGTATCTTGTTCTCCATCGGAAATCAAAACGTATCTCTCTCTCTTTCATTCATTCCGTGATGTATTTTCTTGGTCTTATGAGGAAATTCTAGGCATATATACTAGTATCTTTGAACACACTATTAATATGTATCCTGATTTCAAGCCGATGCGTCAACGCCTTCATCCCGTTCATCTAAAGAAGGATACTGCCATTAAAAATAAGTTGAAAATTTTTTGTGTGATGGTTTCATTTACCCTGTTCTGCTAACTGAGTGGGTTTCCAACATCATTGCTGTCATGAAAAAACAAGGAACCATCAGAGTGTGCGTCAATTATCGGGATGTCAATCTTGCTTCTCCAAAAGACAACTATCCTACTCCCTTTATCGACCAGATTATTGATGATTGTGTTGGATGCGAAATATTTTCTTTCATGGATGGATTTTCCAGCTACAATCAAATCAATATCTGCCCAGAGGATCAATATAAGAAAACATTCATCTTTCCTGGCGCATATTCTCTTATCGGAAACTACCAATAGGTTTAAAGAACGCTGGGGCCACTTTTCAGAGAGAAATGGATTATGCTTTCAATGAAATCAAGCACATTTTTCAACACTATCTAGATGATTTACTCGCGAATTCACGAAATTAGACTGATCACTCGATGCATTTGAGAGCCAGATTTTTACGCTTCCGACACTACAAAATACACCTTAATCCACATAAATGTGTGTTTTGTGTTGGTTCTGATCGATTTCTTGGATTCGTGGTCTCAAAAGAAGGAATTTGAATTGAACCATTTAAGGTTCAGGCCATTCTTTATTTGCCTACGCCATCAAATTTACTTCAGATACAGAAAGTTCAAGGAAATTCCAACTTCCTAAGGAGGTTCATACCCAACTACGCCGAAATGGCTAAAGGATTTACTCGGCTCTTGAAAAATGGGGTTCCCTTCCATTGGGACCAAGTTGCACAAGCTTCTTTTGATGCTATCAAGGATACTCTTGTCTGGGCGTCATTAATGTATCCCCCCAATTATCAGAGTGATTATTTCATATATATCATCACGGAAAATATGACCATTTCTATGGTATTGGTCCAAGTAGAAAATGGGATAGAACATTCGATCTATTATTTGAGTCATAATCTCAATGATAAGGAAGTGAAGTATTCATATATAGAAAAGCTTGCCTTGGCAGCTATTCAAGCTGTCCAAATATTTCGCCACTATATCATGTTCCGAAAGACCATTGCCGTTTCAGATTGCAACCCCATGACTTATATCTTATCACTTCAATTGCCGGGGAGAAAATATTCAAAATGGAGTGTCTTTTTGTAGGAATTCGATTTGGAATTCATCAAATTAAAGTAAAAGAAGTCTTTAGTTTTGGTTGAGCTTCTCTGTGACTTTCCCTCTGATAGTACTACTACTACGTCAGAACCATTAATTCTCGACGAGACTTTGTTTCTGATCGGATCATCTGATCCTTGGTATGGTGATTTTATAATTTATTTCCAGACCCAAAATTTTAAGCCTGATACCTCTCGCTCTGACCAACGGCATATTCGATACCAAGCCAAATATTATCTGATCGTCGATGATACACTTTATTGTCGTGGTGCCGATACAATTTTAAGAAGGTGCCTCACTTATGAGGAGGCTGAAAAGGTTTTAAATTATTTTCATGTTGGGGCATGTGTTGAACACTTGTCTAGATAAGATACCATGCAAAATATACTCTACACAGGTTAATTTTTGCCTACCATATTTCTCGATTGCATCCTCGCGGTCAGCGGTTGTCATGCGTGCTAGATTTTTGATCATAAAATCCACAAACCGCTAGCGCCAATGCATCCTATTGTCTCTGTAGGACCATTTTAGAAATGGGGTATTGAATTCATGACCTATAACCCTCGTTCGTCTGGGGGGCATGGTTATATTATTGTCGCAATAGAATACTTTACCAAATAGGCCGAAGCGATCCCTACATTCAACAACACAGGACAAAAAGCTGCATTGTTTTTTTTTAATCATGTCATTGCATGGTTTGGGATCCCACATGCTATAGACACAGATCATGGGAAACATTTTTGCAACCATATGATGACTGAATTGACTGCCAAGTTTGGATTGTCACATGATAATTCTACTCCTTATTATCCACAATAAAATGGACAAGTCGAGGCTATCAACAATATTCTTAAACATATGCTTCAACGAATGATAGGAGTTCGTAAAAGAAAATGGAATTTGATCCTATACTTGGCCTTGTGGGTGTATCAAACCATAGTAAGAAACGCAACCGGATTTACCCCCTTTCAATTGGTGTATGGTTTGGAAGATATCTTGCCAATACAATGTCAAATACCGTCGTTAAAACTTGCAATCGACTTGTTACCTGACACCTCAGAAGAAGAAGCGCGTCTTTTTAACCTCATCCATCTTGATGAAACACATCGTGAAGCCCAATTGGCTAACGAAGTGCATAAGAGATGTATAAAGGCGCAATACGACAAAAATGTCCAACCTCGCATTTTCTCAGAGGGCGACTTGGTCCTTCTTTATGATCAAGAAGCTGATGTAATAGGTACAAGGAAATTTGAGCCATTATGGCATGGCCCATATATTGTCAAACGAGTTCTTGCTAAGGGTGCCTATGAGTTAGTTGATTACGATGGGATTCCGTTGGCGCAACCCTGAAATGGGTTGTATGTGAAACGTTACTATGCTTAATCATGAGTGTAGTAATTTTTTATATTATATTGTATATAGATATGTTGTTGATTTTTATTGATTGTCTTAGTTTTTTTTTAGAGTTTTCTTGAAGTTAGTAATCCGATTTACATTTCATCGCAGATGTCTGAATCTTTGGAACAATTTGTTGGATATGCTGATGGTGCTAGTCGTAGTATGTAGAATATATCCTTTGCAGCGTGGGCCATTTTTGCTCCGAACAACGAGTTAGTGAGTTTTCAAGGGATTTGTATCGATAGATCGAAAAACAATATCGCTGATTATAGTGCGTTTATCGAACTTCTCTTTGATGCTATTTCCTTTGGTATTAACCGCATCATTATAAGGTTAGACTCACAACTTGTGGTATTACAACTTACTAGAATTTATACTGTTAGAAATCCAACACTGCTTCGTTTTTTCCTAAGAGTTTGACTTTTGGAAAGACACTTTGATTTTATTCAATATCAACACATTTCTAGAAACTTGAACACATTGACAGATTCTTTAGCTAATCATGTTTTAGAAAAACATTTGCAACACATGTAAAGATACATTCACATAATTGAATAGGATTGCGCAATAAACATAGGAAAACACTAAAATCAAATAGATAAATAGTTATAGGATTTTACAAAAAATTGTGCCCAAGACACATTGGTCATCCGACCTCAAAATGTATGCAACATGTCAAAAGTAAACTAGTGATGTTCATGGTAACATTCTATAGATCTTGCTATCCTACGTAGTAACTGTATCCAGCGGTTAGGAACACCTATAGTGTGGTGCTGCAGTCGCATGGGTAACTCTTAGATCCGACAATCTGAAATCCCAAAGGCCAACCCCTCTATGTGCTGCCGAAGCTCAAATAGAGTCTCAGCCATGTCTAGATCCTGAAGGACTGCTCTCCCGACAACCCTCTTTGCTGGCTCATCCACTCCATGCTTTGGTTCTTCCACTGATTGAACTCAACCAACATATGCATTAAATTAAACCTTTAGTTTAGTCTTGGGAAAACATCAAAATACAAAAAAATTGTATAAAACTTAGAAAAATAAAAAACATGGTCAAAACATTCTTACCTATTGCATCCCACTGAGCACCTTATGGTAAAGATAAGTCTGGATCTCCTCGAAAATCGACGCCTATGTATGCATACTCATCGAAGGCGAAAATTTGTTGCCTGAACTAGGCGAAGAACACAATTGAGAACACAATGGACGATTGGCCCGCATGCCTAGCCATTATTTCTACCCATCTCTACATCCTTGGATCTCTAGGGTTACACACACCCAGTGTCACATGATGAGGCTGCATCAGTGGAATCCGCTCTAAGGCAAATGAAATGAGGATTGAACCATAACTGAAGTTTTTCTTCCTTCCTCCCTTTGCCTTGTTCAGTTGTTATTTTATCTAAGAAAGTATAGCTTCGGACCAGTTGAAGACTATTGGCTCCATGCACTCTAGCCCATATTGCATATATGATATATTCGCTACATGTAGTGTAACGGTGCCAAGAAGTTTTGTGATCGTGAAAAGAATGATTCTCAAAGGAAAATCTTGAACATCACGGATGTTTATTTTCAAATCCTTACTTGGATCTGCCCCTGGGTAGCAATACTACAAAACATAATCTCTCACAGTATCTCCTCCGAGAGCAGACCCTGAGAGGGAAATAGGCAAGCCTCTCATCGACAAGCCTATAAGAAAGTATACATCCTCCACTTTAATAGGAACCACTTTTTTCCTAATGTGAAATGCCTCAATAGTTGGATCCCATGCTCAAACTAATAACTCCAAGAGTTCTATTTGTTGCCTCATCCCTGACAAGCAGAAGTACTCTAACAACCCACAATCTCTTAAGGTTCTTACTCTACCCAGATCATTTATGGAAATCATGTTTTGTTCTTCATGATATCTTTCTCTCCAAGTAATCGTCATTATAGTCTGATGGAATCCTAAAAAATAACAATAAGACCCATTAGACTCCTTTTCATGCAAAAAAATAGGAAAATTTTGGGTGCATTGCAAGAATAAAAAATGAGAATTGCACCCAACGTAGTCTTGAAAAAGAGACAGTGCGTTGCATATGCACCTAGGCTTCAATTTAGGTACTCCCAATCATAGTTTTCGATGCTCAAGGGTGCGTTTCCCTCTTTTGAAAAGTAATTTACCCTAAGGGGCCCAAATCCATAAAAATTTGCAATGGAAGGAAATGAATTGAATACTCAAAGAAAGAGAGGGTTCATGACACCAACCTAGATCAAATGGTGATGAAAACTGTCCACAGAATCGATTGCAATCAATGGCTGAAGTTCTGGGGAAAAAATAGGTTCAAAGCTAGAAAAAGGCAAATGGTAACTTTCAAATGGTAAAGATGAATAGTAAAACTCTTTTAATTAGTCATTTAATTATTTGAAAATCATATTTATTGCTGTGGCTATGGTTTTATTATATTTTTATCATGAAACAAGTATTTTTAATCGATTTGATGTTGTTCTAAATAGGTTTTACAACTGATGTGCAGATTAGTCATGCATATTTATTTCAAGAATGATTTGACCACAAATCATACTTTTATCTTTATTTTTCGAGATTTGTTAAAAATGAAAAAGGACTTGAAGAACACTTTTATCTCTTTTTTGAGTTTCGATAACAACGAAAAAGGAACCCCTGGAGTCTTCTTTTAGCTCTTTTCATACTTCGATAATGTGAAAATATTTCTGAGCACTTGTCTTTTCGAGCTCATAAAAGTAAATGAATTGATATCTACTCAGTATAAGTTTAACCCTTTTTCGAACTGAGATAGATTATTTGCAAAAAAGGAATGCCTTAGTCGAACATGGCTAAGAGTTTCTCTCAAATATTATTTTACACTTTTTCGGATCTAAGCAACAAATTTACGAAAAATTACTTATAGATTTTTCTTTTGTCCTCTTTTTCAAACTCTCTAAATATGAAAAAGGACCAGGCTGTCAATTTCGTTAGCCTCGTTAAAACATAAAATATAGATGGGCTTGTCGATCATGGCAAGAATCAAGTTTCATTCTTCGCTAGACTCGTTAAATTATTAAATAGCGATACATTATTTTCTCGAAGGTTTGAATTATAGATCAAGAATATGTTATCCTCCTCAAGCTTATTAAAAATAAAGAGGTATTGGTCGACAAATGACTGGGGAAAATCTGGGAAAGTGAATAGAAATTTTTATGGTAGCAGGTCGCTCTTGAACATGACACTTCACTCCATCACTGTGACTGTTTGGGTTGGGTAATATTATTGAAGGTTCATTTATACCTATGGTTAATCATACCTTCACTTCAGTTTTGGGTCAATGATGCCAACTCATCTTAGTGTCGCCGATATGTTCAAGAGAAGTCATCCATTGAATACTCATCCTTCTGCAATACTCAAAAACCTTCATTCTCATGACAGTCATCCCTGAACATTTCTATATCAAGTCACATTTTGTTTCCAAAAGAAGTAGCTCCAGTTTCATATTAAAGTAGCTTCTTGTGAACGAAAAATCACCATCCAGGAAGTTTACTTAGAAACATCATCTTCCAGTACCATGAGGCTTGTTACAACATCGAAAAGATCCTTACTTCTGGATTTTTGACGAAAATATTTTGTTTGGCGTTCAACATCAAATCATCTATTCACGCCTTAAAAATTGTACTACAGTACATTGGGCCATTACATTAATGGTGGTTCTATCGCATTTGTTAACAACTCACATCATTGGCTGGTAATCAAACGATGTCTTACCATGTTAGACTAAAAATCATATATTCGCATGGCTAGAATTGTACCCAAACAATCAAGTGAATGAGATAAGAAGACCCTGGATCTAGTTTTAGCCATTCGGGCTGCGATTTCAGGATTTTTGTACACATAATCTATATGGTGAACTTACATACAGATCATCATCCAAACATGGGCCTATATCTGTAGGCATGTCTGTATTGGGAAACATTCCAATGTAGACAACTTTCTAAATTATGTACATGTTATTAGATAGTTTATGTGCTGAGCATGGGAATGCCTTCCCTTAGCAATTTATGATCAAGAGGATATATCATGATGTAATGTATTGTAAGATAGATGCAGGTTGCCAATCCACTTCAGCTCTAACCCATCACAGTGTAAATCATGTCAATCAAAAAGTATTGTTATTAATATTATGACTTCATTCTTTAGGGGGAAATACGTTATAGTTCAATTTGGGCACCATTTCCAATGACCTGGTTAAACTGGACATCATCCCCAGAATTTACGAATAGGGTCTATCATCCCCTATCACTTAAGTTGCTACATGCCCTAAGACAAAGAATAAGAACAAATCATCCATGACTTCCATTGCAAGGTTTTGAATATTTGAAGCACATGTTATATCACCTATGACCTCACCTTGATACGGTCTACGCCAATATCCCCAAGGGAAACAACCAGTAATAAACGGAAATACACCAATGCAGATATAGAAAATATAATAATGAACCAGATCACTGAATCATAGCACATGGAACACCAGAAACTGAGCCATTTTATTAATCAGAAAGTACATAGAGAGGAGTACAATAAATCAGAGCAAGTGCACCTATCCTTGCCCTAGGCAAGTGGAGACCCTCTCAACGGACAAATGGCTGCAACAAGGACAGCGTCTAGGCCCCGCTCTTGCAAGTTTGAAAGATGAGAAGCTGTATTTCAGTGCGGGGCTGAGAGCGCAAACCCTCCTGATAGAAAACGCTTGTCTGCGCTGGTGACGGCGCGGGGAAACCCTCCGGACATTAGATCGACCCTTTGAAGGCTAGAAAACGGCGGTGAGCTGCCTCTCCCAAGTCTTCTCAGATCGGCGTCCTACCAAGTGGATCACACTCCGGTACTCGGATGCGGCAGATCCGACCTCCAAACAGTCTGTCAACCTCTCCACCGTCGTCCTCTATCGAATCACATACAAACCTTCGAGATCTATCTTGGATCCTGACAATATCTCTTCGGATCTCTGACCTCTAGGGGTTTGGTCCCGATGTTAACCCTTAGAGATCTGAACTAGATGCGCCAATATTTCTTCGGATACGCTCTCCAAAGTTTGGATCTGAGTACGAAAACCCCCGGATACGCAACATACAAGGCTAGATCTGCCACATACAGGACTAGATCTGCAAGATCTATCCTTCCCAAAGCTGGATCTAACAATAAGCCTTCAGATCTGTAACCCTTACCTTCAGAAATGGACAGCGTCCTCACTCTAGGGCTAGACAGCGTCCTTCTGCCTCCCAAAATGGCGTTTTCTCTGCCAATCCTGAACTGCGTCCTCCTTGGACAGCGTCCTTCCTCTCCTGCAAGGATCAGCGTCCTCTCTCCAGATGAGACAGCGTCCTTCTCCTTCAAGAATCAGCGTCCTTCCTTCCCTTGCTCTGCGCAGCCACAAGAGGGCTTTCTCCTCCTCAGATATGCTTCAGAAACTGCTGCTGCTCTGCTGCTGGAACTGAAAGATGGAACTCAGAAAAACCTTACTAGGGCGGGCACTCGAAGTCCCCGAAGCTAAGGGTGAAACCAGAAATAACCTTACCAGGGCAGGCACTCGAAGTCCCCCGAGGCTAAGGGTGAGATCTCCGACCGGAGACACTCGTGCACTAAACAGTGCTGCAGACCGACTAAACAACCGGCGTGCTGAAGCAGACAGAAGTCCAGCTATCAATAATAATATCAAATCATGAATGATCAAATGAGGTGAGAGCCTCTCCTTTTATAACATCAAACTCCCTCCAAAACTTAACTCTCCCTGGATCTGCGCAGTTTACCTTGGGTTAGCCGGATGCCTCCCCCATCATACTCATGTGGACCCCCAAGGCCCCCTCTTTAAGTTACAACGTTCATCTACTAGGAAAAAAACACTTTATTTATAAAGTGAGATGACTAAAGTGAGGTGACCCCTCTTATTTCTCACTTTATTTATTATGTCTAGCTAAAGCGGCAAAATAAAGCAAAACTGAAATATTCCAATTAGCAAGGCTAATTGGGAATATTACAGTCTCCCCCGGCAAAACGTTGCTTGTCCTCAGCGGGCCCAGAGGCTTGGATCTTGTAATCTACGCTAGCTCTCAGTGGCACTCACTTCCCAGGCAAAAATTGCTTGTTCTCGAAGCATTGTGGAAACAAGCCTACTCTCTAGGCGATGCTCCCTGTAGATGCGCAAAATGTGCACCGGGTCCCCCCTTCAAAACCTCTCATCCTCACTGCATCACCACGACATGAAGGGATATCCTGGGCCACCGGGATCCCAGCGCTCTCATGGTACAGCCAATCAATGGTCAGCTCAAGGATCCACCATGCTTGTGACGATAATCGTACAAAGCCCCATGGCTCGGGCCCCAACTCCCTTGCCTCACAGCTGGTAAAGACCATGGCCGTCTTGCTGCCTCTATGACGTGCCTTAAGTTGTCCCATCGACTGTGCACCAGCTCATCATCTCTCTCCCATCAAGGCATGGAGTCGAAAATATAATGAGGAATATCTCCCTCCTGTGGATCCTCCATCTCCGAGCAATCATCCAGACCAAATGAGCCACCTCCCAACAAGGCAACTCCCAAAAATCTCCTTCCACCTCAAGCTCTGGTAATGAAGGTGGGCTGAAAATATGAACTTGGCAAGCATCATAGCTTACCTCATGCTGTCCTTCTCTCCACTCATGACAAGTGTCGAGTCTATGCTGATCCTGGGCTGCAAAATCATTGCCCTCCAATGGCAAAGTGAAAAACAATCCACCATAGAAGGTTCCTCCATCGATGAAGAACAAGCTGGCCCAAAACAAACCATAGTGCAGTCTCATCCACTGCAACCTCAGAAAATCACATGGCAAGCAATGTACAAGATTCAATACATCTACTAATGGATAGCAAATGGCTGAATATGACAACAACATAGGTCCAAACACTTGCCCATGGCTGTACAATGGATGAATATCGATCTCATGGCCCACATCAAAAGAGAACGCATACACAGTAATGGTGGCCATGCCTCCTCCCATGCTCCCATTAGAACATGTAGTGCAGAAATTGTGAGAATTTTTCCCACTCACGGACACATCCACCTCATGTGTCTCCCTCATAGTCAAGCCTTTCATACAAATCTGATATATATCAGCAAATGAAGACATGATCAGCAGCAAAATGAAGGAAATGCCGAAGGTCTCATGTGGTGCAAGAAGATAATCCTCCTTATGCTTGGAAACCCAAGTCAAGAAGAATAGGCCATAGATGTCTCTATCATCATTACTTCTTGTAAGTGCGACAAATATGAAGTGATCCTGGGACCTATGGGTTATAGATCCACCATATCTCTGCTGCGCATACTTCCTCCATAATGTTCTGCTCCAAGGTGACAACGCTGTGAGCTCATGCAAATGAGTTCCTGTCAGTACAAGACTCTGTTCTTTGACATGCTCCTTGTCATAGACTCCTCTAATAATGCTGCAATAAATATGGAATACCTCCCAAGGTGGAAGTGCTTCCCAATCAAAGACCATGGAGATTGTGCCATCTCCTTCTCCTCCATCAAACAACTCATGTGATGAAGACACAATGAATGATATGAGTAACACATCAACACCATGCATCCATACTCTATGCTGCTCAATGATGCAAGTATCCATCCATCTTTCCCCCATCCTCCGATGGAAAGAGTGTTTGCTGAAGATAGCTGAAAACTCTTTCAAGAGTAGCTTGTGTAACCAAAGCCTCTGTTTGCACACAGTGTGAGAGATCTATAATGCTCTCGCTCAACCACCATCATCCACATCCACTCAATCTCTTGTGGATGCCTCCTTCTTTTCCCCATCCTGGTACTCCTCCCATGAGGGTTACCATCCTCCCAAATCAGATTTCTGACTTTCCCCTTCATGGGATTTTGAAATGTAAACTTCCCAAGGATCAATGAGACCCTATCAAGAATCAAATAGGTGGTAGGCAAAAACCCCCCATCATGATGTGTATGGCTCAAAGGATGTCCAACACAGGCATGAGAGATGTTATCCCTCCTAAGATGTCCTCCATCTTCTATCTTCTCTTGTGAGAAGGGAAGAAAAGCATTGCACCCCATAGTGTGTCGAAGTGCATCTCCAGTGAGATCTCTCCTTGAGACCTTCCTTCTCATGCTTTGCTCAGAGTACCAACTCAAAATCTCTCGCCATCCAACCTCGACATGTGGATGTTGTACCCTGTGCAACTCTGATCGTCTCATACCGCTATCCAAGTCAACATATGAGATCTGACTAGGTGGCTCTGCCTCTCTCTCTCCAATGGGAAGAGATGACCCAACAACCCTGCTAGTCCCATCCATGCATACCTGAAGGGGAATGATCTGATGCTGCAATGTGCTCTCGGGTTGTACCATCAGGGAATCCAGTTGTTCCCCAATGTGGACCAACTTGGCCGCCGACTTGGTACAAGTCACTCTCATACCCTCCAGCTCTTGATCCTGCAACAAAATGGTCTCCCGTACTGATGCGGCCTTCTCCCTCAGAACTCGAAGGTCTATCCGAAGCCGATGACACCGCTGTCTGCGACCATCATCCAATATCTCTGCATCTCCTAGTGCCTCATCGATAGTGGATATATCTCCTGATACCTCACCCATCTGTGTGCTGCTACCACTCGAAGACTCGGACACGGCTCCAGTCATTACCTCAATGGATGGCTCTACCGGGGTAGGCTCTATCTCCTCCACTACGATATCAACTGGCACGGTCAAGGAGGGCTCTAATGATGGTGAGTCCTGTGTCACACTAGGTGTGTCCTCGAACTCCCTGCACTCCTGCGTGTCCTCATCCTCCAAGTGCGAGGTAACCATTTTAATGGTCTTCCTCTCCGATACTCGGTCAAGCTGGAAAGAGGTATCCAACTTGTCCACCCAAGCTCTTCCTGAGCGCCTGGATGACCCGTCAAATGTCGGTAGATGGAATTTGTCCTCTGTGCGCTGTAAGCCCTGATCATATGAGGGCTTGTTCCTTCTGTGAAAGTCGTGAGGTCTACTATCATGCTGGGGCTGAACATAATCTCTACTAGCTGTGCGGTGGTCATCACGGTGGTATCCGTGCCCTTTGTGCTGGTGCTGCTCAGGGGGTTTGATACCGCATCGGAACTGGATATATTGATCAAAAGGGAGAGCATCCCTGAATGCTTGTTCCATGCTCTGCCAATCTGCAAACATAGCCGCATGTTGAGCTAGATTATCCCTCTGTGCTGACACAATGGGAATAGCATCTGGTATGTGGCTAGACACGCCCGATCCTTTCCCTACCTGGAAAACCCTAGGGGGTTCCTTCTTCGAAATCTTTTTGGTTACATCCTGTATGAATGTATCCATCTTCTCAGTCATCTTTTTCGTCAACTTCTCCGCCATCCTCGCAAACATGTCCTCCATTGGATTCCGCTGTTTTGTCTCCCTAAATCTCCTCTGGTCCACATCACCTGCCATCAGCTCTTTCCGCTATGTGTCTACAGGTTCCTCAGAAATTGCCCGGCTGCTGCAAAACCATACTGTTGCTTAACTTCGACCTCCGATTTATCCACTGAAAACTATTCAGACAATTCCAGGAATTTGGGAAAGTGATCCTCGCCCAAAACCCAGAAAAACCCAGAAAACGTTTTTCCTAATTCCAAACTTCAAAATTTGACCCTTTTTATTTTGGCCCCTTTTCCAACTGCGTTTCTGGAATTGCAACTGCTATTGCTCTGTATGATTTCTTTTCTGATGTCATAGACCACAGGCTGAGCCAGAATTATGCTTTGATACCACTGTAATATCCCCAAAGGGGAACAACCAGTAATAAACCGAAATACACCAATGCAGATATAGAAAATATAATAATGAACCGAGATCAGAAAATTCCAAAATCTGCGCCGAAATGAGCCATTTTATTGATCAGAAAATACATAGAGAGGAGTACAATAAATCAGAGCAAGTGCACCTATCCTTGCCCTAGGCAAGTGGAGACCCTCTCAAACAGACAAATGGCTGCAACAAGGACAGCGTCCTAGCTGCTCTGCAAGCTGAAGATGAACTGCGCTGGAGCTGGGGCTGTAGACTGCATACCCTCCACAATAGAAAACGCTGTATCTGCTAGTGACAGCGCAGGAAACCCTCCAGACAATAGATCAGCCACTGAAGGCTAGGAAACGCTGTTGAGCCTGCCTCTCCCAAGTCTGCTCCTCGAATCGGCCACGTCCTACAAGTGGATCTGCTCCAATTTCCTAAGTCCCGACGAGATGCGAAGCCTCCAAGCAGTCTCGTCCTTCTCTCACCGTCTGTCCTCCAGTCCTCCTCTCGAATCACAAACTAAACGGATCTATCTTTGGATGCGACAATATCTCTTGGATCTGACCTCCGACACGGATCGATGTTAACCCTTGAGATCGAACTAGATACGCAATATTCTTGAGGATGCGCAACTCTCAAAATTTGGATCTAGTGCAAAACCTTCAGATCTGCAACATACAAGACTGGATCTGCAACATACAGGACTAGATCTGCAAGATCTGTCCTTCCCAAAGCTGGATCTAGCGATAACCCCTCAGATCTGCAACCCTTACCTCCTGAAATGGACAACGTCCTCACTCTAGGGCTAGACAGCGTCCTCCTGCCTCCCAAACAGCGTTTTCTCTGTCAGTCTGGAACTGCGTCCTCCTTGGACAGCGTCCTTCCTCTCCTGCAAAGATCAGCGTCCTCTCTCCAGATGAGACAGCGTCCTTCTCCTTCAAGAATCAGCGTCCTTCTTTCTCTTGCTCTGCGCAGCCACAAGAGGGCTTTCTCCTCCTCAGATATGCTTCAGAAACTGCTGCTGCTCTGCTGCTGGAACTGAAAGATGGAACTCAGAAAAACCTTACTAGGGCGCGCACTCGAAGTCCCCCGAAGCTAAGGGTGAAACCAGAAAACCTTACCAGGGCCGGCACTCGAAGTCCCCCGAGGCTAAGGCTGAGATCTCCGACCGGAGATACTCGTCGCACTAAACAGTGCTTGAGACCGACTAAACAACCAGCGTCTTTGAAGCAGACAAAGTCTAGCTATCAATAAGAATATCAAATCATGAATGATCCAAATGAGGTGAGAACCTCTCCTTTTATAATGCCAAATTCCCTCCAAAATTTAACTGCTCCCTTACTCTTCTCTGACCTGCGCAGTTTACCTTGGGTCAGCCTGATGCCTCCTCCCATCATAATCACGTGGACCCCCAAGGCCCCCTCTTTAAGTTACAACGTTCATCTACTAGGAAAAGAACACTTTATTTATAAAGTGAGATGACTAAAGTGAGGTGACCCTTCTTATTTCTCACTTTGTGTATGTCTAGTTAAGCGGCAAAATAAAGCAAAAATGAAATATTCCAATTAGCAAGGCTAATTGGAATATTCTGATCTCAAAGCAAAGGACTAACAGCTTTTCATATGAAGTTACCTTGATTCCAGGGTGCTCTACAAAGCACTTCTCGACACTCAAGGGTGCGTTGGTCAACTGGTATCAAAATTATCATTGTTCCGAAATCTTCACATGGCCAGTGCCTTCTAGAAGAGTGCATATGTGTCAAAATTTGAATCCATGTGTCCATTCAACACCTCTGAGTTGGGAAACATGTCTTGCATATTATTAGAAATTCATTGATTGTGAAACTACCTTCAGCTCATCTTTATATTGAGCGCAGATCCTAGTGATTGAAAAGGAAGAAATTTAGTAGAGAAATGTTGTTGGAATCTCAATTGAGGGTTTGATTTGAGTGATATGCTGATGGATAGATGTTCATTGTGATGAGGCGGGGATGATGCTGGAGTTGGTGACATCAAATAAATCGTTGGTTGTAACCTCCCCTTCTATCCATTAATAAAGATTACTGCTTACTTTCCCACATATGTATCGGTATAAGCTTTCATTTTTCATATTATGAATTCTTATATGATGTATATGTTTCATGTTTCATTGATTTAACTAATTAACCTGAATATCCATATGTATATTGCAATCTCTTTTTTGTTTAGTGTTCATACTTGTAGGAAATATTTTGGCGATCTAGCTTGGATTGGAAGCTACAACAAGAGCGATTGAAGGAGGATAGGAAGCGCTTGGACTCCACGTAAGTTTCTTAATCTATTTTATGTGTCTATTTAATGTTAGGAAAAGTATCTACAAATTCTTTGACTTGTTTTTCTAAATGCATTACACCTCATTTAGGGAATGTGTTTTATCCGTAATCCATAATTTTGCATAATAAGAGGTGCATTATCTCTGACCACTATATCTATATCAATGATTTCAATTGTGTCAATTATCTGTTCTTTCTCAATTAATGGATTCAGCTTGGGCTTCTTCCTATACATTAACTTAAATTTTGTATCAGTAGTAGTCTAAGCAGAATAAGAGCCTTCTTGTCTTTCTCTCTTGGAGTTCCTGTCTTGTGGGGTTGGAGTATGCAGGATTGAAATAGTATCAACTTATTTTTCCACCTCTTGTAAAGTATTTTCTAGCCGCTTTGACTGGTTGGAATAATTTCCAATCTCTGGTTTTGAATCATGAACAAAAGGAGTTAATTTGAATTTGACTCTTAGTTTACTGATGAATCCCAATGGATCATACTGCCATTTGAAACTATTACTGAACTTGAAATCCTGTAAACACTTATCTACTTGCTGACCAACATTCCTATTATTGCAAATGAAAGGAACACGCTGGTTTTTAATCTTAAACTAAGTTTTCTTCTTTTCTGATAGGAAATTAACTTCATCTGAGTTTAGGATCTGCTAGATGTAGTCTAATGTAAATAACCTCATTGGGAGGTATTTGGGAAGCTTGTATGGAGTGAGTTGTCTTCTATACACCCTAATTTCAATATGGTTCTAGTATAAATACCAGTCTCCTATTCTACTTTGTTCTGATAATTGCAATACTTTCTTTATCTCTTCATTGACCCTAGGTTGAGTGCTACTACTTAGCATGTTGACAACTGGATGAACAAATGAATCGATGAAGTCCTTGTAGCTAAATTCTGTGGAATCCGTTTTGATCAAGGATGTCCATAAGACTGTAGATTGGGGGTTACCCTCTGTGTCCATATTTTGGAGGCTAACTGAAAACGTTTATGATTGAAATACAGGAACAAATGAAACAAAACTGGTGAATATTTAAACACTCGTTCCTCTGGTAATTTAACTAATTACTCATGGATTTCATCTGATAAATATTGAGAAAAGTTAAATGTTGAAGGTAGAGGCTGTCCTGGGCAGAAAATGGATAGAAAACCTAGGATAGAGGCATCTACATATTCATCAGTAAAATAGCCTAGAATGCATGACAACATTGTGACAATTTTTCTGGTTCTTTGAAAAAATTGAAGCTGAGTATGGAGGGTTACTCTTTGGGGTTTCTATTGATGGAGGGAGGAAGGTTTGAAATATTTGAAACCTCTTGGGAAATTCTGACTTTAGATATAGTTCAGTGAGGATTTAAATTTCTAATGGGGCTTCATCAGGCTTGGGTTGGATCTGTAACATTTGATTTATGTATTCTGCAGTGATTGTGAAAAAATTATCTTGGCTAGGGGTTACTAGGGCTATTTCATTGGGCAAGTAATTAATCTGACAGGCTGATGATTTATGGAAACTAGAAGGTCTGTGGAAAGATGTACTTTAGTAGGTTTGAGTCCCAAAGGTGGATATCATCAGCCTGGTCTATGAATTTATCATGGCTCCAGCAATGGAGCTCTAGGAGGTTGAAATTAGTGACTGTATCACTGATTTTGAAGTCTTTTTCTGCTAGAGGAGTGTGTTCAACATCAAATACAGGTGGTTGTAGAGGGTTAATGGATAACACGCTCTGGGAGGCCATTTTTTCATTTAATTTAATCAATTATTACGTTCTTGTCCTTAAGTAATGGCTTCGGGAGGCTTAGGATTATCTGTGAAAAGGTTTAATTCAGTCTGTAGATGGGGTTCTGGTTGCAACAGGCTTTAACTCGGTCTGAAAATATTTAAATCTGAGTCGAGAATGGTTCTGGTAGCAGTAGGCTTTAATTATGGTCTGGATTGGCTTCAAAATAGGTCGGCAGAGGTTCTTTTTCACAATTTTTTTACAGAAAGGGTGAAAAACTATTTAAGGGCAGTCTTTATTGCTTTTTGACCGGAGGTGGTTAATTGTATGGTGTGGGTTTGATTAATTTTGAATCACAGTGGTTTTATCGCAATGGGTGGAAACAACCTGGTGGTTTATCGCATCGCGAAAAGTGGTTAGGTTGTTTTAGGATGGGGGATGCGATAGATTGTGGGAGCGCCACGTAGCAAATTGGCGGGGGTGAGAAACCTCCCATTTCGCAACCCCCCAATGGTTTTAAACATCGAGTAGTGGAGAGTACAAAAGGTCTTGGGAGTGGTTGGATCAAGATAGCACCAATTGGACAGTTGGATGAGGTGGGAGGATTTGATAGGTGGGACCGGGAAAATTTTATGAAGAGGGATTTTAATATGAGTGGGTTGGGGATTATATGAAAGTAAAGGGTTTAGCATGGTATATATATGGGGTCAGGAAATGTAATATATAAAGCAGGGAGTAACATATGAAAATACATTACATGGGGTCAGGATATATATACATGCAAGAATTAATATGTAAAATGGGTTAAATATTTATTAAACGAAGGTTTAATAAAATATGCGGATAAGTTAAAAATGATAGCAGGAAGGGTTTTAATGGAGTGGGCCCGATATATTTTAACCTTTTAAACTATACAAAAAGTGGGGTTTTCCATGTTTTTTGAATGAAAAGAGAATTAGTAAAGGGGAATTCACTTTTCAAATGAAATGGTGTTTTTTAACTAGGGAAAGGGATTTTAGGAAGGGAAAATGGGTAAAATAAGGGAAAAGGGGTATTTTCAAATGAAGAGGGATTTTTAAAAAGGGACAAGCCTTCTAAGAGTAGCAATAGGGTTTTTAGCAAGGGGAGGGGGGTTTAGGGGGATATTAGTGATATGAGATGAACCAATTGATGTTTTCCATGCCTTGTGAAAGTAATCTACCTACCCTTTATTTACCCTAACATATTTTCTTCATTTATTGGGTGCATTTGAGCTTGCTAGCCCTTTTTATTTTCTTTTGATAAGAAAACTAACCTACTTCTAAACTTATAACTTCCAATGGCTCAGATTAAACTTATGAGCTCATTTTTATTCTCTACCTAACTACTGATCTGCCAAGATTAAATGGTTTGGCTAGATCTTTATTCACTAAATATCATTATTTGAAATGTAAAAGCATGAATAATCAAGATTAAACTGTTGATCATCATGAATTGTGGCATTTTGGACAAGTTGCACACAATTTTATTTGCAAAAGTAAACTAAACTAAGAGTAGTGGCATTTGAATGTGCAACACTTTCATGATCTATTTTTGTTTCTTTTGTGGGGTTCATACTTTATCTTCTTTGATCTTTTTCTTTTAGTCCTTTGATTTTTCTTTTAGGACTTACCCTCTTTAAATTTTTTAATATGGGAAAAGATTTGCAGAAATAAAAAGTATGTACAATATTACAAGACTTTACATTGGCAATTCAAAATTATGATCCCTATTATTATAGGACCCTAACACATCGATTGGAAAAATGTTGGCATGCTTTGGGATCTTGAATTTTTCTTGCTAAATAATTGTAGAAGAAGCTCTAGATTCTAGTTGGGAATAATGGGTTTTGATTTGATGTCTATTGGTTGATCATGGAAAGCAAGAGGAGGGAAATTCTCGAGGACCATAGAGAAATGGAGGAATTCCCTTTTTTTCTTTGATGATTAGCCAAGAGGCATTTTGAGATTGTAGAGGCCCAAGACAAGTTGGGAAATGTGGTCCCAAAATTTTTCATATGTGTGAAGGAGAGTTTGCTTTACATAGCCCAATTGCTAGTGAGTTATAAGTTCTTCCCTATTTCTATCATGGCCTGAATAGGGAGTGGCCAACTGTAGACAATTTCTGTGTAGTTGAGCCTATGGTTGAGTGGAAAAAACTCCTCCCTAAATCAAAGTTTCAACTTCAAATTTCAAATGAGTGTTTCCTCTAATTCCTAAGATTATTGGTCATTTTCTCTTTGAATTTTGTTAGTAAAAATAGAGATGAAAAATGTATGCCCTTTCTTGTATGGAATTTGGTCTATGGTACATATGTTAAATGTTCATATATCTCTTTTTATGAGGTATGTTGTCAATGCTCAAAAGGATTCCAATGTTGAATATTGTTATGCGCGCGTGTGTGTATGTGTGTATAATCAGGTTCATTTGTACACACACAGAGACACACACACACACACTCACAGATATATAGGTTTGCTAAAAGGATTTTCTTGTGATTATGAGGTTGAACTATTAATATATTAGCTAAAGTGTCACGTGATCTCAAGATCATTGTAATTGTGACTTCAATGGTTGTATGCAATTCTATTCAGTGGGAACTAAGCTTAAGGCTCATTTTCTATGAAACATGGTTCTTACCCTAATTGAATCATTGAATTTATGAGAAAGATGGAGTTTTTTGAGTCTTCACAGAGCATCGAAAGGCAATAGGTTATAACTATCATTAATGAATGCTTGTTTTTGAAACATCAATATGTGTAGGTCATCTTTCAACCTATAGCCAATATGACAATTAGGCAAGATTTTGAGAACTCCTTGGCTATAAATGTAGAGACGCTGCATACTAGTAAAATAAAATTTAATTGGTCTTAAAATATTTTTGTAGCTTGAAGGATTTTCAAGTCTATCTCATGAAAACGTTTGGGCTAAGGCATGATGTTTAAATTGTTATGGGATTTTAGGAAGCCTTAAGTTATCCTCTTTGAGCTAGAGTAATGAATCTCACTTATAATGCATTAACTAAGGATAAAAATGACCTTATAACTTAAATAAATATACTCGTTATAAATACTATATGGTGTTCTAACTATGAAAAATTATCTCACCTAATGTCTCCTCTATTTCTAGAGTTACAAGTGTGAGATCTAGGTCTAGTATAATCTGAACAATTGAACTTGTATAAGGAGTAATCCTCACTTCTCATAAATCTCAATAAAACCCATATAAATATAGAATTAGAGTAAATATATATTAAAACATGACCACATACTTATATACTAAGTGTTAGTATAATTAATGGTGGCATGGCAAGTCTTGAAATATTGTTATTACATAGGAACAATGAAAGTTTGTAGTGTTTAATTTTCTAATAATGAAAATTGTTTTCTATGGTTATGACACACAAACATATATATATATATATATATATACACACACTCAAACATAACTTTATATATTTTCATGAATATATATATATATATATATATATATTCATGCAAATATATAAAGTTATGTTTGAGTGCGACTCTTAGAAAATATAATTATTAGTATAAAGAATGTATAAGTTTCCTTATTCCCATAATTGAATTTGAAAGTTAAGCATATAAATTGATATGTACATTAAGCAAGGTTTACAAAATTTTTATGGTTAGTAAATAACGATAAGAATTTTCTTTACTTGGAATATAATAAACTATGATAATAATCCATTTCAATTTTCCTTAATGAATTAAGTATATGAGAATATTTATGTACTTACAATTACTTAGATCCATGAAATTTCTAGACATGAAGAAGGTAATTTTGTTCTCTCGATCTAGAAACTACCCTTTAATGTTTAATGCAAATTCTCCTAAGTTTTACGCAACAAGTGAAAAACATTCACTATGCACAACTAAGTTAAATGTCAAAAAAATTCAAAGGTAAACTCCTCGATTTTCCCAACCATCCCATAGTTGTAAGATTTGTGAAATTCATCGATGATGATGCAGGAGCATCCAAGCCAAATTTTCATTATTCAATTATGTAATAAGGGGGGTGAGATATTTTCATTATTTTAATTATGCTCGGTGAAATACTTGTGTTTATATGCTAGGATTCTGATTTAACCCAGAATCCCTGCATCAGATGATATAGGAAATAAAATAATGGCTTAAAAAATTCAAATGCAAAGGTATCACATTTTACCTTTGTGGAAATTAGCACATGGATTTTTACTCAAACATGGGAAATTCTTTGGAATTTACTAGTCATAATCTTTTTGGAATTTGCCAACAATTGACTATATATGTTTGACTGTAAATGTTTCAAGGTAAGTATTTTGGAATTCATGGATGGTATGAGAAATAAAATAATGTCTTAATAATTTCAAATGTAAAGGTATAAAATTTTTATTTTGTCGAAATCAACATGCAAGCTGTTACTCAAAATCAAAAAAATATTTAGAATTTATAGTCACTGTCTTTTGGATTTTACCAACTTTAAAGGTTTCATGCACTTACTTTCCAAATTGTGTCGACCATCAATGATAGGTGGTTGAATCATGGCTTCATCATTGGGTAACTTGATGAATTTCATGAATGGACAATGGGAACCATCAAGGGAGAAGAGTTTTCAATTATTTGAATTGTGGATGTTAGTTATTTGTGAATGTGGGATTTAATTATAATAATAATGGTGAAATCTATGTGTTTTTGTGTGTATGGATTAATTAATTAAGGTTCTATTAAAAATATCGCTCATGAAAATGCGTGTAAGGTAATTAATCTTGTTCCAACGATTGGAAGGGTAGGGCCAGATGACTATAGTGCTACAATGGAACCACCCCAAGATGGCATGTGGACTTAGGTGCCACTTCATCTACCACATGGAAGTTGCACAATAATGTTAATATGGAATAAAGGTTGAAAATCAAATGTCCATATCTCAACGATCCAAAATTGAATTTTAATGCAACTTATATCGAAAAAAATCTCTTAATAAGAAAAAGGAAATGATGATATCATAAAAGATTTTTGAGTTGAATAAGAAAAGAAAAGATTTAGTACCTTGTATCCTTAATTATACATTAAGTGACTAAGTGGTATTACAAACTAGTATCCGAGTTAATAATTGAGCTCACAAAGAAAATTTTTGATACCCTATACCCTTAATAAGGTACAAAATAAGTTGGGTATGATACCCAAAGGTGGGTGGTTTTAAATTCTGGAATTCAAGTAGTGGATTTATTGAATAGTTTTTCTTCCTCTTTTTATGGGAAGTAGGCTTGGTACCACTACTTGATAATTCCTTCGAGGTATTCAATTCCTTTGAGGTAGTTGTTCTTTCATTGGGACAAATCCGTTGATAGTTCTCACTAGAATTTTTTGATTTAATATTGTAGTTCCTCTTCTTATAAAAAATATTTCTTACAATACTTATAGCTGGTAAATTATTCTAAAATTTAGATGAGCTTTACACCTTCTTAGAGGGATTCCTTGATGCATTGTTGGAAGTTGGTTGTAAATGTTTCTAAATTTCAAACAAAATATGAAACAACATAAAATTTTAGTTCTATTTTATTTTCATATGCTTTGATGAGTCTTTCATTATATTCCCTGTAGCTCTTAAGCCCTATCTTTAGGCTTTCCATTGTCTGTACCATATCTAGAGGATTTTATATGTGCCTCCTTTCATTTGATCATTCATCTCTAATGTGTAGATATTATTCTATATTGAATTACATCATATTTTAATTGTAGAAGTTCATCTCATATATCTCTCACTTTTATGCTAAAGAAAGAAATGTATTGTTAATTATTAATTAATATAATGCATTCATAACAATTTTTTCCTTCTAAAGAAAATTTATGGCTTGTAGTAGTCTAGTATTGGAACTTTTCTCCTATACCACTTTGTAACCTACCCAATCCACTCTATACTAATCGAAATACATGATACTAACCTTTACATTTTTTTATTCACTTAATGATTTGGATTTTTCAAATTTCCTTGTATTAAATTAGAAATCCTAGCTCTTTCATGTCCAGTAGAGAAAAAAAGAAATATGAAGGTCATAATCCTAATTGAGTTCTTAGTTTTTGAGGGTTTGGATATGAAATGAAAAGGGAGACAAACCCCTTCCTCGTACATGTACTTACATAAATATATTTAGTTGTATTTTTAATTCTTTCAAAAGCTCCCCTGCCTCTTGCAATATGTGATAATTCAATGGAAAGGTGCACTTTATCACACTAAGAAAGCCTCCAACAAAGGTAGATGACATACCTATATTGATAAAGAGGAGACTATGGTAAATCACTGTTGGAATAGGGATAATCGATTTTTCAACTAGCACGAATATAGAAAACATTGTTGAGCATTTTGACAAATCCTTGATGGGAAAGACTTACACCAAAATGTTGATGGGTTATGCAGGCTTGGAAAATTTTTTTGATGTGACTTTAGACCAAATCACTAATGTGTTATGGTCGATTTTCCAAAACATCAACATTACCTCAGATCAAATCATCAATGGGTTCTGGAGCCTCTTACAAAAACATGGACATGAACTCAAACCTAATCACCAATGGGTTATGCAGGCTCAACAAAAAAACATGAGGTTACTTTAAATAAAATTATGGATGAACCGATTTGACAACTTTCCAACATGGAGGAGTTGAACCCAAATGCTAATGTGAAAATAAAGTAGTAATTCTTCAATGGGTATGAAGTCGAGTAATTTTCCTAGGAGAAATTTCATTAAGGATTATGAGAGTAAATATAGCCTTATTACTGATGACAAGAGAGGTTTGGAATCGATTTAAGAGGCTAACCTATAAAAAAATTCAAGAACCCAAGCTCAATCAAACTCGCTGCTAGATACATCCTTTACTCAATGATCAATCATAGGTATGCCAAATGTGGATACTCTTGAAACAATTTTCAACATATTCCACTGTGTGAACATGGAAACTTATCATTGTAAATTGGTGGCCCCTGCACTTAATTGGATTATGGATTCAAGATCATTTTATGCAGGGGAATTAGGCTCAAGAAAATATTTGTACATAAATAAACATAAGGGGGGTCTCATGTTTTTGTTTCCCTATGAAATTATTCATAGTTGAGTTATTTTAGTTAAATTGTGGAGGAAAATGTAACTGCCCGAATGATTAGTGGGCATAGGAAGAGATAGTTTGTTTCATTCTGTCAAAGGGTTAGGCTAAAATTAGAACTGTAGGAATTGCATATTTTTATTGAACATTGAGGGAAGATGAAACAATTATTGTAAATTGTGTAAATAAGTCTCTGGGGCATAGACCTACAGAGACCTGCAAATACCTGCACCGCGCTGCATAGAATTAGGGTGTCAAGAGGCAGAGTAGGAGAGCTGGAGGCCATCAGATTGAAGATCTCACCTAAACAGAAGGTTTTTGTGAGTAAACTCTTTTATACGTTATGAAAGAAGTGTTTCAGTGTTATTGTGCATTTGTGGATTTAAGTTCAGTGTGA
The DNA here is from genome assembly GCA_034641835.2 of Pinus albicaulis. Classification (NCBI taxonomy): domain Eukaryota; kingdom Viridiplantae; phylum Streptophyta; class Pinopsida; order Pinales; family Pinaceae; genus Pinus; species Pinus albicaulis. Next base: position 393,213,380 of record CM076580.1, on the reverse strand, counting down.
ATGGGCTTTGAGTTCCAGTAGATAAATGGATGAATAATGCGGAATGTAACCTCTTAAATTTGGGGTTTAAATGCTTTCTGTGTGCCAGTGGAGAAATCGGTTCATGTCGGTATTGTGATTGAATGTGCTTAGAACTGTAAATTAAATTCTGTGTGTTTTGTTGATAGATGTAGGAATAAGGATTCCCTATCTGAGGACAAAGAAGAATCCCCTGTATGAACAAGAATGCGGGGCCGAATTACCTTTAGTATGTCATGGGGAGATTCAGATGATTAATAACCTTGAGTGGAATTGAAGGGTTCAGTTAACTATCTGTGGGAAGACTAAGTAGATGCGTAGGACACATCCATAAACAAGTTATATGGTGCGAGTGGAAAACTTCACTTATTGAAGGTGGGTGCTAATATAGAATGCTGATGGAAACTCTGTGCACACCAGTCGTATAAGGAAAGTGAGTGGGAGCCTGACTTTAAAGTCATATATGATGATCTCGCTGTGTTTATAGCGATATTACAGTGTCGTATTAGAATGGAAATGAAACAAGAGTTAACTCATGAAGAAGCAGAGTGGGGTTATAATGAGGCGTTGAAGAGTGGGCAGAACTGTGACGAAGAGGAGAAAAGGTGGAACCCAAAAGGAGCGTGAACAGTGAAACCAACATGTGAGAAACCAGCAGTATCATGTGTGATTAAAGGTGGTAAGTGGAAAGGGTTAAAAAAAACGCGATTCCAGAAGGTGTTTGACGCGTGGCAATAAGCGGTAATACAAAGCCGCCCTCATCGCGTTTTTTTGGGACGTTAAAGTCCAGAGCCAAAAAAAGTGCGATAACGCACGATGAGTGTCGGATCATCCAAGGCAACTCGACAAGTTGTTCGCCATTGGATGTGGAAGGTACGTTAGTGTTGGGCCAGTTGATTTATTGCATAGTTGTTTGGTTATTAACCATGTTTAATTAATTGTGGAATGGTTTGATGTGTACATATAAGTGGCAGGTCCGATATATGTTATAAGTGTATTGACCGAGGGGTGTTGTATAGCCCAAGCCTTTATGTTACGATATGCTGATGGTTGGATCATAAACCAAGGTCAAACCTTGAATGAGAAGGGTTTATGAAGCTGTGGGACTAGAGTCGCAATTGAGTCTAATTGCATTTAAAAATAAACGCAAGGGATTAGTTCAAGACTGATAACCTGTGGGCCCATTCCAAACCTTTAAATAGTTGGGTTTTGAAACTGTGTAAACCCATAGGGTGAAAGCCATAAGGCTAAGTGGCGTATATTGATTCGAATATATCTATTAATGAAAGTGTGTTGACCACTATATTTGGGTGTATACAGCGCGGGTTGAAATGTTGATTAATATGACGAGGTTTTAGACCATAGGGTGTGAGGATTGTATTACCGTTAAGTGAAGAAGTTCCGCATAGGAAGATTGAGTATTGGCTCTAGAAAAAGGGCACTTTATATGAAATGAGGGTTTTTAATAACCTTTGAAGACATAGTGAACTTCCGCCTCATGGAAATGGCCAGCTTGGGATTTATTTGGCATTAATTCCGAAGATGCATTGTTATGTGCATAGCTGAGCAAAGGAAATATGGGTTAGCTTATTGAGGAGGGTTATAACTATAAAATAATTGTTGAATTAATATCTCAAATCTCTGATTTGAGATATTAAAAGCTCCAGATTTATTTATTTAAATTTCCAGCTCAGAAGTTAAAATGGTGTGAGTTTTCCCAGATTTTGGATCTGGTTGGGCAATGAATTTTGAAGGCATTTTACACACAGATTTGATGAAATTTTGAGTAAACAGGGACTGTTGGTTTCACCTGCTATCAAGTGGTATCAGAGCTAGAATTAGATTAGCTCTTTGAAAATTGATTTTTGAAATGCACATGTACTGAACAATGATGGGAAATTTGGGTTTTAAATCTGTTTAACAAGAATTGCAGATTTGATTTGACATGCAGTGAAGGTCTCCAGATGTGCAAAATCTAGAGTTGAAGACAGAGTGTCTTGAAGATTGCAGCAGATAGAGATGCAGTGCAGGTGAAAAAAGAAGCAAGATCATTCAGGGATATTGGGAGGTGAGTTGATGAGCCTATTTGAACTCTAGTTTGAAGGTATTGTTTGCCGATTTCAGAGTGCAAGAAATTGAGGAAATAATCTTAGCAGAATCAGATCACAAGCTTTGAGAGCAGTGATATTAGAAGAGTCCAGCAAGGGATTCTGAGTGAAGAAGAAGTGTGGAAGAACCTGGAAGATTCCCAAATAAGGTTGGATGACAGAAGAACATAGGTGTTATTGAGAGAAAGTTGCAGAGTGAATCTTGGAGAGAAGAAGAGAGTGCTTAGAAGGTTCTAGTAGAAGGGGACTAGTACTTTCCAAAAGCCGGATCCGGAGGAAGTGTTTGGTGAGGTAAGTTGCAGCAAGAGAGCTTGCTGTTGCAGAGGCTTAGTGCAACTTGTGAGTGAAGAACTCCTGGAGGAGAGGATGGCTACTGACAGCCACATAAGAGATTACAGAGGTTCTGAGAGAGGCCACAACATAAGAGTGAGAGAAGATGCTAAGGCAAATGGCATGAGGAAGAAACTCACTGATGAAGAATATTGGAAAGAGATAGCTGAGATCAATAAACAACTTTGTGAACTGGAGAGGATGATAGGGGAAAACCAGAGAGTTGGTTGCAGAAGAAGGTAAAGTGGTAGAGGCCACAAAGGAAGAAAGAGCAAATGATAAATGCTCAGAAGAAGGAGGAAATACTCAGAGTGATTGTGTATCTAGAGAAGGACTTGAAGACTGAAGCTTCAAGTGGGACCAAGGGGTCCAAGAGCCTTACATCTGACATATTTTGTATGTTTGCAGGAAAACCATGTGGAGATGAAAAAACTGCTGATGTTGTCACTGAGGAAGAAAATGAAGCAGCTACATGTTTTGAAGATGTCCATGCATAATTGGAGAAAGGCTCTGATTTCCAACATACTGGAAGTAGAGGAGATTTAGCTTATGATGATGGCCAAAAGTTGGAAGTTGAATAGCTTGAAGAAATTGAAGAAGAGACCATTGAAGAATCTCTTAAGTATATGGAAGACTTGGGACAACAAGAAGAGTTGATGATTGATTCATCAAATGAGACCATGGGGTCTTATGTTTTTAAAACTGACAAGTTGTGTATGAATGCAGGTGTTGATGAAGACAATTCACATGATGGAACTATGATGAATGAAGCTCACTGTTGCCAAGTAAAGTATGATGAGTATCTTTCTGATGAAGATCAGATTGAAGTATTGCATCAAAAGGAATTCATAAATTCCTTGTTTAATGAAAGAGATTGCTTTAATGAGGGCATGACAGTTGTGTTTGATGGTGATGAATTTTTCATTAATGATGATAATGAAAGACTGCTTTTATTGAATGGCCAAATGGTGGGTGATGGACAGATAGATGAAGTTATTACAGAGATGGAAGATCAGAATTCTGTTCTGATGAAGGCTGAAGAGATAGTGACAACAGGAGAATTGACTTGTGAAGAATGTGAAGATGTTTTCCCAGATGAGATGCCAGGATTGTGGCATGAGTTAAGTGTTCTGGAGAAGAGGAAAAGAACACAGAAAGAAGGAGTTCATATTGCAAGGGCAGAGATGATTGAAGATGAGAGAGTTCATTTTTATGAACTAGAGTAGAGAGACATCCTTGAAGAGGATGATGCAGAGGAGAGACTGACTGATAGTCTCGAAGATTGTTTGAAGGATTGGAATCAACATACTGATGTGTTGATTGAGAAGAAAAGAATTTTGGGACAACCTACTAAGATGCTGGCAGAGGAAGGAAAGGCTCTGAGGCCTTATGAATTTTTTTTTGACAATTGTTTGATGAATGCAGATCCTGTTGGTGATGGAGATAAATTGACAGCATTGGGCAGTCAATTGAAAGAGGAGAAGAATTTTGTGGAAGATTTTGATCCATGGAATGGAGAAATTTAGTTGCTAGAGAGTATGCTAAATTAGCAGTATTCTATGCCAAAGAGGGGACCTCAATTTATGAATTTGGGATTGCAGAATGAAGATGAGCAGTTGAAGAATGAAGATGAGATAGTCATGTCTCATATACAGAAATTTGTTGATGTTGGTAGCAGAGAAGAATTGGCTTGTTTGAATAGCCAAGAGAAGATTGGAGAGAAGGCTGGATGACAGAATTTTGGGGCTGCTACAACAATAGAAAATAAGAGTTTTACTCTGATAGAAGATGAAAATGCAGTGATTGAAGAACTTGATGTGATTAGTAGAATCAATCAAGGGGATGAAAGATAGTCACTGAAGGTTGTCCAAGAAAAAGAAGATGCTGAAACTGAGTTGCAGCATATTGATGATGTGTTTGGCCAAGGGATATGGCAAAAATGTTTGCATAAAACATCCAGAAAAGAGTGTGGAATGACAGAACAACAGCTTGGAGTGTTGCTGGGAGAAATGCTGGAGCAACAAATGGAAGTGTTGCTAGAAGAGGAGAAATAAACTCAAAGATTTCGTAACTTTGATGTTTGTCTTATGATTGCAAGCATTGGTGGAAGGACTAAGGCATGCTTAGTCTAGAAGATAAGAGGAGATGTTAGTGATTGGAAATTTAAATACTAGTATGAAGAATTGCTGAAGTCAGAGAGAGGAGAAACTGTCACATTTGACAATAAGGAAGAAATTTTCTGTAGCAGAAGAAAAGAGGGTATGGATGATTGGGTGGCAATGAGAAAAGCTACAGACACAGCTAAAGTAAGCATGGCAGTAGGAAGAACTACAACAAGCACGAGATTACAGCAAGAGGAAGTAGAGGTTCAGCAATCAAGGAGGAACAATATCCAGCAATCGGAAGACAGATTAGACAGAGAAATCGAATTTATAAGAAAGCTAATGATGAGAGTGTCTGAGGAAAAGACAACAACAAAGAAACAAAGAAGCATTAGTAAAAGAAAACCAGAAAGAGGGTATAAAAGTGCAGCCAGTAGAAAGTTGCAGCATATAGTATGGAAGCCGGGAGGAATGCAAAGGAAGAACACTGGAACAGATGACCAGTTGTAGGCCAAGGTGTGGGATCCAGGAAGATAAGGATGGAAAACACATGATCAGGAGATCATGAATTATTTTAACCTAGGGAGTCTGATGTAGGGGCATTAGGCTCAAGGCAATATTTGTACATAAATAAACATAAGGGGGGTCTCATGTTTTTGTTTCCCTATGAAATTATTCATAGTTGAGTTATTTTAGTTAAATTGTGGAGGAAAATGTAACTGCCCGAATGATTAGCGGGCATAGGAAGAGATATTCCGTTTCATTCTGTCAAAGGGTTATGCTAAAATTAGGACTATAGGAATTGCAGAGTTTTATTGAATGTTGAGGGAAGATGAAACAATTACTGTAAATTGTGTAAATAAGTCTCTAGGGCATAGACCTGTAGAGACTTGCAAATACCTGCACCGAGCTGCATAGAATTAGGGATCTGAGAGGCAGAGTAGGAGAGCTGGAGGCCATCAGATTGAAGATCTGGCCTGAATAAAAGGTTTTTGTGAGTAAACTCTTTTATACGTTATGAAAGAAGTGTTTTAGTATTATTGTGCATTTTTTGATGTAAGTTCAGTGTGAATGGGCTTTGAGTTCCATTAGATACATGAATGAATAATGCGGAATGTAACCTCTTAAATTTGGGGTTTAAATTCTTTCTGTGTGCCAGTGGAGAAATCGGTTCATGTCGGTATTGTGATTGAATGCGCTTAGAACTGTAAATCGAATTCTGTGTGTTTTTTTGATAGATGTAAGAATAAGGATTCCCTGTCTGAGGACAAAGAATAATCCCCTATATGAACAAGAATGCGGGGCTGAATTACCTTTAGTATGTCATGGGGAGATTCAGATGATTAATAACCCTAAGTGGAATTGAAGGGTTCAGTTAACTATCCATGGGAAGACTAAGTAGATGCGCAAGACACATCCATAAACAATTTATATGGTGTGAATGGAAACCTTCACTTATTGAAGGTGGGTGCTAATATAGAATGCTGATGGCAACTTTGCGTACACCAATTGTATAAGGACAGTGAGTGGGAGCCTGACTTTAAAGTAATATATGATGATCTCGTTGTGTTTATAGCAATATTATAGTGTCGTATTAGAATGCAAATGAAACAAGAGTTAACTCGTGAAGAAGCGGAGTGTGGTTATAATGAGGCATTGAAGAGTGGGCGGAACCGTGACGAAGAGGAGAAAAGGTGGAACCCAAAAGGAGCATGAACAGTGAAACCAACATGTGAGAAAACAACAGTATCGCGTGTGATTAAAGGTGGTAAGTGGAAAGGGTTAAAAAAAATGTGATTCCACAAGGTGTTCGACACATGGCAAGAAGCGGTAATACAAAATCGCCCTCATCATGTTTTTTGGGACATTAAAGTCTGGAGCCAACAAAAGTGCGATAACATGCGATTAGTGTCGGATCATCCAAGGCAACTTGACAAGTTGTCCGTCGTTGGATGTGGAAGGTACGTTAGCGTTGGGCCAGTTTATTTATCACATAGTTGTTTGGTTATTAACCATGTTTAATTAATTGTGGAATGGTTCGATGTGTACATATAAGTGGCGGGTTCAATATATGTTATAAGTGTATTGACCGATGGGTGTTGTATAGCCCGAGCCTTTATGTTATGATATGCCGATGGTTGGATCATAAACCAAGGTCAAAACTTGAATGAGAAGGGTTTATGAAGCTGTGGGACTAGAGTCGCAATTGAGTCTAATTGCATTTTAAAATAAATGCAAGGGATTGGTTCAACACTAATAACCTATGGGCCCATTCCAAACCTTTGAATAGTTGGGTTTTGAAACTGTGTAAACCCATAGGGTGAAAGCCATAAGGCTAAGTGGCGTATATTGATTCGAATATATCTATTAATGAAAGTGTGTTGACCACTATATTTAGGTGTATACAACATGGGTTGAAATGTTGATTAATATGATGGGGTTTTAGACCATAGAGTGTGAGGATTGTATTACCATTAAGTGAAGAAATTCCGCATAGGAAGATTGAGTATTGGCTCTAGAAAGGGGGCATTTTATATGAAATGAGGGTTTTTAATAACCTTTGAAGACACAATGAACTTCTGCCTCATGGAAATGGCCAGCTTGGTATTTATTTGGCATTAATTCCGAAGATGCATTGTTATGTGCATAGCTGAGCAAAGGAAATCAGGGTTAGCTTATTGAGGAGGGTTATAACTATAAAAGAATTGTTGAATTAATATCTCAAATCTCTGATTTGAGATATTAAAAGCTCCATATTTATTTATTTAAATTGCCATCTTAGAAGTTAAAATGGTGTGAGTTTGCCCAGATTTTGGATCTGGTTGGGCAATGAATTTTGAAGGCATTTTACAGACAACTTTGATGAAATTTTGAGTAAACAGGGACTATGGGTTTCACCAGCTATCATCATTCCAAAATATAATATAAAGGGGCAATCAAGATAAATATGCCCATTGGTGAGCTACAATTCACATTTCTATGTGTAGGAACACTTCTATCCATCGTCACTAGCTTGCAAGGATATTATTCTGTAATGATGCTATGGAATTTCATTACATATATTTTAAGAGGTTCCATTTTATTTACTAGAAGAAATCATGGAGATCATGTCTCGATTTTAAGGCTTTTCCTCTCAGCAACAAAGGTACAATGAGTATTGAGCATTGAAAAACACCCAATTGGATTATGGATAAAAGAAATGAAAATGAACTTAATCCAACTTCTTAGGAACCCTGGAAAATTTATAAAAGGATACGAATAATTTGATATGGAATAGAGGGAATGGAACCCATATAGCCACCATGTAATACCTATTCAAAATTAAAATTGGTATAACAAATTTTTTATAGAAACTAACAACAATGCAAAACGAAATTCTAAATACATAATTCAAATTATAATGTTTTGCTTAATTTTTATGCAATACTCAAGTCTCAACAAGAGAGAAATGAGGATATGGATTTTATTTTTTTGGTAATGTATGTCTAGAAAGCCCACAATGGAGTTGGAATGAACTCAAATTAGAGCTTCTTCATTTATCGAAGAATTTAATCCTCAAAGTGGTTTACATTGATTAAGTACTCAAAATAGTGGTAAGAATAAGGCTAAGGGTGAAAATTCCCAAATATTAGTCCTAAGAGCCTTATAAAACTAGGCTCACCAGACATCACCTTGCTTACATTTACATATTAAACTAAATATCATTTTATTCCATTGTCGACAAGTACATGCCTCAATTGAGATGAATACTATTAGTGAAAATGATAATAACTTGAAATCAAAATTATTTATGTGGAAAAATAATATGAGCAAGGAAGGCCCATATGACCATTTCATCCACTCATACAATAATGAGGCTCTTTATGCCCAATAATGACTCAAATTTCGCCAGCTAGTAGGAAATACATATAAACACTGTATTCATTGTATAAATACATACATACATACATACATACATACATACATACATATATGTATGTATGTGTGCATGCATGCATTAGCTTTGGTATAGGAATGGAGCTTTAAGTTCAAGTTATTGAAATGATAGCCCATAACTATCATTCAAGATTATATTTTCAAATAGGAATTGTATTTCACAAAAGACTCATATTTGAGTCTTCTGTTAGATGTTCTATGAAGACTAAGATCTCTTAGTCTTACTTATAAATTTAGGGGATTTCGACCTCTTAGGATCTGGTTTCATAATACAAGAAATATTGAATGGTTTGCTTATACGAAAAAAAGCAAAATGTTCCCATGTATCTCTTAGTCTTCCTTATAAATTTAGGTGATTTAAACCTTTGAGGATTTTGTTTCCAAATACAAGAAATATTGAATGGTATACTTATAAGGAGAAAATAAAAATATTTCCATGGCATGAAAACACTCCATGCAAACTACTTAAATTATCTGGGGAATGTCTCTCAATCAGGAACAAACACTAAGGTTCATGGAAAAATGAGCATTTAGGTTAGCCCCAATAAGAGAATTACATATAGTAAATATTACACATACATAATCATAAAATTTTCATAGCGCATTGCCATTTCATCATACAACTACCATCATTCCTACAAAACAATTCCTTCAACAAGATTAAATAGAGAATTCCCTTTATCAAAGAGATGTCAAATTCAACATTGCAATATTCTTGAACACATAGAATTGAATTAATAATAAGAACATATTATGTTAATTTTAATCCATGCAACTAACAATTATAATTGCATAAACATCATAAGGAAATATTGAGACACTTATATAAAAGATAAAGATGCCAATTGAATTTGGAATGAGACTTTTCCACCTAACCTTAATCTTAGTTTCACATCAAATCTCTATAGATGCCCACCCTCTGGCTAGGCCATGTTACCACAAGGGTAACTTTTCAACACTTAAATATTTATCTTGATGAAGGAAACTCTCTTTCATAGGAAAATGATATTCAAAGAACTCATCTTACCCACTAACCCTAGGATTCCATTATCTCCAAATGCCTCTCAAATAGCTTGCAATGTAAAGGAGGAAATTTATTCATTGCTCTATGATCCTTAAGTGATTTCCTTTCCTCTTGCCTCTCATGCTCACCTAGAACATATTAAGTGATGACCCCCTTAGCTCATCAATGTTCCAAATCTCTGTTATATGAATTAAAATCAAATTCTGTAAGCCTAGAACACACAAGCATTGATCCCATTCACGAATGAAACTTTTCTAGATGAATTTGGGTAGCCAATATGATTCCCAATTTCCCAAAATGTTACAACAATAATTCCACTTTGGAATGGAAACTCTTTGCTTGAGTATTCACTTCTCCAAGAACTTGGGTGTTCCCTATTATATGTTTGTATTTTGTAATGAATTTTCCACATAACCATTCTTCCACATAATTCATGGGTCAAATATTGAAATTCAGTATCAGAACTTGGCCATATCACCACCCAACTTCCATCATTGTCATAGGTGGATGATTTAGCTACCAAGTTCCTCATTCAATGAATATTGGGTTGGAGCGAAAAAGGAAAAGTAACATTTCCAATTTAAATTATGGCACTAATCTCTAGTGGGATTTTATGAAAAATACATGCAAGGTTAATCCCCACAAACCCCCTCACATTTTCCCACTTGTGGTATTACAATTTTCATAAATTAGCTACTCATCACATTTCATTAATGAGAAAATAAATTATGCTCATATTTGTTTCTGAGTTGTCTCACTAAATTCATCATAATGGAAACACATAAATGTTGATACAAAGAATACCACATAATTAATTACAGTAATACTAGGGGTCAAAATGGGATGCTACACTCTTCATGACTAATATTTACTTATCCTTGTTATAACACTCATTTTCAAGAAGTGTGTATTCCAATAAAACTATTAGATACATTTCATTTCTATATATGTAACAATTTATTTCAACTTTTCGAAAATATGCACATCATCAATTTATTTTTTCAATTAAGGCTAAGGGTTTTTTTCTTTCCATTTTTTGAAGAAATATGAAGCTCTTATCCAAAATATAATATTTGATAACTATTCTGCTCAAAATTATTGTACTCATAATCCATTCTAATATTAGAGATAAAACTTATAACTCTCATAAATCACCTTGTTTAGTTCCATTTCCTCCATTTTCTTACTAGTACATTCAAGCTCAAAGACCGACTTAGACTACCATTTGCAGAAGAAAATATAGTGAAAACAGAGAAAACTTATGTAACAAGCATAAATAATAATTATGATTGTGAATATTCAACTAGATTCATATTGGTAATCTAATGTTACAATCTTGTTTTTCATCAATATGTAATTGTAACTTTCCCCTTTCTGCACTAAATTGTCTAGAAAAGAGAATTTTCTGGCCAAAACAACTATCTTTATAGTGGAACAAAAATAGAAAAATCCATTAGAAATTTTTTTTCTAGATTGTTGAAGATATAAAATATCAACTACAAAAAGTATCTATATATGTAAGATAGGGTCCCTTTTATTTTTTTTGCACACATACACACACACAAAAACACATAGTGAAATCTCCTTGATTGATGTGTTGGGGGTCTAATCTCCAACGCCCATTTCCTAGTGCATGTGTCCTCCATGAAACAATCAAGATCAATGGTCATACATGATTGGGTAGGTTGAACTTGCCTTTTCAATTCCCAAAACCACTCCTTTACGAGCATTGTTCTCTCAATGTTTATGGAGGTTGAAGTGCAATTTCGAAAACCACTTCAAGAAACTATGCAAATTTCTTACCATTTGTGGGATCACCTGTCACCTTGAAAACAACAACAAAATTAATCTCCATTCTTAACACTTCTTCTTCTTCCTTAGAAAACCACTTACAATTTTTGGTGGACCAACCTACCACTATATCCCTAAGCCCTACCTCATGGTTTCCACCTATGCACATTAACTCTACCTAGTAACACAATTGCACCTCCATGTCACCCACCAATACACATTACATGTACAAGGTCCATGCAATCATATATATATATATATATGATTCGTACACTATTGTGTATATTCCACTAGATAGTTCGTCCCAATAGATCTATTAAAGTAAACTAAAATATGTACTATGACGGGTCAATTCCCTTAGATTCCAAATATGTTAGTATATATTTTTTTGTTTATACATATATTAGATAAAATGTGAAGAATAGATAAAATTTAAATATAAATGCACACCAAATTAACACAAAGTGTTGGTCTAGGAAACCATTTTAGGAGAAATCTAAACTCAAAAGTGAAGCTACTCTACTATTTTTTTCTGGAATGGAAATGATGCAAGTACAAAGGAGAAGGAAATATTTAGGGAGCTACCTGATACTTGTGGGATACTATGGGGCACAAACTACCTCAATTATTATATATTTCTATCCACTTTGAGCTACTCTTATCTACCATGGAAAAAATTGCACTCAAATAGAATGGAAACACTTTTCCTTCTAGTGGCCTAGTTATACACAACCCAATAGCCATCCAGGGGTTAATATTGACTCCTTCAATTCTTAACTAGAGTTACAAATTTGAGTCTTATAGATTCTTCTCCATAGTCTCCACATGTATATCCCATTTTCATTGACTAATGGAGCTAGCTAGGCATCCTCTCGATTCATGATAGACAAAACATGAAGGTTAAATTCATAGTGGCATAACTTTTGAAAATAGACTTCGTTCAACATATTTATCACACAATTCTAAAGGTTTCTAATTGTAGAAAAAATTTAAGGGTTTTTGCACAAGTGATATTTTTTGGACCCTAGAAAAAATCATTTAATGCCTCAAACTACCCCCAAACATTTTCAGACCCCAATTTTCCAAACTAGTATCCACTAGTAAAAATAATGTTGTAAGTTCATTCTTTCAAATTTTCCACTCTAAAAGCATTGATATGAATGAAAAATAGTATAATGATACAATCTATATCAATATATCCCCAACAAATTCATTTCCACCATGAATTTTTGACTTGAATCCTCCAATTTGATCCCTAATTAAATTTTTTTCTCCTATGAGATAAATTGATGCCATTGCACCAATTAAACCTCTAAATTTCATCTGAAATCAGTGATTTTCTTAAATTTTCTCTATTTTTCCTAATTTAACACAAAAACGAGATTAAATTTTAATAATTCTCATATATAGTTATTCCATATCAACATATAATTATGTCAACACATTTGTAAAAAACTCAAAGCAAAACATTTCTCAAGAGCAGGCCTTATACACCATTTTCCCATTATTCTCCATGAGGCATTTTTTTAAACACATAATATACAAACTACATTGTTCCCAATTTTTATTAAGACATTTTGTAAACTTTTTACAAGAAAATTGTAATTACTTCATATACATATTTATTTTTATCCCATACAACCCCAATGTTATAACATGTAGCTTGGATATTGCTTTGTAACATACTTAGAAACCTTTATCCTCTATTGAGGTTATGGGATATCCTTCATAACCACACCATATTTAAATTTATTTTTTATCTAATATTGAATCATTAAAAATTCAATTAACCATGAACCTGTAATTATAAATGTAGGTTAATGCAAGCAATCATAATTGAACAAACTAGAATGCAATTATTTGATTACATTAACGATAATAAATAAAGTTAATTCATTAACATATAGAGAACCAGTTATATTATAGAAAATTTCAATGACTAGGAGCATAAGAAAATATTCATCTCAACCATAGGCTCCTTGTCACACCTAATCTAACTACAATAGAGGCCACCCCTGAGTTAAATTTATGAGTTCACTAGGATGAAGTTACATATTATTGGTTCTAACTCTCTTCACATAGCCCAATTCAAAAAAATTCACATTCTATTATCCCCTACAACTATCCCAAACCAAAAAACCCTCTTTTCCCCTGATACATAGTTCTTTAGGTTATCCCACTCCATTTCAAGCTCCAACATAGAGTAGATAGGAAATATCATTGTCAGGATTATAGGGATTATCAACTATAAATATAATTTCCTCAACAACAACAATTTCCCTTACGCATAGCTGTAATTCCCTCTTAGTTTCATGGTAGTAGTTTTCTAAAATTTTATTACAAAAATAATACAATAAATTAAGTTTAGAAATCAAAACCTTAAGAAGAATGAACATGAACAATCCATTTCATTTCTAAAAATCATGTAACATATAATTTTCATGCATGGGAGATACCATGTGTTTTCATGAGAAGTATACATATCTCTCTTGTGACCACTAATTTCATAGTTAAAAGGACATAGGATAACCATAAGTAAAATATTTAACAAAGATAAGGTTAAATAACTTATGATAGTAAAAAAATAATATTATTCTGCCCTTATCCCCTTATAAATTTCTAAGCTAATCTTTTGGAGTCATAACTCCCCGTTCTTTTTCCCTTCTTCTAATTCATGTGATGCAATTTTTTTTATCATAATTAAATATGCAATTTTACCTTTTGCATCATTAATAGTTTATCCATTCATCATGCACCCACACACACACACATTACTAGTCAGGGGAGAAATAATGAGGCATTATTGTGTTGGATTTTTCTCAATAACTTTCGTTAGATCATTTATGATGGGCACATGGAGAGGTTTTCTTGTTTTGGGGACAGTTTTCTTAAGAGGAGGAGCATTATGAATGTTGGAGTAGGGTATCCATACCTAGAAAAAATATGGTAACTTGAATTTGTGCATAGAATATTGGAGTTGGCTCAAGGATTCCTACGTTGCAACTGTGTTCATCTAATAGGGGGAAGTTCTAGACTACATGGTTTACGAGGATTGATTGAACTTGCAAGAGAATCATTAGAAACACCTCGTGGATTTTCCTTGCATTTGTAAGTCTTGCAAGTGGATGGAATACCTTTGGAGTTTGATGTGTGTACCCTTGGAGTGGTGCTCCACATGGGTTATTATAGTTTTCTTGTAAGGGCATTGGCCCACATATGTGTTTTTTTCCTCCTTTACCTCTCATAAAAATAAAGGAATGAGGATCCTTTCATAACATAATATCACAACTCATTTACACTTATCATGCTATTGTCACATCTCTCTCTCTCTCTCTCTCTCTAAATCACTAGGTTTTCTTGATATTATTGGACCATATCTCTCTCTCTCTCTGAATCACTATGTTTTATTGATATTATTGGAGTATCTTGAAGTCTAGTGTTAGAATTTAATCCCTAGGAAGATTTGGAGGGTAGGGTTTGTGATGAAACCCTAGGTAGTACTTTTAGAACTCAAGAAGAAGAGGATATTTCTCACCTTGGAGGACTAGCATGAATGATTCATGTTTGTTGGATCTTCTTGGTTGAGTAAGCATTTTATTGGTTTTCCCTAGTTAGGATTATAGAAAGTTCTAAGTATTTTAAAAATATTGTGATAAGTCTATGGTATGCACATGAAATTCATCTTAAGAATTTTTTTTGTATCTAAAGGAATCGACAACTCGGTCAATTTCATACTTGTGTGACATGAGGTTGATTCCTATTGCTACCTCTATAATCTCTAGGTGCATATGTATGTCCCTTGTGTAAACACAAGTTAATTAGAGGAATTTGAATCATGGATCTCATAGTTTACATAATACTTCATAACATGGCCATCTCCAATTAAGATGCCCCCTAGGGGCTTCATCTTATGCATATTAATAAAGGCTTTAAATATCCAATACTTGTGTAAATTACATATTTTATTTGCAACCATCTATGTTATTCATGGTGTGTAATTTCCAACATTATATATCGTGATGATTTGACATAATTTGAGCATGAATTGTAAAGTGATGTAGCATTATAATTAGATAATATAATGATTATTTTTCTAATTTGTGTATACATGTAAATAGGTGTTTTCACAACTAGTTTATGCATGATAAGAATTCCCTAGAAGGATAAAACCTATCAAAAACTTTGGTATCTTTTCTCTTCAATTTATTAGATCACTGGGGTTGTGAAGGATTGAAGTATTTTTTATTGTCATTGTAATTTTAACTATGTCTCATAATATCCCTAAGGTTGAAAATTCATAGGGTTAAGATTTGTGAAAACTATAATATAGGGATGGAGTTTCTATCTTGCATTAATTTTCATTTTTTTAGATATTTCTGCACCAATGGCCTCATATCATGGCTTGGTGTAGTATCTGCATTAGATATTAATTGTTGCGTGGATAATATTTTGTATGTAGTCAATATCTTAGAATATGCACCTACACACCTAGAGATTGTAGTGGTAGTAGTAGGAATCAACCTAGTGATGAAACCACCTTGAAAGGCACCTTCAGAGTGTTGGATAAGTGTTAAAATTTTTCTTATGAATTAACAATGTAATGCCATTTTATTTTATGGAAATATATGTATTTGTATGGGTGTGTACTTGTATGTGTTTTTGATTAATTATGAATTTGGGCACTTCACTACCATGGAATATATTAATCCACACTTATATGTTCCATTTTAATTGTATCATCGTACCACTACATGAATTTGTGTAGTTAAATTGGTTCTCCACAAGAGACATTCCATTTGGGAATTATGGTAAAATGTGCTAGTTAAAATTTACTTAGGGAAATATTCAAAGTTTCTTAGGCCAATATTAGTGGTTTTGGGCCCATGGTTTTTTGGTTTCTCATGGTTTTGTTCCTACGCAATTCATGCAATGGAGCTTTTAAAAGGTTGGGAGGAACTCTATTCTAATGAGCCAAGGGGATGTGAACAGTGAAGGCTCACTTGGTTGGCTTGGTTGGGTTTTGTCCAAGAGATCTAATGGAATTTAATTAGGTGGGTTTTACCCATAGTTGGGGTTTTCCAAGGGTAAATACTATTTTCATTGTATTTATGCTTTATGTTTTGCTGCTAGTTTAATTTTCATCTATGTATATATTGTTTCTCTCTCATAAAATTCACATTTTATATTGGTGCCAACATTTGGCTTTAGGGGTGCTTATGTTGCCAAGGGTTTATATGGAGTGATATGTCAATGATGATGGAAATAGGGGTAGTAGTAGACTGCAAATCCTCTCCTCGTGACAGTAAAGATGATTAAGGAGAAGGGTCCTAGCATGCCAATATAATCTACATGGGCGCAAGGAATCACAAGTGTATATCCGATGATAAGACCTAGATGGAAATAGTATTTATAATTACTAAAATAGGGGGAAGTCAGTAGGTAGAAAAATCAAAGCATAAGAGAACCCTTTGGAGCATGGAAATAGAAGGTGAGGTCGACTACCTCTATAAGTCATGTTTGGTAAGTGTTTAGTCAATTTAGTTGTATTAAATTGCTATAATAAATTATCGACCGGAGTTGGTAACCTTGTGAAGTGCAGGTGCACTATATATGCTAGAAGCATTTCATACTTAGTTTATTTTGGTGATTTTATGTGTAAAGTTTAATTTTGAAAATGTTTTTATTTTGGATGTCCTTGAATGAATTTAAGAAACTGAATTATGAAAAGTAAATTAAATCCAAATTTAGCTCAGTCCTAAGAATTGAGATCACAAATATTTGTTAGTAGCTAAGGGATAATTTTGAGAAGAACTAAAATTCTAAAATCAATAAGTAATTCTAATTTTTTTAATATCTTTTGAGATTTTAATGTGGATGAAACTTAAAAAAAATAATCACTAAAACTATTTATTTGTTATGCTCAAAAAAGAAATCACTATTATGAAGTAAAACTATTTGCACTGATGAGACATAATTGATTCAAAACTATAAAGGAAATCGTCTATTTCTACTTCAAATATGTGTCACAAGAACTAATCGATGATAAATTGCTCTATGCCAAGCTCTTATGATAAATTATCTCTGCATTTTTAACCATCTAGGAAATAAATCTATTCAAATGATAGAAGCAGAGCATCTACTCTCACATAACAACATTCTAGAAATGAAGATAAGAAGTAATGAAATAACAATGATAAAATGAACATCTACAATATATAAATCTGGAAATGAATGTAATGAAAATAGCAATAAAATCGGAGCATGTATCTACACTACGAAACACAATAAAAGCATAAAAATTAAGCTAATAAATAACATCTAAATTCAATGACATAAACGAAACAAAAAATGAAATAGAACCTCTTTTGTTGTAGGGGCCCTCCACAATAAATGGCTTTGAATCTACTATTTACTAAATTTGCATTGAAACTCCAAAACACTTCTTCATTTGATTAGGGAAAAAAATATAGTTTTAAAGATATTAAAATCTCGCAATAATTCTTATTGTTTACATAATTAGTTAGCCTGATATTTATAAAAATCAGTCATTAAATTTTTTGAGGCTTTTATGCCATCTAGGACTAAGAAATTTTTATCTAAAATCCTAAACATAAATGAGAATTTCATTACTTCACGATTTGCTACATGGCAGAGAAAATTGTGATGCCTGAGACTTCCTTGCTCACTTGTTCCAGCTCCTGGTTGACCGTCCCTTCGACTGCATTTCTGGGTGATTTCTTGCATGATTCTGGACAGATGTATATGATAGAATCCATGACTGGATCATTTTTTAATTGCCCATATCTTTTGCTGCTCCATCAATTCCTCAGAACCTGTCGAACCATGGCGGTGGCTACATAAATAGAGTTTAGCTGCAGAGTTGCATTAATTTCGTAGCTAAATACAAATTTCATTCTAATAATAAGGAACACTTGAAAATATGAAAAGTATATCATTATGATACCTTACCAAGTCAAAATGTGCAATTCAACACTTGTTTGAGCTTATGGTGTTGACAAAAGGAAGGAAATATAGTGAAAAGGAGTGTCAAAATTGAGGCAGTCTTAAGGCTCCACATCCCCCACGAGGAGACCATTGCATGTCCTCATGCAAAAATACAAAATTGTGAGTTTTTATCATGTTACTGAATTTTCCCTGAGATATCTGCTAAAACATATAATTTCATCTTCTTTGCATTCCATGTGGTTACAACTACCCTTGGATTTCTCATTAGAAGTTTATATTTCATGTTTATGACCCACCCGTTTAGCTGTTAATTCTTCTTCTTTATCTTTTTGTTCTTCTTGAACCATAAACCCAAATTTAAGAGAGTATTGTCATTTATGGTTTTCTTAATCTGGTTTTGCAACTTCAAGGTTTCATGTTCCTGTTTAATATGTCTGCTTAGTATCTCTAGTTTAAATATATCCCGTTTTAGAGTATTCACAACTAGAGGTTCTTGTGGATTATTAGGCCGGTCTTCAAAAAATGATGTATTTCCTACATCTATTTTCTCCAACGACTCAATATAATCATAAATTTGGTGTTGCACTAGGTCAATATTTGGAGTTCTTCGACCTGGACTCTGAGTGGGTGAAATAGAAGTAGGTGATGAAACCTTAAGATCCTCTTCTAAATCAACAAATTCTGTTTCTTTTGAAGGTGGTTCTTTTGCTTTCTTACTGATTCTAGAGCTTCTTCTTACTAGTTGAGGAGGATTTTGAATTTTTGCCTTATTTTTTCTTGTCTTAAGCTCTTCTAAATTTATGGACTTATCCTTCTCTTTTATGTTATCCTCCTTCTTTTTACCAGTTTTCTTATTAAATTTTCCCGAAATTTCTGCAATGGGGATTTCATCCTCTGACTGTTACTGAGATGGTTGTTCATCTTCAACAAGCCTTTCAACTTCTCTTTTTCTTCCTCTTTTTTCTTTGCTACAACTAGTTTTTTCTTGGTCTCCTTCTTGGAAATGGTTCCGAATTAGGAAATTTTCTCCAGTGTCCCCTAGGATTGTAAGGTGGAATTTAATGAGAATTTTTATTAACCCATGATGATACATTGTATTATCTATAAAGTGAATTTTATTTTGAACAGTTCCTGCCATTTTCTTCAAGCTATGCAATAAAAATTATGGAAGATTTATCTCACTATATTCAAGAAAATTCATTAACAACCTAGCATGGTAAAAGAACATGCATTCGAACCTTCCCTCACAGGTGACAAATTTATAGATTATCTATAACAAATATCTCTATTTTCCTTTAAGAGTTGTGTTAGGGATCCCATATTTAAAGATGCTAGTATCCATACCTGGGCTTTTTAGAAATATTTTCCATTCTTCACCTTCAATTCCTCTATTTTTAAATCAACTTTCTCCTATATTCAGGTAGTTCGGTAGCTTCAAATATCAAAGACTCTTCTATTGCAAACTTGATATTTCTGATTTTGATCTCCACTCCATTAAAATATCTAGCAAAGTATTCAATAACCTCCTTATGAAACCCTTCAAAATTTTCCACAAAACTGATGTACTGTGCTCTCTATAACATTTCCTTTATCTGTGGGTAACCCTCCATAAATTTTCTCCCTTCGGGTTCTGTCCTTACAATTACTCCCATGGATGTTGAGAAGCTTTACCTTAAGACTGCCTCTTTGACAGGGTAGACTGAGGGTTTCGATATGAGTTAGGATCACGAGTGAATTATGTTTTGAAATGGATGATATGCAAGGGTGAATGAATGAATGAATGAATGAGGCTTCAAAATTATCGAGAGTGTGGGTGAGGTTTAAAGAGAATTTACCGTTAAAGTATGAGTTGGATTATTTCACCAATGAAATCAGGATTTGATGTTGGAGAGTTTGTGTAAATGATGAAGGTTCAGTGGCTGAGTGTGAGATTTGATTTCGATTTGACATGATCAAATATTTTAATAATTTTTTTGAGTTGGTGGTATAAAATTAGTATCTAATTCACATGTCAATGTTTTCATCCTTATTATTTAATAAAATTTTTCATTTACATACCTTAAATTTTGATGTTGTTAACTTTCAAATGTTTCTCTTTGTATTTTCTTCAGGTATTCTTCAATGTATTATTCAACTGCTTCGGTCAAAAGGTCCTGTCATATCTAAGCTGCATAAATCCATTAGAGCTATAGAATTCCATTAATTCTGTAGCTATATTTTTATTTTTTAAAAAGAAAAAGGATTCAAAGAATTGGGATTTTAGAACATGAATAAAGAAAATGTAAGGTGCCAAAAACAGATATTTGGTTTTCACCTTATATTTTCTGTATAAGTATTCCAATCAATGGTCGGTTTTCACACTTATACAAATTTATTTACTTATTTTATTTATTTTTTCTTATATATATATATATATATATATATATATATATATATATATATATATATATATATATATATATATATATATATATATATATATATTGAAGTAATAAAAATAATACTTCTAGGTTGGATAAGAAGAAGAATTCTTCTTAACCAACTTTATATGAACATTATCTTGAAAAATCTTAACTAATTCCTCTTTTTTCAATGGCTTGTGATCAATCCTTAGTCAATGTCCATTTACAAGGAGAGGAAATTTTTATTCATCAATGGTTATGATCCTGATTGCTCCATTATCAAATACTCTCTCAATCTCATAAGGCCCAAGCCAATGAGTTTGAAATTTCCCTTCAAAATATTTTAACTTTGAATCAAAGAGAAGTGCCCAATATCCTGGTTGAAATTTCCTTTCTTTGATATATTTATCATGCCATCTGGATCTCTGTTGCTGAACTAGACCGGTATTTTGAATTGAATCTTGTCTTATTTCATCAAGCTCATTGAATTGTTCCATTCTATGCCTTTGTGCTTCTTACAAGTCAAGTCCCAGTATAATTGTTGTCTTGAAATTTTTTATTTGGAACTCTATTGGAAATAAAATTGCTTCCCATAAACAAGGTCATAGGGATTATGACCTGTTGTGCTTCTCCATGTGGTGTGGTAGGCCCATAAAAATTTCCAGAAGTTTTTCTGCCCAATCCCTTCTATGAAAATGTACAATATTTGTGAGGATTGCTTCAATCACCTTATTAGTGGACTCTAATTTTCCATTTTCCCATGGATGATATGGAGTGGACTTTCTATGCTTGATTTTGTATTCTTCCATGATCTTCTGCACCATTCTTGATGTAATTGAGTTCCTTGATCTGTCACAATTTCACTTGGGACACCGAAACGAGTAAAAATATCCTCAAAAAGAAATGAAACTACAACATTTTCATTAGCAAAGGAAAGAGTTTTAGCTTCTACCCATTTAGTGACATAATCAATGCACACAAGAATATACCTCTTTTGTCTTGATGGTGGATTGATTGGTCCAACAAAATCCAGAGCCCATTTTTCAAAGGGTTCAATAAGTACCTGTGGTTGTAAAGGAATTTCATCTGAAGGAACATGTTTCCCCATTCTATGACAACTATCGCATTTTTTAACATATTCCTTGGAATATTTGAAAAGGGATGGCCAATAATGTCTTAAGAGAAGGACTATGTAGGCACTTCTCTTTTCAGCGAAGTGTCCCCCACATGGCTCATCATGACATGTTTTTTGTATCTCAAGTATTTCATGTTCTCGTACACATCTTCGAATGATGACATCTGGACTTGTCTTGTACAATTCTTCATTTACCCATGAATAAGACACACTCATTTGAATTATCTTCCTATTTCTCTAGGAAACAAATATGATGGTAGCTTTGTTGTAGCTAAATAATTAACAATGTTTGCAAACCATGGAGATTTAATAGATATTGCAAAAATATATTCATCACGATAACTATCTTCTAAAGGTGTATCATTGTTATCATTTTGAATTCTAGACAAAAAGTCAACAATTGTGTTTTGTTTTCCAAGTCGATCTAAAATGGTGATATTGAATTCTTGCAATCATAGTTACCATATTGTGATCCTGCCATTAGTAATTGATTTATTCATTAGATATCTAATTGCAGAATGATCTGTGTGAATGAAAGTTTCATAGCTAGTGATGTAATGTCTAAATTTGTTAATGGCATTGAAAAAAGCTAAAAAATCCTTTTTGGTAAAAATATAATTCAACTTTGCTAGAGTCAAATTTTTACTTGTATAGTAAATGGCATATGGAATCAAGTCTTTTTGTCCCAATACACCTCCCATATTTATTTCTAAAGCATCAGTTGAATTATGAAAAGGCAATTTCTAGTTTGGTACTCTTAGGATGGGTGGTTCATGAATATTTTCCTTCAAAGTTTCAAATTCCTTTTAGCACTCAGGCTTCCAATTGAATTCACAATCCATTGTAAGAAATTTGAAGAGTGGAGAGCAATATTTTTGAAGTTTATATGAATATTCTGTAGTATCCTGTAAAATGAAGAAAACTCCTTACATCTTTTTGACAATTTGGGCTTGCTAATTTGGAAATAACTTCAACTTTATATGAGTCCATCTTAATTCCATTTCCTAAAATATGGTGTCCTAAAACAATCCCTTCAGTAAACATCATAAAACATTTTTCATGACTTAATGAGAGATTTTCTTTCATACATCTTATGAGAACTTTTTCCAATTTTTCAAGGGCTTCTTCAAAAGAATTTCCATATACTGTAAAATCATCCATATACGCTTACACACAATCATGAATTAAATTAGAGAAAATAACCAATACTGCTCTTTGTAATGTTGCGGGTGCATTTTAGAATCCAAAAGGAAGTACTCGGTAAGCATAAGTTCCCCATGGACAGGTAAAAGTGGTTTTGTCATGATCTTCTAGTGCTATCTGAATTTAATTATACCCACTAAAACCATCCAAAAATGAAAAGTATTTCTTCCCTGCTAGTTTATCCAAAACTTGATCTATGAAGGTTAATAGAAAATGATATTTTAAAGTTACCTTATTCAATTCCTGATTTGATTATGAATGTTAGTTTTGCTGTGCTAATTTCAACCTTAGATATAAAATTTATTTACTAATCTTATGCTTGATGTACAGGTTTCCTTGTTACATATGTGTGTCAAACAGGTAATTAAACTGAGTTTTTATGAGTGAATTCAAGAGCATAAAGTATGAATTTCAAATGTTTAACATCAACAACATAAAGAACAACAAACCATCACAATTGATTCATTAAAACAGAGTTTTTATGAAGGAGTTCACCCCTCCTGGGCTACATCTCCTTGGTAAAAATTCCATGGCTTGGGCCTCTGTATTAGCTCAATAGTCCATGAATTTATATTTAAATGCATCAAATAATCTTGAAAATACTCCAATGAGTTCAAAATGTTGAAATCTATCATAAATGACTATTCACTCACTCCATTTGGCCTTCATTTGATCTATGTATGGCCTTCCTTTCTGGTGGCCTTGGGATTCAAAATTCTTCAAAATGACAAAAACACCTGTATAATTTCTCCTTCGCCTCTGAAACATATTCCAATGTGTTCATAGCATGCCAATATTCTGGGAATGACTCTTCCTGAGCTAAAATTGGTCGAAATTTGCTCAAGATATGGTTCATTTAATTTTCCCCTAGATTCCTCCTCCATATTTGGAGAAGACCCCTATTAGCTCTGATAATATGAAGGTGGTGCTGGATTTGGAGGTTCTGCCAAAATTTCCGCCAACTTAACACAGATTTAATTAATTCTTAATTCATGATTAATTTGGATAAGATGCGCACTAAGCGCGTTTAGTTTGGGTGCTTGGTCGTCGGTTATGTGGTAAAGTCATATGGGAGGAGGGTTTCCCCCCTCTCTTCCACCATCGGAGTCCACATTTCATTTTAAATATGTGTTGGGGGCATTTATTTTCAAGGAACATGTCTCGGGCTTATTGGTAAAACCATTGTAATATTTGGGGGGAGGTCACGGGTTCGACCCTGGCCTTTGCCCCTATTCATATGTTTTGCACCAATTATATATACGCCATCAGACCATTATAACATATAACATATAACATGCCCCGACGATTTAATAGTTCCGACTAAGGTTTAGTTTGAAATGCGCTCCAATAATAATTTCTCTGGACTATGGTCAACTCGGATTATATAAGGTTTGGATTTAATATAATATGTGCAAAATTTAGTACTAAATTTTGAAGTTAATAATTAATATTATTAATATATATAATAATATAATATAATATATGATATTTAAACCATATATATATATAATATATATATATATATATATATATATATATATGTATATATATATATATATATAGATATATATATATCTAACTTTAATAATAATAGTAATAACAATTTCCAACACATAAAAATTCATGAACCCAAATACAACCTTGGAGGACATTGGGCAAATTCCACCTTCTCAAACCCAAATTGGCGAATCCTACAGTGGCACTTGTCACAATGCAACTGGGCATAAACTGAAGAATATTCCCTGCATGCTGACTGGGTTTCCATGTCATCAATCTGTCACTGTTATGATTTTTTTTTTAAATTTTCCTGTTCTAAACGAAGGTCAATAGGCTATAACTTATTCATCCGAACTTCTTTTTAGACAAAACGAGTTTGGTTGGATTTCGGGAAACGTGTCAGTTGTTGTCGTTCAGTTTCCAATCAATTTTGAGCACTTTCATTTTTGAGCTAAAATACTTAGGCTCTGATCATTCCTCCCCACTGGAAGCCTTTTGGACCCCAAAAGCCCTTGAATTGCTGATCATGTGGATGAGGGTACATTTCCATCACCCTTCTAGTCTCTATCCACTAAAATTTTCCCATTTTCATCATTTTGAGCTTTTCACAATACGCAAACTTTTTCCTTGATTCTTGCGACCTTCTCTTGTTGTCATTGACACCATCATGCTGCAATTTTAATGAATTTTGAGAGAAGCAATATATTCTTGCAAAAACCATCTTGTTCCTACCTTGGTCATTAATAAAATGAAACCTAAAAATTGTCTCACCTTGCACACTGTCACCATGACATTTTTTAGTTGATCTTGCTTTGTACTTGCGTCGCGAAACTTAAAAATTGTCTCACCTTACACACTGTCACCATGACATCACCATGACATTTTTTAGTTGATCTTGATTTGTACTTGCGTCACCTCTTGACCAAGTATCTTCACCATTTCCATGAACCTTGTGGAAACCATAAACAAGAATTTGTGGAACCCATGCCTTCTTTTCAAAGATGCTTTGTCACTTTCTCTTTGACCTTTTCACTCTCTTGCATTGAAATCTTGTTTCCAACACTGCTCAACACTGATGTTGACTACTGCAAATGTGTCACATATTTTTCACCTTCTTTCAAAGGAAACTTGCTAGAATCCTGAAACATATCATTACAAGCATAAGCATATTTTTGAAAAGTTTGATTCAAAACATCTCTTTGTTTGATCATCAACAATGTCAAATTCTGACTTGCATTCACTATCCTCTTCATTTCTCTTGCATGTATAAAATACAAACTTATCTTCTTCTTATGAGCTCTAACTATGTACTCAATACCATCTCTAAAAAAGTGATACTTATTCTCATGGTGATGAAATACTACTTTCCTATCATACAGATAATGACTTCCCAATACAATACCTGATATCTCAAGCAACACCACATCAAGTTCAACTTCGTCAAGAAAGTTTGAATTGATGGAAAATATTAGTATGATTTTCCTTATAACCTACAAGTTTACAATATTGCATATCCAACCCAAAGGATATGGTCTTGAATGTCTAATAGTTTCAATAGATGCTTAACCAAGTCTTCAGAAATCAAGTTAGTTTGTGACCCACTATAAAAAAGTGTATCAATCTTGGTATGTTTAGAGGCAGCTCTAATATGGAAAAGTTCTATTCTTGTATCTTCATCATGAGTAACATTCGAACAATTTGAAGAACTAGTGCTTGCAATATGTTTACCTTTCAAACCCATAGCTGTAATCTTTGTCTCATCTCCTGAATCTGACCCTAAGTCATGTTCAACTGTAGCAACATGTTTCCCCTTTTCTTTGGCTTTCAATTTGTTTGGCTTCAATTCTGGATGAAGTTTCCAACAATGGTATTTATCATGGCCAGTCTTTGAATAGTTTTTGCATGTGAGTTTTTCCTTCTCTCTTTTTACAGAGCTATTTATTTTTCCTCTTCCATAATACTTTCCCTTTCCTTTACCCTCACTTTCAATTTTCTCATCTATGTTTTGTTTCCCTCTTGCCTCTAAGTGTGTGGCTTGAACACAAACTTCAGCTATGTTTGTGGGATTAAACATGAGTATAGTGTGCCTAAGTTAATTGTGCAAACCCCCAACATACTTTTAAATTTTTTCTTGATAATATAAGTTAACACCCAAAATGAGAGATATACTCCTATATTCATGAGTATAATCTTGCGCATCATTTCCCTTTCAACTATCTAAAATTTTTCCAATCCATAACAGTATTTTCTTGTAAGCTGGGGATAGAATTTCCTTTTAATGGAATCAATAAAACTTTACCAAGACATATATATCTTACCGTAGTTTTTAATCTCTTATTGAGTTCTTGCTTCCCACCATACAAGTGCATATCCTTCCATTCTCAAAGAAGCCAATTTAATTTTTATGTCATCTTCATGAGGTTCTGAATCCTGCAGTACACCTGCAATTGACATATCCAATTTTCCAATATTTCTGCATTTATCTCGCCATTATACATTGGAAGCTAAAAATTGACATCTAGTTTGAGCAAGGGCATCTTTCCTTTTGTGGCTTTTGAGTGAGTGTGAGTAGTTTTTGTGGTGGAAGTGGAAGATGATGCTGATGGAGATGATGAGAATGATAAATATAGTGTAGGTGGAGGTGGCTTTTCTCCACTACCCTTTTAACTCTTCTCTTCATCCTTCTTATCATCTGAAGTTCCTTCTAAATGTGGAGGCTTAGAACCTTCTCCTGCCATTATAGCAGTAAATGCATCAAACATAATTTTAACCATCCTCTTTATGTCATTGAAGTCTCTCTTGACATCATCATGTTCTGATGACCTTGAGTCTCTCCAACACCTGACATGAATTCTATGGATTCAAGCCCAACTTCTGATACTTGTACCTCTTCAATCAACTCAGCTTCTTGTACAACTTGTACCTCCTCAATATCAGCTTCTTGAGACAAAAATTGAGGTTCTTCAAGTGTAGATATGAGTGGAAATTTGGGTGAATATGGTGCTCTTGTAGCTCTCCTTATTCTGGTCCTAATCTCAGGATTTTCAACCAACAATTTCTCTTCACCTTTCTGCAACTTTAACCTTGTTAACATCACAAATTTGCAATCATTAAACTTGCACAAAAATTCAAGCAAATTTCAAGCAAATAACCTTGCCTTTCAACCAAGATTTGATACCAACTTGATCAGATTATGAATGCTAGTTTTGTTGTGCTAATTTTAACCTTAGATATAAATTTTATTTATTGATATTATGCTTGATGTACATGTTTCCTTGTTGCATATGTGTGTCAAACAGGTAATTAAACTGAGCTTTTGTGAGTGAATTCAAGAGCATAAATTATGAATTTAAAATGTTGAACAGAAAAAAACATATATAACAACAAACCCATCACAATTGATCCATTAAAACAGAGTTTTGATGAAGGAGTTCACCCCTCCTGGGCTACATCTCCTTGGTCCAGCTTCCATGGCTTAGGCCTCTGTATTAGATCAGTAGTGTATAAATTGCTATTTACATGCATCAAATGCTCCTAAAACATGCTCCTATGAGTTCAAAATGTAGAAATCTATCTGAAATGACTATTCACTCACTCCATTTTTCCTTCAGCTGATCTAGGCACGACCTTCCTTTCTGGTGGCCTTAAGCTTCAAAATTCTTCAAAGTGACAAAAACACCTTTACAATTTCTCCTTTTCTTTTGCAACCTATTCCAATGTGTTTAGAGCATGCCAATCTACTAGGAATGACTCTTTCTAAGCCAAAATTGGTTGAAAATTGCTCAAGATATGGTTCACTTAATTTTCCGCTAGATTCCTCCTCCAAATTTGGAGAAGACTCCAGTTAGATCTAATAATTCTGGAGGTGGCACCTGATTTGGAGGTGTTGCCGAAATTGCCACCAACTTAACACGCAATTAATTATTGCTTAATCCATGATTAATGTGGATAATATGTGCACTAAGCACATTTAGTTTGGGCACTTGGTTGTCAGTTATATGGTAAAGTCATATGGGAGGAGGGTTGGCCCCATCCCTTCCACCATCAGAGTCCGCATTTAATTTTAAATATGCATTGTGAACATTTCTTTTCAAGGAACATGTCTCAGGCTTATTGGTAAATCCGTTGTAATATTTGGGTGGAGGTCACAGGTTCGATCCTGACCTCCGCCCCTATTCATATGTTTTGCATAAATTATATATAAACCATCGAACCTTTTTAAAGAGACTTTATAACATATAACATGCCTCCACCACTTAATAATTCAGACTAAGGTTTAGTTTGAAATGCGCTCCGATAATAATTTCTTCGGACTATGGTTAACTCACATTATATAAGGTTTGGATTTAATATAATATGTGCGGAATTTAGTACTAAAGTTTGAAGTTAATAATATATATATATATCCAACTTTAATAACAAAAAAAAAATTCCAATACATAAAAATTCATGAACCCAAATTCAACCTTGGAGGACATTGGGGAAATTCCACCTTCTCAAACCCAAACTGGCGAATCCTACAGTGACACTTGTCACAGTTCCACTAGGCATAAACTAAATAATATTCCCTGCATGTTGACTGGGATGCCATGTCATCAACCTATCACTGTTCTGCAATTTTTTTTTTTTTTTTTTTTAAATTCACATTCTGATCAGAGGTCAACAGGCTATAACTTCTTCATCCGAACGAGATGGTTGTTGTTATTCAGTTTCCAATCAATTATGAGAAATTTCATTTTTGAGATAAAATATTGAGCTTCTAATTAATTCCCTATAAACAATACATACTCTCCATTTTCCATTGTTTTTAGGAACAATTACTAAAGGTGAAACCCATTGACTATCTGATATTGGATAAATAAATTTTACTGATTCAACAGTTTTTGTAGTTCCTCTACAATTTCTCTTAAGTTTGGATTCATTCTTCTTCGAAGTTGTCGGATTGGTGTAGAATTCTCCTCAATATATATGTGATGTATGCAAGTTTTAGGGTTGATTCCTTTCATGTCAGTGTATTCCCATGCATATGCATAAGAGTGTTTCTGTAATGTTTACATTAATTTCTCCTTTTGAAATTCTTCTAGAATTTTGTTTACATTTAAATTTTTACCTGGAAATATTTCTATTGAAGAATTTCCAAATTCTTACATAGAATATAAAGACATTTGTTTGGATTATAAATATTCAATATTTCATTTTTCCTGAAAATTTTGACTACTCTCACATTGTGAAGATAACTCATTAGTTTCTATTGAATTTAGAATTTGATTTTCTTCACTGATTTGTGAGATAGTAAAATTAGGTTGTATGAAATTATTATCATCTATCCATTCCTCATTTTTTACCTCTATCATTTTTTTGCTGAAGGGTATAATGTGAATTTCTTCATTGAACTTCCATTAGAGATAAGTATATCACCAGATCTACAACTGATGAAGACATCAACTATAGTTAACCAAGGTCTTCCTAATATCAATGGATGTCCTCCTAAGTTATTCTTGGGAGTTAAGATCATAAAGTCAATTGGATATTCCCATGAATCTAAGGATACATAAATGTATTCTAATAAAACATCAGGTTTAATTACATGTATATTTGCTAATTGTAACAATGTAGGTGTATATTGAATATTTGAAAGTTTTAATTGTTCCATAGTTTGTTTACTCATGATGTTTATGGCTGCTCCTAAGTCGATCAATGTGTTTGGGATTTCAATACCATTAATGTGTGTCTTCACAATGGGACTTCCTGGATCCAAATATTTTTGTATTGTTATTTTTACCATCATGATATCTACAATTTTCCCTACTAGTTGTATTCTTTTCACTTATTTTCTCTTTCTCCCAGGTTTCTTTATACTCAACTCTCTTATTGTCTTTGCATGGATTGGAATTTATTTGATAGCTTGTATAAAAAGAGTTTTATACAGACATTCTTCAATTCATCTAACATATCATAGTCATACAACATTATATGTTTTTCTACCCCTTTATCAATTTGTAATCTTTCAGGAAAACGAGGTTTTGATATAAATACTGAAGGTTGTTCTATGATGGGGGTTGAGTTTATTGGAGTATCATGTGTTTGGTTGCAAAGACTTTCATTTTTAAGAAGAGATGTCTCTTCTTTTGAATGATTATTTTGATGAAGAGATCTCTCTTCATTAGAATGATCATATTTTTCTCTTTCCTGGATAACAACAAAAGGTAATTTCTTTTCCAATATTCTACCAGATCTAAGTTGAAGATTATTAATATTTAGTTGAGTTATCATACAAGTCTAAAAATTTTGTCCCTCCATGTTGTAAACAAGTTTTGAATTTTTATTTTTTGGGTTTGGAAGTGGTTGAGCAGGCAGTTGGTTTGGCCTTTGTGGAAATAGTAATGAAATTTGTGGATTTTGATTTTGAAATTGAGGTGGAGGTTGTTGACTGGTTTGAGGAAAATTTTGCGGTGGATAGTTTGGATAAGGTTGTGGATACTGATGACATTGAGAATATCTACCATAAGGATTTTTCCATCCTTGTGTCCAAGGTTGGGATTGAGACTAGGGCCACTACCATGTAATTGGTGCATTCCAATTATTTTGTGGAGGCTGGGTATGCATCTGAGTGTTGAAACCTTGAGTTTTTTATCCTTGCCATGGTCTTGTAGCAACGAAGCAAAGAGGATCTACCTCACTTGGAACCATTTCCCCCTGGTAGACAAAAATAAGACCTGGAATGGAAGGAAAATTCTTTGTTTCATGATTTTCTGTACATATGACACAATTTTCTATGAATTTCAAATAAAGAGGGAATTCTCTTAAGGCATGTTTCTTTCTGCACTTAGGACAAAATATAGATAAGGAGTCACTTTCAACTCTCTAATTTTTTGTAATTTCAAGGTGTCTATTTTTCACTAAGGCTCCCTAAAATATCTATTTTAAATCCATCAAGAAACTTTCCTATTTCATCCCTACTTACCGTTCCAGCTGTAGGTTTATTGATTCTAGAGAGAATAGGATATCTTGAACGCTTCCCAATTATTGACTTACCTCTTGAAATATGTATCCATAATTTAGAAATTTCAGGTAATGATAGTTGAGAAATATCTTATTTTCCCATCATGTTAAGCTTATCTTTCCATTCATCTCTAATATATTTCAACAAGAGAGCCTTTAAACTATCTCCATCCAAATTTTCCATCTCCCTTTTGATATTATAACTAAATATTTCAATCAAATCCTCCAAGTTTTCATATTCTCCTTGCATCATCTTAAAAAATTCATCTTTTTAATTATGAGGTGTGCAATAATCCTTGTATTTTTGTAAGAATTAACTCTTCATTTCTTCCCATGTCCTAATAGAAAGTGTTATTAAGCCCATAAACCATTTTAATGCTGCATCCTTAAGACTTGTTGGAAACAATTTCAATTTTTGAGAATCGAGTAAGTAGTCATATGATCTACATAAAAATTTGAATTAAAAAATAAATGTTTCAGTATCTTCACTTTTTAATCCACAAAAATTAGGAAGGATAGAGGGGGAGATATTTTTCATTGTGGCAATAGTATCTTCATCAAGTATAGGAAATCGAACAGGATCTGGATCTATTATGTCCCTGTCTTCTCCCCTACCTCATCTACCTTCACTTCTTCCTCTTCCTCCATATCTTCCTCTACCTCTACCTCCACCTCCAATCCTAGTTCCACCTCCTCCTAGTCTTAAATTTTCATCATTCACATTATGTACTTATCCTTCCCCTTCTCCAGCCATTGTAGATTCTTCAGAATTGATATAGGATTGTAAGTTTGGAAATGTTTGTTCCTCTTTTGGTTCTTCTGGTTCCTCTATCAATTCTATATTAAAGAATATTTCTTCTTCTTCTTCCCTACTTGGGATTTCTAGTTCCTGGGCTAAAATTTGTTCTCCATTAGAGGTTAGAAAGATTACTCCTTTTGTCAGGGATATGGGATCTTTTTCTTCCACCACTGCTTCAGTTGATGAAGTTGGTGAATATCTAGGTTTAATTTATGATCTTAATACCTCAGGAAGTCTATGTCTACCTGCTAAGAATGGTATGAAAGTTTGGGTGGGTGGTGTGGCACTACGAGGTATTGATGGGGTTAGTGGTGTTGCTGGAATCAAAATTCTACCTCTAGCTACAAATTTACCTCTAGAGTCTCTTTCTCTACGCATGTCATTTTTTATGTTGTTTTTTTTTATGGATTAAGAGATAAGGCTCCTATTTACACTTCTCCGACAATGGCACCAAAATGTTTAGCCAATTTAATTGTCTTAAATTGCTATCATAAATTATCGACCAGACTTGGAAATTTTATGAAGTGAAGGTGTACAATATACGCTAGAAGCATTTCTTACTTATTTTATTTTGGTGATTTTATGTGTAAAGGTTATTTTTTAAATTTTTTAAATTTTGGATGTCCTTGAATGAATTTAAGAAACTAAATTATGAAAATTAAATTAAATCCAAATTTACTCAGTCCTAAGAATTGAGATGAAAAATCTTTGTTATTAGCTAAGGATTAATTTTGAGAAGAGCTAAAATTCTAAAATCAATAAGTAATTCTATTTTTTTTATATCTTTTGAGATTTTAATGTGGATGAAACTTAAACGAAAGAATCACTAAAATTTATTATTTTTAATGCTCATGAAAGAAATCAATATTATGAAGTAAAACTATTTTAGCTCATGAGACATAATTGATTCAAAACTAGAAATGAAATCTTTTATGCCAAGAACTAATCAACGATAAACTAATTTATGCCAAGCTCTTATGATAAATTATCTCTGTTTTTTTAACCATATAGAAAATAAATCTATTCAAATGATAGAAACAAAGCATCTACTCTAACATAACGGAATTTCGGAAACGATGATAAAAATTAATGAAATAACAATGTTAAAATGAGCATCCACACTATATAAATATGGAAATGATTGCAATGAAAATAACAATAAAATCAGATCATGTATCTACACTATGAAACATGGTAAAAGAATAAAAATTAAGCTACGAAATAACATCTAAATAAAAGGACATAAACGAAATAGAACCTCTTCTGTTGCAGGGCCCCCCCACAACAAATTGCTTTGAATCTACTCTTTACTATATTTGCATTGAAACTCCAAAACGCTTCTTCATTCAATTAGGGAATAAAAACAGATTTTTAAAGATATCATAGTCTTGCAATAATTCGTACTGTTTACACAATTACTCGGCCCGATATTTATAAAAGCTTGTAATTAATTTTTTTGAGACTTTTACACCTTCTAGGACTAAGAAAATTCTATCTGAAATTCTAAACAGAAATGATAATTTTGTTGCTTCACGATTTTCTATGTGGCAGAGAAAATCGTGAAGCCTCAGATTTCCTTGCTTGCTTGTTCCAACTCCTAGTTGACTATCCCTTTGACTACATTTCTTGGTTATTTCTTGCTTGATTATAGATATATGGTCAAGATAGGATCCTTGAATAGATCATTTTTCAATTTCCCACATGCTTTTCTGCTCCATCAATTCCTCATAACATGTCCAACCATGGAAGTGGCTAAAAAAACAAAGTTTGGATGAAAATTGCATTAATTCCATATCTAAATACAAATTTCATTCTAATAATAAGGAAAAATTGAAAATATGAAAAATATATCATTAGGATACCTTACCAAGTCAAAATGTGCAATTTAACACTTGTTTGAGCTTATGGTGTTGTCAAAAATAAGGAAATATAATGAAAAGGAGTGTCAAAATTGAGGCAGTATTGAGGCTCCACAGTAAGGTAAAGGCACATGAGGTTCATAGGTCAACATACTGATATATCTACTACCAGGATAGATTTTGGAGTGCCTTGAGAAATCAACATACAAAGCAGAGAGTTTTCAGAGCCTTTTCAAATGAAACAACGACTATGATAGTTGATGGAAGGGATGAAGTTAGAGACTACACTTTGGAATATTCAATGGCTTAGGATCATGTTGTTTATATAGATGACTATGGAAGGATTTGCTCAGGGGGATAAAATGGCATGTAAGATCCATACATCATGAGCTCACACATCATAAGCATGAAATCCATGTTTTTCACCATCTTCCTTAATGGCATGGGTGCTCATGGTTACGAAGATGTTGCGAATGGGGTTATACTAGATCCTATACATGGTGGAAACATCAAAGCAGTAGGGAAAACAAGTTTTGGAGTTAGGCAAGGGTTTTCTCTCACATAATTAGGTGACGAACAACACCCCATAGATCCTTTTGTATAACCTCACCCTGCTCAATGAAAGAAATCCTAATGAGTCGGTTGTTTTTTACAAAACCATAGCCATGAGAAAATGATTGAGGTTATCCCCACAATGTTAGTGTCCCCTGCTAAAATATAAAGGTATTATGGTAGATTTTGACAAGATAATTCCCACAAGTTTTATAGAAATAAGTAGTACACCATGGATATTGTTTCCATCCTTTTGAATATTAGCATCACAAATTAGTAGTTCCCCGTGAAAATGAATGAACTAGAAATTGTCTTCCATCTTGTTGTAAAGCCCCAAGATTTGGGAAAAAGAGAAATATGAAGAGCTTACACAATATATTCAATAATTTATCTCATTGGATACTTGAGGAGCATAACTTTATTGTGTGTAATGGAGGAGAGAAGGAAAAAAAATTGTCTCTCAAATATTGTTTGTTGGATATGTTCATAGTAGGGATAAAAATGTTTATGACCATAATGGAATGGAATGATGGAAAATAGCTATATAGAGGAGCACTATAGGACATGGAATTGTGTCTTGGAAAGGAATAAGCTTAGTTGGATGAGTTTTCCTTCTTGGGATCATCGAAGTTAGATCTAGAAAGGAGAGCATGAGGCTCAGAGCATGTCAAGGAGAGAGGATGGGAAAGAATAACAAAAAAATCATAAAAATGTTATAATGGAGTTGAAAATTTTATTGCATGTAAATGGGCACACTATTGTAAAACCTGGTAAAACATGTGTACCCCTTGGAAATTGTTGGTAAAGTCTAGTGTTAGACCCAGGTGATAGGGAGCATGTTGGGTTAAAAAATACCCTATGTATAAAATTTGAGGGGGGTAAGGTCTAGAGTGAGCAAGGTTGAATCACTTGGCTGGTTTGGCTAGATTTGTTCAAGGGAAATCCAAATTCAAGGTTTAAGGGGGATTTTTAGGTAAAATTGACTCAGGGAAAGAGTTAAAGTTGGAAAAGTTAATAATAGTGGTTTTTGGCACATGGTTTTTTGGTTTCCTATGGTTTTATGCTCGTCGAATTCATGTAATAGAGCCTTTAAAAGGTTGGGAGGAACTCAATTTTAATGGGCCAATGGGATGTGAGTGGTGAAGGCTTACTTTATAGGCTTGGACGGGTTTTTGTAATATTCCAAATTGGAAATAGCAGCAATATAGCTCATGAAAATGTAAAGCACAAAAAATATGAACATGAAATGGGAGAGATCAATATGAAGCCATAATTTTGTTAATATATCAGCAGAAATATACAAAATAAGCATGAGGGACAGACCACTCAAGCAATGGGAACAAGCCTCCAATGATCAAAACAATCAGCACATGAGTTGCTGCAACTGTATAGAAGGCCAGAGAGTAGTGTTAGCGCTGTCTATATTAGTGTAGCTGCTGCTAAATACATATATAAATAAAATGTGGCTGATAGAAACAAAAGAAATTCCCAAAAAATAAGATGTGGGCTCCAATACAATATTTCTAGCCAACCCAGAAAATATTGCTAGAAATACCAAGAAATGTACAATGTGACAAATAACCCTAGGGTTGATATGCCACTGAAAACTGGATCTGATATGAAATGAGGCTATGAAAGATCTGAAATAGTGATGTCCTCCTCCAATGGTATTTATAAATAGAAGGCTGATCCCTCTACTCAGAAATAGACCCTCCTGATGAGCTCAATGAAACCTCCCAGCAATTGCCTCCAAAAACAACACAGTTCAGAATTGTGACTGCACTGTGAGGGATGGTAGATGGTTGGCCTGATGCCAAAGATGATAAAATATGCCCAAAAGCCTTCCTTGCTGATCCTCCAATGGATAGGCTACCTCTCCACTGAAAAACAAGCCCAAAATTGGCTCTATGTGATCCTCCTTTGCTACACCCTACAACACAACCCAGCTCTAAATAGAAATTATGCTGTAGCTGAAGGAGGTAGCTTGGCCAAAATTCTAGAATGAGGAAATGCAACCCAAAGACCCTCTCCTTCCTTGAGGATGAGGTAGGGATTCCAGATCAGGAACACCCTTGTGCTAAACAACACAACAACCTTGCTAAATAGCGAAATGATGCAAATTCTAAACTGACCAACATCAAAATGATAATCTAAAACATGAATAAAAATGGTTTCTATGCCCTCCATATATAGCATAAGAGCCTCCTCACATTGGGTCCCAAACATACTTTCCACCAACCTCATGCAAGTTTTCCTCCACTAAAACTGCACTGTCTTATCATAAAGACCACTCCTCCATGACAACGTTGTTGATTCGGTCAAAGTTGACTAAATCAACAAGTTCTAGTCCTTGTTCACACCAAAAGGTGCTTAATCCAGCTGCTTATTCTTCTTCCTTTCACATTAGGAGTGTTATTATTCCTTCTAAAGGGGTTTTATGAGTCTCCCCATCCACTTATTCACCTACTTAGCGTTAAAACCAACTATAATATTCCATTTAGATGAAGGCTAAATTTTTGGAATATTACAGTCCTCCCCTCCAAAATGTTGTTTGCCCTTAAGAAACTGTAAAGGTGGAGAAAAATTCCTCCCTTCCTCTTCTTGTGGCCTCCTCATCAATAGTTCCCACCACAGCTCAAAATAATCTGCAATAAATCTGCCCTCCAATGGTTCCTCCCAAGTATGCAAAACCAAATGGTGTACATCATGAGAAAGTGGAAGGTGTAAGTGGAAACATTATTGTTGTCCCATGGCCTCCTCAAGGTAGGAGTGACGATAAAAATAGGGAATCTCATCCCTAATGAGAGTCTCCCATACCCATGCTATCATCCAAATGAAATGAGCCATTCTAGGTATTTCATCAAAGAAATCCTCAACCCCTAGTTTGTGCAATGTGTTGGGGCTGCATGAAGAGTTTATATTTTCCCATCCAATTTGTTTCTCTCTCCATTTATGGTAAGTATGGGGTTGTGATCTTGGGCTGAAATTTCATGGCCTCCAAGAATGGCCCAAGCTACCCCACCAAATAAATCAGCCATGAAGTGCCTCCTCCTAGTCATTTTCAGGGAAAATTTTAAGGATGTAAGTTTATATTAAAGTTTAGCAACCTTGGCGAATCTTACTAGTCCCTAATATCCAAATTTTAAAATGCTTAGTGATAATTTTGTACAAAATTTTACATTTATAATTATTTTATATTAGAAAATATATAATATTGGTGATTTTTAAGGTAAAATAAATTTATACTATAAAATTTTGGTGAATTCATTTTTAGAAAAATGGAAATTGGCAAATCGTTTTTTTGGAAAAAGCATGGAATATTATCCCACCCATGAATATTAGCCCCTAAATTTTTCTCTCACCATTTTGTCATGATACTAAAACCATAATTATAATGGTTTGGTGGTTTCCCCAATGGGTAGCCTCTGTTATAACCAGTCATCAAAACTACGTCCATAACATGTCTCTTATTAGGCTACATCATTAACAAGGAAAATAAAAGCAAGTACTCGTGGGGAACCCTAACCAATTAAAATCACCTATACCTATAACCTAGATCTTGGTTTTTATATGGTCCTATATATTCCCTGGTATGTGTTCATTATTCGTTTGTCAGTTTAAAATACGACGTGGATGCAAGGTAATAGAGAAAATCTAAACCAGATGATCTTCAGTTTCTATCAAACAAGAAACAACTTCTCTTGCCCATAAAATATGTCGATGTCCCTCATCTGTCATAGCACAAAAATTTCCCAATAAATAATTCCAATATGCATATGTAAGAAAATAAAATTAAGCATAGGGAAAACAGTTAAGAAAGGCTTCCTACATAAGGAGGTTGACAACTCTATCAGGGTATTGACCAGACTTGCTAGCAACAGAGCAACATTTTCTATTTCTTGAAGTGACTCTATTGAGGTACTATCCAGGCATGTTGGTAGTAGAGGAACACCAAAAACCTATTTTGAAATTTTGAATACAATAATCCCCTTGTCGTGTTATTTTCATCATCAATAACTATGTCCATGTGTGGAATTCTGGTGTGGTGTTTAATTACTAACAAGACTTATCTGAGGCAGAAGGGAAAGGAATATTGTAAAATGAAAAACAACCCTATGAGTACCTATAATACCTGGTTCAATACTTCCTTGAAACATCCACAAGATTTTATTTTTCGAGGGGACATAGCCATAGATGTTGGATTCCACTAGTGTTTCAACAATTGTTGTAGTTACTACATTATCACCCAAAAATTTACATATTACCAAATTTTTGGGTCCCCCTATGCTTGTCAATGTATCAATGGTTAGACTCATATTTTGGTTAGAACAAGATTTTCAGAACCCAATTGTCATCAAAGCATATTAGTGTCCCCATTTTACATAGTGCATGTCATGTTTATTCTTATCAAATTTCCTTGAAGCTTGATCACACATATGCAATAGGATTTTGTTGATAACTTTGCCTCATCATGGTCCTCATCCTCCCAATTTAATTAGGGTTTGTAAAAATTATATCTTTCCCCTTGAATCCTTATAACCTTAGATTTACATGATTAAGGGTCCATATTTCCTTGCATTAATCCTCATCCTCTAGATAGAGGATACATGTTCACAAATACTTCAGGATACTTGCATTGCAATTGCATCATCAAGTCAGACACCTCATGGAATGTCAAAGTCATCTGCAATTAAGAGATTCATCAAGGTGACTAATTGATTTTGTTGGTTTCCCAATTTAATCATCTCTTGTTTAACCAGTTTACTCCACCTTTCTTTAGCTATTTATAGCTATGTTATCATCTCCACATGTCTCGAGTGAATTGATTCCTTGCATATATTACTTTATGTTGTCAGATGTTAAGTACTTTTATAATAAAATATGTTTTTACTTTGAGTCACTTATAGGAGTTTAAACAAAGTGGTCTCGGACAAAATGATGCATGATGACATTAAACCGTATATTGGGAATGCCCTAGTTGGGGAGGAATTTTATTTAAATATAAATAATAACACATTTATTCCATGGAACCGTGCACATTCTATAATAAACAACATGTTGGGTGCTCAAATTATATGGAAAAGGGTTATGATTTTGTTGATACGAAGGAACAAGTGATATATTATACATTGTTATTTTATATATACAACTCAGAAAAGTGATGTAATCTACTAACAGATAAAGGGAGAACCCCATATTATTTTCACTTAGTAAAATATCATGACACGTTGAATTTCATTGTGAGGAAAGCATTAATATGCAAAGCTAATGGTTGATGGAAAAAGTGATAAGAGGGTTCCATAAATATTTACTCATGATAGGGTGCTATAGACTGTGTGCTAAGGAAAAGGGTGTTAATGAAAACAAGATAATGTGTACCCATTGTATCCATAATACAAGTGTGCTATAAACAAATAAAGAAGTAGGTGTGATTGGCACAACAAAGGTCACATGGGAAGTATCAATTTTATGAGGAATATTTGAAACCATGTGGCCACCATAAATACCAAAAAAAACTCCGACATTGAATAAGTTTCAACCCTAGACTTCTCTGAAAAATGATGGGTGGGTTTTTGGTCACACATTGGCAATGGTATTCAAACAAACAACATTAAATACCTTGTAGTGTAATGGAATATATGGAATGGAAATACATTGCATGAAATTAACACATGGAATAATTTTGGGTAGCATTGAAGAATTCATAACCTTGCCTTGCGCTCAGAAGCACTAACTTTTGGAGTAAATTGGTGTCTCTTCCATGGTCACAAATCACATTTTTTCCTATAAGGGAACCAAATATTGAATTCACGATAGGATTGGGAGGCCATTGAGGTTACAAACTAAAATTTCAAACCACAGGTCACTATTATAGTTTCAATGAGATTATGAGAGAGAGATTATGTGACTAGCATTTCTAAGAGAATATGTGATATGGATGAAACCTATCATAGGCAAAAAATACATTTCCCAATTCAAGAATGTTCATGGTATGAGGTCGCAAGGTGCAACTCTAGTACCTACTCTCTACCAACTAATATTGTAACCTACAATGGGCATAATAATGCGATTGGGATATCTCGATCCTCCCTCATGTCAAAAATTCTCAAAAGAGGACCAATACAAGTTGATGGTTTATGCGACCTTCCTATCATGCGACTATGTGACCTCTTTTCTAGTCACAACTATAAAATGTGACCCTTCATAATTTTCCATTCCCATATGTGATATATATAAGTCACATTTATTTCTATTGATCACTATTCCACCTATTGATCGCATTACCCAATAGCAACCCACCACAAGTGGAAAGAATCATCCTTGGTGTTATGCCTTGAAAACAAAAACTCACTTTCATTATGACCTGCTCCTAAGATTGAAAGTTGTGTCCTCTATAATATAGTTACACGCTAGGATCAGACTCTCCCTTTTGTATCACATTTGATTACCCTTTAGTGTAATCTCAAAGAATTGTTGGAGCAGTTGGTTGTGAGAAGGAGGGAGGAAAATTTTCTCATGTGGTTTCCAGACATGATATTGTTCTTTGGATGCAAATTATACCATTTGAGTCAATTTCTTAGCCTGTCAATTTCTTTTCCATATTTTTAGAGCATAAATATATATGATTCTATTATTTGCGTGGTGTATCTTGTGTTGAGAACTGTCAAATAGTCTTGGAAATGCTTCATTGGACAATGCAAGGTCAAGTACGTTTCAAAGGACTTCAAAACCCATAGTGAAGAATACCATGAGAATACACTGAAATTAAAATACATAATGAGATAATGGAATCATGGCATGTAAATCCAAGATTTCTATGGCTAGTTATGCGTTTCCATTTCTTGGAAATATAATAGGTTTTAAGACCTGTTGAGTGGGAGGTCCATGGAGGGAAAGTATGTGTGGCTAGTAGAAGGTAGGTTTTACTTATCCTAGCATGGACACTTAATGTGACTTAAATTGCTAAGGTAAAATGAAAGCCCCAAAATTAGTTGAATCATCACATAAC
Source organism: Pinus albicaulis (assembly GCA_034641835.2). NCBI lineage: Eukaryota > Viridiplantae > Streptophyta > Pinopsida > Pinales > Pinaceae > Pinus > Pinus albicaulis. The sequence goes on along the minus strand of CM076580.1, from coordinate 393,171,647 downwards.
AACAAATACATGCAAGAATCTTGTTGCCTTAGAATGAAAAATCGAATTTGTAGATGTGTATTATAACATGGATTGGATAAATCATTGGCATCCTATTTGGAGGAGGAAAAATGAAAGAGGCTAGATAGTTGACAAAGGGTGTTCTTACCGAGCATATGATACCAAAATAATTATATAACAACCCACTTATTGGTGCACATTGTAATGGAAGAAACACTTATAGCCAAAGAGGCATTATTCAGGAAGTTCTATTTATATCTATGGATGATGGAAAGCCCCTCAGTCATTTTACATAGAACACTAGGATATGGAGCACCTATTGAGTTATGTCTTGGCTACTTCACATGATATACATACCGTGGCAATATTGTGGTGTCAAATTTCACTTCTCAGGGGTCCAAATCGTTGTCTTACTTTCAGTTAATTGTTTTATGCTTTTAATATATTTCTTTGACTAAAAAAATGTATATCCAGTGTGATTTTCTTGTAGGAAGAAGAAAATAAATGGATTTTTTTATAGCATGGAGGAATCTAGGGCTTCTTACATTTTTTTTGCAGTTATGGTTTAGACAAACATGCTCGCTAGATCCAGTTATCTTCCTAAAGAATTGCGTTAACCATGATGGCAAGTACAGTAGGAGGGAAATCAACATTCAACATAGAAAATGGATCTCAACCCTCTTCATCATATCATCATGATTGCGGAGAAAAATTATGGTTCACATGAAACCTATTTATTCTCCTCTAAATTTCTCTTCTAATAATATGTACATATTTCTCATCATCATGTCCAAAACTATGTAGAGATCAGTTGGGGCACGTAATAGTCTTTGGGGATGAGAAAATAGTGAGGAGGTTCAAGATTCATGAGGGTAGATGAAAGGTTTTTGGAGGAGGTGAAAATTCACCATATTCACCTATATGAATATGCCCTCGTGCCTCATTTGTAAGGGAATTTTAACACTTGAGCTAGGATCAGTAGTAAATATTTGATTAATCCTTGAGAGCTAGGGGAATTATGCTCTTGGGAGTTTATAGTGTGAGTTGTAGGGAGGTTAGGGCTTTGCATTTGATAATGGCATGAGCATCCATGTTCCACTGTTGAGCTTTAATGACTCTCATGAATTTTACTTGTGTTTTAATAAACACTAATAAGAAGCTTTTATTTTCATTACGGATTCTTCTGCATCTTTGTCATGCCGGTGTTGGCTTTCTTGTATTTCTATCATGTTTGTATGTGTTATTTCATGTAGGCATATGTTAATGGAACAATTCTTAAATTATATCTTTCATGTCCACTCTGAATCTATTATTTATTTTTCCATGCCATGTTGGTGACCTCTTGTGAACTAATTTACAATTAACCTCTTGCATGTTCCTATCCAAGTATGTCTAAGACGGTTTCAGCTAACTAATCCTTCTTGTGGCATGCTTTTATTTTTTATTTTTTTCCATCCTTAAATCATGTTATACGAGTTATTAATCCTCGTTTTATATCACTCTCATTACTTGAGCAGCTCTTTATGGTTCTTCCTTTAGCAACTCCACATATAAAATGCAGGAGAAAACCATTGATGGCGCAGTGGGGCCCACATATCGAATGAGGCTCCTATCCCAAACGGTGTGAGGTCTAATTGGGACTTTACATAGGGAAGAACCTCTATCTGTTGGAGGTACATTCTAGCACGTCAACAAGGTGGCCTAAAAAATACTCTATATTGGCATTACGAGTTACCAAGTGACTTGGTAGATAGTGAGGCAACCAAATCAAGTGTGGCAACAAGACCTCATAAATAAACAGTAGGTTCCTAGGATGAGTTATAATTCATAAGTATGGGCCACCACTAAGTGAATTTTTCATAATGACAGTGGTCCCTTGTTCCTTTATACATATACATTACACATGGCAAGAGTAGTGTCACGTCACAAGGGTTTAGTGAAGTAGTAAATAAAAAAAATATATAATAAGTGAATGTCGTACTTAATGTCAAAATTGTATTGAGTTCTCGAAACCACTCCAAACCTCGGTAATTTTGGATATAATGTGATGAAATTTCGATAAGGTTCCCTTAGATGGACAAACCACAAAAATATTGTATATTTTAAGAAAACACAAAAAATAAGCAGATAAATTGAAAGGTGTTACATGGTAGCTCCTCTTTTATTTTCAAAACAACAATAAGTAAAGTAACAAAATTTCATTATAGTAATAAATATTCACATTCTCTTAATAATGTTCAACTTTGCTTTTTAGCCTCCTTTCAATTATCCATACTTATGAAAATAAAATTCATAAAAATTTGATAAGGAATAATTTTACCATAAGTACTACAAATTTACTGGTTTTTACCTAGTAACAATAAGTAGATAGTTACTAATAATTGAGAGTTACCCTCTAATGAAAGAGCCATATTGAGGCAAAAAGTGGGTTGAAAAGGCCTCTACATAGTTCCTAAACAATCACGAAAATCTCAAGGAACAACAATAGGAATGAAAATTTAAATTATTTTTTTATCTTTATATGAAAAAAAATATTTATTTTAAGTTTTCAATAGTTAAAATCTAAATTAAAGTTCAAATTTCAAATTGAAATATAATTGTTCCCTTCAAATGTGATCCCTAGGTATTATGCTATATTGGAGAACTATGCATTGAGAATTTCTATCCTTGATATAATCTTCGTAAAGGCTTTCAATATGGTACAGGGAAACCTGTATAGAATAGCTTACTGGCCAATAATACAAATTTCTCATTATTTTTTATTATTAAAATATTTTATCGTACAATTATGTTGTTAATTTGAGTTTAACATTTGAAGTATGAGATTCGCTATATCTTCTTCAACTAAAATAGTTATAAAGTTTAAATGGATCAGTAAATACTTGGCCGACACTTAAATCTGGGTAATCTTCATGGTATGTCGGGTTCCCGATGTTTCTATGATTACGAATTTCACCATCACCATGCCAGTGAAGAGAGAGACATTTGAATTTGGTGAGTATGGAATCTGTGTGAATTTTATATCTCCACATGGTGTTTTATCTTAGCTATTACAGAATGCTACAAGAATATTATCAAAGGTCATATCATTGCAATGGAGCTAAGTAACATGGTTTCTTTGAGTGGAAGTATTTTATCATAGAGAAGTAATATCAATGACCACAATACCTAGGTGGTTATTTTTCTGGCTACAAAGGAGGAACGTCCTTCAATGGTCATAATTTGGTAGTGGATGGCGGTTTAATTTTGTTCATCAGAAGATGCACTTAATATATGATACATAGTCAGATACAAGTAATCATAAACTTGCTTAAATGGTGGTTACGCATCTCCCCAATACATCTTCATGCAATAATAATAATTTTCAGTCTGGTGCCTTCTAGATAAAGAAGGGCATGAGTGATCACAATTAAAAAAATAAGGTTGTGGCATTTTGGTAGCATTCTCTAATGTGGATATCAAAGTATAATTTGGTATTCCAAGATGCAATTCAAATGTTTAATGTATTGGATATTACATATTTTACGTAATTGACTAAATATTACATATTTTTAGGTAATTGACTGAATATTGGAATTTTTTTTATAAAATGATTTTCGTAACCATTTTTTTAGTTACAAGGCTAATTAATTACAAGTATTTGATAAAATGCTAAAAAATTAAGTATTTATTGAAACTACTGTCATAAAAAAATAGTTTTACATGATGGTAACTTTTTCTATTAGAAATATTAAACTTTTGTGGATAAAGTCAAATGATTCAATGGCACATTTAAAGAAATATTTAAAGTTTATAGTTTATAAAAAATATTTTTTATATGAAGTTGGAGTAGAAATGTCTCATATTTTAGGGAAAATAATTAGAATACTAATCTATCTTGCTTAACTATAGTTTATGTAAATTAAACTATCCATTTTATATTATGGTTATAGGGAGGATTGGTGGGGCTTGGGTTCTCTTCAACCTGAAAGTTAACTTCCTTCAAGACTACATAAAAAAATAAAATATCTTTTACCATAAGTGTTTTGACTCTTCTTCTAGTGCTTATATAATGGATAAAGTGGAAGATGAACCATTGGTGAATATCATAATGCCAAAGTTCACTTAATTACATAAAAATTATGAGTCTAAAATCATTTCTTATAGGTTTAATTGTTGTTTGTATCCTTCCTTATATTTATACCATTGGATCTACTAGAATTAGAAAAATCATTATGATATATATCTCCATTCCATGGGATTTATTATAGCACATTTCTCTTTATCATGTTGATTGTAAGCATTTTTTTGAGGAGATTGGGGAGGAGTTGGGATTTTTATATGTCCCTGGTTTCCATAATTCGATCCAATATCTATGTGAATTACAAGACACCAGTTTGGGTTCATTTTCCAAATTTTCCCTTACTATGTATTGTGGATTATGGGAATATCTCGGAAATTAAAGTAAAAAAAATTAAAATTATCATGCTATAGTAATATTATGTGCATATCTTCATCCTTAAGCTCAAGTGTACCTAGGAAAGGGTGTTACAGACAAAATGATTCTCAATTGGAACAATTTTAGCTAGACTTAGGTCTCAAATTATGATAATACAAAATCTTGATGTACTATCTATCATCTCTCAAGACATCTACAAGTTTCTTGTCCTAATGAGTAGATCCATATTTCATATTTGAAAAAAGGACATTAAATCTAAAAAATGGTTGGAGTTTTCACTAGATGAAAGTGAGAAAAATTATGAGGAAATTAATAAAGAAAAAATATGAGGAAAACCAACAACCAATTATTCAGAGAAGGATATTACCACTTTTCCATAAATTCCATTTTGGGAACCCTGTCTTTTCTTGAAGGATTAAACAAAAGACATGGATATTATGATAGTAATTGTACTTGACGTCCCTCATAGATGAATGATGTGACTTCATGAAATTCACACCTCTTATTTTGAAAATACATTGGTCCCTCTTTCATTTTTTATATGCTTCTTTCTTATTTATAGATAGTAATTATGGATTATTCTTTAGGGAGGTAGCAAGAGATTAAAAATAAAAAAGGGGAAAGAGGAAATACTAATGATTATTTGTAAATGGAAAAAAATGACATGTAAATTAATATCTAATTTTATTCTTGTTAGTATAGTCTTCAACTACATTGGCATTTGTTTCATATGCACTTTAACCGATTGAAGAATATGATTTTCATCTAAACTAGAATAAAATATGAGAATGGATGTAAAATAATATGACTATTAGAAACCTATGACAAAGGATAATTATAGTGCATATAGAGTTCAATATGATAGAGATACATAGTCATGTTTGTCATGTAAATAACACTTGTATGTCAACTAAAAAAAAATCAATTCCCAACAACATAGATTCAAATTAACTCATTAGATATATTAAGGTGTGCATCTAGTAAAGCCCACATATGTAATATCCCTTTGAATCTCATCAATGTTATTAATTACCATTTTTTACATTTGATGAAAAAATTAGCCACTAAGGACCGGTGTGAATTGGTTTCTATCCAAGAAAATGTTTCACATATGGTGCGAGCACAAGAGGAAAGGATATAATATTTTAATACTCTTCCTCTATGTTTTGAGGTAGTTTCATTTATTTTTATTTATTTTTTTTATATAGTAAGTGAGAATTTATAAATATGGAAGAATGGTGAAGTGTTGGTAGATTCTCATTGAATCTGAACACTTGGAATTGAGCACAAAGACTCATAGGTTATTAAGTTGTAAAACATTGTCGTTCTTTGCATCGAGGACATGTTAGTGCTACACTAGAGCAGGGAAGGGAAGTCATGGTTTCGTCTTGAGTAAAAAAATGATTCGGATCTTAGGGTCTAAGATCCTATAGCCATGAATGAATAAATAATAGGAGAGGGAGCATATATATCTTCCCTCAAACCATTTTTAGAAAAAAAACATTGATAAAAAAAAAACACAGTAATTACTTAACAACATACATGAAAAATAACTCAATATTTATTAAGTGGGAAAAAATCCTTTCTACTACATCGTAGTGGATGAATTTGTCATTTTACAAAGTGAGGCTCAAATTTATAACCTTTTGATCTACAATACCATGGGTAATTACCATGGCTTGATCCCATGGGTAACTACCACGGTTGGATGTTATTTTCTATTCGATCGTTCCTGCCTCCTTAGGAAGAAATGGTACCAATTATGTAGAGTTGCCTCCTCAAAAGCTTATGTTGAACATCAGCCAATGAATATAATGCTTTTGTGTGGTGGACCCACAACTGAGGGTTTGCAGATGACCTAAAACCAAGTGTTTTTGACAACAAGGGTTTTGTGTGGTTGAATCATAACCATGGGTTTGTGGATTCCCCATAACCATGATGAATGAAGTTATGAGGATAGATATACCTTGTAATGCTTGTGATCCTAATGTGATAGTGATATTGTGGACCATAGAAAATGGACTTTGATGGTAAGGGTTTTGTGTGGTTATCCCATAACCATGATGGATGAAGATTTGGGGGTAGATATACCCTGTAATCCTTGTATAAATTTGTGTTGTTGAAAATCTGTAGCATAGAAAATGGACTCTGGTGGCAAGGGTTTTGTGTGGTTTACCCATAACAATGATTTATAAATGTACCTAGAGGTAGTTCATTTGTTGGTTTGTCTGGTAAAAATTTGGCCTTATCTAGCGGATTGTATTTGTAGATTCTAATAGGAATCAATGCAATAAATATATCAAGATATCCATGTGCTTCTATCATGCTTAAATGGAACACTTTTTGTAGGAAAGCCATCTCAATAATATAAGCTAAAGTTGGGTCCACTCCTATTTTTGACGTTGTTGAGGAAGGATTCCAAAAAAACTGTATCCACTAATATCTAAAGAAAAATAGAGTACAATGGGAGCATATGAAAGTGATGAGCATGATCTTGTATATCCATTTGGGCACGGGGTGGTGCATGTCCTTCCATCCTTGAATATCCAATTTGGTTGCGAGAAACCTAATACCTAACACCAATATGAATAGCAACAACCTCATTGAAACTAAGGGGAGGCATATGAAAATTATGATCCAATCATATATACAAAAAATGTCAGGTGTATAATTCTGAAAGGATCAATGGAATAAGGTGCACCCAATGAGTGAGGTTTTTATCCATAAATAAAAAAAGGAAATATTTTTTCATTGTGTGATAGAGCATTCAAAATATGTGGTATTAGAAGTAGATATTTCTTCTCTGTTGAAGAAGAAGTTATGGATATTATTGAAATTTCCAATATATTCATGCCCATTTCCATTGTTTTTAAAAATAGTGATGGGGCATTTAGAATTGTCACAATTGTAAAAGTATCCTTGAGAATCAATACAAAAATATTTTCAGGATTATCTTTTGCAATTTCTACTCCACTCAAAGAATTTCCAAACATGACTATTTTTTATGAATAAATGTCATTCCCTTGGAGTATATGTTGTAGTGTTTCTTTGTGAAATTTGATAATTCCAAATTATGATGGGTTTCCATCACTTTCTTCATATCCTTGGTAAAATCCATCATTCGATGAGTTAGTGAGAGTTTTTTCTTTGTTGGTAAGGACCTCGAGCCAAATCATATTCACCTTGAAATTGCTTCATGAATAACATTCTTACTAACATCTCAAAATCTTGACATCCCATCATAATCATTATATATAGACCAAACTTGATATGCTTCAAAATTATTCTCAATTTGATCCTTGTCAAAGTCATGAAAACCAGCATCAGATACATTAATATTGTGAGTTGATTCTTCTTCAACAATATCTCCTGTATCAAACTTTTGTAATTTCTTTCTTGTGGAACTTTCCATGGCCTCACTTTTTTCAACCTTTGAGCGCTTATTCTCTGCCTCAACATCTTTCTCCTTGCTCACATTAATGCCTATGTTTACCATACCATTTACATATCAATTTCAAAGTTTTGTGACAATAGTTATTGGCTTTGAACCTTCAGTTTCAGCCAACATATGTGGAATGACTTCTATTTCTTCAGTAAAATGACAAACAACCTTCTCCAAAGCATTGTGGAAGCCCTCCAAGATTATTTTTTGGTGAACCCCCTTATCGATTAAATTCATGCACTTCTTTAAGATCACCCCAGAAATGACCACGAATATTGTAGTTCCATTATCGGCCACGATGTCCTTAAACTTGGAGAGCTCCACTAAAATATTAGTAGTGGACTGGAAGACCTCCATTCTATTCAGGGTTATGTCCCCATCATTGGGTATGCTGATGTCACTTGTAGTTGTGCAAGGCATCTTTTCCATGCCCTTGGTTTACAAGTTGGTTTAGATAGCGTCAGCCACTTCCTTCATGGATGTTATGTTGGCATATCTAATGACTTCGAATCTTGGTATTACAGACTCATGGAAAGATACTATTAAAAGAAAAATAAATGTCCAATATTTTAGAACACCATCAAATCTAAGAGTGATTTTCCAAGTTCTACAAATGAAGAAGTTAAATGCCAACATACAAAGATCAATTTAGATAAAGATCCAAAATTTGAATTAAAACTGTTGAACCTCCATTTTCTTGAATGAAAGGCCCTTGGTTTTAGGCATGAATATGAGGGTGAAGAAGAGACCACCCATCACCATGCTACTGAACAGTAAAATTTTATCAAAGGTTCCAATTACCATTGTGAGAGTGAGGAATGTTTGTGCTACAATCAAGTTGGAAATTCAAAATACAGTTGTAGTAATTTCTCAACACATGACCCTAAACTTGAAAGTATATAAATCAAAATTGAGCACCCATGGAAATGTACTCATTCCATGGAGAAAAATACATCATAGAGAGTCATCCAAAAAATGGCTACGAACCCCACATGACTTGGGAATCCTCGACTAAACCCTGAACGATGGTAAAATTTATTGCAAATATATTTAGCGGCTAAGTTTGTAATGAAACATGCTCCAGGAAGAAGGTGATTTTGTTGGGATGCATAGAAGCCATATTCCATCTTCGTCTTAAGGCATCTCATGCAGTGCTAGATCTGTAGGGTTTTTTCATATTCTAGGCTAGAATAGTTGAATTAATGTTGAGTTGCGGTCCTTCTCACTAGAGTTGTGTGGTGTGTGATATGATAGAAAACACTGGCCAAAATTCCTAGAGCTAAACACATCCATGAAGTCTAAATATCACAAGTATTTTCCTTCTCTCTTTGCTGATTAGATAAATGACATCAATTGAATTGGAAGCATTGAGACCCGATGAGATAAGAGAGAGCAAGAGGGAGGTCTAGTTCAAAGTGAATCTAGCCAATTGCACAATATTCAAACCCACAAATTTTTGAAATACGTGAGGCCCATATCTACAACCAAAGAATATCGTATTTAATTGGTAGACCAAAATTACCAATACTAATATTAGTTTTTGGTTCCCTCAAACCGACCTCCCATATTACAATCAGCGGCTTAACTAGCCACATCGAGAACATAACTTGATTTCATGGAGGTAAAACAAGGAATGATCTACAGATTTGTATGTGCGTGAATACGTCACTGTTAATATACTAATTGGGATCAGATTAAAACAATTGTCAAAAACCAAAGAACAACCATAATTTATGATGAGTTGAGAAATGGGACTTTCATCTCCAAATGTCAAACGAAGTATTGAAACACCCTAAAAATGTTAATTTCCATGGAGTCATAACTTGGATATGATACCATTGAACTAGATATTAGGGGAAAGATCTTGTAGCCATGAATTCAATGATAAGAGGAGAGGGATCATACATATTTTCCCACAAATAGTTCTTATAAAAAAACATTAAACAAAAAAATACACTGTAATTACTAAACAACATACATGAAAAACAACTCAATCCTTATTAAGTGGAAAAATGTCCTTTCTACTACATCATAATTAATGAAATTGTTATTTTACAAAGTGAGGCCCAAATTTATAGCCTTTTGATTTACAATACCATGGGTAATGACCATCGCTGGATATTATGGGTAGATACCATGGGAAAATAGCATTGGTGGATGTGATTTTGCATTCAAATCAAACAAGCCTTTCCCCATGGATGCTCGGTGGTCTCTTTATAATCTCCATGTATCTTATTAGTGATAGAATTTGTCAAGATGAAGGGGAATGGATTCAAAATGGAAATCTTCTTGTCTTTTGGGTATTTTGAATAATGTGGCATTTGTTACTAAATGTTCAAAAATTGGAAGATTTATTGATTTGTACCATTGTTGAAATTTTCATGATTAAAGAGGGGTATAAAGACTCTAGTATCATCTAAATTGTAGAGAGAGATAAGTATCTTTTCCAATTTTCTTGAAATAATATAGATATATGTTTATTTTTCCAATTCTTTAAAATGAATATGTGTTAAATTATCACATATAAAATACCTAGTTCTCTTGGAAAAGAACACGTATTCATATGCATAGAAACAATAGCTATAAAATTAGTTCTTTTGCAAAAGAGAAACTGTTTATATATGCAAAAAAAATAGCTATTGAGTTGTATTTTCTATAAAGAGAAATAAGTGTTGCGTGCACAAAAATGGATATTATGAAATAATGCATCTGAATATCGTTGCATAAAACATTAGTCATGATTGGAAAAGAACACATCTAAGTTCTTGTGCATGAAAAAAAAGGTTTCATATGACTTTCTTTTCTTAAAAGGTTTCATATGAATCTTGTGCATGTGTGCATGCTAGTTTACTTAAAAAAAAAATTTACATGCATGAAAGAATAGTTATTATGCATTTGATTTCTTGAAAAAGAAACATGTGTTTGCATGCATGAAATAATAGATACCATGGTTTTTAATTTTTGGAAAAGAAACATGTGTTTTATTGTGTTAGACTTTTGGAAAAGCATACATGATTATTTTTATATAGTATCTTGAAAATAACATGTTCTTATATGCATATAAATAACAATTATTTTGCTAAGTTTTTGGGAAGGAACATGTGTTGAGGTGCACAATACAATAGTCATCATGTTAATTTCTTTAAAAGGGACACTACAAGGAAAATACCCTCTAGCGGAGGTTATAAAGGAGGTTTTTAGTTTTATAAAATTGGCCAAAATTGTTAAAAAAACATTTTCTACAACATCTGCTTTCGGTAACGGAGATTTTGGCGGAGCTTCTAACAGAATTTCAACACAAATAAAAAAACTGGGCGGCCGGAGGTTATACAGATGTTTTTTTCATTGGTGTGCTACTCAGGTATCAACACACCAGTGCGTGTCATCTAGACGGTCGGCTCGGGGCGGTCGAAGGTGTATGCACCGGGCCGTAAAGGTCTAAAACCACATCGGGTGCATTGTAGGTGATACAATGCACTGGGTCGTTCTATTTGGTATTGGGATTTGTGCGGTGCCCATAATTCGTATCAACACACTGGTTCATAGTATTATAGAAACGCACTAGTGCACAGTATCACACAAATGCACCTATTGTTGTAATTTGTATTGGTATTTGTGTGGTGCCCATAGGTTGTACAAATTCTCTAGTGAGTAGTCTCACATAAACGCACCGGTGCATAGTATCACACAAACGCACCGATTGTTCTAATTCGTATTGGTATTTATGCAGTGCCCATAGGTCGTACAAACGCACCGGTGAGTAGTCTCACATAAACACACCGGTGCACAGTATTGCACAAATGCACTAAGAGTTATAATTTGTAGTAGTATTTGTGTGGTGCTCATAGGTCATAGAAATGCACCAGTGCGCTGTATCATGCAAACGCACCGGTGTACAGTAATTGACACACATCAGTGTTCATTTTGTATTTTTTAGAAACATCGACCTGTGACAATGCAATTATTGTGATTTTCTTAAATTCATTATTCATAAAAAGTCACCACATATCTTATAACAGTATTCATATTAATTAAATTTTTATTAATGCATTTGAATATAATGTTTGGATTAATTTTTTATATCATATCATAATTATTGTGATTTTTGTAAATTCATTATTCATCAAAAGACGACACATATCTTATAACAATATTCATATCAATTAAATTTTTATTAGTGCATTTGAAAGTGATGTTTGGATTAATTTGTTATATCATATCATCAGATTTCACATCTCTTCATTATAATATTTAATCATCCATAAATTTAATTAGTGGTGTCACATTTCATAGCGACAATGGAGAACACAATAGAATAAATTAAAACATATTTTATTATATATATGAATAAGACAACCTTTGTCATACAAAATGGGACAGTTATTGGAATCCCTTTGTCTTTCAATTGGGACACTATGTCCATTACATTAAACAAAATGTTTGATTTCAAAGACAAATATTTCAAAAAATACAACGCCTTGCTTTGATATCCAAACATAATGATTATCATTCTTTGCTTGAACTGCTATCACTGCTCAAGCTACTTCCATGACTTGGGTTATTTTGAGGAATGTTCATGGTGTTGATTGTTTCCTTCTTCTTCACCTTCCATTTACAAACATAAAATAAACTGTAATGAGTGTATATACATTGGCGAGAATAATAAAAATTGAAATATTAAATAATATACATCAATGTAAATCGAAAATAAATGACGTACCATAGCAAAAATTGACTCATGAACTATACATATTCTTTCAAAACCTAATTTCATGCCATCTTTCAAGATTTCATCTGTTGGTGCAGTTCCATACTTTGTTTCCTGCAAGTTGTATACCCCATAACAAATCATGTATTCAATATAAAAGATTTTTTTTGTTCTATTAATTATAGACGGAGCTAAGTAAAACAAGATCGATAGATGCTTACAAATTCCACAATTAATTTATGATATGCCAACATATACTCACAACCCATATTTTACCCATTAACAATTAATTCGTTTGATGGTTCTTCTTTGTATGTTAGCACTTGTTTGAAGACATTCAATGATGATTGTTGTAAAAAAACGTAAAATATACAAAAATGAAATCTAGTTAAGATGTTATAGGGAAGTAACAATTACTCATAAACTTAGCTATCAACCCTTTTCTTCCTTGTCGTCATGTTTTATGTGCTGAATGGGTTCCATTTTCTTTTCTTTTCTGCAAGAAAATACTTGAAAATTAATATTTAATGCTAAATTGTTTGTTTATTGTACCTAATGATCAAAAAATTCAATGATTACATATTACATTTGAAGCACGTTGTTTTTGAGATGCCTTCTCATGCGATGCAATTTTGTCAATTTCTTTGACCATATCCTTGTACACCTTTTTGGACATTCCTACTGGCATATTTCTAATATCAGCTCGTTCATCTTTTGAGACTTTCATAATATTCTCGAAAACGTAGCATGATAATAAACTATTTTATTTTTATATTGACATATGCAAAGTAAATATAACAAAAGTGATATTTATAAATAATTCTAGGAAAACATTTAAAGGAACATTAATTTTTCATTCCTTTTTTTTTGTACATTTTTGCTATTAAAATTCTGACATGTCTCATTGACCAATTCTCTCAAAACTCTTCTTGTATTTTAGATCCAATTTGGTTCTTGGAATTATTTGATTGATTTTTGTATTGTGAGTGGAAATAACGTCTATACATTTGTTCCACTAGATCCCTCAAACTTTTGTAAAAAAATTTCCGCCTTTCATTAACCTCCAACACCACTCCAGATGAGCTAAGGAGTAATTCATTTTCATTTGCATGTTCTTTTTTTTTTCTTTTCTTAGAACAACATCCCTTTTCTGAGTTGTTGCTCCTTGTAGAACATTAAACATATGTGAATTAATAGATTGTTTGAAACATGTTATCTAATAATTTTAAGTATGTTATTAATGAAAATTAAAAAAAAAAACTCATATTGGATCGATAGTATTTTTTCATTCACCTGATTCATCCTTTTGGAATTTTTCCATTAAGCTTTTCTGCTCTTTTGGTCCTAGATCAGAAATAACCTTATCAAGATTCATCATTTTGTGGCTCTGCATGATACACAGTAAACAATACATATTAGTTAAACTGACATATAGTTCAAAAATAATAAAGTTTGAAAAGAATTTACAAAGAACTTGCCTTTTTTTCTTTTCTTGATGTGTTATCAGTATTTTTTTTACTTGATCTCTTTTCAGCCATTTATTTATCCATATGAAACCTGTACCATATCATTCATTAATATATTTTATAAATAAATCATAAAATTTTCAGGTAAAAAAAAATATCAAGGAACCAGTGCTCTTTTAAATTCTTTAGCACCGATGTCAGTGCATCGTGTTCTTATAAACGCACCCCCAAAACAGTATAAAACATCGTACAATGCTCTATGTCAACAAGGAGCACTAGTGCGTTATATGCTAACCACCGCACTGATTAACACACACAAAACAATGAAAATTGTCTAGTGTTAGTTTTTGTAGCATATGGTGTCGTGGAGGGGGCAGTGTGGCCTATTCTTATAAATGCCCCGTGCGAACAAGGGACCACTGTACGGTGCTCTTTGTCAACAAGGAGACTTGGCGCACTATATGTTACATGGTGCACCGATTAACACAAAATAAAAAATAGTTTTTTCCAAACAATACGTTAGCGGCGGACTAATGAAATAGCGCACCGGTGCCCTATTTTACATATGGTGCACTGATTAAAAAAAAATGTTTTAAATTTTTTGATCAAATAGTACATATGTGGTGCACTGGGATATGCTAGCACACCGATGCGCTAGGTTACACGGGGTGCACCGATTAAAAAAATATGTTTTTTTAAAATTCATGTAAGGGCCGACATGGATTGGGATTCGGCTATGCAAGTCGTCTCGTGGGTTAGATTTCATAGGCCTATATATATAGCAATACAAACCCTATAAATCTAAAATGAAAAGCCCTAATTCTGAAATCATAGAAACAGGAAGAAGCAAGGGTAGAAACAAAAAGAATGAAGCGTTTAGGGTAAAAATGGTTTTTTTTTGTTTTTGTTTTGTTTTGGTTTTTTTTTTCTTGAAAATTATCAAAAAATATAAATTTTTTACTTACTGCACAAAAAATATTGCAGAAAATGTAAAAAAACAATAAAATTTAATCATAAGATCGTTTGAAATTCTATGCTATAGGTTTTGAATCACCAAAGGTTTTGAATTATGATTTTCTGAATAGTTATGTTCGAAAGTATTTTGTTGCTCCACAGTGCTCTCGTGCTCTCTTGCTCTAGGTATGTCTCATGCAAATATCTGGCTGAATTTTTTTGCAAAAATAGTGAAATAATGAAAAGTGTTTAGTATTTAAAGAATTTTTTTATGAAATTAGATTTTCAAAAATATTTTTCTACCCATTTTTTAATTTTTCTCTTTTTTTCACTTAAAAAAAATAAAGTTGTGCTTTTTTTATTTGCGGCTTTTCGTCACTGGTGCGCCAATTAATAACACCACACTGGTGCGTTAGTTAATAACATGGCACTGGTGCTCAGTAACTAAAATGCATCGGTACATTTATCTGTACATAAGCACCAATAACAATAATTCCATTTTTAAGACATCGAAATTACTTTTAGGTGTGTGCACTAAAATTTATTGTTGATTTTACTCAAATGCAGGGAGAAAATATCATAATTATATCGAATGGAAAATTCTTCAAAAGTCAGCTCGTTCCATAATATTTCTCAAAGTCCATCGCGGAGTTCTCCCTATCCATCTCGAGACATAATATTTACTTCACATTTTATTTGTAATTTCATTATCTAATTGAATTTATGTTTTTTATCCATGTCAATCAGCTTAATAAAATTTATAATGTATACAAATTTGCAGGTTCATGCAGATTTAGAATCGATTTTAGATGCACAAAATATTCAAACAACTCCAAAAGGTCAGAAGCTCTTATCAAGATCAGCATACCTCAAGGCGCATTTGGTAGATGAAAATGGACAGTCGCTTCACCCTGCCAATTGTAACAATATTGCATCTTCTACGCACAATCCCGAGACAATGATGGTAATAATAATTGTTTGGTATATTAATGTAATTATTTCAACGTCAAACAAATTAAGCATGAATTGTCAATTTTCTTACTAATTGACATCATATATTTTTTACTAATCATGTTCAGATATATTTTTTGAAGTAATTAGGATTCTAGCAATGATGAATGACCTACATACCATCTTATTTTGCACCTCAAAAAAATTTAAAATCAAGAGAAGGCTGAATTAAGAGAAAAATTTGGAGAGGAACGAGACCAAGGATGGTTGAATCAACCACCGATTCAATTCCCTCTACGGCTAGATTCACCAATTAGGAATGACTACAATAATAGTAGTTCTTCACAACATGGAAATGGAGGCAATCAAATAGTGTTTGGTATGGATGATTGCTTAAGGGATATGACTGCCATGGAGACAATGTTGTTAGACGCATTCCAAAATGATGATCAACTATGGGATTATTCTCATTTCGCTATCCTTAAAGCCTTAAATTTTCTTCCAACACCCCTATCTTTGGACCTAGTGGCCTGTCAAAGTATATGCAGTTGGGGACAATGATGTTACTGTACAACTTGAAAGCAAAGTTTGGCTTGTCAAATGCACATTTCTTGGAAATTTGTAGGTAAGTTACCATAAAGTCCTCCCTTATATAAATTTGAGAAATATAATCACACAATGAACATTACAAATGGTCAATTTTATGAGCGTTAATAATTATATCGGCATTAATGTACATTTAATATTTTCCATGATGACTAACGATAGGTTATTCAAAGATAAGGTTCTTCTGAGTGATAATGTCATGCCCAGTAGCTGTAAAGAGGTAAAGAAATTGTTGAAAATGTTGAGTGTTGAGTACAAATCATATCATGCATGTCCAAATTATTATATTCTATATAGAGGATAATATGCAGACAAAGATATATGTCTGAAATGTGTGCATGACAGGTATGATAAATAAAAAAAGAAGGGTAAATCATGTGGTCCTCCTTTTAAGATATTGAGGCACATGCCTATAATCCCAAGGATTCAAAGGCTCTTTCATTGCAAATAATTAGCTATGTTGCAGGGATGGCATGCCTCACACAGAAGTGAGTTGGGAGTTTTGTGAATCCTAACTGATTTAATAGCCATGAAACATATAGAGGATACATGGCCTGAAAAATTCAGTGATGAAGTACGGAATATACAAATCAGCATAGCCATGGATGGCATCAACCCATATTCCCTCCAGAACACCAACTATTCTTTTTGGCCTATAGTACTGATCAATAACAATATCCCCCCATGGTTTTCCGTGAAGAATGAACATCTTATGTTGGCTCTCATAGTCCCTGGTAGAAGACAAGTGAAGAATATGGATGTCTACTTACAACCACTGGTAGATGAATTGAAGGAATTATGGGATGGGGTAAATGTATACGATGTATCAAGACCCATCGTAGTAGAGGGTAGTTTTACGTTGTATGGCATATGTGCTTACATGACACATAATTATCCAAGCTTAGGAGTTTGCACTGGTAAATTACATGTTTATTGATTTGTTTATATACGTAACAATATTATATCACATATTAGTTATTTAATTCGTTGTAATTGTTCTGATCTTCATGATATTATTTAACGTGCCATGCATATAAATTGTATACAATAATATCGTACGTCTTGTAACCAAAGGGTATTTTGGATGTAAATTTTGTGGACCTTCTCTGAAATCTAGATGGTCCAACGACCTACGAAATCCAGTGTATGATTTCTCTATTATATTCCTCCCAGAAAAACACCCTTATAGAAGAGAAAAATCCACTTTCAATGGTAAATGAGAGAGAACCCAAAGGCCTACAATAACGACACTAGTTGAATGGCTTAGAGCATATGAGAGAGAGAAGGAGAAGGTGTTCATAGAAATGTTCAATTCAAATGGGAGCCTATGTTCGATGATCCAGAAATCTTCGACACCTATATTGAGAAATTTCCCATTGGGATGAAAATGAAATTTATCTTTTATAACCTCCCATATTGGGAGCATCTTAAGATTACCCACTTATTAGATCCCATGCATATATTTAAAAATGTTTCATCTTCTTTATGGAGGAACATATCATTGAAACAAAGTTACACATTGGCTATTAGGAAAGATCTTATTACTTCAAAAACTAAAAAGAAACATTGGCCAAGATGATTAGAAAATATAGGATCAGAGGTAGGTGATGGTCCCTCTAATTCATGGTATTTAAAAGAAGGTGATGTCCCATGGATTTTAAAAAAAGATGACCTTTATTTGGCAAAGGAAGCTATAATGGTTGTGAGGGTGCCATCTTCATATGGGTCTTCACTACGACGTTGCTTCACTATGGATGACCATTTGTTGGGGTTCAAATCGCATGAATAATTGAATCTTCTAAGAGTATGTATAATTTCAAAAGAATGATTTTATTATTTGTTATATTAATAAATTTTATCCCATGCAAGGATCATAAAACATAACTAGTTTTGTATATTATTGCATGTGTTTATAACTTTGTAGTGTAATTATCCTTTGTTGATGCGTGGGTGTGTGAAACATGAATTCCCTCAAGACCTAAGACATGCCATATCTAAATTATCTGCATTTATATGTTGGATCACATCAAAGAATATTCATGTGGCTAGCATTCCATGGTGGCGTCAAGAGATAGTTGAGAATGTTTTTATGTTTGAGAAGGAATTGTCGATGAGTTTCATGGAATTGCAGGTTTATCTTCTAATCCACCTATTAGATGAGATTGAATTAGTTGGGGTGGTTTCTAGATGTTGTATGTTCTTCTTAGAGAGGTACATGAAGAAATTGAAAGGTTTTGTTCGACAAAGGGAAAAAACCAAGGGGTCTATGACAAAGGGGTACATATCGTATGATTCTTTCTATTATGCTAGTGAGTACATCAAGCAGACTAACAACAGACCAGGTGTGGTGATTTGGGAAGATGAAAGGGATGAAGACACAAGAGAAGGGGAGATGCTCCAAACGAATGGAAAAAAGCGCTTGATAAAGAGTAAGCAACTTATAATTTTTCAAATTTACACAAAGTAAATATTCATGTTGAACTTTGATAAAATGTATATTTTCATCTCTATGTGTAATGTCCCATAATAATTATAAATATATATTTCTAATATATAGATTAAAATTCGTATATATTATTTAACGAATTTGCATGCATATTATAGTTTAAGTTAGTAAAAAATTCTATGACTAAATCCACAGATTGGCTTCTCCAGGAGTTTTAAGTCAATGGTTTAATATAGGACATTACATAAAATAAATAAAGGGCCCGCTTTATATAAAGGACATTTATATAGGGTTCGCTTTGGAGTCATACACAACACCCAATCAAGATACCTCTATATATTAATGTAACTGAACAACGTGCTTTAAAGATTAAGGAAAAAGCATCTCGAGGCTTATATTCCATGCTATTATTAATGCAATGTCCTATGTTAAACATAAAGAGGAGTACAAAGACAATTACATCATTAACATGCTTTACAAGTAAAGATAAAGTTAAATTCAAGATTGTTTTATAAGAGTGAATGTGAATTGATTTTATATAATTTATAATATAATAATTAGTTAAAATTAGTTATATATTAAAATTATTTATAAGCAAAGTTATTATTATTATTTTTTAATCTAGTTTTAATTTTGTAATTTAAGTGGTTGACAAAAATAAAGAAAATAATGACATTTTATTTTTATTTGAAATTTTTATTTTTGTTTTTCATTATTATCAATCATTATATAATAATCTCACTAATTATAAAGTGTGATGTTTAATTTTGTAACCTTCCTCTGTTATATAAATTAAGATAAAAAAAATAAAATAAAAAATTCCTTATCTATTTAAATTGGGAGTTTAAATTAAACTTATAACATGGTGGTTATATGGCTATTATTTGAATAAGCATAAAATTTTAAACTGGACCATTACAGCGGAGATCATGGCTCCTAAGCATCAAAGACAAACACAAGTCACCCTTGAGGTAGAAACCCCACCTCCTGCCACTACAGAAATTGGAACCCCAGCTGAGCAAGCTATATTATGTTCCCTTGGGGAAATGACAAGCATCTTTAAGGATTGGGCCATAAGCCAAGGTCAAGGTCAAAGGGATGATCCAGGTCAAGGAAGGGAGTTGGAACAAAAACAGAGGCAAGACTTAAATTCTTAGTTCAATGTGGAAGCCAGACAACCAAACCTTGATGTTCTGAAAGAAGTTCAAAAATCCAGGTTACCAGAGTTCACAAGTCAAGATGGAGGTTCAAAGGCAGAAGCATGGGTAGTCGGTGTCAAGAGGGAACTTAGCTTTAAGGAATACGCTTCAAGTGAAAAGGCTCAAATAGAAATGAGTCTACTAAAAGGAGAAGCCTTATTATGGTGGGTAAATGAAGAAACGAAGATGAAAATCACGCCACATGCAAGTTACTTGGGAAATGTTTGAGGAAGCCTTCAGAACTAGGTATCTATCAGAGGACTACAAACACTAACAAATGGGGGCTTTCCATGCAGTGCGACAGAATGGTAGGTCTATCGAATACTATGAAGTTGAATTCTATAGGTCGGTCCATCATGTGGACTATATGGCAGATGACAAATGTCAAGCTGAGAGGTTCTTGCATGGGCTTGACCATTTGGTTCAAGCAGAAGTCGCCATGTGGAAACCCACCAGTAGGGTAACAACCACTAGTCTAGCCAAACAAGTCCTGAGGACGATAAATATGAAAAAGCAGATGGAGGTGGATGAAAAAGTAGAGAAATAGCACCCCACGATGAGGGTAAATAGACTAGGGGGGCACCCATATGGATTCCAAGAAAAATGAAACAATGTTGCCCGGATTTCTAGTGCAACTTTTTGATTTCCTGCAAGAGGACGTAGGGGTCAGCCTTACATGGGAAGATCAAATGGTAGAGGTAGATGATTTGGCAGCCAAGGATCGGGACCAAATGAGAATCGAAGGCAAGCAGAATGTTGGGAATGTGGGGGTCCACACTATAAAAGAGATTGTCCAAGGTATCAACAGGGACATAAAGCAAGAGGAGGAAGACCAGAGCCACCATTAACCATCACCAGTCCGAGCACTAAGCCACAGTTGTGGAGTCCGCAGGTATGATAAACAATATTCCTCTATTTGTGTTAATTGATCCAGGTGCCACTGATACTTTTATTTCTCCTACAACATTTCTTAGATGTGGATTGATAGCTCATGAGAAAAGAAACTTTAGAATGGTAGAAATGGCATCAGGCTCTCAACAATCAGTCGGATCACTGGTAAGGGATTGCATTGTTAGCCTTGGGGGATGTTACACCAAGATGAACCTGTACAGCATGACTCTGGGCACTTATGACCTAATTGTAGGAATGGATTGGCTTGAATATCATCAAGTCGTAGTGGATTGCTATAATAAGACAATTCTCTTCAAAAATGACCAGGGAGAATACACAGTAATCGAGGGAATTAAATGGGATATTTCGTTGCACCTCATATCAGCGAAAAAGGTTAATAAGTGTATGAGGAAGTGATGTAAGGTTTATACAGTAGAAATGGTTAGTGTCGACGAAAAGTCTTCTGATAAGTGGCACCCACTACTTTCTGAATTTTCAGATGTGTTTCCTCCAGAGCTACTAGGCTTGCTTCCTGTTCGAGAAATTGATTTTTCCATTTCCCTGAAACCGGGAACAGAACCCATATCCAAAACACTCTATTGAATGGTTGTTCCAGAGCTTAATGAGCTGAGTATATAGCTTAAAGAACTTCTTGATCAAGGATTCATTCAACCCAGTGTGTCACCTTGGGGTGCGCCGGTGATCTTTGTGAAGAAAAAGGATGAAACTCAGG
Source organism: Pinus albicaulis (assembly GCA_034641835.2). Classification (NCBI taxonomy): domain Eukaryota; kingdom Viridiplantae; phylum Streptophyta; class Pinopsida; order Pinales; family Pinaceae; genus Pinus; species Pinus albicaulis. The sequence continues at coordinate 393,149,813 of CM076580.1, read as the reverse complement.
TTATGTATTGATTACCAAGATCTAAATAAGGCCACCATCTGAAAATAGTACCCCATGTCCCACATAGATGATCTCTTTGACCAGCTCAAAGGAGCTTCAGTATTTTCCAAGATAGAGTTACGGTTAGGTTATCATAAGCTAAGAATAAAAAAGGAGGACATACCTAAGACAACATACAAAACACTATATGGGCACTATGAGTTTATAATTGTACCATTTGGACTGATTAATGCCCTTGCAGCTTTCATGAACTTGATGAATAGTGTTTTCCGCAGATATCTGGACCGTTTTGTTCAAGTGCTCTTGGATGACATCCTAATTTATTCCCGCAATGAGGAAGAACATCAAGAACATTTTAAACTGGTGCTTCAATGTCTTATAGAACATAATTTATATGGAAAACTTACTAAGTGTTCTTTCTTTGAGAAGGAAATTCAATATCTAGGCCATACCATTAGTGGGGAAGGCATTGCAGTGGATCGCAACAAGATTGAAACTATAATGGATTGGCCTGCTCCTAAGAATGTCAAAGAAGTATGCAGCTTTATGGGGTGGGCAGGCTACTATAGAAGATTTGTAGAAGGATTTTCATGGATATCCAGTCCCGTCACAAACCTCCAAAGGAAAGGGGTTAGGTTTTAATGGACAAGTGAGTGTGAAAGAGCATTCAACGAGCTAAAGCGATGCTTAACAACTGCCCCAATATTAAAGGTGCCCAACATGGACAAGGACTTTTGTGTGTGCACAGATGCATCAAGAGAAGGATTAGGGGCAGTCTTAATGCAAGATGGAGGGGTTATTGCTTATGCTTCTCGTAAACTCAAGACCCATGAAATAAATTATGCCATGCATGATCTGGGATTAGCTACAGTTGTAATTTCCCTGAGACTATGGCGACATTATTTGATGGGGTGCTAATTTGAATTAAGGATAGATCATAAAATTCTTGAGCATATATTCACCCAAAATGACCTTAATTCTCGACAACGATGTTGGAGAGAGTTATTTAGTGAATATGATTTCAAAATATCCTACATCAAAGGGAAGGAAATAAGGTTGCAGATGCTTTAAGCAAGAGACCTAGAGTCCACTCAATATTGTCAGTAAAGACAGACCTAAAAAGCCAGATTCTGAACCACCTAATAGGGGACCCACAATACCAACAAATAAAACTTGCCTTACAAGAAGAAGTACCAATGGCATCCAAGTGTGAAGGATACACCTTGGATGAGGATGGGTTGCTACAGTATAATGGTAAGACGTATGTACCAGCTAAACTTTGAAATTTGATAATGAAAGAATCCCACCAAGCTCCATATGCGGCACACCCAAGAGTCCAGAAAATGTATGCAGATTTGAAACAACTATTTTTCTGGGCAGGAATGAAAAAAGATATAACACATTTTGTGGCTCGCTGTCTAGAATGTCAACAGGTTAAAGCTGAACATCGCCACCTTGCAGGTATTTTACAACTCCACGATATACCAGAAACCAAGTGGGAAGTGGTTTCAATGGATTTTGTTGTGGGAGTACCTATGACTTCCCAAATACATGACTGTATCATGGTTGTGGTTGAAAAATTAACTAAGAGTGCTCACTTCATTCTAGTTAAGAGCACCTTCGATGCACCAGCTATTGCTCAAGTTTTCCTAAAGGAATAATTCGCCTTCATGGAGTGCCCCAGAAAATAATATCTGACATAGACGCACGCTTTACTTCCAGATTTTGGAAAATCCTTTTACAATCTATGGGAACACAACTAAACTTCAGTACTGCATATCATTCGGAGACAGATGGGAAAATAGAAAGAGTAAACCGAGTATTAGAGGACATGCTCAGAATGTATGTCATGGATCAACAAAATCAATGGGAGAAATACCTTCCTTTAGTGGAATTCGCCTACAACAGTAGTTATCACAGTTCAATTCAGGCATCTCCCTTCGAAGTCTTGTATGGATGACCATGTCGTACTCCATTGAGCTGGGATCAATTAGAGGAATGCGTCATGTTAAGTCCAAAAATGCTCCAAGAAATGGAAGAACAAATGGAAATAATTAAGCAGAGATTAATAGAAGCCAGAGATCGCCACAAAAGTTATGCTGATGCAAAGAGAATTGATAGAAGCTTCAAGGAAGGAAGCCAAGTTTTTATTAGAGTCAAACCCTCTAAGAGTTCCTTCAGATTTGGCAAGGGAACAAAGTTATCCCCTAGATTTGTCGGCCCATTTCAGATCCTAGAGCAGATCAGACTAGTTGCTTATAAGCTTGAGCTAACGTTCCATCTAAGAAGAATGCATAATGTGTTTCATGTTTCTATGCTTAGAAAATATGTATCTAACCCATCCCATGTGCTAACATTTGAAAAATTACAGGTTTCCGAGGAGGGAGTCCTTTAGATTGAATCATTATGTATACTGGACTGCCAGGTTTGTGGCTTAGGAACCGTGAGTTTGAACAATTCAAGGTCTAGTGGGACCAATATAGTCCAGGCTCTGCTACCTGGGAAGATGAAAATGTTATTTTTAAAGACTTTCCATATCTATTTGATTAATATTGTGCGGTGAACTAAATAGGAACACATAATTTAGCTAGGATAGAAACTTTTATGAAACCTCCAGATCATGTCTTACTATTTAAATTTTATTTATACACCTAAATCGTACCTTATGATTCCAGTTATGATTTTAAATTTATATGAGATAATGCACATGTGGTTCTTACTTATGTAGTTTTATGAATATGATGATTATGAAATGCACAAGGTTTAGGATGTTATGAAGTGAGGTTATATTGAAAAGTGATTATTTTATTATGTATGTTGATGTTATAACTTATGATGGTATTTCATGATGTGAAGCATGCAAAATCGATACAGCTTTTGTGACATGCATGAGGATGCAATTCTTTACTATTTAATGTGGATGTTATATTATTATGATGAAATGCAAGAGTTATAAGGTAAATTATTTTTATGATGTTATGATTATAACTAATGTATTGGATACAAGTTGAGATGTGGTGACTGGCAGGAAAATCCATAGAGGGGCTGAGAGGGCCGGTTTATTTGATGATATCGTGGGAGCCCATACTTACGGGGGAGAATAAGTAACACTATATGGGCTGGGGACAAACTCAATCAACACTACATATGCCAATGGTTCCTTTGTCTTGTATATCTATTGATGGATAGCTCTTCAAGGGCTGTGGGACCATCTTGAGGAGGCCAAGGGCCTGATATTGTAGGCCTAGTGCCTGGTATTGGATGGGAACACTGAAGTCTAGAAGTGGGTGTAAGACTTCGATGCCTAGGGCTGTGCACCTTAAGGAGATGTGGAGGGAGTGGGCCAGCCTTGCGAGATGCTCAGAGTCATTGAGTACTGGGACCAGATGCTTGTCTTGGGGCAGATGAGGTCTGAGTCGAGCACGAGCCTTGGGGCTAGCCTTGGCTAGGGATAGACCGGGGAGGCTTATGCCTGGTTCTAAAAGTGGGAAAAAGGACATAGATTCCTTGAGATTTCCCGGGTGATGTGAAGAACTTTCGATGCCTGCTGGTTATACTAGTTCAGCAGAGGGTGTTGGTCACACATGAAGTAATTAATAATAAATAATATAATACAATATCATTAAATACTTAACTTCGGGACGAATTTCCTTGAAGAGGTGGAGTATGTAATGTCCCATAATAATTATAAAATAATAAATAATATAATATAATTTAATAAATAAGTAAATAAATAAATAGTCAAAAGAATAATAAATAAATAATAAATAAAACATTAAACAATAACTGGAGTTCTAAATAAAATAGTAAATAATAAACTAGATTCCTAAAACAATAAACAATAAGTAAAGAAAGAATTAATTAACAAAAGTAAATAAATTAACAAAGAGTTAAACTAAGAAACTAATAGAAAGAAAGTTAAACTAAGAGAACACTAAATTAAGTAAAGCTAACAAAAAGTAAGAGAACACTAAATTAAGTAAAACTTAAGTTGCATGTTGACACAGTGAATGTGTGCATGTGGTTCCCATTCCATTGTTTGGTCTATTTAATAGACATTGAGGAAGATTCAAAGATCATTCATTATCTCATCTATTCTCTGGAGAGAAAGGTATTGGGAGGCAAAGGATACTCTGGCAGTAGTACGTTGATTGAGGGCTCGGGAGTGGCCAGCTGTGGAAAGATTACATACAGCTGAGCCTACAGTTGGGTGGAGAGTTGTCCCCAAAAATTTGTTGTGGTCAGTAGGATCTAGATAGCATTCAACTTTGGAGTCTCAAGAAAGAAATATCGCCATTGCAGGTAAGTCGTCTTACTCATGTTTCTGAAAATTCTATGATAATTAGTTAAACAGTTTTTGGGTTGATTATTAATTTTTTATGTGATATAATTAATTTCCTATTAAATTTGGGGTTGTTACATCAAGCAGATTGACAACATACCAGGTGCGGTGATTTGGGATGATGAAAGGGATGAAGACACAAGAGAAGGGGAGATGCTCCAAACGAATGGAAAAAAGCACTTGATAAAGAGTAAGCAACTTATATTTTTTCAAATTTACACAAAGTAAATATTCATGTTGAAATTTGATAAAATGTATATTTTCATCTGTATGTACTGTATAATTTTGGTTTGATTTCTTCAACGAATGCAGAAATTGAAGCAATCAATAAATTCGTTCTTTACAAATCGGAAGCGACACAATCGTGGGTCACATTGTATGAACAAAAGAGGATGAAATGGGATAGTGACAGGAAATAATTCAGACGGTTGAATGGTAGAAGTGTGCCTTATCCCAATCATTTAAGAGAAAATATGCCAAAAATATGCCCCAACAGTTGGGTTGCTGACCAAGTCAGAGAGAATTACGGTGCAACCGGTCATTACCTATGTGCTAAAGAGAATGTGCTAAACATAGGGATAGGGTGCACCAACTCAATAATAATATATTTAATTTATATGTACATTTGAAACTTAATAATGCACATTTCAAATGTAATTACATCTATATTTCATATTTTAACTATTGGGTTATTATAAGACACATGACACTATGGTTTTTTAAACTTTTTTATAGCTGCATTTTTTCCCATCTATGTGGTAATATGGACACCATTTTCACACAGAAAATTCCGATGATGGACACATGACACAAGACTGTGGAGTGGAAGTCGAGTTCGATCAATCTAGTCGATCTAGCCATCGTAATCAAAACCTAGTACTAGGGACGTTAGGTTATGTCAGAAAGATACAAGAGATCATTGAAGTGGATGTCTTTTGTTTCCAAGTGTTATTTTTAGGTACAAGTGGCGGGACACCTTTGATCAGAATAATGTAAAGGAAGATCGTGATAGTAGGTTGATATGTATCAACTCTAGAAAGATGTGGGATGAAGCTAAGGAGCCCTATGTTTTCCCCAAATACAACAACCATGTGTTTTTTAACCCATATGTGTTGGATAGGGATTGGTGGTTGGTATTGAGACATGACCCTAGATCAAAACATATTTTTTAGAACAATAGTGTTATCATGACAAGCGAGCTAGAAGATAATGAGGGTGATCATGAGAACCAAGTGTGATATGGTACATGTGTTATTTCATTAATATATATACCTTTTAAGATGGTTTTTATAAAGAAGAGGACTTAATTACCTTATAACTTATAAGACTCTTTTTTTTGAAACATTATAATATGTAGTTTGAATCAATTGGTAATTTGCATTTTGTTAAAGTTAAAATCAGTGTTTCACTTGATAATTTGCAACTATGTTGATCTCGAAAACAATGGCGTACTGTATAAAGTTGTTTTTTTTTTTGGTATATTGTAAGATCATAATAAAATAATGATAATTCTAAAGTACATGAATTTATTTGCATTATTTTCTAAAATTTATTATGTTACAAAAATTCATATTATTCTAGATTTATTATTTTACAATTATTTATAATTTTACAAATTTACAAATTTACAAATTTAAATAAAATCATTTCACATTAATACAATTAAAATCTTCACATTAATATAATTAAAATTTTACAAATATTTTACATACAATTACAATTAAAATTACACTTAGAATTACAATTACAATTACAATTTTACAATTTCACATACAATTACAATTAAAAATACAATTATAATTTTAGAACTTTACATAGAATTACAATTACAATGATTTCACAGTAATGCACTTAAAATTTTACAAATATTTTACATACAATTAGAATTACAATTTTACAATTTTAGGTACAATTACAATTAAAATTAAAATTAAAATTACAATTACAATTTTAGAATTTTACATAAAATTTACAATTACAATTAAAATTTTAAAATTTTAGAATTTTACATACAATTACAATTGTAATTACAATTTTACAATTACAATCATTTCACCTTAATACAATTAAAATTTTACAAATTTTTTACATACAATTACAGTTAAAATTAGAATTAGAATTAGAATTACAATTTTACAATTTCACATACAATTACAATTAAAATTACAATTACAATATTTACAATTATAATTTTAGAATTTTACATACAATTACAACTACAATAACAATTTTACAATTACAATCATTTCACATTAATACAATTAAAATTTTATAAATATTTTACATACAATTACAATTACAATTTTACAATTTCACATACAATTTCAATTAAAATTAAAATTAAAATTTTAGAATTTTACATACAATTAGAATTACAATTACAATTTTAAAATTTTACATATATACAATTACAATCATTTCACAATAAATTAAATATTACAAGTACAATTAAAATTTTACAAATATTTTACATACAACTACAATTAAAATTACAATTACAATTTTACATATATACAATTACAATTTTACAATTTGACATAGAATTAAAATTAAAATTTCAATTAAAATCACGACATAATATTTAATAAATATCATGATTTAATATTAAATTAAATAAACATCGCGATCATGTAAACATATTACAAACATCATATTTGACTAAAAAACACATTCAAATTTGGTAACATCATCTAATCATCATGATCATGATCATCTAACAAAACACAATTAGCATTGTATAACATCATCACAACACAAACGTCAAATATACATCTCATGTCAAATAACTCGTATCACATACATATCTACCTGCAAGCTACACATTAAATGAACATATCTAACATGACCTAACAATATACACATCATGATGATCACCAACATGTAAATTAAGTACAACTGCAACATGAACATAAAATACATGGACCATATATATATATAATGTTAAAAATATACAACTGTAATATAAATGTCAAATACCAACTAGTGGTGGTACATCATGATCAATAGTAGTACTAGTTGAGGCCTGCTCAGTCAATGGTGCAGCCTCGACAAGCTCAGATAGATGCCAATCATCACGTGCCTATTGATTTGGTGGTGCCTCATGTTGATCAGGATCAACTTTCGGTTGCTCATGATGACTCGACATGGATGGTCCAGCCTGCTCATGATCATGAGTTTTGGTGGATGCTGCAGTCTGCTGATCATGATGACTCAATGTGGATGGTCCAACCTACTCATGATCATGAATGTTGGATGATGCAGGCTGAGAAGGCTGACTCGATGTGGATGGTCTAGCATGCTCATGATCACGACTATTGGACAATGCTATAGGCTGCTACAAGTGAACAATGATCACTCCCCTTATCACAATCATCAGATGATGCGTCGTTACTCGTCTGTCAACCGCATACTGCGTCTCAACCATGCCTATGTCAAAGGGCCCTCCTCAACCGCGTAACTAATTTGGTAGCTCCTATGACATGCCGCATCAGGGTGAACATGTCATGCGACATGCCTCTCCACATCTGTACTAGCTTAGCATCGGACTGTATCTCTCTCATAGTGGCAGGCCTGACTCTCACCTCCACAAACAGTGCATAGAGTTGGTCGCCTAACTGCATCTGCAATCTATTGTCAGGCCTACACCTTGCAAAAGGTGGTACCGATGCACCATGAGGACCAGGTTTGTCTACATCGGCCTGATCCTCGGCATATCCCATCTCCTGATCATCATCAAGATCTACACTTGGATCATTTGGTGGTGGTGGCATCTCATCACCATCAAATGGTCTGATGTCTACAAAATATATATAAGTTCACAACAATAACTAGACAATTTCATTAAACAGTTTAATAAAAACAAGTTAAAGAACATGTTAGAATAAATTTAAATAAAACAATAATATTACCTCTATCATCTGGCGACTCATCATCTGTGAAGAGTATGTTTGCACACCCTCACCAATCTAAACCAACATATGGACAGGGGACAAAAACGAAGGGATTCTCATCAACACTGGCTAGCAACTCCAGTGCATCATGCGATATCCTCACGGAAAAATCTGAGTCACCCCTCTTGGGCATCATCTGTCCCCACTTTTGGATCCAAACATGCAGCATTGACCTATAAGGCTGCTGAACAAAAGTAGGCCTCATATCTGGAAACCTCCCAAAAAATAATCAAAATAGCTCTGAAGCAAAAGGGAAGTTCACCCTCCCTTCTGCCTGGGCATGAAATCTATCTAAAGTTCTACAGAACTACCACAAAAAAATGGCAGACCACCTCACAAGTCGTGGCTCTTGTAATAAAGAATCAACATAAAATAAAAGCAGGCAACTAATGCATTGCCCATCACTGGTATTATGTGAAATGGTCAAAATCAGTACTGACCTTCGGAGACCTACAAATATGAAGGAGATAGTACATCTATGCTAATGTATCTCTGGGAGTACACCAATTCAATCCCTTCTGCATAGCCAATGGGGACCTCTAGGAACGAGGGAAAATTCCCCCCTCTCCTTGATAGGCCAGTAATGAAATAGATGTCCTCCTTAGTGGGCATGTACCACAGGTTAGGACCAACCCAGGAAACCTGTAGGTGGGCGTTTCACCTGGGGATAAGTTGTCGCAAAAATGCACCATATCCCTTTAGGGATGTAGCCTCCTCATAGAAATTGAGAAGGCCTATCTCCCTTAGGAGCCCCTGGGTGATTCCTATAATAGGGTGAGGGTACGTATCTCTCTCCCTCTCTCGTGCCTCCCATAGGTGAACCATGTTATACTGGTCCACCCATTGTTGTTGTTGTTCCCTCCCTTCTCTCCTCTGACGTCGTTGAATGCTTGACATATTAAATAAAATTTTTTATTAAATGAGAAATGTATTTAGAAATATACATATATAGTTTTTTTTGAAAAAAAAGAAGAAGTCATTGTGCCATAAAAAAAAGGCATGCACCGGTAATGGTGCATCTTTTTTTGTCACGCACCAGATGCGCTGCACCTGAAAATTTTCAGTGCACCACCCTCCTGGAAAAGTTACAAGGTCAATGGTGTGGTGGTCAATGACCGCATCGTTGACTACGTAGTGAAGTTGAGAGGGTTGTGTGCTGACCAAACTATAGGGTGGTGTGCTGACCAAACTATATGCCCCGGGGTGTATTGTTTAGGAAGCGCATTGCCCTCCTAACATCACTACATAGTCAATGGTGCGGTCGTTTACATGACCGCACCTTTGACTATGTCAAGTTTGCGGGGTGGGGGTGGCAGGTGGGGGGTATGGGTGGGGGCGGTGCATTGACAAAATTATCTACCTCGGGGAGGATATTTCTATCAACGCACCGCATTCCCGCATTTTGACATGGTCAACAGTGCAGCAGGGTAACCGACTGCACCGCGATTTTTTTATTTTAAAAAATCACGGTGCGTTGTTTTGGTACCACCCCGGAACCAGTGCAGATACCGTTAACATCAATCATGGTGCAGCCTATAAATTTACAGGCAACACAGTGAATCGGTGTGAGCCGAATGGCTCGAGCACACCGCGCGGGAATTTCATTTTTACAAAGAAGGTGAATTTTAAGCTATTTTAGGAAACTAATCTTCCAAAAGGTTAAATTATGGAAGAACAAGGAAAATACCTGTACATTTTGTCATCGAGGAGGCATATTGGTTGAATTTGAAAAACTAAATTTTCCCACTATTTTGCAAAATTCGAAATGGAGATGGTGGGCAATGGACATCAACAGTACATGTAATGGGAGCACCGATGGCAGGGTGCCTCACACAAGGTAAAATTTCACCGGTGCTTGAGAGATCTGGAGCATTGAGAATTGATAAATGTGGATTTTTGGCCGTAATGTTTTTTTATTTAACCCTCTTCCGGTGCATGGGTTTTATAGGCGCACCAGTGTGGTTTCTTAAAACCGCACCAGGCTGTTTCAGTTTTGGTGCAGGGTTTTAGGACACATCGGTGTGGAATATTTGTAAAGAACTGGTGTGCTACAGTAATGAGATGCACCGGTCAGGTTTGTAGGAAGCGCACGATGTCCCGTTGTGCCAATTTTTTGGGTGCACCGATGCTGTTGAGGATGATAAATGCACCGGAAGAAAAATATCCGCAAAAACCTCCACTCGCCAACCTCCTCTAGTAACCTCCATTAAAAACAGATGTCTGGGCTATTTTTATAAGGGGTTCCTCAAAAAAATTCGCTAGAGGGTCTTTTCCTTGTAGTGAGAATATGTGTTTATGTACATAAAAATACTAGTTGTTGTGTTATTTTTCTCGAAAAAGAAAATGCATTGAATGCATAGAGGTAATGATTGTTGTGTTATATTTCTTGGGAAAGAAGTGTGTGTTTACATGAAAAAAATCATAACTAATGTGCTAATTTATTTTAAAGTGCATTACATGAAATGGGTGTTATTTTTAAAAGAATGTGTTTTGTAAGAGAAATAATTAGTGTGGTGTTTAACTGAAAATGCTTCCTTCTTCTTGTGTGAAGAGATGGTGATAACCATGGAAGTTCTCTTAAATACCATTGTGTTCTTGGATGCAGAAGTAGAATGTAACTATTTCCCTTTCTTGTGTTACATGTGGAGGGATAAGTTGGAATACCTTGGTAATATTTATGTATTTTACATTTTGCATGTGAGTTATGGGGACAAACATGTTTCATAACAATACATGTGTATGTTGGGAAAATATTGAGAGGGGGTGGGGGGGGGGGGGGTGCTTTGTGAATCATTATTTACAAGAATAAAAATATTTTACCTTTCATTTTTTGATTTCTATACCCGACATCAATTAGACCAACTAGAATATACACCCGAAAATCCTAAAGGAAACTTGTGTATACCCAAATATCTTGCTGTTTATATAAGTATTCAAAAAAATTACTTAGCCCAGTTCATCAGTTATGCATTAGATAGTTAAGAAGTAAACATGTACAGTAATAACAGAATAAATCATCACACAAATGCATCACACATGAACACCAAGATTTAAGGTGGAAACCCAAGTCAAGAGAAAACCACCGTTGTTGTCGTCTCTGTATTCAATTTTTATTATATAGAAAATGGATTAAAATGTTGTACTGATGCAGACTCATATCAATACGCAAGCACCCACCTATAGAAGGCTGCAACCTTCTCTCGTTCTCCAGCTGCTACAGGGATGGAGCTCCAACCCCCTGATCTCATTTACCAGCCACTACTGGTAGGGAGCTACTACCCCCTGATCAGAACACTAGCTTCTACTTGCAGGAAGCTTCTACTTCCAAACTAAAGACTTCAACCCTTAGACCCACTGTAGACCACGTTTCATAAATTTTCACACTGGATCCAACAGCTTCAACATAACTCAATTTGTAGATCAATACCAATAGCAATAAACCAAACTCTAAAGAGAACAATGAGATCATTGTAACCAGATCATAGTAATAAACCCAGAATTCTGAAGAATGTGCAAAATCAAATTCAACCCTGATCATTCATAAAATCAAATGTATACAATACTTCACTCACTACAACCTACGTATATACGCGCTTTCCTGGGGACAAACCTGCCTATAGATCTTAGAGTACTGAATTTAGGAATATGATCAGACTCAGAGAAAGTCATATGCATTCAGACATATTTAATCAGATATACAGAACCCTTACTCAGTTAGCAGCATCGATAATATTCAATCACCTAGTCATTGATCATATTTGTACATAATCAACTAGCAACATATATAGTATTCAAGCAACCCAAATTTACATGAAGACTTCATTAACAGACAACATAACTATAGTAGAAATAATTAGACAACCTTTTCACCAATCTTCAGAAATCCCTAACTTCCATACATGCTTTTGCTGATACTAACCTGCGTGTACACACACTTTCACTGAGACGAACCAACGTATAGATCTGTAAATATTTAGAGCTGCGTAAAATTTCATATCAATAGACTTACTCAGATCATATCCTCCTCTTCAGCAAACATGCGCTAGATCACATATCTAGACATCTCACAAACATATCATGCAAAATACAAAGTCATTTCAAGTCTAGAGATCCTGATCCATAATGGTATCCATAGGTGTGTCATTATTTCAGGTCTATTAAACAACTAAAATCCTTTCCATGAAGATATACTACAGAGTGAAGTGTTCATTCAATATTCATCATTTTTCACCATCTTGCACTATGATCTTCTTCCCCTTATATAGTTTGAGCCTTTACCAATACCATGAACCAAAACCACAGAAACATCGATGGTAATATTGGACGGAATCAAATAGACGACACAACGCTCAATACTTTGGGCTAAAACCATGGTGACGACCCCTAGTATCATAATTTTAGAGTGAAAAAGACATATGCTACTTTGCTTCTTCTTTTCCACGTGTATATGTGAATTTTCCTGAACTGACTTGCATATAGATTCTTAAATATGAACTTTATCCAACTTTTTCTAGACCTTGTTCTAAACTACTATGATTCTTGATGATCCATATACTTTATATTTTACAAGTGATTTAAATTGATTTTCCATCATGGACAACATATGAAATCATAATGAATCATAATGCCAACAATCTCCCTATTGGACTTGATGACAACCATGCTCGTGTTTGATCACCACAACCTGTAGATACTTGGAAGATACATCAACTGTAGATACCTATAAGATACAACAACAAAAGACATAAGCATTATTCAAACACTAATTTGAGTCTCTCCCCTTTTAACATCAAGAGAAAAGGGCAAACAAATACTGAAACAAAGTTTTCTCTTTCCTTGTAGAGCTTTGTAGAACTGATATGTACTGACCATGCACCCCTCAGCACATGCTGAGTCTTAAGATGTTCAATGGAATAAATGAATTCATGACTCAAGTAAATATGACTAGCACCAAGGACTTACATCAATCTCCCAACAAAGTGGGGTTACATATTTGACTCAATTACCCAATCAAGTGGGTTTACATTTTTGTAGATATGAATTTTTATAACCAAGGCCAAAGGATCTCAACAAAGATCATAATTCAGGAATCAACATAATTCCAACAATGCTATAAGGCTAATGCTCCCCCTATATCATTGCATCCCATTAACACCTGAGCAACAGAGCCAAAAATATGATACATATTGTTCTGAAGGTTTACCCATAGCTCTTATGACATCAATATCCATACGCAACTGTATAGAGAGAAACTCACGTATATACACAACTAGGATTCATGAAACCTGTGTACCGAAGATAATATTCTGAAATCAAACAAATTTGATAAGGGAGGTAGAGACAACTCCCAAATTCTGTCTGAGATATTCAAATGCTTCCCTGGGAAGAGATTTAGTAAATATGTGAGCAACTTGTTCTTTGGAGGGAACATACTCCAATTTAAATTTTTTCTCAAGCACTTGTTCTCCTAAAAAGTGATACTTGATAGGAATGTGCTTGGTTTTGGAATGCATAACATGATTTTTCAAGATACTGATGGCACTTGTATTATCACACAAGATAGAGATGGGAGGAGAACATTTCATTTGAATATCTAGTAATGTTTGCATCATCCAAAGAAGTTTTGTGCAACATGATGTGGACACCAGATATTTTGCTTCTATTGCAGATAAGGCAATGGAACTTTGTTTCTTGTTGAACTAAGATACTAATCTGGGTCCCATATAAAATGCACCACCACTAGTTCTTTTTCAATCATCAACATTTCCAGCCCAGTCTGCATTTGTGTAAGCATGAAGAGTAATATCATCATTCTTGGGATACCATAGACCAAAATCTTGATTTCCTTGTAGATATTTAAATATTATTTTTACGGACTAAAGATGTGACTCCTTTGGATTGGCTTGAAAGCGTTCAACAATCTCGACTGCATGCATGATATCCGGTCTAGTCCCGGTTGGATAAAGGAGAATTCCAATCATAGATCTATAATTTGATTGGTTTACCATGGGAGAATCATCATGAGAACTAAGGTTACATCCGGTCACCATTGGAGTGCTCACAGGTTTGCAGTCTTCCATCCCATATTTTTTCAAGATTTGTTTGAGATATTTTGCTTGTGAGAGAAATATGCCATATTTTTCTTGTTGCACTTGCAAGCCAAGAAAATATTTTAGCTCCCCAAGTAAATACATTTCAAATTCCTGCTGCATAACATAAGCAAATTTCAGACTCATGGATTCTTCATTACTCCAAAAAAAGATGTCATCAACATACACAACAATAATTAACAATTCATATTTCTCAATTTTTGTGTATAAGTTATTATTTGTAGATCGTTTTTTGAAAACTTGTTGTTGAAGATATTTGTCAAGACAATAGTACCATGCCCGAGGAGCTTATTTTAGACCATATAGGGCCTTTCTGAGTTTGAAAACATTTTTTTCATCATTTCCCAGAATGAATCCTTCTGGTTGTTCTATATAAACTTCTTCTTCTTGATCACCATTGAGGAAAGAAGATTTTACATACATTTGATAAACCCTGAATTGTTGAAAACTTGAAAAATAAAGAAACATTCTTATGGCTTCATGTCTGGCTACATGTGTAGATATTTCTTCAAATTATATACCTTCTTGTTGAGTATACCCCTTGCGAAAAAGTCTATCTTTGTTTCTAATTACATCTCCATTTTCATTCAACTTGTTTTTTAATATCCATTTTGTTCCAATAACATTTTTATCATGAGGTCTTGGAACCAATTCTCAAGTATTATTCTTTTTAATTTGATCAAGTTCTTCATTCATGGACTGAATCCAACATTCATATTTACTAGATTGATTTACATTTTGTGGTTCAATGGTGGATAAGAATGCCATATACCTGGGAGATCCTACAAGAGTTCTTCTTGTTTGAACCCCTGATTCCTTTTCTCCCAAAATTTGATATTCTGGATGATTCCTTTGAACATACTTGTAAGGATCATTTTCTGATATATCTTCTTCTGGTGCTTCATTGGGTTCTCCTTCTATAATGTTATTTTTTGATGAGGGAAAATATACGTCATCATCATCATCATCATTTGTTTTTATTTCCCTTTTCGGAGTTGTGAGAGATTCATAAATTACAAAATCAATACATTCAACAATATTCCAAAGTATTTTATTATATAATTTGTATGCTTTACTTCTATAAGAGTAACTAAGAAATATTCCTTCATCTGCTCTAGGCTCAAACTTACCAATTTTTTCATCATTATTTTTGATAAAACATTTTCTTCCAAAGGCTCTAAAATTATTCACAGTGGGAGTGTTACCATACCATATTTCATAAGGAGTTTTACCGCTGTTTACACGAACATGAGCCTTGTTGATAATATTTATTGTAGTATGTGTTGATTCTCCCCAAAAGGTGTCAGGAGTTCTAGATTCATCAAGCATAGCACGAGCCATTTTCTAAACTATTCTATTCATTATTTCTGCCACACCATTTTTTTGTGGAGTTCCGGCTATAGAAAATAGTATTTTTATGCCATATTGCTCTCATAAAACAAAGAATTCATTTGATATGTATTCTCCACCTTGGTCAGACCTAAGACATTTTATTTTTAGATTTAATTCATTTTAAACCAAAGCTTAGAAGATCTTAAATTTTTCAAATGCTTCATATTTATGTTTTAATAAAACAATCCAACACATTCTAGAAAATTCATCAATGAAAAGAATATAGTATTCTTCTCCACAAGGTGACATTTTCCTTACAGGACCACATAAATCAGTATGTATAAGTTCAAGAGCTTACTTGATGATCCTTCTTTGGCATTAAATTGTACCCTGGTGTGCTTACCAAATTGGCATGATTTGCATATGGTACTTTCTGGTAGAGTGATATTGGGTAGATCACGAATAGCTTTGAGCCTGCTTGATTTTATTATTTGAGAAAAGCTCAAATGTCCCAATATTCTCTGCCATAACTAGTTTTTTATAGATTTTCCTAGATAACACTGCTCTTGGCCAAATTTCAATATATACAGATTGCTTGGTGTTCTTATTCCTTTTATTACGATCTTTCCTGTGCCAATTTCACAAACCACACACTCTGTTGAATGAAAGAAAACTTCATTTCCCTGATCATACATTTGACTCACACTCAACAAGTTATGATTTAATCCATCAACATACATAAAATTGTTAGATTTCACCTTTTCTTTTAGAAATATAACTCCTTTACCTTTGATGATAGCAGGAGATTCATTTCCAAAAGTAACATTCTTTTCCTTTTCTAATTCATTGTATGAAATAAGTTTATCTCTATCGCCTATCATGTGTTTTGAACATCCACTATCAATGTACCGTTGGTTTTCTTCTCCTTCAACAAATAATGCTATTCCTCAAATTTCAATCTGTAAGTCCTTCTTTCTCCCTACCTTGGAACTTGTGGATATTTTTTCTTTTGGCTCAAGTGTGCTCCTACATTCATATTCTTCATGTCCAAAGTTATTGCAAAATGAATAATAAATTTCAACTTGAAGAGGAGAAAATTTGTTATAAATATTTTTATTTATTCCTGTCTCATTTCTTTGATTTCTTGCTTCTCTGGTCATGATGGTTTTTTTATGCAACACATAAGATAGACAAGATGCTATCTTCAGTCTCTTGTAACAAATGGTTTTGTTTGCAACGCATAAGAAACTATATCCCAAACATATGCTCCAAGAGACTGAAGATAGCATCTTGTCCTTATCTCCTAGAAGATTAAATTATTTTTGTTGAAGAGTGGTAGTCTGATAGATGTTGTCCCATATTTATTTCTCATCTTAGATTATCTTCCTTCATGATATTAAGCTTCTTCAGAAGGACTTTCTCTGATACCAATTGTTGGGAAAAATACTGAGAGGGGGGGGGGGGGGGGGGTGCGTGGTGAATCAGTATTTACAAGAATCACAATATTTTACTTTTCATTTACTGATTTCTATACGTGACATTGATTAGCCCAACTAGCATATACATGTGGAAATCCTAAAGGAAACTTATGTATACCCAAATATCTCACTATTTAGATATGTATTCAGAAACATTACTTAGCCCAGTTCATCAGTTATGCATCAGATAGTTAAGTAGTAAATATGTACAGTAATAACAAAATAACTCATCACACAAATTCATCACACATGAACACCAATATTTAAGGTGGAAACCCAATTCAAGAGAAAGCCACCGGTGTTGTCGTCTCTGTCTTCAATTTTTAGTATATAGAAAACTGCTTACAATTTTGTACTGCTGCAAACTCATATCAGTACGTAGGCACCCACATGCAGAAGGATGCAACCTTCTCTCATTCTCCGTATGCTACTGGAAGGCAGCTCCAACCCCCTAATCTCGTTTACCATCCACTACTGGAAGGGAGCTACTGCCCCCTAATCAGAACACCAACTTCTACTGGAAGGAAGCTTCTACTTCTACACTGAGGGCTTCAACCCTTAGACCCACTATAGATCACATTTCATAAATTGTCACATTGGATCCAATAGCTTCAACACAACTCAATTTGTAGATCAATACCAATAGCCATAAACCAAAATTTAAATAGAACAATGATATCACTATAACCAGATCACAGTAATAAACCTAGACTTTTGAAATAATATGCATAATCAACTTCAACCCTGATCATTGATAAAATCAAATGTATATGCTACTTCACTCAAGGAAACCTGCGTATATATGTGCTTTCTTGCAGACAAACCTGCTTATCGATATTAGCATACTGAATTTAGGTATCTGATTAGACTCAGAACATGTCAGATGCATTTAGGCATATTTATTTAGATATACAAAACAATTATTCAGTCAACAACATACATCATGTTCAATCACCTAGTGATTGGTCATATTTGTACATATTCGACTAGTAGCATATATAGTATTCAAACAACCCATATCTACATGAAGAATTCATTGGTAGACAACAGAGCTATAGTAGAAATATTCAGACAACCTTTTCAACAATCTTCCGAAAACCCTAACTTCCATATGCACTTTTGCTGAAACTAACCTATTTGTACACACGCTTTCACCGAGACAAACCAACATATAGATTTATAAATATTCAGAGTTGTGTAACATTTCATATCAACAGACTTACTCATATCATATACTCCTCTTCAGCAAACATGCGCTAGATCATAGATCTAGACATCTTACAAACAGATCATGAAAAATACAAAGTCATTTCAGTTCTAGAGATCTTGATCGATCATTGTATCCATAGGTGCATCATTATTTCAGATCTATTTAATAGCTGAAATCCTTTCCATGCAGATATACTTTAGAATTAAGTATTCATTCAATATTCATCGATTTTCACCTTCTTTCACTATGATCGTCTTCCCCTTATATAGTTTGAGCCTTTCCCAATACCATGAGCCAAAACCACACAAGCGATGATGGTATTCTTAGATAGAATCAAATATAAAACACAAAACTCAATACTTTGGGCTAAAACCATGGCAAGGACCCCTGGTATAATAATTTTTTAGCACAAAAGACATATGCTACTTTTCTTCTCCTTTTCCGCGTGTATATGTGACTTTTCCTGAACGGACTCGCGCATAGATTCTTAGATATGAACTTTATCCAACTTTTTCTATACCTTCTACTAAACCACTGTGCTTCTTCAGGAGCCATATACTTCATCCTTTACAAGCGAGTTTCCATCAAGGACAACATATGCAATCATAATGAATCATAATTCCAATGGTGTAAAGATAAGTACACATTTTTTTGGTAGTTATGTGCTTTTAGTTAATTTTCATAAATAGGCATGTGTTAATAGAAGGTATTTTTTTTATGTAATCACAAGAAAATATGTTTGAAACATCACTAAGAAATATTTATTATTGGTTTCATTAATATTTTATCTAATCATGATATCAAGGTTTATTGATGGTAGTAATGGCAAGGAAGGATTGCGACTTATGCATGATAAATTATGTTTAACAATATGTTACGTAAATCCATGCGGATTGTGGAAGGTTGGCTGCAAGATAATCCACTTATGGAAATAACTAGTCACAAAGATATAATGTTTGAGGATTTGTGGTTAAAAGATATCATGATTAATGTAATAGATTCTATATATCTATGTTGTATTTGATATGATTTTTCTTTGTAAGATTTGATGAAAATAGTTAAGGGATGGACTCCCTTACAACCATTAATTGAGGGGTGAAATCTTTCACGAGATGTTTCGTTAAAATAAACACGTGTTGGTTCTCACCCTACGATGTTTCCATGGTATATTGATGTCCATTGATGTGTTTGATTTTTTTTTTTACATTCTAGTGTTGTTTCTTCCTTACATGACATTAACACTTACATCATAAAACACGTGATTAACTAGCTTAATGAAATTAATAATGATAATGATGTAAGATTACAATAGGAAGCTTATGATAATATGTTATAACAATGGATGCTATGATATATTACTAATACTTAACTAAAGTTACTCTATGTAATGATGAATATTTTATCAAATGGTCAATGAAGAAATATGGAATAGTAATTTGAAAAGTTACATGTTGGTAAATTCTGTAAAAAAATTCTAATACTATGTGTTTTTACACAAGGATTACCAGGGGATGTTACAAGTTTTATCAAAGAAAAACTTTACAACATTAGTGCCTTTTGGGAATCCATAGCATAAAAAAGAAGTAGAGATATGGTGTTAATGGGAATCAACTCATGTATAATTCTAACAAATTACTTGACGATGTGTGCAGTAGATTGACATGAGATACATGATGCATGTTAATAACTACATTAAATACTAATAAGTGAAAATGTCTACTTCAAAATCTGCTCATAACATTTAAATCTTTATGTGGATAAAATATAATAAAACCTTTTTTGCATGTATGAACAATCCTAAGAACTCACTAGTGATAGTGTGGATTCACTACCAACCTTTGCATGCATACTATTATGATAATTATTATGGTGTATTAAAAAACAATGACTAAAATTACGATGCACTTTTTATAAAAGAATGAATTCATAAAATGTTCCATGTGAAATGAATGAATGTAGAAAGGTGGGGATTATACTTGAAGAGAACAATAGAATGTTTAAAATAAATTGAAATAACCCTTTTAGATGTTAAAGATAAACAATGATTCAAGTAGTAATTCTTGACCATAATGGTTAATTGACAATTGAGTCTTGCCATGGATTTGGATTGGATTTAAGATGGTTGGTAGCATCGATTACTTTTGCATGAATAAATATTAAACTTATATGCATGAATTGTTTTTTATTGAAGATTATTACAAGTTGTAAATAAAGTGATTGTGGTAGTTTACTTCATGTTGTTGGTCTATTGGTGACAACACGTTGTTTATTCTGGGTTTGTTATAGTAATTGTTCTCGACACTTACAAATTAATGATATATAAGTTTTTTGTATGAATAAACCATTGCATGTGTTTTTATGCATGCAAGAAAATAAACTGATTACAAAAGTGGAAACTTCTTTAAACAATGCATATATATGACTACAAGTTTTCGAAGGTTAAAAAGAACTTGGATCATGATATAGTAGTGTCACTAAAGTGACTAATTTAATTGTTCTACCAACTAAATGATAAAACTAGTGGTAATCAAATTTTGTTTGATTGTGTTGTTTATTCAAAACTTCAAAATTCTACAAATTTATGATTCAATGATAATGTTAGCGGGTATGCATCCTACATCTAGAAAATATTTTAATTAATCCTTTAGAAATTTATCTAATGGATGTGAATGTTGCAGTGACATAACCTTGATTCTAATCAGTTAATTCTATTGTGTTGTGGGCATGTGGTGTCTCCATTCTCATTGCTAAATGAAACTCTAAATGGCATTAAATATGTTCACATTATTAATTTTTTTAATTAGGAAAAGTATGTGTGATTGAATTGAATTTGGTAATTATACATAATGATTGTTTATTAGATCCATATTCATAAATGAAAGTTCATTTTGAAAGAGTTAGAACTATGGGCATATCAATGATTAACTATTCTTTTTGAAAAACAACTTCATGAAATATTTATTTTAAATTTCCTTTGATGTAGGATATAGAATATGTGTCCTTATTTGTTATGGTTACTTTTAATGCATGAAAGTGGTTTATGAAATGTAATATAACTAACACCTTTTTACATTGTTAAAATATTGAGAACATGGATGCATGTGAAAGTGAAATGCATCTTGAATGTACTTGACAAAACGTTTTGTGCATAATATTATTGTTTAAAACATATGGTTTTATCAAAAACAATTGTGACTAATTTTGTTAATGTGATTAAGTAGGGGTAGATTAATGGTAGCATAAGAACCTGTGAAAGGTAAAACATGTGATTTCCAACTACAAATGAGACTGTATAATGTTATAATATGAAAGATATGGTAATATTTTTCTAAATTGAATGGTGGTTGTTATGTGGAAAAAATGAAATGAATACCACTTGTATGACATCCGATGTCAGTCATGATTTCCTATCAATTTAGTTTTAGATATTATGGGACCCATGCTCAGGTTCAAGTACGAATGTATGATGTACATAAATATTTCTCTATTTTAAAATTAATGTGCATATGGAATGTTATGTGAATTATAGTGGGAAATTTTGAAAAAGGACAATTTCACATCTTAGATAGTTATAGGATAGTTTTGAAAGGCCAAGGAGGCCTTGGAAGATGAAAATTTCCTACCCATAATTCCTCTCCCTAGAGATATATGATCTCAGTAAGGGAAATTAGTTAGCCAAGTTGGTGAGAGGGGAAAAATCTTAAGGCAACTCTGTTGATTTTGGAGCTTGTGGAAAAGGTCCAAAATTCCTCATAGACATGATGTTTTTAGAGGAATAATTAGGATGCTTTAAATAGGAATCTTGTATTGGATCCTATGTGGTCATTGGAATTCTTGAGTTGTTTGGACAGTGGAATTCTAGACTGAACCCTGTGTGGAAAATGAAAGCGTAGGTTGGACCTGGTGTGTTCGGAGATCCCTCGGTGGACCGGGTGTGGTTTCTGTCAGAGAATTATTCTGGATGTGAATTTGGATCAATATGGTTTTAGAAACCATTTCTCATTGGTTCAAAGGAGAATTCTTTAGTGCACAATGGTTTTCTTAGAACACCAAGTTAGAAAATTAGTACGTGATGTAATAAAAATGTAATTTTTGTATGATTGTGTGAAAATTTTATGTACATCTTGATAGGAAAGGAGCCTAATGCTTGTAAATGAATTAATTCAACTGTAATTTCCTTTATTGTGTTACCAATATTGTGAATGCATTTAGCAAGGGATAAGAAAGTATGCAGTTTGTGCAATTATTAATCATTTTGATGATTAGAGAGCGAGATGCTCTTTTAGTACTTAGAAAATTATTGGGTGAATGTATGTAGCAAGGAATAAGAAACTATGCACTTGATGCATTTATTCATAATTTTGATGGTTAGAGAGTTAGGTTATCTCTAATTACTTGTGGAAGTACTGTGATTAAAATATCACCTGATATGACATAAATTATTAGTTATCGAAAAT
This sequence comes from Pinus albicaulis, assembly GCA_034641835.2. Lineage (NCBI taxonomy): Eukaryota > Viridiplantae > Streptophyta > Pinopsida > Pinales > Pinaceae > Pinus > Pinus albicaulis. Next base: position 393,126,934 of record CM076580.1, on the reverse strand, counting down.
GTTGTGAGTACTATGATTATATTTATGAATCATATATTATAGGGCTCTTATTTTTTGGTTATCAAATCACTCTTAGAGGTCTTTCCACATTTGATAAACCACTTATGTTTGAAATTATTTCCTAAACTGATCGTGATTCCCAAGATTAATTGGTAAGAAATAGTAAGTTGGTAGAGAGACTTTCTTTTGTTTATATGAAATTGAATAATGGATAGAGTGATTGAAAGTAAAAACTAAATATTTTTATAGCTATAAATTCTTATGATTATAGATAAAAATAATTTTTTTCATTTATTGGTATTTCCTCAAAATAAAATACTTCATTTTGAAGGGAAGTGTCCCCTTTTGGTTGTTTATATTTTTATACCATGAGTAAAAGTTAATGATGAAAAACAAGGATGGTGTTATTTTTAAGGGGGGAATATGTCATATCCATTTGACGCTCATAAATATTGTTAATTGCAATGTTAATTACAATGTTTTACATGTGATGAAATGGTTGTAAACTAAGAAACATTGTGAATTAGTTCACTAGTACAAAATGGATAATTAATTACTAAAAAAATGACTAAAAATTGCATATAAATGACCATTTTTTAGTCGGTTATGAGTAGTAGCTAATTTATAGTACCTAATATCGCGACCAACGTTTACTCATTTTTAACTTAGTCATTAATTGGTTGTCTCAATTTTATCGTGTAGTAGTATATTTAGTCATTAATTGCCACGATTGATGACCAAATTTACAAGAAAATATATTACTATATGATCGCCCTAGAAAACCAATTAATGACCAAAAAAATATTACCAAAATGTTGGTCGTGTTATAAGATACTCTAAATTAGCTACTAATAGTCATATTTATGCAAATTTTAGTTATCATTTGAAACCAATTAATGGCCAAAGAGTTATGACTAAATTTTGGTGGTGTTATAAGATATTGTAAATTAGATACTTATAGTCATATATATATGCAAAATTTAATCTTCATGTGTAATCACAAATTTATCATTTCCAGTAGTTAATTATATTTTTTTGGTAGTTTCATATTCATTATATAAATGAATAATTTAGTAGTTTGTATTCATTTCGTTTACTTTTATTAATAATCATTATAAATGAATAATTTAGTCGTATATTCATTTTATTTGTGTTCATCATTAATCAATATAAACTACTAATTTAGTAGTTTTAGATTGATTTTACGTATTCATTATTAATCAACATAAAATAATTAGTATGATTTTGTGACTAAATTAAAAAAAATGTCATAAAATATGCATGTTCATCTAATATAGAAATGAAAAATTGCATATGTAAATTACAATACTAAACAATATCAAATGCAACTATAAATAATTTCAACCACATAAATTATATTATATGAAATGTTAAATTATTACAATATGAGTTTCCAACTTAATATGGGTTGGACTACAATTTACACATGAAATGATGTTTCATCGCTTCAAAACATTATTATTGTGTTTCCAAGACATTGCAGCTGAATTCACCAACTCTGAAGATTTGACCATCAATCTCTATGTGTGTGTATTATGCGGGATATTGTCTCTATGGGTATCACTAGACCAGTTATTTTCTCTCTCTCTTTTTTCATTTGTCGCTCCAGTGTTATTTCTCTCGTCTTTCTTCAATTCATGCTTCTTACCATCAATACTGAGTTATTTTTCTTAAAAAAAGAAGAAGATACAATGTAGAGTGTAAGACATGAAAGATGATGAAAACTAGAATATAAAATAAAGTAGAATATAAAGAGTTTATAGGACATGTACCTCAACATCGACAATGTCAAAGCCATTTTTCCCCATACAAGCAAGAAAATCGAACAAGTTTTCTTTAGTTGGGAAATAGTGGCCACTATAATGTGGCTAGATGAACTCTATAAACAAATAAAAAATGTCACAATAGAAAATTTCACCTTAATAACTTAGTATTCAGCCTTCGGTGAAGGCTTAGGCATAATCATGTCAACTAAGTTACATCCTAAGAAGCTCAAGTTGTAGATAGCTTAAGAAAACAAATAATATGAGGTGTAATGTTTAATCCTTTTCATTAATTCACAACAAAATTTCATTTTCGAATGCATGAACTTGGTCAAGTATATAAACAAAATATGCTAAAAATAATAACATTAAAGTAAACTTTTCTGATAGTCATGAAAATAATTTAACACAAAATATCTATAAGGATTCCAATCAATATCCTTTAATACTAATTTCATCTTCAAGCTTTATATATTTTTTAAATAGACATGATACGAAGTATTTTCAATTTCATAGTTAAAAGACAAAACAAAAGAAAAAGAAACGTTCAAAATACAATCAAACAATAAAGAGAGGATATCATGGAATGGATATTGAAATTATAAATATACTATTTAACTGTCCACTGATGTCTTGTTTGGCATTCCTAAAACATTTTCTTGCCCAAAATAACCATGACGTGAAAGAATCACAAGATTAAAAACCATCAGAATCCCTACTAAAAACATTTCCAATGTCGATGACCCAAGTGCTTGAAGGATCTATAACAACAAATGAATCATATCCAAGACATGCTTTGCATTGTCTCCCCATCATTTTTCCAATCACATTTCCTGTAACCTACTCACATCAGAGTCAAGTAACAATCAAACGAAGGCATTGAAATATGTTTTTATCTTTTATATCTATAAAATTTGAATATGATTTTTTTCAAGAACATATTAATCCATATCTCAATCCTTCCTGGCATACGATAAGGTATCAATCAAGTAGGACATCGGAAAAATCAATCTCAATGAGGTCCTCAAAAAATTTCTACAATATCAATATTTTTATTGTTTTGATATCTTAGGTATAAAAAATAACATATATGCAAAAGAAAAATCCATATATTATTTATGTTTAAAATTTTTATATGTTGTATTCTTAGGCATCTTTTTAGAGTGTTCCTTGGCCTCTACCAAACCAAACTGTAGCTTAGTTAAACTTTGTATCCTTTTATTCAGCATCAATTTCTGCAAGATAAATGTCACACATTATTCTTTCCCATTTCTCAACATGCTACATATGATAAATTGAAAGTCACATAAAACCAAGAGAAAACCCTTTTCTAACCAAAACAAACAAAAAACAATACCTCTAATAAAACTTCATTCTAATATCAGCATATGAAAAGAGAGTGGACCATTTTTACTGCCTGACTTTGTATGTTTTTGTTATGAAAGTGCTCGAGCTTCAAGAACCAACAAATGTGCGGGAAGCTGTAAATGTCAAAAAAATAGGTTGACCTTTGTAGACTTCTACAAAATGATGTAAATTAGGCACTATTGGTCGATTTTCACTTGTTCCATCTCTAACATTCTAGACCCAATGGTGTATCCCAATAAAGTTCAAGCGAACCAAACTTTGACTCCCATCATTCCTTCCAAGTACACAAGCAACATTTTCAAGTGTTAGTCATGATTATTATGTTAAAATGTAATTTAAACATAAAGCATATGTTTCATGAACTTAATATATGACATTTAAAATATAAAATTAAAATTAAAATAATAATATTTATTTTATATGAAAAATTTTAACATTTATTTTATATACATATAGGAATATGTTCGAGAACCATATGGATTGTCGTCTTTAACTTGTTTCATCTTAAACATTCCATACCCAAAGGTGTATCCCACTAGTAAAAAGAGCATACCATGGTGAACCAGTTGTATTATAGTTATCAATCCCTGTGTTTCTAGAAACATATCATACGGTGGAAAAAATAAATAGAAAATATGGAACAAATGTTCATGAAAACAAAGATTTGTGCCTTTATGAAAAGGAAGCATATCCATTCTCCAAAAATCCCAACGGTTGACATTGTATTAATATGGGAATATAAATTCTACTAATATGAAAATATAAAGTGTATTAACATGGAAATATAAATTATTGTATTAATATGAAAATATAAAGCGAATATGCCTTGTCATTGAAATTATAAGCAAAATGATTGTCTATCTTGAATGTAATTATAAAATAGACATCTACAAAGGATAGTGTACATGAAAACAACTCAAATAGACATCAAAATGTTACTCTCTCTTGAATGTTAATTAAAATAGCCACCTACAAAGGATATATATTACATAAAAAAACTGCAAAAAATTAATAAGAAATGGTATAAATAAAAAAATAGATAAAATAGTGGAAAAACCATTTAAATGGTAAAATAGGAAATTTATATTGGAGAAAAATTTCCAACATGTGGTGAAGTCATATCAAGTGGAACCTCTCTTCCATCCAATAGAGGAATTAATGCACCATAGGATAATACTCATCCAAAAATTATGTGTTGAAATATGGTTACTGAACAAGTCGAGGACACATGAATGTATTTGTCATATATGTGTTCCAAAATTTAGTAGGTCCTAATGTCTATGAAACACCAATTAATCTCAAAATATACCACGTATTACAGAACTGAAAGGAGATCCTAGCAAAAATTGTTGATTGTATCTTACAATTTTTTTTAGTATAATTCTTATTTAGTCCACTATAGTGGTGAACATCAACAATATTGATGTAAGAAAATAGTTTTCCTTGGCAGGGGATTGTCCAAATTAGAGTAGTTTTCTGGCATAGCCTGGAACAACATTATGGTCATTATGGTTTCCTCACAAGCAAGGCCATACTCTTTGTGAAGCTCAAATGACCTCATATGCCATTGACATTTATAATTGGCTCGTAAAAAACTTATTCTTGAATTCCTAGCCTCCTAGAGACACAAAGTCTAAGAGGAGGCCCAACTAACGAACCGTCCACAAGCCTAAAGCCAAGAGATTGGAAACTACATGTAAAAATACCCCACTTTCACCAACTATTCTCGCCTCCCATGTTGTATCTATAGAATTATTTAGAGATATTAAAATTTACTTTTGATGTGGTATTAATGACCAAATCAGAATTGTGCCTCTCCAATATTAGATGGTAGAATCAATAAGTGGAAAAAATAAATAACCAACACTAAATAGGTTCATCTCTTGTTCTCTTGGAAAAATGAAAAGCTAGGATTCAGAGTTTCAATCCCCACAACAACATCTCATGAACTTAATGACTTTAAGGTAAGCTATAAACCAAATAATAGTGCCAAATTATAATTATAAATATAATTAACCCTAGCATTCTTTCATGAAAATTTTCCATGAATGAGTATACAACTCTTGGTTTTGAAGCCCCAAGGGTTATCTCAATTGGTTGAGTTATGGTCATTAAATAACCTTGACAATGGGTGTCCAAAAGATGAATTATCCTTAACACTCTTGGGATTAGGCTCTGCTAATGAGCCGATGAGAAGGGACGCCTTTGGGTGGATCTTCCCAGATAACTTCGTGGATGTAGTGGCCACCTATATCTGGCATGAACCACTTTGAAAAATCTCCTTGTTATTATATGATTTTAAGAAGAGTTTTAAAGATAGTTCTTGGATTGGAGCATTCTTGAAAAGAATCAAAATTTTGGACTAGAATCAAGAGTGTACAAAAGCTCGTTTACGATCCTTTCAAGGATTTAGCACCTCCTTAGTTTGTAGGAAATCATTCTCCACCATGCAAAAATAAAACCCTTGATAGAGATATTCAAATGAATTAATCCAAATGATTTAAATTATTAAATGACATATGTTATGAATGATTAAAAACAAGTGTTTTTAGATGATTTTTTATTTTTGGGGTGTTTGAAGGAGGATATTAGAAGTTTTGGGGATCTTAATTTAACCTTGAGCATATCAGAGGTTTGGGGGTGTCGTTGAAAAAAAAAATAGCTAACTATTTAAAGCATAAAATAGAAGAGGAAGGGTCTAGGAGATGTGAAGGCTTCCAACCTTGTTTTGACATGGAAGAATACCAGAACTAGTGACTAGCAACTAGAAAAATTATTGGCTTCAAAGATTATTCTTAATTACTTAGACAGAATAAGCTCATGGGTTGGGGTAGCAGGAGCTCAAAGCACAAACACTGCCCAAGCCTGGGATAACTGGGGTTTCCATGTCCCACTAATAGCTCCCTTTCTACCAAGTAGTCTATAGAGAATGGGTACCACATAGGCTGGAGCACCATATACTTCTCCAAATTGAAAAAAATATTGTGAACCTGCCAATCCCTTAAAATTTAACCCCATGTCACTGGAATAGGAAGACATATAGTGTTGGTTGATAGAGAGAGGGTTGGATATGATGAAAAGTCTAAAGATAAATCTAGTTTCCAATCTATGTCATCTCTGAAGAAGCTAAAGATGGAAACAACTACTTATATTGTATTTAAATAAATAAATAAATAAATAAAACAAACCATTAAAAATAAAGAAATAAAATAGTTGATATTCATGAGAAGAATGTTGAAGTTTGAAAGGATCCTTGAGGAGGAAGATAAAAAGGGTTCATGAGTAGAGAAACTGAAAGAGGAGAATGTTGGAATGAAGAAGAGATAAGTGGAGGATGAAAACACCAAGATTTTTCACCATTATGGACATTGCAAACCATAGGAAAATAATAACATACAATTTGGAAAATAAAAAACGTAGAAAGTAGATCGTAAAAGAACTTTCTAGAGTTCTAAATGTATTACTTCCAAGAAATATACAAACAAATGGATATGTCAAATATTTCTTAAACCCTACAAATGAAAACATGCTTTCATATACTTGCATCTAAGGAAGATATTAAAAAATGATGAAGTCATAAAGAAGGAGTGGAAAGCAATATTCACATATTTTAACAAAGATAAGAGTCTTGATTCAAATGGTCGTACAATAGGGATGTTTATAGTTTTTTTATGAACTATTGGAATAAGATTGGGTGATAGAAGAGATAAAAATGTCTAGAAAGGTTTTAGGATCTTTTTAACTCAATATGCCCCTAAAATCATAAAAAAACATTAGTTAGGAATACTATGAGATTACAAGGGATGCAATAAAAAAGCATCAGTTAGGAAATCTATGAGATTGCAACAAGCATGGAAGTAAATGTGCAGAAATATTCAATTTTCTTCGATGGTTTGGAGCAAGATACAAAGAAGAGTTGGTTAACATTTTTTTCTATCAAGATTCTAAACTTTCTAGAGAGGTTCAAATACCATGGGTTTTTGCTACAGCAACAATCCTAATGGGTATGGAAGGAATGATTGGAGTTGGTTCTTAAAACAAAATAGATGACAAAATAACCAATTAGCGTAACAACTAGTTTTCCCATGGTTGACCTTACACCACCTTGAGTTGGAGGCTATCCCAAATTTTCTGCATTATTTGGAATTTATTCTAAACGGAGTCCTTGAGGAAATTTGGAAACTATGTTTTAAATACATATGGTCAAGGAGGAATGAAATTGAACACCTTCATTTGGTAAGTTTTGGCATATTATAGCAAGGGCAAAGGAGGAGCGTCGTTGGGTTTAAAAGACATCCATTTGTTTAGTAAAACATTTGAAGCTAAATGTTTGTGGAATGTCCAGTTTAAATAAGGCTTAATGTGGAGGAAAATGATGGAATAAAAAGATACGAAGTTAGGCTCTATGATAAAATAAATTGGAAGTCAATGGACAATCATAACAAAGGTTTGAATCCATTAGAGAGAATTCATTAACGGCTTTGATGTGACAACAAAATAGTGGCTTGGAGGGTTATTAATGGTGAATATGATAGTTTTGGTATAGACCTTGTATTGGGTTGTTGTGAAAGGTTGATACCAGTGTTACAAGAACCATCCCCCCTCCCTCATTTATTAGAGGAAAAAATCACAAACCGTGTGGATCCATGCTCAAACCACGGACAAACTGCAAACCTTGAAAACAAAATTGCACTTCCCTTGAATAAGCACAATTCTTTGACCTATGGGAACCATGATGTTTTTTTTGTGGTGCCATAGGCTAAAATGAAATTATAGCATGGTTCTAGGATGCTTCTTGCATGGTTCCAAATGGCACACACACGATTACACAAGGAGTACTTTTGTTTTAATTTTTCTAACTTGCAGTTTTAGTGGGGCCTAGAGTAAGTTAACGGTGAGTATAGGTGTTAAATTTAGGATAACATGTTATTTTCTTAGGTCAACTACTTCATTAGCCAATTATTTAATTCCATTTATCAATTAGCAATCAAATTAACCATTATATCATAGTAATTGATGAAATAACATTCAACATAATTTTAGGAGACAAGTGAAGAGAAGAGAACACAAGAATTGGTTCAAGCCAGGGAAAAACCCCAAGATGGGGAGAACCCTTGATCAATATTCTCATTAAATATATAAAATTTCCAACAGAGAGATATAAGAGTACAATAACATAATATCAAAACATACTTTCTAATTGATCTAACATCACAACCTTCATATGAATCGATGGTACACACAAAACTACAATCTTGGTATGAATTGGAGACATACTACTGAAGAGGGTTGATCTGCTCAGGGTTGCTTGAAAATTACTTATGTCTCTTCTAACTATATTAGAAATCCTCTTCTTAACTGTGAATTTTCTTAACATGGAGGATTATACACTTTTCCTGCCTTTAGGGCTAGACTATGATTCAGACTTGTGGCTCATCTTGTAGCATCAGTCTTCCAAAAGGTTTCATAATTCCTTCCTTAGAATTCAAATCAAATGGTAGAAAAATACAAGATCAAGATAACCTGTATACCCTCTCGAGCCATACTTCAGTTCACCGAGATACTACAAAAAGAGCTATAATCATCGTTCCAAGGGATACACCCTTTTCCTAGGTTGCGGTGTACTCCTTCTCCCTGCGGTTTAGAGAGAAGACTCGACACTAGGTCTCTTAGCCCTCTAATAAGTTACTTCAACCTTGTTCTAGCTACCGCAAGATTTGTAGCCTAGGAAAAAAAGGTAAATAACACTTGAAACTAGTGCAGAATGGCCAACACTTACATCAGAAATCTCACTGTTTCTCCTCAAAGAGATCTGCACCAAAACATCAAGACAATCCTCCCCAAACATGTCTTTCTCATTTGCCTCAGTCCTCCGACATTTCAGATGTAGATATGATTCGCTATTTTTGATGTATCAAATGAGAATGGAGGATTCCTATATTATATACAATTAGATATGAAGATTTTCCCTTATGGAGGTGAAGACGACCTTGACACTTGTGTATGAAAATTCAAAATTCAAATTTTATTTTTTTCCCCGCCTTGATAAGGTCATGCCTTATAGAATTTATTTTGAATAAATAAATATTTTTCTTATCGAAATTTGGTTATCTTAAGGTTGATTTTGATCCTATCGAGAAGAGGAATTTAATTCAATGATTATCTTCATTAGATGAGCTTCCCAAAGTGGAATTTGAACCTAGTTTCCAATTTTAACACTCACTCTCAACTAGGGAGAATTGATCGAGAGTGAGTCACAAGACCTTTCCACTCTCCACTGACAAAACCCATTTCTCATAATGAGGGGTTGAACTCCAATCAGATTTGATCTAGTGTGATCAAGTTGTTCGAACATGATGCATCCTAGACATAGGGAGTATGGTAGTACACGATGCATCCATCGGTAGTGTTATGGTCCCTATCCACTTTTCCCAACTCATTGGCTATATGAGAAGTACTTTCCATGTGTCCCATACTACATGGGTAGCATGATACTAAAGAAACAATAGGGAAAGAATATATCACATCCTTCTCACATCCACATGCAGGGAAAGAATTTATCACATCCTATAGTCACATATCACAACCATCATAGGAAAGGATAAAATACATCCTATGCACATGAAAATCACCAAGAGTAGGGAAAGGATGAACCAAGTGCTACATGCATGCCAACCAATCAATCATAGGAAGGATCCTACCCATGGGGAAAGGATAACCACGTCCCACCGACATGTAAACCATCGATCGTAAGGAATGAGCATCCTATATTTGGGGAAAGGATGAACCAGGTCCCACTGACATATCCATGCGTGACAACCACCATATGCCTATATGCATCTCTCACTGGGGCATCTGCAGGATAAGGTGAACCACTCATCCTACACATATCTCATCAATATTATGGGAAGGTGAACCACTTACCCTACACACATGACAACCATCATAGGGGCAGGTGAACCACTCACCCTATATGTCATATATCATCACGAGGTATCAGAGGGGAAGGTGAACCACTAACCCCATATGAAGCGTACATATAGGGGTAACCCCGTACGAAGCATACATATAGGGGAAGGTGAACCACTCACCCTATGGTTTCTCATAGTTCTAATAACTACCCCCTAGAGCTCCCAAATACCAATGTTCAACTGAGGCCCTCATAGAAGGGTATTTCCAGGACTCCCAACCTTTCTCTGAAGGAAGATATTGTTATTACCAAAATAATTTGAGAGGAAGATGGTAACCTATATATCAATCCATCCTATAATAATGGGGTTTGATAGCTCCCTATTGTAAGATAAATATAGTGGTACCTATCTCCAATGATGAGAGTGAAAGTGGAACAAAATAATCATCCTCAAACCAATCGACTTTGCTATAATAAACCATTCATGTAGGCTCAATAGTACTCAACATAACTATAGTTGTTCTCTTTCCACCTACATCACTCCAAAAATATCCATGTCATATTAGATTCTGGTAGTGTATCTTCAACCATATAACCAAAAAAATATCTTAATAGACAACTATTGATATATGGGGTTTATCCATAGACTAAATCAGAGTCCTCATAGCGATACATATGACCGATAGGTCATTTATTAAGAACACCAGGGAACCCATATGTAGACTGACAACTTGACCATTTCATCAAACCTTCACAGGGAATAGTATATCAAGGTTGGTTATTCCATCTTTGACTTTAAAAACAACTTCCTCTGATACTCATAAATGAGAGGGTCATCAATCAGACATCATCATTAAACATCATATCTCCCTTTGAACATCGGTAAAGTACGCTTTCTCATAACATATCCATCAAGCTATCTGCAACCTGATATTAATCCTTTGATCCATGCACCAAAGTCAGCCAATCATGTTTCTTATTAAGTACCAAATATATCATCATGAGACATGATATCATAATCAACTGTCATGAATTGTCTTAGTCAAATCCCTTTGAAATGGTTATATTTCTTAAAATATTCTATAAGTCTCTTTGAAACCTTACATCAGTTGGTCATATAGATTTCAACGATGAGATTTAAAAATGATTTATGCCATGTGCATTTAAACTACTCAACCCATTATAAGGTTGATCTTCTCAACCAGGAATTTGTATACATATGTCCATTTCTATATGTATAGAAGCTGACAAGTATAATTTTCTCTACCTTCCAAATTATATCATCTTCCTTTGAATTCTCAGGCCAGAGGAAGTATAATCATCAACTACGGCACGAGGAACAAATAATGCTGCTACTGTTGGAAATACTGAGAGAGGGGGTGAATCAATATTTCTTTCAATTAGTATTATTATTAATCTTTCAAAGCATTAGTTAATGTTCAATTACTATTAGTCTTTGTACAATGATAGTAGTAAACAAAAGGAACACAAATGCACACAGTTTTTAAGGTGGAAACCCCCTCTAGGACAAAAATCACTTGAATTTTTTTCTAATAATTCTTTAATCCTCAACTCCAGGTGAAAATAAATCTCCAACTTCCTAGAATCTAGAAACGCATTCTTCTCCAACTCCCACTAGATGGATGCTACAATGCTCGAGATTCTTCAGTAGTCAACTGAATGGATGCCCCAATAGCCAATGAGCTACAACTCACCCTAGCGCCACCCTACCACCCTAAATTTTTCACAGGCTTGAACCTGTTCGTGACTTCATGCACCAGCCTAACACCACCCTACCACCTTATAGAATAATAAAATAAGAATGGACTCCCATACCAGGGAAAATGGTCCACTTTACAATGATATAGAATGATGTACATGAAGAAGAAACACTAGACCATAACCCCAACTATGACACAACCACCTAATGATGATCCTAGACCTCCCGAAACTGCCTCTTCAACTCTTGGCAGATAAACATGTGTACAAGTTTTACAATGATTCTTTTATAATGAATTAGTATAATGATACCTTTACAATGACTGTATGCAGTGTTGTCCACTTGAAGACTTCATGTGGTGAACTTCTTGCTGTTGTTCTGCACCTTGATTGTTGCTCTTGTCATGCTACCCTTTCTCACTCTTCATAACATTATATCATGAATTGAGTCTTGTCTTGATGAATCTATAATACCTGGAAAAAGCATTTAAGGGAGTACCCATGACATGATAATAACAAAACTTACCTCATCATGTAGAGCATATGTCAGTGATTAAAAAAAACAACAAATTACAATACAAAAAACCTAATGCAATTAAGAGATGAACATGTATATACAGAAGATAATTACCTATATCTTACCTCTAATGCATAATTTTGTTGCACCTCACTTTGCTTTGCTGCCCTAGAAAGTGTGGTCCTTTGCAACCTTTGACAACACATGATCTAGATTTTTCTTTCCTACTAGGAGCTCGATATTGAATCTGATGTATCTTTGTGATTTCATATCCCCAATATGTGATCTTCGTCCTTGTAATATCCCTCTATGTCTTCTTTCCAATGCCACAAGTCTGACCCAATTTGGGTTGTTCAAGGAACATTTATGCCCAATCTCTCACAATGATCTAATTATGGACTAGTTCAGTAGAGTGAACTTGTACTACATGCCACATGTCACTGTATCATCCTTCAGATCTAAAATTGATACACAAAAAACTAAAGTCTATGCATTATCCTCCAATTTTTACATAATTCCAATCTGCTTCTCAGAGAGACAGTTATGACGATTTTCCCAAGGTTACCTCTTTGATATGAAATTCGGAAGCCTACAAAAACCCTAACATCCACACATCATATCTCCAAAAATATAGCAGTCCAAGATCTAAAATTTGAACACGAGCTTCATCAGGATTTCACACAAGTATTTTTTTTTGTTTCAACATCTGAAGCTTCATAGTAAAAATTTTATAGAAAAAATTCCATAATGACCTAATTTTAGTAGCAAAATCCTTACATGAGGAGAATATGAGGGTCACAATTTATATAAATGATTAGGTTGAGGGTCTTCAAGAAGTGAACATTGGAGGGATTTTGGAAGCTTAAAGATTATTAACTATTTAATATCCAATGACCACAACGAATGATTAGTGTCATGCTAGAACCCCATGGGGTTTTAGCCCACTAACTGGGGTTACTAAATTTAAACGCGAATATCTCTCAAACCATGAAGAATTATATTGTGTGCCATATATCAACGGAAACATCTCAACAAGTATAAACCATCCCAAATATCCTTGACTCGGAATAGAGTAAGTTGTCAAGAAAAAATTCCCATGCAAGATTAGTGTAGCCCTTAGTGCTGCTTGGGTTGACATCAATGACAACCACTGATCAACAACTACATCAGAGATTTCCAGGGCCAAATAATCTACTGAGTTGGGAAATTTACCAGAGCATTTGCTAACCTTTTCAGGAAAACGAGTAGTGAAATCATGCGTATCTCTTTTCATGGAGATAAATAATGGTGATAGTTTGGACAACCTAGATCAGAAAGATGAATAATTGTTGGGGCCATATCATTAGTAGAAATATATTCATTTATGTTGTATTTAGAGTCTCCATCAGATGGTAAGGTTTCTCTTTTCTATCATATATTGAGTCACTGCAATCAAGATATGCATATCCACATTTTTAATTCATCAAAGGCTTGCCATGGGATGCTAAGCTCTTTTAACTATTCTTCAAGACTAAAGACTTCAAATTTACTTCATCCCTTATCCAAGATACCAAAGACAAAGGTACTGGGATAGATCCTTATGGCTTATTCATAGAATATGAACATTCAAAAGATGACCATTATGCTATTCTTAGAATGGTATACTTGATTTAGACTATTTATTTAATGATACCTTTAGGTATACAAGTTATCAGGGAGACTAAATCAATAGATATTTTACAAAAGATGACATAATTCCTCTACAGTACTATGGAAATGTTGAATTCTAAGTATTGCAAAAATAAGTCCCTCTAATACAGGAATAATTTTCTAAGGTAATGTCCATTACAGGAGATTCAAACATATATTTTGAACTTATCAGGTAGGCAATAATGGATGAAGGACCCCTTATGCTTAGAACATGCTCTAGGCTTCTTCTTTTTCATTGAATTAAGTCTGCTACAAAAAAAAGTAGAAACTAAAACCTTCATATGCTGAAATATCGCCATCACCATTTTACAAGAAATAGGGCATTGACCTAACTTATTTTCCGCATTGAATGATGTTAAGGAATAATCCCTAATCCATATGATGATTCAGATCAGGGATCATGATGTAAAGAAATACTTTCATGCTATAGTACATACTTTTGTCTTTACTTTAAGAAAATACCTCTAACCCTTAATCAACCAGATGCTTGAATAGTTTCCAGAACAGTACGAGGTTGATTTCACACAAAAGGAAGCTACATATGACCTTATTTTGATGCATAGTATGATGCTTAACACAAGTGTTTAATACTAAAGCCACTCTACTTCTAACCTTTGGAAACCCTTATCAATGTACTGCTTGAAAATGAAATCCTCATGGTTGTACTTGAACCTTAATGCTACAGTATAAGTTTAATGATACATCAAAAACCCTTATAATGTCTTGGCATCTGTATATGGAATCCATACTTCCTATTTACAAACTCTTTTGTTGAAGGTGAAATATCAAACTTAGGTTAGCAGTAATAAAAGAAGATCAAACTTCAAATACTAGAAGGAAGGTTTCAGTAATGTATATTCAAAACATTATTCTTTCTTGAAGGAGATTCTCATTCAGGATGCAAGCAATAAACTCAATGGATACTATGCTTCATACCTCTTGGATGACCAGCCTTATGATTTATGAGAGATAGAACATTGTTGATTTTGACATACCTAAGCATTGTTTTTATGTTAAAAAAAATTTTCTATGCAAAATTCAGGACCAAGCATATAATATATATAGGTCCTTAGAGTTAGCTTCACCCTCTTGAAAAACATAGATACAAGTACAATTGTGTAGAAATAGGATTCCAAAATACATCATTGTGGATCGAATATCATGACTCACTATTTATGAAAGTTCCAAAATTATCTAAGGATTGACAGAGATATAAGCCATTTGTAATATAGCGAGGGTCTAAGAAATATTGAATCTAGACAAGACTAGAATTGATCTTCAGAGAATGTGTGTAATTTCTTTACAACAGACCATAAAGAAGCTTTGGATCAGCTTCAGACTTAGCACAAAAGTTTTTCCATAAGTGCTACGAACCCCAATAAACATATGGACGAATTCTTGGACATTTGGGATATCTAATGAATTGTACATGAAGATATTATGGTTAGATTATTTCTTCAAAATCTAATAGGAGCTACTCATAACTAATATATCTCCTTTCTTGATGTCTCAGTTACTCCCTTTCATGATATTTAACAAGATTTTATGAGGAGATATGCCCAACCCATTGCATATCATAACTTGCTTACTCACCTCACCCATATTCATTTATAAAAGAATGAAAAGATCATAGATTTCAATCTCAAACTCTTTAATATCATGCAACATATACCATAGGACGCTCTCCTTAATGAACTAGTTGTGCTTGGTTCATATAAAAATACCATTCCTGCAAATATCAAAAATCTTATCAAATCTATGCATATCAACACATTCACTAGTACATATGGTCAATTTTCCGACACTTTAGTTCCCACAGTTTTGACATATTGTCGCAAAGTTCCCAAATTTTTCTCAATTTTTTTAATCCTACCAAAAAGGGTTGGACAAGCGAAGAAACTCTCCCAACGTCAGAAATATATTTTTTAACCCTGTACAGAAATTATCTCTAAACGAATCTTAAGAACATAAAATAAACAATAGTGAGAGAGTAAAACATAAAACATATATACAAAGAGATTTTCCCCTGGATCTCAAATCGGGACTACCAGCTTGATTTTTCATTATATTCCTTTTATTGTTACAACACATATATATACATGCCAAATCATTCATAAACCCCAATCCATTTAAACCTGGATTAGAACATAACCGTAGTTCACTTGACTAGATCTACAAAATACCAGGGGTCAAAAACCATCATGCCCCAAAACCATGTGCAAACCCATGCACAAAACCATGGGTAGGTCTGCCCACGAAAAAATAGGGTCCAAAATACATTTCCTGGGGTGCTGCGCTGAACAGGGGGGGTTTTCACCCATCTTGTTGTGCCCGACACAACGTACAGTTGTGGATCTCACCCCACCTTTGACCCCCCTCCCACACACACACACACCCACACATGCAACTAATTGTGGAAAGAATATAACACATACCCAAAATTCTCCCACTTATTGTTTACTTTTCGCAGGGGGCCACAAGAGAGCTTAGTCATTAGTCCAGCTCTGCAGCACCCATTGTTTCTCTACACCAAGATAACTTTTGAGTGCTCACACACTTCATCAATTCATCTACAACCTTCTTCAAAGTTTCCACCTTGACTAGCAACACCCTTTTATCCTCAACCATATCTGTCACAAAGTGATATTGAACATCAATGTGCTTTGTCTTTGAATGATAAGAAGGGTTCTTGACCAAGAAAATTACACTTTGGCTACCGTAGTCTATCCTTATAGCTCACTGCACCAACCCCATACTTGAACACAATCTCTGCAACCAAACTTATTCCTTGCTTCCATGAGTGGTTGTCATGTGTTATGCCTCTGTAGTTGAAAGAGCCACTATATACTGTCTTTTACTCATCCAAATAAATGAACCTCCAAATAGGATAAACACATACCCACTTATAGATCTTCTTTGGTCCAGATCTCTAGCCCAGTCTACATGAACAAAACCATTGATGTCCAAAACTAAGTCGAATCCTGGTCTTCCTTGGTAGCACAAACCATAATCACTAGTGCCACACAAATATCTGAAAACCTACTTCACTACTGTCCAATTCTCTTTCCTTGGTTTTGGCATAAACCTGCATAATACTCCCACTGCATGTACAATGTGTGGTCTAGTACAGACCATTGCATACATCAGGCTACCCACTACACTTGCATATGGAACGCAAGACATATATTCATCTTCTTCTTCTGTCTTAGTACATTGTTGAACATATAGCTTTACACCTACAGGAATAAGAACCTTGACCGGTTTACTATCCTTCATATTGAACCTCTCCAATATTGTCTCGACATACTTCCTCTAGTTTAACCAGAGCTTCCTCTTTGCCTGATCTCTCTTAATTTTCATGATGAAAATATAGTTTGCAGCACCAAGATCCTTCATTTTTAATTTGGAGAATAATTGGGTCTTAAAATCTTGGATAATTTATTTTTAATTTCCAATCATCAACATATCATCCACATACAAGAAAAATAAATTACACGGTCACCAATTAAATTAAAATAAACACAGTGATCCTCTTTGCTTCTGGTGAAGCGAAGTCCCCGTATATAGGTATAAAATTTCTAATACCACATAGTTGGTGACTGTTTTAACCCATACAAAGAATTTTTTAACCTACATACAAGTTATTTATTACCCTTCACCAAAAAGCCTTCAGTTGCTTCATGTATATCTCCTCTTCCAGATCCCTGAGAAATAATTTTGTCTTCACATCCATCTGTTCTACCTGAAAAAAAATGCAGCAACAAAAGATAAAAGTAATCTAATAGAAGTAATCTTCGCAACAGGAGAAAAACTATCACCAAAATCAATTTCCGGCACCTCAGAATAACCTTTTTATACCAACCAAGCTTTGTATTTCTCCACCTTGCCTTCTACATTTATCTTCTTCTTAAACACCCATTTTATCCTAATGGGCTTCCTTCCATCCAACGACTCCACCAGATCCCATGCCTAATTTTTGTGCAAGGATGCCATTTCATCAACCATGGCCTCCTTCCAGATTTTTCCATCCTTTGAATCTACTTCCTCCCTGACAGCTCTGGGATCATCATCAGTGATAGTTTAAGAAAAATATAAACAAAAATTAGATGGACTATACCTTTCCAGTTGTCTTCTTTCCTAGATTGATCTTCTCACTGCTGGAGTTTGTGGCTCTTCCTCTTCTGAATATTCTTCTGTTGTAGTTTCTGATTCATCCTCCTTTAACTCAAACTCTATCTTCTTAGGTTCCTTCGGTATAAGTTCATGTTTGAAAACATCTTTCACCTCTTTAAACAACACATCTCGACTGTACACTACCTTCCCTGTTTCTAGGTTTCAAATATTGTAACCTTTTAAAGCATCCTTATACCCAATAAAGATGCACCTTTGAGATTTATTATCCAACTTGGTTCTTTTCTCCTTTGGAAAATGTACATATGCATCACATAGAAATACCCTTAGATGTGAAAGAGAGGGTTTCTTACTAGTCCATACCTCATGTGGAGTCTTATCCTCCAATGCTGATGAAGGTGATCTATTAACTAGGTAACATGCAGTCTCCACTACCTCTTCCTACAATTCATGTCGTAACCCGGTACCACTGAGCATGCTTCTTGCCTTTTCCATCATCATTCTATTCATTCTTTCCAAAAATATGATTTTATGAGGTGTGTATGGAGTAGTCTTATGACGTGCTATACCACACTTCTCACAGAACTCTTCAAATTCCTTCTTGCAGAAGTCTCCACCATTAACTATCCTTAGAACCTTTATTTTCTTCTCTGTCTGGTTTTCCTCCAAGGCCTTAAATTCTATAAATCTTTGAAAGACTTCAAATTTATTCCTCAAGAAATATATCCATGTATTCCTTGAGAAGTCATATATGAATGAAACATAGTACACAGACTTACCTAGTGATGGAACCAACACAGGTCCAAACACATCATTGTGCACAAGCTCTAATATCTTGTTTTCCCTCTTAGCACCAAAAGAAAAACTCACCCGATTCTACTTCCAATATACACAATATTCACAGAAATTGAAGTCCAAAGAGAAATTAGACACACCTTCTACCATACCATTTCCATGAAGTATCCAAAGGCCCTTATCTCCAATATTTCCAAGCCTTTGATCCCATAACATGGTCTTTTCTCTAGAGACCGCTAGGCTTTCTGATCCACTTTCAAGAACCACAAAACTGTTGTACCCATCAATAACAATGCTACCTTGAAGCTTATATATAGTTCCAATCTGAACTCCCCACATTAATACAAGTGATCCCCGTACCATCTTGTAGGTATAATTCTTGAACAATATTTTTACACCTACATCATCCATCTTGGTTACATAAATCAGATTTCTGGCCAATGGAGGAATATGTAGAACACTAGGAAGTGCTCTAATTCTTCCACCTTTCAGCTTCAACTTGACTTCATCATTCATTGATGATTCTGGCCTTCCTATAATCCCTTAAGAAGACATCACCACCATCATACTTCTCATACTTGCAGAAACACTCCCTATGGGGAGTGAAGTGAAAGGATGCACCTGAGTCAATCAACCATGCCTCATGATCTACATGTGTGTTTGAATAAGAGGCCAAATAAACATCCCCACCTTCATCTGAGGTGGCTTTTGCCTCTGCAGAAGGAGCATCATCAGATCCCTTTCATTTCTTAGGAGATCTAGATGTGCATTCCTTTTTGTAGTGGTCTTCCTTTTTGCATTTCTAGCACACCTTTACAAACTTTCCTGGAGATTTAGATCTCCCTGTAGATTTGGATCTCCCACTCGAAATTTTTTTTTTTTTATGTTCTAGTACCTTCCTCGTATAGATAAGGAATCTCTATTATGGCCCTCCATATTTCTTCACCTCATTTACTTTGACAACAAGGCTGAGACAATTTCATCAAAATTCAAGGTAGTTGTATTGCTACCTATCGCAATAACCAGAATGACCCACAAATCTAGTAGAGAACACAACAAATTAATGCACTTATCTTCATATGAGATTTTAATATGAACAAATGACAACCAACTTACCACAGTATTGAAGACGCTCAGATGCTTTGTCACCGAGTCTCCATCCTTCATCCTCAGGGTATACATATTTTTCCGGAGGAACAATTTATTCACCAGAGACTTATATTGGTACAAAGTCCTTAGCTTTTCCCACAAAGTATTCGTCGTAGATTCTCCAAATAAATTCAACAATATCGAATCTGAGATACATAATAGTATTATTCTCTTTGCCTTCCAATCCAACTTCTTCGAGTCTTCATCTAACATTGTTGTTGGTTTATTACCTGAATCTATGGTGATCCACTGATCTTTATCCACTAGTAGATCCTCCATCTTGAGCTTCCACAACTCAAAATTTTGACCATTAAATTTCTCAATCTCTATCCTTCCACTTCTCCCCATCTTCTTTCACCTCAAGAATTGGTCGCGTAGATCTCCCACTGAATAGGGTCTACCACATGCCCGAGAAAAAAAAAACCCTTAGCAACAAAGGCGTCTCCTTGAATTCGAAACAAATTTGATACCAAATGTAGGTTTTAACCCTGTATAGAAATTATCTGCAAACGAATCTTAAAAACAAAATATTAAAAATAGCAAGAGAGTAAAACATAAAATTGATATACATAGAAATTTTCCCCTAGATCCCAAATTGGGACTACCAACTTAATTTTTTATTATATTTCTTTTAGTGTTGCAACACATATATATATATGTTGAAGCATTCATAAACCTCAATCCATTAACCCTGGATTCGATCATAATCGTAATTCCCTTGACCGGATCTACAAAATACCAGGGGCTGAAAACCATCATGCCCCAAAACCATGTGCAAACCCATGCACACAACCATTGGCGAGTTCACCCACCGAAAAATAGGGTTGTGCCCCCCATGTGACCCTCTCACACGTGGGCCTAATCGTGGAAATAATATAACACATACCCAATAGGAATAGAGACGTAAATTACACACGTCTGACTTGCAACGAAAATATGCAAATGTTGGAAGAGAAACAAAAGTGCTCCACACGTCGGAATAGTGACAAAAGGGTCACAATGTCGGGTCAGGTCGGGTCAGGTCGGGTCGTGTGAGGTCGGGTCAGGTCATGCCGTGTGAGGGTTATGTCGAGTTATGTAAGGTTAGGTAAGGTCGTGCCATGTGACGGGTAGGTCCGAGCAAGTCGGGTCATGTTAGGTCAGGTTAGGTTGTGTCAGGTTGGGTCAAGTCAGTTCGTATTAGGCCGAGTCATGTGAGGTCAGGTCATGTGAGGGCACCCAAGGAAACGTGTTCGTGCGGATCGGGTCGGGTCATGTGAGGGCACCTAAGGAGATGCGTTCGGGCGGGTCAGGTTGGGACTTTCTGTGTGAGGGCACCCAAGGAAATGTGTTTGGGTGGGTCGAGGCAGGTCAACTCAAGTCTTGTGAGGGTGACCAAGGAATCATGTTTGGGTAGGTCAGGTTGGGTCCTGTTGGGTCCGGTTGGGTTTCGTCGTGTAAGGTCGCCCAAGGAAACGTGTTTGGTTGGGTTGGGTTGAGTCATGTCATTTGAGGGTGCCTAGAAAAACGCGTTTAGGCGGGTTAGGTCAAGTTGGGTCGAGTTAGGTCGGGTTAGGTAGGGTCAGGTTAGGTCGGTTTAGGGTAGGTCGTCTGATCAGGTGGGGTCAGATTAGGTCGTGTCGAGTTGGGTCATGTGAGGGCACCCAAGGAAACGCGTTCGGGCGAGTCAAATCAGGTGGGGTCGTGTTGTGTGAGGGTGCCCAAGGAAATGCGTTCAGGCGGGTCAGGTCGAGTTAGGTCGTGCCTTGTGAGGGCACCCAAGGAAATGCATTCAGGGGGGTTAGGTCAGGTGAGGTCGTATGAGGGCGCCTACGGAAATGTGTTCAGGTAGGCTGAGTCGGTTCAGGTCGAGGCGTGTGAGGGTGCCCAAGGAAACGTCTTCGTGCAGGTCATATCGAGTCATGTGAGGGCACCTAAGGAAACACGTTCAGGCGAGTTAGGTTAGGTCGCACAGTGTGAGGGTGCCCAAGGAAACACGTTCAGGTAGGTCGAGGTCGGTCGGGTTGGGTCGTGTGATAGCGCTGAGTGAAACACGTTCAGGCGGGTCGGGTCAGGTTGGGTCATGTTAGGGCGCCCATGGAAATGCGTTCAGGCAGGATGAGTCAGGTCAAGTTAGGTCGTGTGAGGGTGGCCATTTAAAAAATGCTAACTTGTGACTTCCCGTGTGCCTTGTGAATGTTTGTTCAATCTGTTTTATGTTTTCTCTCTCGTCCCTTCGTTTGGGCGGGTTGAGTCATGTCGTCTGAGGACGCCACAGGAAATGTGTTCAGGTCATATTTCATGAGGGAGGCCATATCAAAAATGCTAAGTTGTGACCCCCATGCACCCTGTGCATGTTCATGCCACCCATTTTTCATTTTCTCCCTCATGCCTTAATCACAGTTCGGGCGGGTCGAGTCGAATCAGGTCGTGTGATGGCGCCCAAGGAAATGCATTTGGGTCGGGTCAGGTCGGGTCAGGTTGCGCCATATTGTGAGGGTTCCCAAGGAAACCCATTCGGGACGGTCGGGTCAGGTCAAGTCATGTGAAGGCACCCAAGGATTGTGTCCGGGTTGGGTCATGTTGGGTTGTGTAAGGGCGCCAAAGGAAACATATTCAGCTAGGTCGGGTCGGGTCGGGTCAGGTCGGGTCGGGTCATGTCATGTTAAGGCGCCTAAGGAAATGTGTGCGGGCGGGTCGAGTCGGGTTGTGTCATGTGAGGGCGCCCAGGAAAACGCATTCGGATGAGTCAGGTTGGGTCGGGTTGGGTCGTGCTGTGTCATGAGGACATCTGAGGAAACGCGTTTGGGATGGGTCAGGTTGGGTTAGGTCATGTGAGGGTGCCCAAGGAAATGCGTTCCGGTGGGCTGGGTCAGATCGGATTGGTTCGTATGAGGGCACCCAAGGAAACATGTTCGTGCGGGTCTGGTCAAGTCGTGTGAGGGCACCTAAGGAAATGTTTTTGGGCGGGTTAGGTCGGGTTGTGCCATGTCAAGGAGCCTAGGGATGTGTTTGATTGTTGTGTGAGGGTGGGTTGGTCATGTGAACATCACCTAACATCTCCAAGAGTGATGTGTTGGATTGTAAGTACAATCACATGATCTAAATGTGAACAAATACGTAACTAGATACTTGTAAAACAAGAAAGATAATAGAATAAAAACATTGAGAAAATGAGTAATAAGCAAAGGAGACTCTGTATGATGTTGGCTAATTCAAAATGGGTTTGGATTCCATGTGCATGCACTTGGTATATCTGAAAATAACTTTCCCTAGTTTGCAAATAAGTCAAATTATATTGGGAGACCCAAAATTGGAAAAATATTCTAAAATAGAGTGAACTAGATGTAATTGGAGTTAGAAATCAATTAGAATTAATTAATGACTCTCGCATGCAAAATAATAACTAGTTAAACTTAGTTGAACTCCAAAATAGGAATAAAATTCAACTTAAAAAGGAGAGGAGAGAGAAAAATGATGGCTAACTACTGCAAAGTAGGTAGGAAGTGCATACTCACTCTAGGAAGGTGTCTGAATTAGGTAGTATGAATCAATGGAGTGGAATTATCCATTTAGTACTCCAAATAGATTCTAGTTAGTGCCACATGTCATCCTAGGTGGCACCCCCTATTAAAATAGAAAACCCTAAAAATAGAGAATATGAATAATGATAGGGAATTCCAAAAAGTGAATGAAAAGTGGTCATAAGTGCCCCTAATAATGTATGGAAGAGGGTTTAATGATGGCTATAGGGTGTGCCTTAATGAAATAATTAGTGTAATGTACTCCAACACCACCCCACAATCCAACTAGGGAGTATGCTATTGAACGAGTCCTAGCAATTTTCAGCCATGTTAAGTACTCATGTATAACAAAAAACAATCAATGAGTCCCAATAATTTGTGGCCATGTCAAGTACTCATGAAATAAATTATAGAATACAAAATATTAGAAGAGTGAGGTAAATAAGGATGGTGTTGTGACCTATTGTTTGGTTGTGTCGGGTGTGGTGTGATGTGCCCGAAATGCGTTTGGGTTATTTTGGGTTAGCTCCTGCCATTGGTGCAGGGTGAAATGCGTTCGGGCGAGGTCGGGTCGGAGTTGGGATTGTGAACACCACGAGGAAATGCGTTTGGGTGGGTCAGATTTGGTCATGTCATGTGAGGGAACCCAAGGAAACACGTTTAGACGGGCTGGGTTAGGTCGGGTCGTGAAGTATCCAAGGGTATGCTTTACTTGGGGTTATCGTTAGTTTCTCCATATGATCTACATTGGGTCATCATCCTTTCTTGATCGGGATCTTGATGCCCTTGGCTTTTTTTCTCTTTTTGGAGTTGGCTCTAGTACAAGGTTGTGGTTTACCCAATGGTGAATTTCTAGTACATAAGTGTGTGATTTCAAATTAATCAAGCATACACAAGCCTGTAAAATTAAGGTTCTATTGTAGACATTTTGTCTGGTGGAAAAAATTAGAGTTTGGTTGGAATTTTCTTTATTACAAAAAATGGTAAACAACCCGCATCAATGTTGATTTCCTTTATGAAACATCCAACATCAATGCCTTCCAAAAACAACTCAAAATAGAAGAAAACAAGTCTCCATTCTTATAAATTCATGTTGGGGCACTAGGTAGCTTAATATAATCTATAAAAGAAAACACCTCCAACATTTCAGAACGAAGTATGAACAAAATGAACAATTATTTAGACTGCTTTGTAAGCAAAGAAACCAAATTTATCAATGCAAGGAACTATATTTGAGCCTCCCTATTGTTCTGCGGCTCCATTTCATAGTCATACTTCTTTTTCCCTCTATCCCCAAATATTACTTTTGAGATTTTTCAAGAATTAGTCTTAGTTTTTAATAAATAGATTTTTTCCTTCCTTCTGTGTTCAATTCCCTCCACCTTTCAAGATGAACTACTTGCTACAAATACAACTTTGGAATCCTATATCCAATGGATGTTTTCTATTAGGAAAGGTATTTTTGAAAATTCTTCCAAACCATTAAGGTTTTTCAGGACTTTAGATTTTTCCATGGAGCTTGAATCCCTAGCCACAATTCCCAAACCCTAACCCATTTAACCCGTAAACCCTAAAATTTTAAACCCTTAACGCCTAACCCCTTAACCCTTAACCCCTATCCCATTAAACCCCTAAACCCCTAAACCCCTAAACCCCTAACCCATTTAACCCCTAAACCCTAAACCTTTAAACCCTTAACCCCTAGCCCTAAACCTTTAACCCCTAACCCATTTAACCCCCTAATCCCTGAAACCACTAAACCATTCAACCCCCTAAACCCTAAACCTCTAAACCCTTAACACATAACCCATTAAACCATAATTACCAACCCCTAACCCATTTAATCCCCTAAACTCCTAAAACCCTAACCCATTTAACCCCTTAAACCCTAACCCCATTAACCCCTAACCCCTGTAAATGTCCTCCATCATCAATGTCTACAATGTGCATGATCTCGGTCCAACATTTTCATCAAGTTATTCCTCTATCATTGACAAATATGAAACATACTCTTCTTCAAATGTCTTGACTTCTTCTTCTTCATCGAAATTTGCAGCTCCATCCTGCTCAATTTGCCAACCAAGTCGAAGAACCTCTACTTCAAAATTCTCCTCCATGACTTAAAGTTCAACACAAATCTATGGGTGCTCTTCTTTCATATGCCTGAAGTTATATAAAGGTATGAAAAATCCTCCCTTCACATTATTTCGGCCAACTTTCCATGCCTTGTTATGTAGCTTCGACCCTCACCAATGTCTTTCCCCTTCCAATGTTTCACTGATACCAACCAATATTATATCAAAGCTTCGATACTAGTTGTAGCCTTACTGTTGTATTAGGGTCGAGTCGGGTCGAGTCGGGTCGTGTGAGGGTGCCCAAGGAAATGCGTTTGGGCGGGTCAGGGTGGGTCGTGTCGTGTGAGGGCACCCATGGAAACACAGTCAGGTGGGTCAGGTCGGGTAGTGTCGTGTGAGGTCACCCAAGGAAATGGGTTCGGGTGGGTCGGGTTAGGTTGGGTTGTGTGAGGGCGCCCAGGGAAATGCGTTCGGGTGGGTCATGTGAGCGTACCCAACGAAACGTATTTGGGTAGAGGCTGGGTTGTGTGATGGTGGTCGTATAAAAAATGATAAGTTGTGACAGCTCCCGTGCCTTGTGCATGTTTGTGCAACTTGTTTGTCATTTTCTCCCTTGTGCCTTTGTTCAGGCAGTTCGGGTCGTGCCATTTGAGGGTTCCCAAGGAAACGTATTCAGGTTGGGTACTCGGGCCAGGTCGGGTCGTGGGTGGGGGGTCATTTCGAAAATGATAATTTATGACCGCCCATGTGTCTTTTGCAGGTTCATGTGACCCATTTATCGTTTACCCCCTATTACTTCATTTGGGAAGGTCAGGTCAGGACGGGTCGTGTGAGGGCGCCCAAGGAAATGCGTTCGGGTCGAGTCTGGTCGCGACGTGTTGTGTGAGGGTGCCCAAGGAAACGCACTTGGGTTGGGTCGAGACAAGTCATGTTTGGGCAGTCATATAAAAAATTCTAATTTGTGACAGGCACAACCCATGTGCCTTGTGCACGTTCGTGCGACCCGTTTGTCATTATCTCCCTTGTGCCTTCGTTCGGGCGGGTCGGGTCATTCCGTGTGAGGGCGCCCAAGGAAACGTGTTTGGGTCGGGTCAGGTCAGGTCATGTGAGGGTGACTGTATCAGAAATATGAATTTGTGACCACTTGTGTGCCTTGTGCATGTTTGTGCGACCCGTTTTCCATTTGGCGCTCCTTGGTGCCTTCGTTCGGGTGGGCTGGGTCATGCTGTGTGAGGGCGCCAAAGGAAACATGTTCGGGTCAGGTTGGGCTAGGTTGTGTGAGGGAGACCATATAAAAAATGTTAAGCTGTGACTGCCCATGTCTGTTAATGTGCACATTCATGCGACCCATTTGTTGTTTGCTCCTTTGTGCCTTAGTTCGGGTGGGTCGGGTCGTGTGTGTGGAATTTTTTTAGTTTTACATATTAAAAAATTTATATACGCCTTAATATATTATTTATTTATATTCAATTTTTCATTTAATACTTTATATAATTTTTTTTTAAATATTATTATTTACATTTAACTTTTAATTTTTAATTTTAATTCCAATTACTCCTGCCTTCAAAAAATTTCACCCTTCACCCACCTTCCCTATTCCCGCCTGCAAAAAAATACACCCTTTGAATCACTATTCCGAACGAGCACTTTTCTGCACGCAGAGTTGGGTTGAACTCGACTCGACCTTGCAGAACCTAACTCCCCTTAATGAAAAATGCTGAATAGCCATTCCCTAGCACACCTTGTTGTTTCTTTAGTTCTGCCCCACTTCTCTGATAACACCATCGGATTCAACGTGTGTTGGACTAAAATCATACTTTGCAATGCTTAGTCGCCATGTTGGAGGTTATACAGTAACACCCATTTCCTCGTGCTCTGACAATCAAAGTCAAGTATTCAGACTTCTCATTACCGAGGATAA
This sequence comes from Pinus albicaulis, assembly GCA_034641835.2. NCBI lineage: Eukaryota > Viridiplantae > Streptophyta > Pinopsida > Pinales > Pinaceae > Pinus > Pinus albicaulis. The sequence continues at coordinate 393,099,373 of CM076580.1, read as the reverse complement.
ATCACCCAATGGGAGACAAAAGAAGTCCTCGCAAAATGTCCAGGTTTCGGATCTCTACAAGCCTGTACAGGCGAGGCAATATGTGAGTAAATTCATTGTGGATGATTTTTTGAAACGCAAGGGGTTTACTGATAATTATGATGAGGATAAAAAAGTTACTGAAAATGTGGATGGAGGGTTTGATTCCAAGATAGAAGAGAAGTCTTCCATTAAGGAGCGCAAAGTGTTGTGGAAGCGATATCAGTTTCCGTCCAGGAAGGTTATAGGCATTTTCATCCTCAAAATTCTTACTGTCATATATGGTAAGTAAAACCGAGCTTTGATTTGGGTTATAGTCTTTTTATCATTTCTTAATGTTTCAACTTTTTTATCTTTTGTTAATTGATGTATTGTGATGGCTATTGTCGAGCAAGCCATCTTTCTTCCCACCCTCCCTAACTCTCTATCCTTGTTACCGGTATTATTTATATGAATTCAATAGAAATAAGCCACCAAGGAGAGCCCATTCACCCCCATGATTTTTAGGAGGATACCAAACTCTTGTTGAATAAAAAAAGATAAACTTTCAGAAAAAACCACTATAGTATCAGAGCAACAGGAAACATAGAAACCACATAGAACCCCAGAAACTGGCTTGGCTTACATCTTTGGTAAATAGTACAATCATTGCTAGTCTTAGGAAACCATTAGGTATTTATTCTTATTCATTTCATTAGGATAACACATAAAATTACTAGCTATTACACAGAGTAATTACTAATAGGGTTTAAGGAAACAATACCCGGCTCAATCATGAAATCATCAATCACAAGCAGAACAAAAAAATTCCAGGAGTAGCAAAATTGATTTTACTCTTTCATTAGATTACAAGAACCATTAGCAACAACATGGATAAGGATGCAACCTTCATTTTATCATTTTCACAAATAAAAAAATCAGGTCTTAGCTACCTATTTTATCTCTATTTCAGAAATAACAAGTGCGAAAACCATGAGCAACACGAGGACCATCAACAAACAAGTCTTAAACAATTGACACTCATGGTCAGTCACTCAATGAAATAAGATATCTATATGTGATATTCATGAATATTGAACCTCCCTTATGGTCGGATTCTACCCACCTTCCTTTGTTACTATGTTAATTAGGTATGGTGCATCACATAATTCTATCAATGAATTAGCATAGGTGCATCATCTAGCCAATCTAAGGAAATAGAATAGAGGCACAAACCTGCAACATCTGAGACTTGATTTGCCCTAGCTTCTATGATGTGTACAAACCTTTTTGTGGACTGTGTCTTGAGGATGAATACAAAATATCAATCTGAAGTAAATTGTTCAGTATTCAACCCCCGTGGAAAGGCCATCTAACGTAAGCCCTAATCCGAACTTTCATTTCTTAAATGAGATTTTCCTTCTAGAGAAAAGATACTTATGAATCATCTCTTGTTGTTTCTAAGATCTTAAACCCCTAAACCCTAACCCCATTAATCCCTAACTCCTAACCCCTATAAGTGTCCTCCATCATTAATGTCTGCAAAGTGCAAGATCCCAGTCCAACGTGTTCATCAAGTTATTCCCCTATCATTGACACATATGCAACATCCTCTTATTCACATGTGTCATCATATTCTTCTTCATTGCAATATGTAGCTCCATCCTCCTCCATTTCCAAACCAAGTCGAAGAATCTCTACTTCAACATTCTCCTCCAAGACTTCAAGTTCAACACGAATCTGTGGGTGCTCTTCTTTCATATGCCTCATCCTGTACAAGGTATGAAAAATCCTCCCTTGACATTCTTCCCAAATTTCCATGTCTTGTTATGAAACTTCAACCCTGACCAATGTATTGCCCATGAAAATGTTTCACTGAGACCAAAAAATATAATTTCCAATCTTTGATACCAACTGCAGCATTGTCATTGTATTCAGGTTGGGTCGGTTCAGGTTGTCTAGTGTGAGGGTGCCTAAGAAAACACGTTCAGGCAGGTCAGGTTGGGCCGTGTAGTGTGAGGGCACTCAAGAAAATGCGTTCGGGCTGGTCAGGTCAGGTTAGGTCATGTGAGGGCACTTAAGGAAATGCATTCAGGCAGGTTGGGTCGGGTTGGGTCATGCGAGGGAGTCCAACAAAATGCGTTTGGGTGGGTCGCAGGGTTGGGTTGTGTGAGGGAGGCCGTATCAAAAATCCTAAGTTATGACCGCTTGTGTGCCTTGTGCACGTTCTTGCAACATGTTTGCTATTTCCTCCCTTGTGCCTTCGTTCGGGCGAGTCGGGTTGTGTCGTGTGAGGGCGCCCAAGGAAACGCATTCGTGTCGGGTAGGGTCGGGTCGGGTTGGGTCGTGTGAGGGAGGTCATATAAAAAATGCTAAGTTGTCACCGCACATGTGCCTTGTGGTGCACATTCGTGTGCCCTATTTTCCTTTTGCTCCCTTGTGCCTTCATTTTGGCGGCTTAGGACGTAAGGTTGTGAGAGGGTGCCCAAGGAAATGAGTTTGGGTCGGGTCCGGTCATGTGAGGGCACCCAAGAAAATGCGTTTAGGGTGGATTGGGTCAAGTTGGGTCATGTGAGGGTGCCTAAGGAAACACATTTAGGTCGGGTCGTGTTGTGTGAGGGCAGCCAAGGAAACGCTTTCAGGTCAGGTCGTGTGAGGGAGGTAGTATCAAAAATGCCAAGTTTTGACCAATGGTGTGTATTGTGCAATTTTGTGTGACCCATTTGTTGTTTTCTCCCTTGTGCCTTCGTTCGAGTGGGTTGGGTCGGGTCAGGTCATGTGAGGGCACCCAAGGAAACACGTTCGGGTCAGGTATGGTCGGGTCGTGCCATGTGAGGGCACCCAAGGAAACGTGTTTGGGTTGGGTCAGGCCAGGTCATGTGACAACAACTGTATAAAAAATGCTAAGTTGTGTTCACCCGTGTGCCTTGCACATGTTCGTACGACCTCTTTGCCGTTAGATCCCTTGTGCCTTCATTCAGGCGGGTCAGGTCGTGCCGTGTGAGGGCTCCCAAGGAAACGCGTTTGGGTCGGGTTGAGTCAGGTCGTGTGAGGGTGTTCGCATCAAATATGCTAAGTTTTGACCACCCATGTGCCTTGTGCACATTTGTGCGACCCATTTTCCATTTGGTGCTCCTCGGTGCCTTCATTCAGGCAGGTCGGGTTGTGTCATGTGAGGGCACCCAAGGAAACACGTTTAGGTCATGTCAGACCAGGTTGTGTGAGGGAAATTTTATCCCTCATGGCAACCATTCCCATTGAGAGATATTTTATCCACTCTTCCTTGTGGCGATAGTTAATCAGGACTAATGGGGGGGATCCATAGGCCCTCGTAGTCTCTTATTTCCTTTTAGTTAATTTTCCACATGCCCAAAGTTAATTTTTTTTGGAATTCGTGGTTAAATTGGGCACCTTAAATGATGAATTATTAGCATAATTGATGGCTCTGAAGTTTCACTCTTTGTTTTCATAAATTTTCTAGCATGCATAAGCTCATATTTTAGATGGCCAATAGTTAAATTTCACAACAATAATACTTCACATTTAGCATAGTTGCAAGAACTAACATTCCCTTCATAATAATTGGTTCATATTTCCGTAAATATATGGGAATTTTGCATTGGTTCTGATAACATGTCTATGCTATGATTTTTCTTGCATGTTGTTATCATGGCAGAGTCAAATTATATTGGAAGGGAAACTTTGTACAGACACTACGCAACATAGAAGAGGGTATGCCTAAAATGTGCTTTTCCAGTCCCAATACTATGCTATTGAATCCAATTCTTGAAACTCCTTTCAAGCCAATGGAGTTTCTGACATGTCTATGGAGAAATTCCTCAATCGAGGTCATGTAGGCTCTGTCACCAAATTCATGAGAAAAAAACTGCTTAATGATATTGAAGCCATTCTCCATTACTGCACCTTCCTCCAACCGTCAACATGCTACAAATGAAAAGTGCATATCACCATTGTAATTTGATCATTGTTGCAAAAACATGTTGAATATATTCACCATGATTATTGGTAATATCTTGTACATGCACAAACCCATGGTATATAATAGGTAGTGTAAATCCATTTTTTAGCACAAGAGGCATCAAGTTCCTGAGTATGCTAATATGAATGTTTTAGTATCCACTTCGTTTGGTTAAATATTTCACTACAAGTAGTTATATAATAGATATATCCATCTCTATTGTAGGTTCCATGGATAATTACAACTATCTTCATTCATAGTGTACAATAAACCCCCTAAACATCCTTCAATTTAAAAGGTAAGTTGTTCTCTTAGAGACATTTGGACCATACTTCAACTTGTTATGTGTTAGATTCTGGAAGAAAATTTGTTTCTAATACCGTCCACTATTTTTATTCCTTATATAGGTTTGTAATTATGTATTAAAAAATTTGTAACTCTATCCTTGCTAGCAATAATAGGTTTGAAATATCTGGACCATACTTCACATTGTTGTGTGTTAGATGCTGGAAGAAACTTTGTTTCTGATACTATCCATTTTTTTGATTGCTTAGAAATATTTATAATTATTTATTAGCAAATTTATAACACTATCCTTGCTAGCAAGAATGGGTTTGAACAAATTTCAGAGGGATGCAACCTCTTGCTACTTTGATGTTTTGAAGGTAGGCTAAGAACACTATATATAGTAGTGACCTCCTTAAAGACAGAGTGCCCTTTGATAGCTGCTATGTAGATGAAATATATCTATTGAATCTCCCATGGAATGTGATGTAGAGTATGTTCCCCTTCCTCTTAGCATTAATTAGGGTAGTTGAGATCAATAGAAAAAACGACTTGAGATAAATAAATTTGATCTATACCCTATGTAGATTTTGAAGTTAAGGTCTTCTATTTGCGTGTCTATGCATGAGAAAATTGCTCATGATTCTACATGTTTTGAACTATTTGCATGTGATTTTCTTCTTTAATTAATGAAGATCTGATTATATTATGTTATTCCTTAGTTCTAGTCTTATCCTCACATCTACATGCTTGTGACTTCATCTCCTTTATTTGGACATGCTGCAACTGAAGCGAAACAAATTTCCGTCTCAAGTTAAATATTCCAGAAGACTTGAAATATGAAAATATCCATGAGCATACAAATATTATTATATATAAATTGTATGAAGAATGATATGAGATTTACAAATGAGGCCTGCTTATATACCTAGGCAGGTGTCTCTTCACGAAAGGTCATGTCTCATCAGACATGGCCTTTCAACCTAATTACTAATTAACTAATTAATCATTATTACAATATTCTATTCATTACATTGCTTTCCTCCTCAAAAAGATTTGTCCTCAAAGCTCGTTGATGAAAGGCCTCGATTTATTTTCCTGTTACGAAAATATTCTCGTCTCGGGGTAGTCATCCTTGTTGATACAATTTGATATGATCCTCTAAGTGAAAAACAAAACTGTCGCACTGAGAATGAATCAGACCATCCTAAATCAATCTTCTTTGACTCTTGTGATGATTGGGAACTTGGGATGACTTGTTATCACCTGAGTGGATTTCACTAAAATTAGTATTCTTTGGAATATTAGCTTATTTCTCTTCTAAATACATAGCTTGGTCGAGTTGTCTGCTCCTGTGATTTGGATGTCGATAGGGAACTTTTTTGGTTTGAATTTTTTTATTTTCTTTTGGCGAGGATGTTATTGAGTTGGTTACATAACCTTCACTTAGACTGTTCCTCGTTTGAACTGCAACATCTAAGTTTTTATTTTCTGCAACTTTCTTGTCTTCTTCTTGAGGTGTGACATTTACTGTATCAATGTTCATTTTTTCTACAACTTGAACTTCTATATTTGGAGATTTCGATGCTTCATTTTTGACAAGTTGTTGCACCTTCTTTCTTCAGCTTCTTAATTTGCATTAGTAATTTATCATTGTGGTCCTTGAGGCGAGTAACTTCTTCATTCTTGTTAGTTGTGATTTTATCAATTTCCTTCTGCATATTTTGTATCACCTTTTTACCTTCTTGGAAAATTACTTTCGAAATTTCTTGTACATCTTTAGGCGTCACGAAATTTGGCTTCAAGTTAACGTCCTGCAATGTTATTTTCTTCTTTTTGTAGGAGAATGTCAAAAAATTATTTTTCATATTAAGGATGAATGACCCTAGTGATTCCATCCAGAGCGAACCCAGAACTATATCATTATTATTGGAAAATAAGGTTTTAACGGTGAATTGCGAGACAAAGGAATACTCCCCAATACTTAGGTGTAAATTATCTATGTTGTATTGTTTATAATTTACATTAAATGAATTTTCTTCAGTTATATTTGATTCAGGGATCACTAATTGGTTAGCACATTTGGTACTAAGATAATTATTCTTTCTATTAAAATCGATAGATATGAGAACCTCTTTTCTCGCAAGTGACCCTTTAATTTCAATTAGCGCATCGACACACATACTATAATTTTTAGGAAATCTTCCCTCTTTTAGTTCTGTTTTGGATGCCATTTTGTCAGATAAATTCGGAGTTTTTAAGGGTGACCCTTCCTAATATTTATAATAAAATATTATTATTTCCCTTTAATAAACCCTCAAGCTTAATTATTCTTTCCAATATCCTTTACTATTATTCCTTCAATCTTCGGTAATGAATCCTTCACTAATATTCTCTTTTAAAATAGGCTCAAATTATTCTATATATGTATATATTCCCTTTTTAAATAAAATATTTAGAATATAATGATTTATCTCCTTTTCCACTTTTCCAATAATTAAGCCTTTAATAACCTCTCTTTCCTTTTATTTACCTTCCAACTTTAATAATGATTCCTTAATATTTTAAGAAATCCTTAATAATATTTTTCCTTTCGTTTTTTTTTTTTTTTGAAAATTACTTCCTTTATATAACCTTAAATATAGTCTTCCTTTAGTGATGAGTTCTTTGACTAAGTAATTTCTAGTTTTATTTATTTATTTTTATTTATAATTTTTTTTTTTTTTTTTAACAACTGATTTTTTTTTTAACTCTTTTTGTTTTTTGTTTTGAAAAGTTACAACCCTAGTGAAATGTGGCTATTCACCTATATTCACCTATAAAATATATGTCCACTTATGTGTATTTGACTAGGTTAATGTTCTCCATGTAAAAGTAAACTTACCATTCACACATAGATTTTTTATTTCTTTTGTTCTTATTTTACCTTGCAAATACCATGGGCAATTACCATGGGCTTCTAAAACCATCAACTTGTAAACCACTTAAAGAATAATCAAAATAACCTTATATGCTCTTCCTTCTTTATTTTTCCTTTTTATTTTTAAATTGTCTTGGTATGTACGTATATGTACTACTTTATATATATCTCTTTTTTTCTTTTTTTCTTTTTTTTTTTTACTTTTATATATATATAGTTTTTTTTGACTATATATATATTTATTTTGCTTCTTTTTTTTCAAAAATTTCCTTTTTTTTTCTTCAGATTTTTAATTTTTGCCAAAGGCCTACTGGTGAAATTTCTTCAAATTTTTAACTATGGCCAAAGGCCTACTGGTGAAATTTCTTCAAATTTTTAATTTTGGCCAAAAGCCTACTGGTGAAAGTGGAGAAACTCTAAGACTGGTAGCGAAACACTTCGACAAAAATAATGTTGATGATTTTTTGATGGCCAAAGGCTTGGATCGAGGAGCGTAGCTCTGTGCAACGATGAGTAGCCAGAAGATCAAACTGCTCTGATACCAAGTGAAGTGAACAAAGTTCTTTCTCAAGTTCAATATTCCAGAAGACTTGAAATATGAAAATATCTAGGAGGATACAAATATTATTATATATAAACTGTATGAAGAATGATATGAGATTTACAAATGAGGCTTGCTTATATACCTAGGCAGGTGCCTCTTCACAAAAGGTCATGTATCATTAGACATGGCCTTTCAACCTAATTACTAATTAACTAATTAATCATTATTACAATATTTTATTCATTACAACAACACTCAGTTGTCTATGTTTGATATTATTATATGGTTTGAGAAAAGATGATTTGTTGTACCATTTAGGTATCATAGCATACTTGTCACTCATGTGGTATGATACTATCCACTTTCATATCCATAAGGTTCAAAGTTTTGTATACGAAAATTTCTAGTATACAAGTATTCTGTGAATTTCGACTGTCAGATACTTATTGCTCCTTCTAGTTGTTTGTTGAGCAATTACTGAGAAATGTTATGTAATATCCCTCAAGTAACCATCGATTAGAAGAGATTTTCTAATTCTTGGTTTTGGACACTACTTGTGATTATGGCTCTAAGCTCTAGAGGCTTGGTGAGGCAAATTGATGATGCTTCTAATAGAGCCTAGTTTAAAATATGGCATCTCCCAATAAAAACAGATTATTACATTCAAACTAAGATCTTCTCAATAATGTAGATCATTTTAAAACATAATGTTTCTCAATTCTGCATATGGATGCATAATAAAAAGGAAAAAGTAGTCTGGAAATCATTCACATTAGAATAGTAGGATAAAATTTATTAATGTGCTTTCTATTAGTAAGAATTAAAGAAGGCAAGGTTCAAAATTGTGCCTTCTTACAGGAAATTGCAAGGAATTTATTTTTGAAGGCATGAGCATAAACCAATTCTTTTTTTTTAGGGATTTATTACTCAAGTCCAAGAGAAAGTTGAAGCCCTTGAGCTGGTGTGAAAAACACATAGAGAGAAGTGGTTTTGTGAATCTTGAAACATTACAAAAAATATCTTAAAATTGAAAATTTAACTTGGATATAATTGCTTTTTTAAAGCTAGCGGCAAGAATTTTTTGTTAAATATCAGTCCTACTCTAATTTTTGGTGAATGAAGATATAAAGTGATCATTGGAGAGGTTTCATAACCTGTTTGAGGCCCAAGCACTGTCATTTTGCCTTTTTATTTGACATACTACCCTTTGGAGTAAGGCCGCAAGGTATTGTGGCCTTCTTCCTCTCTCATTGTTAGCTACAACATACTGTAAATTATACACCAGATTTGAATAATTTCACTACTGAACTTAATCACAGAGGTAATAAAAGATAGAAATCCTTAAAACACAAAGGAATAAAAACATAATAGTCACAAGTGTTTGGCTTTCTTTCCTTGCTATCTTGGTTAAAAATCTAGTTTGTTGGAGGACTGATCCTATTACTACTACTAACCACTCTTAAACTTGTAGAGGTATGATCCAATACAACAATGGCATCTCAGTAGCATGACTATCTTTTCATAGTTTACATGCTGGATTTCAAGTTGTTCTTTTATTTTATTTCCTCTTTAGAGGTTGAAATTTTAAAACAATCTCAAGCATTTTCTCACTATTAGCTTTCTATTCTCATGAGATTATTTACCGTTTTTTTGGTTAATCACTAAAGGTCATTTGATACTTTTTGAAGCACAATGACGTAAGAAATCTCATTGAATAAGCCTGGGGGAGTCAGCTTGTTAAAATTTTGGTCTTGACTAATTTAGAACATAAGAGGTTTGTTGCTACCCCAAAGGTTTGATCACTGCTCATTGGAAATAATTGGAATATAAAGGAATTACATATATTGTTTACAATTGAGTTTATTTGACAATTGGTGAAATATCTTAAGAAAATTGCTAACTTTGTTGTGCCTTGTGACTTCCTTAGAATCTAATTATTTTGCGTTAACAACCCCATTCCCTAAAGCATTAGTAACTTCTTGACAAGCCAAGTGTTCATTGAAGTTATTATAAAGAGTCAATTTCTTAAGTATTCTCTTGCCTTCCTCAAAAACAACATAAGAACTTTGAAAAATATCATTGTTAATTTGTGAATGGTAATCTGGTATTGACCCTAGGTGTTCTTCATTTAAGAATATTTTTCCCTAATTGAATAGTTGGAATTAAAGACATTTTTATTTTTATCTCACGATATCTCTCATAGTTTCTGGCAGGTATCATTGACATTCGTTTTCCTTAATTTAGGGCTTCATTTGGTTTGGTGAATGATTTGAGTACTGATCTCTGTGAATAACATATACTTGGCTAGAGGCTGTTGTGGTCTATTTTCATTAGCAGTGATCTGATTCATTGATTGTGCTATAAGCTCTTCTTTGGGATTGTTCTTATAACTGAGGTGTATCTGAATTGAATTTTAAAGTTTGACGCATATTTGGCAAAGCTAATCATTAACATTTGGAAATAAAAATCGATAGAGGATTGGTGTTTGTTTCTTGGTTTAAATTTTGTCAAGAATAACCCTTGCGACCATCTCTCCCTCATCTCATTTGAAGCATTGGGATCTTGCAGTTGTTATTGTTTGTATTGATCACTTGGCTATATATTTTTCATCACTGTAATCTCTTTAAGTGGTAGTACTTTTCTAATATCTTTGAAAACTCTTCCAGTTGTAAGCCATAGTGACTTGTTTTAAAATAAAGACTTAAATATGATCCAACCTTACCTCTGAGACTCCATTGGATATGAATTCAACAATTTTACTCAATTCTATTTAGCTTCTCTTTCTAAAACTATCTTATATATTTCAACACAACTTCACTTTCCATAATTTCTCTTGTCTACATATCCTCTATTGCAAATCATGTTTATCTTCCTTTTCTTAACTCATGACTATCTAAAGCTACTTTGCTCTGAATCTCTTTCAAATAGTATACTTGATATAATATCAAATGATGAAAACTTTAGAAATATCCTATGGATTATCCAAAATCTCACTCGACATGATAAAAGTTGGTTTATCTAGTGAAAATGACACATTCATTAGATACCTAGTCGATTTCTCCACTAGGTCAGCACTGTCAAATTTCCACTGATCTCCTTCAATTGGGTAGAATTTCTAGTGACTTCATATTTTGAATTTCTAGTTCTTGATCTTATTTATCTCCATTATTAGGCCTCTATGTCCAATCACTGCAACCTTCATGTCATTTTATGTCCAAAACAATGTTGCCTATGTAATTCATTTTGCACATATACTAGGTCATGTGCTCGATTCACAGGTTTTCCTATGATAAACACTTAATATTTCAATGGGAATTTTTCATCTAGATCAATTTTAACTTTTTATTTAGTTCATAAATGAATGGATGGAAAAATAATGGATTTGAAGGATAATAAAAATAGACATCCTCTACCCATTACTCTCCATAGTAAGTCATTACATACGTGATGAAAACTTCCGCAGGGTTTGTAGAAGCTGGATGCTTATTTGTTCAATGCTCTACAATAGTTTGATTGACACTAGACTTGATCAATTCTTGGTGTACATATATGGACTCTCAAATCTTATCTCACCATATGTAAATTCCCCTCTTCTGTAACTCTTCCTATCTAAATGGATTACCTGAATAATTTCTTAGTTATTCGTTTGCAATATAAAATTAAATATGATGAGCATTTTCTCCAAAAGGAATTGCATAGATGAAATGTTTTGAAGGTTTAGAAATTAACTTGATAGTGAAAAGGTCCTCCTTCAAGTGATCCCATGATCCAACAATAAAATACCATATCATTTTATGGAATATTCCTTCATATGATTACCTATTTTGTTGTTTACTATTCTCTTGACATCCATGCATCCTCATTTGACCATGTGACTTCTCCTATGTTCAATGAAAGCACAAATTTTTACACACAAAACTAATCAGTTTCATACAAAATTGTTATGTATAATAGTGTTCTCACATAGCACTAACACTATTTCTAATCTTTAATACATAATCAATATCACTCATATGACATATTTGTACCTAAATCTATCGTTAGTTCCAGACTTCACACAAATTCATTAATGGATGAGAAGGACAGAGTTAAAGAGCTTCCAAATTGGACGGAAACAAATGGATGCAATAACATAATTGATATTTCTCAATTGGGTGAAAATGGAAATTGGGTTGGTTGGAAATGTTACAATATACCCCCGAATATTCAGTCTCATGAGATTTCATTGATCAATTCTTTAAAGGACCTCACTCTAATTGAAACCACAAATTTGGATCAGAGAACAAGGAAAAGTAGTAATAAATTCCTCTATTCTTTTAGGGTGGGATATGAAATGTTAGTTCAAAAAATACCTCATCCCCCTTCAGATAGATTGTGGGAAAGAATTTTCCATAAGGATAGTCTACCTAAAATTAACATGTTCTAATGGGAAATAAAAGGTTCATGGGAATATTCTTATGGAAAAGAATCTTAGAAAAAGGAACACTCATAGTCCATCCTAATGTGTTCTATGTGAGAATGATGAAGAATACATTCCTCATGTCTTTCGACAATGTGTCTTGAAAAGTTTGAAAATTTTCCTTGGGAAATGTCAGTAATATAGTTAGCATCCTCGACAGTTGGTGACATATATTCAAAGGTTGGAAATCAAATTATCCTTGGAAAAGGAAATCCACTTCAGTATCTATGAGGTTTTGGATGACTCTTTCTAATTTCATGTGTTAGGTGATGTAGATTTCTCGCAACAAAGCAGTATTAAAGGGTGTTTGACCAAACACAATATCATCAGCCACTAAATAAATGTAGTTGATTTTTGAATTTATCACCACTCAAGGTTATGATCTAACACCAAGAGATTTCCAAACAACCCTAATAAAATACCCATTTCATGCATATACAACCCGATGTTTTTCTTCCAACTACCATTTTGTTCGTCGGAATTCCGACGATGGTTTTCGTCAGAACTACGACAAGTGTTTCACAACATCAGATTTGTGACGACCGCATTGCACCGTCGGAATAGCAATGAAAGTTTCACACGTAAGACTTGTGACAACATTTTCAACACGTCGGACTTGTGACGACATGTTCCTACCACCAGAATAATGACGAAAGGTTCAACACATCAGACTTGCGACAAACTGTTCAAAACGTCAGATTTGTGACGAACTCTCCAAACCGTCGGAATAACGACGAAAGGTTAAAATGTTTGAATTGCAATGGAATTTTCACAATGTCGAAATAACGAAGAAATATTTGAAACATCGGAATTGCGACACTGCCAAGAAAACGTCGAAATTAGTGTCGCTTTGTCGACAATTATTAGAAGTTTCGGAATTGCGATGGGACTTGAAAAGAAGTTTTTCCCCACCTCAAATTGTCGCTCTTGGGACACCTATGTGTCACAAGAGCAACATTTTGGTCGTCGCAAATTGGGCCAAATGTGCTAGTGATTGTAGTAAGTTATGAGAAGATCACAAGGGATGGAAGAAGATATGTTAGAAAGAAATGTTGATCCATATATTATTCTAGGAAAAATACAAAGAAACATGTTTTATTTGAAGATAATAGAGACGAAAATAACATCGGAATGAAATGAAAATGATACACCAATTGGAAGAAGTATTATTCATAAAATCCCTCCCAATGTATGAAACGTCCCTACATTGTAAGAAACATCTTCTTCAAGGGTCAATTTAGAAACTGGTTAGCTAAATAGAATCGTTAAGCAGAATATGACTAATAAGAGGAGACAAGCAAAGGCCACAACTTCAACTGAATTTTGGAGGAAAACATATGGTCTTAGAGAAAGTAATAATCAAGGTACAAGTTTCATTGAAGTGCATTTGAGGGACAAATCTCACCAATATTCCAAAATCCAAGCACAGGAGTGATCGAAGAAGAAGAAATACAAGAAGAGGAAGAAATAGATTCACATAAAATTCTTGCAAATGATAATCTAACCACCTAATAATCCATAGAGATGGGAGATTTCCAAATATATTCACTAAATAATAGCTTATTAAATAAATTTAGGAGCTCATGTAATAAGAGACAACTATTCAAACCTAAGCATAGTTGAACAAAGAAAAAGTAAAGGTTCCAATTCAACATGCTAATACAAGGAATCAAGGGGAAACATCAACACACATAACTACACAAAAAAAGAATATGGATGAGCTAAAATCAAGACCAACATTACATTCCCTCCATCTAATATGTGTTATAATATCATGGATGATTTTTTTTTAAATATAGATCTCTCTATCATTTTTAGAAGTGATTAAGATTCCTCAACGGAGAGAAACCTTCTCAAATATATTGAAAATGAATATGTATCTAGTACAAGTGTAGAAGAAGCCATTGTATCACACCATCTAAAGAGTTCTACCCCTCCTATCATGCATCAAGGTAAAGTTCCTCCTTTCTATATCTCATTGGAAACTCTAAAGTTCATATTGCATAAATGTTTATTGGATAGCGGTGCAACAAATAACGTCATTACACCTCACGTCATGAAAGAAATAGACTTATATTGCACTAAGTATTATGAGACACGTGAAATTACCTATGTGATCAATTCAAGAAAAGTATCAACTTATGGCGAAATTAACAATTCACGTGCTTCTATAATTTTGGCAGAAAAAATCAATATTGTCTTTACTATAGTAGTGGTGGACCTCCCTGTATCTTATGGACTTGTTTTTGGAAGAGAGTGGCAGTTTCCTTTAGGAGGATATATGATGAATGAAGTTGTATGATGCTTCCATAATCATGTAAAGAAACACTTTCATGCTATAGTACATACATCGATCTTGACTTTAAGAAAATACCTATGACCCTTAATCAACCATATGCTTGAATAGTTTCAAGAATAGTACAAGGTTGATTTCACACAAGAGGAAGTGACAGATGGCCTTATTTTGATGCAGAGGATGATTCTTAACACAAGTGTTACATATTGAAGGAACTATACTTCTGACCTTTCGAAACCCTTATTAATGTACTGTTTAAAAATGAAATCCTCATGGTTGTACTTGAACCTTACTGCTATAGTATAATGTTAATGATACATCAGAAACCCTTATACTACCTTGAAAACTCTAGATGGAATCCATACTTCCTCTTTAAAAACTCTTACTTTTGAAGGTCAAATACCAGACTTAGGTCAGTAGTAATAGAATAAGATCAGACTTGAAATACTAGAAGGAAGGCTTCAGTAATCTATGTTCAAAACATTATTCTTTCTTGAAGGGGATTCTCGTTTAGGACGAAAGCAATAAACTTAGTGGCTACTATTCTTCATACCTCTCGGATGACCAACCTTTTGATTTATGAGAGATAGAACATTGTTGACTGTGACATGCCTAAGCGCTATTTTTATGTTAAAAAAAAAAAAGTCACTACAAAATTCAGGACCAAGTGTATAATATATATAGGTCCTTACAGTCAGCTCCACCCTCTTAACATACACAGAGATGAGTAAAACTATGTAAAAACAGGATGCCAAAATACATCACTGTGGATTGAATCTCATAGATCATTGTTTATGTAACTTCAGGAATTATCTAAGGATTGACATAGATATAAGCCATTTGGAATATAGATACAATATATTAAATATTGAAGCTTGACAAGAATAGAATTGATCTTTATAGAATGTGTGTAATTTCTTTAGAATAGTCCACAAAGAAGATCTGGATTAGCTTCAGACTTACGACAAAATTTCCTCCATAAATTCTCGGATAAATTCTCAGATTTTTCTCAGAAACTAACAATGATATAGACTCAATCTTGGTTGGTTGGGTTTGTGAAAATATCTCTTGATATCAATCAAAAGACACCTTACATACCTTTTTTCCCTCCAACCTCTACCCGCAATGCTCGAGTTGCTCTTAGATTTGGTGCCCATATTCATTGATTAGGGTTTGTATAATCAAATTCTAACAAAAAGAATTGCATTAGAAGGCAACAATAAGAAATCTTTCTGCTACCAAAAAAATGGTGATCAAGTTATATGTCCATGGGTTATTCAAATTGTGACAAGAAGCATTGTAGTAGAAATCAATAATAATAATTATTTCGAGCAACAAGACTATGGTGGTCAATTTATAGGCCCATACTTATAGACAATACATGCAATCAACAAGTACCAATTGAAAATGACCAAAATCTCAATTCTAGGGTTATAAAGGATCATATTCTCAACCCATCTATAATCAAGGTAATATATATCTTTGATCAAAAAACAAAGATCCACCAACGTTATAGGCCTACCCAATTTTGAAGGGTCAGGCGTGGTAGAAAACCTAGTGTGTTAACTAACAAAGTGCAAGTAATTTAGCTAGTACAAAGTAAAAGGCACCAGATTACAGCTCATGTCACACAATATGAAAAAAAAATCTTGTAATGTATGTTAAAAATATGGGTGTAGTTCAAAAATAATGGTTTCAATTCTTCATATCAATTTGTTAACTTACCAAACTTATCAACATATATAATGAGTGAATATCCCTAGAAGTTGATTCTTAAGGTGTGAAAATGACATAAATCTACAGTTGGAAGCTCTTAGGTGTGGTTCAATGCAAGACCAGAAATGGCATGATTCGCTCTTCCATGGGGTATGTGTTTTGGGCAAGGAAAGCTTTGAAGGGGTATTAAATAGCTTAGGCTTGTTAGTGATTTGAAAATTGCCACCCGAAGCTCTGGGTGGTCTTAGATTCAATTCCAAGTGCTGTTAGATTAGTTATGTGTGCCAGCTTGGGTATTTTCATCAAGATGGCCACTTCGAGATGCAACAAGAGGACCCTAGATTCATTGTCAAGTACAACACTCTACACGACAACTAGAAGAATGTATAGAGACTGCTTAAGGGACTTTAACCAATGTAATTTTGAAGATAAAACCTCTGATTACAGAAAATAATAAAAATAATAATAATAAATTAAAAAATAAAATATGAAAAATAAGAGGGATATTTTGAGTGTACTTTTCGTCATGGCAATGCAAAACTACTTAGAAATCATTAGATATAGTGATAGCTCAAACACAAAGGTACGATTGAACCCCCTCTTTCAAAAAGGAAGTTTCAAATTCTTTGCTGCTCTATCAGGGAATTCCATAGAGCAGTTTTTTGTATAGAAAACTCACGAATCTAAACAATAGAGGTAAATTCTCTTTGAACCCAATAGATATGTAGTTTTTATTTGATAACGTCTATAATATATGTGTATATTTAATAATGTATGATACCATATGAAAATATGTTGAAATATAGGATAACCTGCTCCAAAAGCCTGGAAATATTTTTTTTTACTTTGTAAGTTATAGTTCCACAAATATCAGTGATTAAGGAAGAGGAAAGTTGCCATACCAAATTTTTAGAATTTAAGGATTCTGCATTATATTTAAATTTCAACAAATATATGGAATTTCATATTAATAATTACTTTATTAAGACCTAATTCTGTCATATCCCAAATCATGGCAACTTCAGAGGTGTTATGGCATGTCCATTAACCTAGCAAACCCCACTTTAGAAGTACACATGTTTTTCATATTTTCAAATATCATCTTCTTTCACTCGAACTATGTTAAATCACATTTTTTTTATGCAGTTGGAAAACATGTTAGAAGGAAACCAATCTAAGGAGAAGAAAATATGGTCAAGATTCCTATGGCTAGTCAATAATTGCAAGTCTAAGTGCATATAAGCGCCAACACTGACACTAAGACACCCATATGACCTCAATAAAAAGAAAACGGTCAAGTTAATTAGAATAGTTGGGCATATAACAAATAATCTTGGTGAAATATCTTCTTTCAAAAAATTAATTATGTTTTTCTACATTAATGTTTTTTTGTAACTTACATTGAATTATGGGATGGGATTATAATATTATTAAAAACACATCCCCTTATGTTGTAGCATCATTCATCACCTCTAATACTTGATGATCTATGTATTGTCCTTGGGCAACCCTTTCCTTCCATATGTGTTCCTTTACCTAAAAAACATTATTTTGAATTCCATACACGAATCTACCCTCTCAAAATTGCAGGTAGACATGGGTACATTTATACTAGACCTGCGTATATAGTTCAAAATATAAAAAAATATAAAATTCCCTATTTTCTTGGAGGGGTTTATAGATTACACTGGAATCCTACCTATAGGAGCCCATGGCCAAACTGTTTCCCAACTAAAAAAAATGTTTTGAGGAAGTATAAATATATGTCACAAGAAGTCCTAAAGGTGAGAGAGAGATAGTTATTAATACTATAGCCTTTTAGTCCCTGATCGCGTCTAATTATCCCAGTGCATCCTGCACTTCCAAGGTTGAGGAAACCATCGTTTCCTTATTTGATATGTTCACCTCCTTTATGTGACATCCTTGTGTATTGTTATGGAATAATATTATTCAATCGTAGATTGGACGGATCTAGAGGATGGTTTTTCTTGGAGTCGTGGCTAAATCAGGTCGTATTCCTCCACATGTTTTACATACATCAATCAAGAAGCTTTGTCCCATTCCTGATGTCATGATATTTAATTATTTTATACATGTTATAATCTTGCTATAGTTGATTTCATGTTATTGTATATAAGCTTATATGATCTAACCAGTGACATCTAGAACATGCTTTCAATTACTACTAGTCTATGTGATTTTCTTGAATGAGTTGCAGGTTTTGAAGCACATGGAGAAGAGAGGGCTTGAACCTTGTGGGAACGACCTCAAACGTAGGAACTACAGGTCAGGTCACTTCTCCCAATTTTACTAGTTTAAGCATTAGGACCATTAGTTTTCTTGCTTCTTGTTGTTGTATGCCTCCTACTCTATTGGGGTTCTCAACCTGGACCCTAGGGTAATTCATCCCGTAACGGAATTTCTGACTCCATTGGGGACTAGATCTGTGTAATTCCTTATTTTGGTTGTTTCTCTCTAGATTTGGGTTCTCTCATTAGTCTGACCAATTTTCCAGTCTCTTTGGTTCTCTATCCATCCAGGGAAAAGTGTTGATCTTCTGGATCAATATTTTATTTTTTACTTTTTCTTTGCTGCCCTTTTTATACACATTTTTTAGTTTACACAGTGGCATATATACACATTTTGGTCCAAATAAACACACGTATACGTGGGTTTCCTTATAAAAGTCATGTATGCACGCTGGTTGTTCACTGCCAAGTTGTGTATGGCTAGTTTTAAATGAAATTTTGATATTTGGAATCATGTAAGGTCTTTTTTCCTATTCTTGGTCACTACCGTGGAACCTTTGATGTGTATGGGAAGTGTTTTTTTCTACTGTCTATCAATTTCTCTCTTTCTTGAATGAAAACATAGTCAACCTAGGGTTTACATTGCTTTGTGAAGTTTCAGTTTTGGGCTTCTCACCAGGTATTGGTTCTGAGGTTCTTGGTTGTTCTAACATTTGAGGATAGTGATTTAGTGGTGGTTTTTCATGCTTAGCCTTGTTGTTTCTTCAATTTTCGCTTTTCTCTTGTTTTTTTTCTTGGTTTTCTTGGCTTCTCGAGAAGGACATTTCTGCAAATCTTGATAAGTATTCTTGATTTTCTTGAAGTTTCTTTTTTTGCTGGAGTTTTTATATTGTTGATCAGGTCAATTTTTTTAGATATTTACCTCTTTCTGTTTGTTACGTCTTGTTATGAAAATGATATTGTTGGCTTAAGGAATTTGAGGTTTCTTGTTTGCTTAATCTGATGATTTTGAGTTTTTGGTAGTTTTTGCTTTCTCAGAGTGTTTTCTTGTTTCCTTCAAAAGAAAAAGAATAAAAAAACAATTGTGTTTTCCATCACTTTTTCTTTTGGTTTTGTTTTATGGATTTTCATTATTTTTGAGCAAGTGTGAATTTTTTCATTTATTATGATTCACTTGGTGTTGAGAAAAGTTCTTGATTGAATTTGTCTCTTCTTCTATCAAGTTATCTTTTGGCATTTTTGTTAAGGTAAGTTCTTGTTTGAACTTGTATTTTCTTTTGTGTCAAGTTTTCATACCTCTCCATTAAGAAGCTCATTTTATTGTTCGATTAGAGTAATCCTAGAATCGTGCATTTGGCATTGGTAGTTTTCATTAGTGTAGTTGCACTATAAGCATTTTTAGACTTTTGTTAGATATTGAGTGTGTGAACGTGTATCTTGAAAAGAAATGAATTTTTTTATTTATTATTATTTGTTTATAGAACCTATGTATAAATCCATTTTCATTGAAGAAAACGTTGCATTTGCATATCGAAGGCTTCTATTCATTTATCTTTGCATCCAAAACATCGCAAGTTACATCTGAATTTTACCCCTTAAAAGAACAACCCTTAAAATAAAGCCCATAATTTCAAATGAAATAGAATCTTTTTGAATTTTCATTAATATACATAAATTATTCTAGGTACTAGGGCCTTGGAATAATTGTGTGAACAGTTAACTCTCCAAGGCCACTCTAAATTTTAACTTAGAAGTTGATTAAATGAGTGAAAACTAGTCTCGTTAAGATGTCTGGGAAAGCTCTCCTCCAGAGAGTCAAGAAAGAGGGTGAGTGAAATCAGGGAAGAGAGATACCCCCTATCCTACCTGTCATATCCCAACCAAGACCGTTCCACACGGCTACCGATATGAACTAGTGAACCTAGTTTCTATTCCTAGGTATCACATATGTGACTACCATGGGGAATAACCATGGTACCTGAGGCAGAGGTTGCATCACATTCATTAGTACTTCTAGAGGGTGCCCTTGCAAAGCTTGGATACTTGCACTGGCAAAGGATTTTGTCTAGAGGTCGGTGTAAATGTTTATGTTACCTTTGCTAGTAGGCCTGGGGCGTAATTTCCCTAGACGATTTTCGAAAGGTCCTTATTTTCACTTTCTTGTATTTTTGTATCCGGTCCTAATAACCTGGAGCAGAAATACCTGATTGTTGATTGTTGATTGTTGATTGTTGTCTTTGCTCCTATACTGCCATAGCTTTGTAATTTTTTGAGTCTGTATAAGTTCTCATAAAACTTAAAAGTGCTTGATCAATCAGTTCATCGATCTAGGATTCTTCATGGGATTTCTCTTATGAGTGTCAAGCCGTCTTATAGAAGGCATAGGAGAAATTATGCTGGTGATTTCTAATCAGTAGCAGTAAACACAACAGAGAGTGATCCTCCACTTGGGGATATTATTTTCGAAGGTGAGCCTAGTGTTAGTCGTGATTTAGAGAGGAGTACTCCACTCCTTTCTAGGGCCCTTTTTCCAACAAAAGAAGTTGAGGTTGCAGAATTTCCCGAACCTCTAGTTACTCCTTCCTCTCCTTTTCTTGCTATTTTTCTAGATGTTTTACTATACATTGGGCATCTGATTCACATCCTAGCTAGCCCTCATATTTCTTGTTATTTTATTTCAATGGCCACTGCTGGGAACACAACTTCGACTATGAGTACTTTGAGTGTGCATACTCCTTTTTTTGTAGAAGGAGGAGGTACCATTTATATATCGACCATCGCTCCTAGTACTGCAATTTTTGGCTCTACCTCCATTCCATCTACAAGTCAGGGACCCCAAGATTTTGCTTCCCATACTGGTCATTTTTCATTGTCGATGCCTTCTAGTGAAATTCCCTTATTTTCTTTCACTGATGCATCTATTTTCTCCACTCCCATGTCCTCTATGGCTAGTGGGTTAGCCTATTTTCAAGGTTTTCCATTTGGAAGTGGTCATATTACTCATTCTAACCCTTCCTTAGGTTCTTTGCCTTTCTCCATGCAAATTCAAGGTTTTAATGCTTTTCAAGGCTGGAACCCTTCTTTCAGTGGTTTAGAAACTGGGAATCAGTTCATGTATGGTCAACAGGGGAATGTGTCTTTCTTCTCCATAGGTACCTCTCAGGGTTTTTCTCCTTTCGCTAATGCATGGAACCCTTATCAAGGGGTCTCATATTCTTTTAATACTTTGATTGGTGGGAACATTCTTGTTTATGGTAACCCTTAAGTGGGAGGAGGTCCTACTCTGAGCTTCTCTGGACAACAAGATTTTCCTTATGGTTCAGCTTCTTCTACCAACATTCCTTGGCAACTTGGTGCCTCATCAAATCGAGGCTATTATTTTCAAAATATTGGGACTCCGTCCCTTGGTGGATGGAATTATTAGAGTCCTCTGCGCTTATCATTCCTAGTAACCCAAAATTTTTCATATCTATCGAAGTTGACTAACGATCTTATACAATATAGCCTGGGCTGGCCTCCAACTCCTACCAAGATTCCATTCAATATTCTAAAATTTGAGGAAAAGACTAGTGATGATCCATCTGACAATGTTACCACTTTCCATTTATAGTGCTCATCGAACTCCCTTATTGATGATTCAACTAGGTTGAGATTATTTTAGCGCACCTTGACTGGAAACACTGCTAAGTGGTACATTGAGCTTACTTGGAACACTTTTTCTTTCCTTAGTGAGTTGGCTACCATGTTTTTGAATCATTTTCAGTTCCCTGTTCGTTATCTTGCTGGGACTGAGCTTTGGCCAATTTCAAGAAAGATAAGGCAACGAACATTCTGACCATATTCAAGAATGGAGGAGAATTAAGAGGCTAATTAAAGCCTATATTCCCAATGAATTCCTTCTCAAGTGGTTACTAAAATATTTACATCCATAAATCTCAAAGGATCTATCTCTTTTTGGGGTATTCACTTAGGAGAAAGCTATCTTTAGAGCCCAGTGATTGGAACTTATCTATTCTCAATCTGGGATTCTTAATAAGATCTTCCCAGATGCTCGTCATTCAAATATAGATTTAGCCAAGACAAAGGCATGTCCCCATGCTAAAGGGCTTGTTGGTTCGATCAATAGTAATATGGATAACCTTTTGAATCAATTGCAGAAATTGTCTTTACAATCTTCTCCTTATATTCAAGCTACGTTGTCAGTGTCTACCCATTCTCAAAAGTTAACAATTAATGTTGTCCAATCCTCTAACCCCAATGGAAATAAAAAAGTTGATGTGAAGAAGGATAATGATGGGAATGGTAAAGTGAATAAATCCAACGATAATGTTGAAGAGGGTAAGAGAGAGTCGAAAAATAAAGTCAAGTTTCCTTGCAAGTTGTGCATTGGAGACCATCTCACTCATCTCTGCCATATCATTCAGGATGCTCATCGCTTATTAGCTCAATATGGTTCCTCTAGTTCCCAGGATATCTTGACTAACCCTTTTCCCCAAGGGCAAAAAATTCTTGTTGGCGTGAATGCAAATACTGGAGCTCCCACAGGGGGCAATGAGGAGGGGGGAATTTCTTCAAATGTATACATGATGAGTGCTCACGTTGATGTCACCATGAGATCATGTGATTATGGTGAATCTGAATATTCAAAGGCTAAGGCCGCTCCTGATAATTTTGAGCCATTGCATATTGGGAGGCTTGGAGTTGAGCCTATACCTCGCATGCCGAAATGTTTTGCTAAATGTTCGACAATCAACCCTAATGCCAAGGTAGCTCAGAATGACTCCATTGTAGAATATCTGGCTCAGAGTCTTTGTGTTATTTCTGCGTTGGAGGTTCTCCAGTTCTGCCCAGAACAAAGGAGTGTGTTTCTCACTGTCATCGGGGTCATAGATCTAGATAAATCTCTTATGATCACATTTGATATGTCAAATATTAAGAAGAGGCTTCCTCATCATATGACTTTTAAGATGAAATCTATGTATCTCAAAATAATTATTTTTCAAATTGTAGTTGATGAAGGAGCTTCCACATGTGTCATGTATATCTCATGTTGGAAATCTATTGGATCTCCTCAAGCTGTTCCTTCACCTAATCTCTTGACTACATTTGATGGTCATTATCACAGGCCACATGGCATTGTTCATGGCCTTCCCATCTGTGTTGGGGGAAAAATTGTCAATATTGAGGTAGAAATAGTTGATGCCAATTTTGACTATAACCCTCTATTGGAATGAAATTGGATTTATGAGATGGATTCCATTGTTTCATCATTATTTTTCATCCTATGTTTTCCCCATGAAGGGAGAATCGTTACTATTGATCAGATGGACTATTCTCCGATAGATTCCAATGTATCCTCTGATTCTATTGTTCCCTTGGTGAAGGATGCCAAGCAACCTATGGAGATTCTAGGAGTCGACATGTATGCCTCATTGATGGGTACCTTTGATCTTTTTCCTCCTTTTGTTCATACCAATTCTATCTCAGCCTCCAAGGCTCCTACCAGAAGAGAGTTCTTCCGAACTCATTTTTTTTGGATCCTTGGACCTTACTGTAATTTTTTGTAGATTTTCTATGCATGATGCAACTTTTATTTTATCCCCAACATGAACCAACAATCACATAAATAAGAAAGTAAAATGCTGATAGAAAATACCAATAGATCGACAGAAGACAAGACAAAAATACGCTTAACTTGATCAACAAAATATATGTGTTGTGGTGTGTTACGGTGGTCAACAGGATGCTTCAACCAACAAAGTCTCAATACAGTCAGCCAACCAAAATGTGTCACACAATGCTCTCGGACAACTCTATATCAGTCAACAAAATTCAATGATGTCCCAGTCAATAGTCAACGCAAAAACAACAATAACAAAAGTCAACACAGCTCGATCAGAGTCAACATCCAACCTCGATTTCAGTGCCAATAAATGCAGACCACAAAAATCACAATTTTGGGGGAGATTAGGGTAATTTTTACCATGTGTTGACCAAAGTCAACATTGGTCAAATCTCCGCTGAAACCCTAGGTCAAAAAAAAAAATTTCCTTTGTTGCGTTTTCCCAGGTGTGAGAGAAGAAGAGCATCCAAGGTGATTGAATCAATCAGATGATGAGAGAGAATGTGATGATGATTGATGGATGAAATGACCTCCAATGTTGACGTATATATATCCATCAGTGAGGGTGTGTGACACATCTACTGGGGCTTCAAGCCTTCTGGCCAACCTTGCACATAAGTGGAATTAATTCAAAATAAATGTTTTGCTCATCGGATCAAGATGATGTTTAGAACGATGTTGCACCTCTCTGAAAGAGGAATCCAATAAAAATATTGGAATCTTCATATGAGCATCACAACATGGATTTTGGACCTATTTGTCCAAAATTAACACTCCCTCTCAACTAGGGAGAACTCCATCCATCTGTACCATACAAACATCGTGCGTCATCCCGTCGTAACTTGCTTTGCTGGCTTCTTTATTTCAAAACAAAAGGTGAGTCAGAAAGACATCACTTTTGGTTGAAAAATTCATCTAAGAGGTCTGAAACCTCTATAGGATGCAAAGGAGTCACATACCAAATGGAAGTTGGTTTACCTGACCCAAAGTTAGTTGGAGGTCTGAAACCTCATAGACTTGATCCCAGATCAAGTTGTTGTACACGTTCCATCCTAGACATAGAGAGTATGGAAATATCCAATGCATCCATAGATATTTTCTATTGGTCTCTAGCTTTTCCCACCTCATTGGCCAAATGAGAGGTACTTCCCATGAGTCCGAGACTCAATGGGTAGGATGAATATAGGGCACAGATCATGAGAAGTGAACCAAATCAATATGATAAAGGTGGGGCAGAAGCACACCAACAAGGTCTAGCCCTGTGGTTGCTTATAGCTCCGATGAGCTATCCCCAAAGCCCCCTGGAGCTCCTAGAGCTCATCATCCAATAGGACCATCAGCATAGGGTCGTTCCACAATTATAAGATTCTCACATAAGGTTAGGAACTTGAAATTCCCCAAGGGCTTTGTGAGAATATCCGTGACCTGCTCATTGGTTCCTATATGATCGAACCTTACGACACTTCGCTGTACCATATCCCGGATAAAGTGGTACCTGATATCAATATTCTTGGATTGATTGTGGAACACGGGATTCTCAGACAATTGAATCCCACTCTGGTTATCATAGAGTATCACGGTGGTATCTAGCACATGCCCGAATAACTCACTGAATATCTTTCACAACAAAACTGCTTCACAATAGGCCATACTCCCTGCAATGCATTTGGCCTCAGGGGTGCTCAAAGCCACCGACTTATGCTTCCTGCTCATCCATGATATTGAAGTAGACCAAAGTGTGAAGCAGCGTCCATATGTACTCATGTGATCCACCACACTGCCATCCCAACTGGCATCATTATATCCATGGAGTGTCATCCTTCCAGCAGTCTATCTCAGCCCATGGTTTATCATGCCTCGAAGATATCTCAACATATTCTTGGCACAAACCTAGTGAATGTGATGATGATCAACCATGTGTTGACTCAAAAGTTTTTACTATAAAACATACATTCAGACGGGTGTTCACTAAGAACATCAGGGCCCCTACGAGTTGGTGATACTTAGTAGGATTTTCTAGCACGGGCCTAACAACACTGCCACTCAACTTCTTAAATTTGAGCTTCGTCGGTGTCGACACTGACTTATAGTCCACCATTCCAAAATATTTCCAGCAACTTCATAGTATATTTTCCTTGAGAAAGGAAAATATCACCAGGTCTATGCCAAAACTCCAAGCCTAGGAAGTAATGCATCAGTCCTAGGTCCTTCATCTCAAACTCAGAAGCAAGCTCCCTCTTACTCTAATGAATGATAGGGTCAGCACCTGCCAGGAAAAGGTCATCCACATACATAACCAGAATGAGAGGCTTTTCTCTATCAATCTTGAAGTAAAGGTTCGGATCAAAAATACTACGAGCGAAGCCTATGTTCATCAGGTAGCTATCTATCCTCTCATACCAAGCCTTGGGTTCTTGCTTCAACCCATAGAGGGCTCTCTTCAACTTGCAGACATGGGTGTCTCGATCCTGGACTTTGAACCCCAAAGGTTGCTCCACATACACCTCTTCCTTTATCGAACCATGCATAAATACGGTCTTCACATCTATCTGATGAAGATTCCATCCTTGCGTAGTAGCAAGGGCTATGATAGATTGGATGGTGGTATATCGAGCCACAGGTGAAAATATATCATCATAGTCTACGCCTTCCATTTGAGAGAAGCCACGGGAAACAAATTTAAACTTTTCAACACTACCATCAGATCCGTGCTTGATATTATAGAGCCATTTCGGGGTGACAACTTCTTTTTCCTCCAGTATTGGAACCACACCCCAGAAATAATTATTCATAATGGACTCATATTCTTTGTGCATAGCATCGTTCTAGACTTGATGCTTTATGGCTTCCTCAAAAGATTCAGGCTTAGATTTTATGATTGTACTCATGGCTGCTAGATACCCTTGGTATCTATTTGGCTTCTTTCTTTCACAGAATGTCCCCCTTGGAGCCATAGGATTCTCGGCATCCTCTAGTGTGTACCTGAGCCATGATGGTCTTCTCTTCATTGAAGGAGGTGCATTAATAGGGTCCATCAGTCCTTCAACATCGGGCATCATCTCATCCTTCGATTCTTCCTGATTTCCAGCCCTTACTTCATGAACTTCCTCAGAGTTCAGAAGATTGATTACTTTCCTAAGGGAAACATCTTCATCAAAGGTAACATCGTGGAATATATCCACTTCCCTTTGACTAGACACATAGAATCTATAGGCCTTCGAAGTTTTTCAATAGCCCAAAAACATTCCCTTCTTCCTAGAAGCATCCAGCTTACTCCTCTTCTCTTTCAGCACAATAAAATAAATGGGACAACCAAAAACTATAAAATGTGAGACATTAGGTTTCTTACCAAAGAAAACCTCTTCGAGAGTTTTGGAGTCCAGAGCAGAATGCGGGCATCAATTTTGTATGTACATAGCAATGTCCATAGCTTCTCCCCACAGAAACTTCGGAAGACCTTGGTCACATAGCATGGCACAGGAGGCTTCCACAATGGTCCTGTTCCTTTTTTCATAAATTCAATTTTTATTAGGAGCATATACAGTTGTGGTCTCCCTCTTTATTCCAGCTTCTTTGCAAAAGTTATTGAACTCATTTGTCTCATATTCAGTGCCATTATCGGTCCTCAAAATATTTATCTTCTTCCATGTTAGATTTTCCACCAAGGCTTTGAAGGTACATAACCACATGAAAGCCTCATCCTTCTTATTAAAGAATTATATCTAGGTTTTGTGAGAAAATTCATCTGTGAACATTATATAATAAGAAAATCCTCCCAAGGATGTCACGGGAAGCATACCAGATAGATCAGAATGTATCAATTGCAAGACATCAGATGTCTTTGTGACATTTGAGGGGAAAGGTCCCCTTGTATTCTTTCGTTCGGCACAACCCTGACATACACCTTCCTGATCATTATTGAATTCGTGCATCCCCATCACCACCCTCCTTGCATTGCGAAGGGATTTGTAATGAAGTTTTCCAAACCTCCAGTGCCATAGTTCAGTCTGTCGGATTGTATCACATGTCATTGCTCCCAATGGAATTCCTCCAACCTGGAAGAGTGTATCAACTCTAAACCCAATTGTGATTGATTCCTTGAAACTCTTCTTCCAAATGCGCACGTTCCCATCAATGAATGCCACATTGAAACCTTTTTCTTCCATGGCCAAAATAGACACAAGGTTCTTCTTCAAATCAAGTACATATAGTACATATTGCAAGCAGAGGACTTGACCTTGAGATAAGTGGAGGGTCACAGTCCCTGTCCCTTTCACGGGATATTTGGCATTATATCCAAGGATAATTTTCAGATTAACATCCTTCTCAACCATATCAAAAAGTGCTTCTTTAAACCTTGTGATGTGCCTTGAAGCACCACTATCGATCAACCAAAGATCCATAGTGTCGGGTGGAGATGCAACAAAGAGGGCAGATACAAGAACAAATTCATTTCTTTTATCATCAATAACATTAGATTCTTCATACCTGTAATTTCTCGACATTTTGAAAGGTTACTCATTTCCATCATAGTGAGCCTTCCTCTTCCCTTTGAACATGTTCTTCCTTTGATTGCCATTCCCCTGGTTTTTGTTGTTGTCATCATCATCAGGAGAATCCTTCTTGAAAGGGAATTCTCTAGCATAGTGGTCGGTCTTGTGACATGTGTAACATTTTCCTTTCTTTCCTTGGGCCCCTGCTCTTCCTTTGTTCCTCGGACCACCATTGTTCTTATTCTTAGCACTAGCAGTTAAGGAAGAATTTCCTTCATTTTCATATTCCTTCATCCTTGTTTCCTCTTGTACGCATCTCGATAATACTTCATCAAAATTAGGTATCACATTGTTATTGAGAATGGTAGTATTGAATACATGCCAATTGGAGGAGAGACCTCCAAGTGAAGTGAGAACCATTTCTTGATCATATATTGTCTCCCCAATGGCCAGAAGATTATTTATGCTTTTGATCAAATTCAGAAAATATGATTGGACGGTTTCATCTCGACATTCCTTCAGATTCTTCAATTGGTTCTTGAAGAAAAGGAATTGATTTCCATTGTTGGCCTTGAACATGTTGACCAAATTATCATACATCTCGTTGGATGTACCCAACTCAGAGATGTAGGCTACTAGATTCTTATGAATTGAATCCTAGATAATTAGCTTTTCTTTGATTTCCCCCTTCTTATATTTTGATTTGGTGGCAGCAGGTGCAGATGATGGAGCCTCTTGGATTTTACCCTGCAGATAGTCCATGACATCTTGGTCTTCCAACATAAGATCCAAAGTCATTTTCTAGGCATGGAAGTATTCCTTCCCAGTCAATTTTCTATCAGATTTGAAGCCATTATAGTTTGAGGTACCCATGCTCTTCTTTAGTGATTTCTACAAACTTGGGCTTTGTCTTCACCTCAGCTCTAATACCATGTAAATTTTCATAGATGTTCTATTCTTGATGCAACTATAATTTTATCCCTAGTATCAAACATCAATCACATAAACAAGAAAGTAAAATGATGATAGAACATACCAATATATCGATAGAAGACAAGGGAAAAATACACTTAACTTGATCAGCAAAATATATGTGTCGTGGTGTGTTACAACGGTCAACAAGATGCTTCAACCAAAAAAGTCTCAATACAGTCAGCCAACCAGAATGTGTCACATAACCCTATTGGACAACTCTATATTAGTCAACTCAAAGTCAACAAAATTCAATGTTGTCCCAGTCAACGGTTAACGCAAAAATAACAGCAACAAAAGTCAACGCAGCCCGGTCAAAGTCAATGTCCAACCTCGATTTCAGTGCCAATAAACGTGAACTGCAAAAATCAGAATTTTGGGAGAGATTAGGGTCAGTTTGACCATGCATTGACCAATGTCAATGCTAGTCAAATCTGCGCTGAAACCCTAGGTCAAAAACATAAATTTCCTTTGCTGCATTTTACCACGTGTGAGAGAAGAAGAGCCTCCAAGGTGATCGAACCAATCATATGATGAGAGAGAATGTGATGATGATTGATGGATAAAATGACCTCCAACGTTGAACTATATATATCCATCAGTGAGGGTGTGTGACACATCTGCTGGGGCTTCAAGCCTTCTGGCCGACCTTGCACATAAGTGGAATTAATTCAAAATAAATGTTCTGCTCATCGGATCAAGATGATCTTTAGATCAATCTTGCACCTCTCCGAAAGAGGAATCCAATAAAAATATTGGCATCTTCATCTGAGCATTACAACATGGAGTTTGGACCTAGTTTTGGAAAATTAACACCCTCTTATATGACCACATTAGAAGAAGGACAAGTGGGTGGAATGGAATATCCTATATCTGCAACAGAAATTTCTTATCAATCTATTGTTAACTCTGTAGATTTCGATTCGGTTCCTCTTTCACCAGAGGATTTGTATGGATATGTGGCTCTAACTTGGACCCTTAACTCATCGTCTTCTTTGGACAGCCTCGATATTATTCTTTCACCCGAGGAGGAAATCTTAGAGGTAATGACAGGTTTGGAAAGACCATGGGATGATTTGCATCATTGGTCATATTTTCTACCAGATTTGCACGAAGTTGAGTCAAGATTGTCTAGCTCTGTGTCAACTGGTCCTATTCACCCAATCCTAAACCCTTTGGCTCCAACATATATTTATGCCGAAGGTAATATGGCTATCATTTCAAAAATGATTCTGGTGAACATTTCCAGAGATCCCAATGTTATAGAGAATGTTTCCATCGGAGTCGAGTGTTCCCTTGAAGAGATTTAGATCTATAACAATCTCTTTAAATGATTTCATGATGTTTTCTCTTGTTCTTATGAGGAAATTCCTGGAATTGATCCATCTATTGTCCAGCATGAGATCAAGACTTATGACAATGCTAAGCATATACGCCAAAACCTTTGACTGGTCAATCCTATGAAAGCTGCAGCTATAAAGGCTGAGGTTGAGAAGTTGCTGAAGGAAGGTATACCTTATTCCTTTGACTGAATGGGTTTCACATCCAGTCTCTGTGGACAAGAAACAAGGAACGATCCGTGTGTGCATATACTTAAGAGATTTGAATAAGGTATGTCCTAAAGATAATTACCACATTCCATTTATTGATCATATTATTGATGAGTGTGGAGGGAATGATATTTTCTCCTTCATGGACGATTTCTAGGGATATAATCAAATTACTACTTGTCTTGAAGATCAACATAAGACTGATTTTATTTTCCCCTGGGGTAATTTTGCATATAAGAAGATGCCTTTTTCTCTTAAAAACACTGGAGCCACTTTCCAAAGGGCCATGTCTTATGCTTTCCATGATATCAAGCATGTCATCGAAGCTTATTTCAATGATTTAGCTTCTCGTTCTCGAAAGAGAATCAATCATCCTTCTCATCTTTGACAACTTTTCGAAAGATGTTGTCATTCTAAAATCTGGTTGAATCCGAATAAGTGTGTTTTCACAGTCACATCTAGTCACTTGTTGGGATTAATTTCCTCTACTGAATGGATTCGTGTAGATCCTTTCAAGGTTGAGGCAATACTTCAGTTTCCTCCCTCGTATTCTATTAGTCAACTATAGAGTCTCCAAGGAAAATAATTTTTCTTGAGGATATTTATCATTAACTGTGTTGAGATTACGAAAGGGTTTATCAAATTGTTGAAAAAAAGAATTCCATTCTTTTCGGATGACTTCACCCAATGTTCGTTTGATGCTTTGAAAAAAACATTACCCTCTTCTCCTTTACTAAATCCACCTGATTATAACATAGATATACTTTTGTATCTTGTCGTGAAAAAATATACTATAGGTATGGTTTTAGTTCAAGAGGACGATGCTCTCTATGAGCATGTGATTTATTATCTAAGTCAAGGCTTGGTAGGTCCTACATTGCGATATTCTTCGATTCAGAAGTTATCTTTAGCAACAGTCCATGTTTTCTAGCGGCTTAAGAATTACATTCTTCTTCGAAAAACTTATGTTTTGGAAGCTATGAATCTGTTTCAATTTTTTCTCAGTAGGCGAGTGATTAGGGGAAAATATAATAGATGGATTGTCATTTTACAATAATTTGATCTCGAGTTATTGTCTGCCAAATCCAAAAAATCATTGATATTTATGGAATTAATCTCTGAGCTGCTTTATGGAGAATAAATAGCTTATGAGGAATCATTCCCTGATGAACATATTTTCCTTATTTATTCACAAGATCCTTGGTATGGATATATTATTTTCTATCTCAGGACTACAAGGTTTCCCCTCGCTTTGTCAAAGAATGAGCATAGAAAATTGTGTCACTTGGCGAAAAGTTATCTTATCATCGATGACACTTTATATCATTGCGGGGTTGATTCAATCCTAAGTCCTAAGACATTGCTTAGCCCTAGAAGAAGTTGAAGTTGTGATGAATGATTTCCATAATTGAGCTTGTGGTGGTCATTTATCTATGCTTGCTACAGCCCAAAACATTGTGTGTGCCAGATATTTTTGGCCTTCGATTTTAAAAGATTGTGTTGAAGCAGTCAAAAAATGTCATCCTTGTCAGATTTATACTTGGAAGATGTGCACTCATCCAACTCCTTTTTTTCCAGTTATTACCATTGGTCCATTCAAAAAGTGGGGAATATATTTTATGACTTGTAACCCACGTTCTGAAAAGGGTCATAAGTACATCATTGTAGCAGTGGACTACTTCATGAAGTGGACTGAGGCTATGTCTACTTTTCGAACAATTGTGAAACAAAAGCCTTGTTTATGTTCAAGCAAGTCATTTCTCACTTTGGTATTGCCAAAGAGATTGTCACTCACCATGGAAGTCATTTTCAAAACTCCAAGATGGTTGAATTGGATCTAAAATTAGGTTTCCGTTAGGATAATTCATCTTCTTATTATCCTCAGGCCAATGGGAAAGTGGAAGCCATGAATAAATCATTGAAGGTTATTCTACAAAGGACTATCAACAAAGATATATCAAATTTTCATGCCATGTTGTATCATGTGCTTTGTGCATACCAGATGTCAGTTAAGACTACAATTGATTTCACTCTTTTCCAACTAGTTTACGGATTGGAATCAATATTCCCTGTGGAAAGTGAAATTCCTTCCCTTAGGCTAGTTGTTGAGATTCTTCCAGACACTAAAAGTATTGAAGAGTGCTTTGTTTATCTCGAGCATATTTATGAGAAGCATCAAGATGCAACCATGATTAACAAGGCTCATAAGAAAAGAGTGAAGGTTTAGTATGATAATACTATGTGACCTAGGGTTTTATCTGAAGGTGACCTCTTCCTGGTCTATGATAAAGATAAGGATGCCTTGGGAGAAGAAAAATTTAAATGCATGTGGTATGGTACATTCATTGTCAAATAAGTCCTTAAAAATGGAGCTTATTATTTGGTTGACTTTAATGGAAATGAGTTGTGGGAGCCTAGAAATGGGCTTTATCTTAAGAAGTATTATGCCTAGGCTTTTTCCTAACATTTTCTTTGGTTTGTACATATTCTAATTTTTGTGAATATCTGTCTATCGGTTTCGTTGTGACATTGATATTTTGATCTGCCTTGAAAGGTATCTATGGATGATATGCTCCATTTAGGATTTGGCCATGGTTCTATTCGACATACCCAAAATTTTTCTTCCACGCCTTGGTTAATTTACTATAGATCCAGTCAGTTGTTTGTCTCAAGGGGCATATGTATTGTTATTGCTTTGAATAATTTTGCAGAATATAATGTTGTGGTCAATCTACTATATGAAGCAACATCTCTTGGTGTTGGTTCGTTAGTAGTGTACTTGGACTCAAAACTGGTGGTCTCTAAATTAAATAACATCTAACATGTCAGAGATCCATATTTATATCACCTATTTCTAATAACACGTTTATTATGAATATCATTTAATTATATCACATATATCCATATTCCATGATCAAAAAATACATTTTCTGATTCATTAGCTAATCAAGAAATCAATTGGCATATAATTCATTCATCACATTAAAGATCAAAATCATCTATAATAATTGTATATATGAGAGATTCACATCACGAAATCACCTATATATAGATCAGATTCATATGCTAAAAAATATACAAAATTGGAACAAAATGTCCTACAAAATTAGGGCTTATGCCCAATCATGTCTATCATAATAATATCAAGTCATCTAGTCATCCTAAAATATATGTCTGAGGGCCCTGCCCTAGATGAGCATCTCGGAAGAACACTATGGAAGTTGCGACAAAGAAGAATAATCACACCCAATCCCGTGGTACACCAAACACGCGTCTTTGAATGGCTTCTGGGAGATATTCCACTACAACCATAGGCACTAGTGGGTAAAACCAACTAGGTTCCCCTGTATGGCATGGAGGACTCTTCTCACGATCACCTCCGACATTCTATGCCTCTCTTCCCCAGCGCCTGTGCCTCGTTAGACCCTCAAGTCTAATTGGCCCAACATTTGTGTCATGATCAATAATTTTGTAAGTAATTCTTCCTACCAAAAATATTTTCATCTCATATTTTACAAAAATGCAATAAAATCTAATAATAAAAAATCATTAACTGTGATCTTACCAATAGCTCCCCATGCAGCTCCGCATGGAAGTGACAGATATGGGTTTGCTTTGAAGTCCATACCTACATATGAGTAATCCTCTATGGCGATCACTTGTTCTCCCCACCACAGGAAGAAATCATCATCAAAAGTAGTTCTAGGGACCTTACCGCCCCTTAGTATCTTGATCAAATTAGCCCACCATGCTGTACGTGGAACTCAAGGGTTGTTGATCATTCATATCACTTTGGGTCGAAGTCCAGGTAGTCTCTCGAAAAAGAAAGTACAAAGGATAGTCCCATACTTGAAGTGATCGGTCTTACCCTTCTGATGTGAAGTCAATTTTTTTTTCAAATTGATCAATAATGATGTGCACCAATCATATAGTGCGGTTAGGGAATAAATTTCCAAACTGATGGTAGCTCATGAGGCTTGGTGTAGTGATGTTGATCTGGCTACTCAGAAAATAGTGAAAAGAAGGATTTTCATGTGTAATCCCTCTACATTGCTGATTGGGATCTGAGTCCCAACCTTCTGAGTACCAGTTGAGAAATATAGCCGGATGTAGTCCTCTATGTTCAGTCCTCCTTGGGCCTTCCTCTACAAGTTTAATAGCTCTCCTCTTCGGGAAAGCTTGGTTATGAAGTATACATATTCAATATCAATTCACAGAGACATTTGATCAATTAGAAATGCTTCTTCTTCAGGCTCACAGTAATCCAAAATAATCTCGAGCAATTTTTTGTTTGTATTCATATTTGGCATTTTGAAGAATTTTAACAATCCACATCCTCGAAGCACTTCCAGTGATAAAGCATCTTCCCTTACCTCATTATCAATATCATTATGTTCCATATCTCACCAACTAATAGTCATCCTACATCAATTCAATTTTTCATCCACTACATATTAGATTTAAAAAAAAAATGCGCTGCACATACGCGAGTTTCTTTCATATATAGTTGTGTATATATGAAGCTTCCGTATATTCAACCTGTGTATACACTGATGGTTAATCTAAAAATATGATTTCTATGGTGAAACCAACTGAAAATTACTTGAATTGATAAAAAAAATCATTATAAATGAGTTTGAGAGGATTACCTCGAAGATTTGTGGTGATTTGGCTGAGAAATTGACCGGATTGAAATCGGTGGTTTTTTTTCCCCAGAGCTTTTTTCTCAAATCAGCCAATGCACCATTGAAAAATGTAAGTCTAAAAGGCCTATTTATGCCGAAATTTAAAAAAAATTCGAAACCCACTTTCATAAAGTTCGTGTCTATGTTTTTAAATTTGTCGAAATTTATAACCTTGTGGCTTGCAAGTGCTGGGATAGGTTGTTTTCAAAACCAATTGGATATTTTGAGATGATTTTTACCACTTCGATTCCATGATCGCTGATCCGCTATGGCAGGTATTTTGTTCAACACTGGCATATAGGTTAGAGAAATCCACTTTCCGTTGTAATTTTCATTCTATCCTCTATACCGATATCTTGTCATAGGGTCGACCCCATCATGTTATGATTATTAAAACCATTTTCACTCGCCGATTTATAAAATCATGATATGATGGTAGATCCATCCTTTACATGGGATTCCTAGTTAAATCCTCGCTACCATATGTTTCCCATGCTGCAAAATTGTGTAGGTTCAAGATTCCTCTTTAGTCCATCCATGACCTGTGCGATGAAGTTTCATTCTTCTTCTTCGCTATCTTTTTGGATTTATACCCTACAGGCTCCCTATTGTTGAGTTGTTCTATTGCATTGCATGTTGACCATTTTTATCTCTTGGCCATAAGTCAGATTCACTTGAACTCGTGTATAAGCCAACTTTTTGACCATGTCTTTTTGTAAAATCAGCCTTGCAATCACTTAGCATCTACAAATTGATAGCCTTTCCTGTGGACAGAACATTCCTCTAAATTTCATTTTCCAGTTTCGCAACCTTGCATTGAGCTAGAATTGTTAATATCCTAGGAACTAGTGGATCTGTTTCCCGACACTTGTTCTATCCATTGTACTATATGAATTCTTTTATCATTTTTTAGGCTTTCAATATGAAAAAGTAAAAAAAAATTCCTAAAAAGAGAGGGAATGGGACATTACTTATGTATTTGATGGTGACTAAAATTTACTTGTATCACCCTTGAACAAAGCACAAAAAGAAAAGTGTTTTCTCCATTGGGATGGGCTTTAGTTTGACTTAGGAGATCCATAACTTTGTTGTTGAGTCACTACTCCCCTGGTTGGTTATCTCTTCCAATCATATGGAGGTTTTTTTCATGCCTCCTGTATGACAAGCTTATACAAAGTTATCATATGTTTCCATATAGTCACATTTTGAGTCGTGCTTTTGTTTAAGAGTAGTAAACCTGAGTCGACCTTTCTGCAGTGTCTCTTGAGTCATTTTTTAGTCGACCATCCCTCGTATTTTAGACTCATGTTCTATCACATTAGCGATTTGGTCATTTTCTCGTGCTGGTTTCAGAAGGTCTCCATTGACCTTTTTCTGGCAGGTTTTCTCTTATTTAATTTGACAAATTTCTTTGAGAGTAAACCTAGAGCCACACCCTAGGCCTATTTTCATCATTGATATGTGACCTTGTGCTTAGCATTTGATCAACACCATGGGTATTTAAATTATTGGTTTCCCTTCTGTTCGACGTCATCTATCATTATCACACCTGGGTTTCATCCAATACCTTGGTTTCCATTTGTCCCTATTGGTGGATTCCTTGTCTCTGTGTCAACTTTCATTATTGGTTGGTTCAGATGGTTTCTGCTATCTGCTAGCTCCATTTTGTGTACGCCAGAAAATGTGCTTCGGGTTGGTTACTTCATCTTTCTTCATATGGTTCCTTCCAAATTTTGGCCTGCAGGTTACACTAGCATTGTATTTATGTGGGATGCCTTAATGTCTTCCTTCCAAAATATATTTTCCCATAAACTCCAACACATTGATCTGGGAACATGGTCTAGAGTCATTTTTTGATTACCTTAGGGTTTTCAGTCATTAGTCATAGACTCCTTCACTATCGAGAGTGAGAATACATCAATGTCTCATTATTGGTAGATTCTATAAAGTGCTTGAATTTAACTAATTTATTCGTGCTTGTTAGATTTTACTAGGGTACCTTGACTCTCATCATCATTATCAGTGAGTTTTCTCATGTTTGTTAATGGTATACATCAATGACCAGTATTCAAATGATTTCTCACATGATCGACTTCAGATCTTTTATTCCCATAGTGTATAATTGCACCATGGTGATCGGTGAACACCTTGGGTTTGCATCAACATGCTTTGCTTCACTTTGAGAACTCCTTTAGTTTCTTCTAGTCACACCATCCAACTTATATGTTGTATTTCATCACATCAGCATCTTATATGTTGGCACCCGAGTTGCGTGTAGTACCATTATTCCACTACTTATGATTCAGTACTTGGAGATTTGGTTTTTTGAATTCAATGATCATACATATTTTTTAGCACCATTGATAAGATCTTCTATATGTGATACCATGACATGAATTTGATATGTAATTTTTGAGACAGTGATTAGACGATCCACTATGTACTTTGCAGTTTCTGTTGTACTTGTATACATACTGGAGCCGCTCCATACTTGATATGTGAACATGCTTTATTTTCACTGAGCATGGATATGTACGCCTCATACCTGAGCTTGCTTTCTAATCTCTTCCATTTGTTTTTGACAAGTTGAAATCTGGTGAAGTTCTCTCAAGTCCTCACAAGATTATTTCTTATACACATAATACATTTCGGCCATCATGTACCCCTTCTAACCTCATATATTACGGGGATATGTCATAGCATCATTTATCACCTCTATATACTTGATGATCTATATATTGGCCTTGGGAAGCCCTTTCCTTTTAGACTTGGTCCTTTACCTAAACAAAATTATGTTGAATTCCATACCCGACTCTTCCCTCTCAAAAGCGTACGTAGACGCAAGTCCATTTATACCCGACCCTCGTATATAATTTAACATATGAAAAAAATATCAAATTCTGTATTTTATGGGTGGGGTTTACGGGTTACACCGAAATCCTACCTACAAGAGAACATGGCCAAACTATTTCCCAACTGAAAAAAATGTTTTGAGGAAGTATAAATACACCTCAAGGGAAGGCCTAAAGTAGGGAGGCAGATAGGTATTGATACTATAGCCTTTTAGTCCCTGATCAAGTCAGATTATCCCAGTGCCTCCTGCACTTCCCAGGTTGAGGAAACTCTTGTTTCCATATTTGAGATGTTCATTTCCTTTTTGTGACATCCTTGTGTATCATTATGGAATAATATTGTTGAGGCTTTGACTGGACGGATCTAGAAGATGGTTTCACTTCAAGCCGTGGCTGAATTAGGTGGTATTCCTCCACATATTTTACATACATCAATAAAGAAGCTATGTCTTGTTCTTGATGTTGTGATATTTAATGATTTTAAAGATGTTATAGTCTTTTTATCATTGATTTCATGTTATTTTCTATAATCTTATATGATGTAACCACTGAAATCTAGAACATGCTTTCAATTACTACTAGTATATGTGATTTTCTTGAATGAGTTCCAGGTTTTGAAACACATGGAGAAGTAGAGGGTTTGAACCCTGCAGGAACGACCTCAAACATATGACGTATGGGTAAGGTCACTTATCCCAATTTTACTAGTTTAAGCAGTAGGACCATTAGTTTGTTTTATTCTTGTTGTTGTATGCCTTTTGCTCTATTGGGCTTCTCAACCCAAACCATAGGGTAATTCATCTTGTAACATAATTAAGTGACCTTACCTATAGGTCGCACATTTGAGGTCATTTCCATAGGGTTCAAACCCTCTTCTTCTCCACATGCTTCAAAACCTACAACTCATTCAAGAAAATAACATAAACTAGTAGTAATTGAAATCATGTTCTAGATGTCAATGGTTAGATCATATAAGCTTATAGAAAATAACATGAAATCAACTATAAAAATATTATAAAATGTATAAGAAAATTAAATATCATGACATCAGGAATGGGACAAAGTTTCTTTATTGATGTATGTAAAATATGTGGAGCAATACCACCTGATTCATCCATGGCTCCAAGTGAAACCATCCTACGGATCTGTCCATCCCAAGCCTCAACAATCTTCTTCCATAATGATACAAAAGGATGTCACATAAAGGAGGTGAACATATAAAAGAGGGAAACAAGGGTTTACTCAACCTGGGAAATGCAGGAGGCACTGTGATAATCAGACTCGATCAGGCACTAAAATTCTATAGTATCAATACCTATCTCTCTCTCCCCTTTAAGCATTCCCATGAGGTGTATTTATACTTCCTCAAAACAGATTTTTCAGTTGTGAAAGAGTTTGGCCACAGGCTCCTGTAGGTAGGTTTCTAGTGTAACCCATAAATCCCACCTAGAAAATATGGAATTTTATATTTTTTTTGTATTTTAAATTATATACGCAGGTCAGGTATAACTGGACCCATGTCTGCACACACTTTTGAGATGGAAGAGTCGTGTATGGAATTCAAAATAATGTTTTTTAGGTAAAGGACCAATCCTTAAAGGAAAGGGCTGCCCAAGGCCAATACATAGATCATCAAGTATATAGAGGTGATAAATGATGATATAACACCTTACCAGACATATTTTTTCTTGAAATTGTATTTCCATTGACATGTCCAAACATTATTTCAATCTAACAAGAAATGTTCTTAGTGGCAAGAGGAGATTTATTTTTAGCCAATGTTTACCTTTTACATGAAAGTGTAGATCCACGGAAAATTTAACTAAACTCCTCGGGTCATTGATTTTAAGGCAACTCAGAATTATCACAACCTACACTAGAAAGCTACCCTGAATTATTGAGGGATCGTTGTAGGGAAGATTCAAGATCCGAAAGAACAAGAGGACATGGTCAAGTTATCCAAGTGAGCATGGTTTCCTAACTTTTTCCCAACCTTCATGGCCCTGTGTTCTAGCCTAGTTTGGGTAAGGTTCTAAAGCATAAAACTAAATGCATGTAACAAAAAGCATAGAGTTAATTTTGACATGAGAGCCTAATAAGAAGGGTTAGTATCATTCAATAACACCTATTTTTAACAAATACAATGCCACATTTTACCCCTGTGCCTCGCCAACTCAAAAACAAAAACTCTACACATCTCACATAAATATTATCTTAATGAGATGAGGAATTCCATATGGATTTTCATTGAGATAAAACATCCCAACAAGGAATGAATTTTATGGATAACTGAGCATAGATTAAAATATTTACAAAGGGCTGCTATAGAATTTGGTCTTGAAGCATTGAAGGAAATCTGTGGAGATAGAAGTATGACGAAGAGAACATTGCTTTTAGATTTGAAGTTTAATATGAATATAAATACATGTCACTCTCATAAGAGCATAAAAGCTTCAAGGGAATAAGACTAGCATCAAAAGCAAAAGGGAAAGACAAGGTTTCTACCTACTTGAGCTGAGCACAAACAAAGATTATTTGGAAGAAGAAATAAAGGGGCCATGACAAGGAAAAAACAGACTTTAAATAGGTCAATCAATGTGGTGACCAACATATAGGGTATGTTGGAAGGTGATCAGGAGTTCATGAATTTTTCTCAATATTGAAAGTGCCCAAAAATGTACTGAACTTGAGTGACCGGGTAGATCTCGTCATTCTCATTCCAGCGCCATGAACGGTTCATTAAACCAATGTCGTATGAGGTAGATATCACATTCTAATCGATTTCCCAAACATCTAAAATTTCAACAAGTTTAACTCGGATGCCCAGTCATCATGCAGGTGTACAGTCAGCAAAAGGGGAATATTCCTGAGAATATTCTATTTTCCAAGCCAATGAGATCTTGCCAAGTGGTGAAATTAGGTTCGTTGTTGTGGTGGTATGATGTTTGTTTTTGGGCCAATGGTTGGGTGATAGGTGGCCAGCTGTGAGGCTACCACGTGTCCCCTGTTTGGTGGTCTAAAAATTTTTATAGGTCTGGGGGGTTCGAACCTGTGACCTCTAGGTGTGCGCACAAGAGTCTTACAATCCAGGCTACCCTGTGTTTCTTACCCCTTAGGGGCGCCCGCACTATTTAAGTTTTCAAGCATTGTAATATAGTGGGGGGGGGGGGGGGCAGTGGCTGGGTTCAGCAGGTGGGTGGACCTAAATAATGGTCACATGTTATAACATTTACTGCCAAATATATTGTAACGGCCCAACGGTTATGAACACCGTAACACCCGACAACTTTAAAACTCTAACCTATCACATGGGCAATTACTATGTGTCATGCCGATAGTTCCGCAACGCGGTTGGCATAACCACGGGATTTTTGGGTCGGCATGTGGCCACCCCCTCCCCTAAATTTAAATTAAATACGATAGTTAGATACTTGGTGGGATTTTTAGTGCGCCCCTCGAATTTTTAGTGGAGGTTTTGTAGGAGACATTAGGAAAAAGTCTAGCCAAGTCAATTTTCAACCAATTTGGGTGAAACAAGAGTCTACCTAGACTAATTTGAGCATACTGGATCCATTGGTGCAGAGAAAACAGCCATTGAAGGCTTGTAAACATATGTATTTGCAAAATTTTGAGCATAATGAAAGATGGACATGCCATTGGGAGCTAGACCAACAGATGTAGCCCAGGAGGGGTGAACTGCTTTATCATGCCTATTGTGTTAATCTTATATATGGTTCTATTTATCTATTATACACTGTTGTTCAATGTTATTAGGGCTTATTTACATTCTTAAAATTCACAATTTCATCTATGTTTCATGGTTGAATTCCTCAATCCTTAAGCAAACAAATGGAGACAAATATGTACATGTTTTGTAACTCAAAAGACACTTAGCACAGCAAACTAATACATTCCTTTCAGATCAGGTTGGTATCAGAGCTAGAGTTTATTATTTGGTGTTGTTGTGTGCAAAGATTTCTTTAACTGTTTGCAAATGTTCACATGCTTACTAGGCTCAACCTTAAGAGAGGATATGGAAAATTGGTGGAAGAAGGAGGGTCTCAAAGTGAGCCACAAAAAAGGAGGGAAAGATTGCCAAATTCTCCACCACCTAGTTCACCTTCTAAAGAAGAAGAATCATGATTAAGCATGCCTCTAGAGGAATAAGAAATCCATGAAGAGGTGGATCCAAAAGAAGAAGAAAGAGTGTTCAACAAAGCATCCCTTGACATGACTGAGATGGTGAGAATCCTTTATCAAGAGAGTAATGGGAAAC
The DNA here is from genome assembly GCA_034641835.2 of Pinus albicaulis. NCBI lineage: Eukaryota > Viridiplantae > Streptophyta > Pinopsida > Pinales > Pinaceae > Pinus > Pinus albicaulis. Next base: position 393,056,477 of record CM076580.1, on the reverse strand, counting down.
TAGAAGGAGAAGGATCCAAACTTTACAAGGAAGGACAGGGATCATCAGGAGGTCAAAATGATGAAGATAAGTCTAATAATGGAAATGGAGGAAATGGAGGTAGTGGAAAGTCACCATCCTCACCCTCATCATCATCATCCTCTATTTCATCTTTAATACATCAGCCACATAAGTCAAAGAACACTGGTAAAAGTCCTTTTCTAAATCTTGATGTTAATTTTGAATTACCAATGTTTAATGGTGAAGTCAATGCAAAAAAGCTTGATAATTGGATTAGGAAATTGGAGGTCTATTTGAGAATTCAAAACCTTCATGATGATGATACCAAAATCTAATTATCTTCATTGCAAATGGAAGGTGCAACACTTGTTTGGTGGGAAGCCAAGACAAAGGAGGAGATCAAGAAGCATGGTAAGATTATCCTATCATGGATTGATTTAATTATTGCAATAAAATAATATTTTTATCCATTAGCTCATATGCAGAAAGCCATAATGAACTAGAAAAATTTTATACAATTGAAAGGACAAAATGTGCAAGTTTACACCCAAGAATTTAGGAGAAGAGATCTCTTATTAGGGGTAGATTCGTAGAGCCAAGATACTTTTCTCAAGTACATAGGAGGCTTACATAGCTACCTAAGTTATACTATTATCATGTTTAACCCCACAAGTCTAGATGAGGTACGTGTTCAAGCCACACATCTAGAAGCTAGAGGGAAAAACATTGCTAATGAGGGTAGAAAAAAACCTTTTAAGGGGGAAAACAAAGAGAATACCTAAAAATGTAAAGGAGAAAATAATGCATCTTTCAAGAAAGAGGGAGAAAAAAGGGTCTATAAACATTGTTCAAGAGAGGGCCATGATCAAAATCCTTGTTGGAAATTACATCCTGAAAAGAGGCCCAAACATCAGAACAACAAAGGGAAACATAAAACTGTAGCTACAACTCAACATGATTTAGGAGAGGATTCAAGTAATGAATCTAAAATTAAAGCCATGGGATTGAAGAACATGAAGATGAAAAAAATTGAAACTAAACCTAGTACTAGTACATCAAACTGTCACATACAAGCTCCAAATGAAGAAGAAAGAATTGCACTGTTTCATGTGAGGGTCATATCCAAACATATCACGATTGACACATTTTTTGATAGTGGGTCACAAGAAAAATTAATCTCTGAAGACTTGGTCAACAAACTTAATCTTGAGACCATTCCACATCCAAAACCATATCCACTTGGGTGGATTTGTAAGGATGCAAATTTACAAGTTCAAAGAAGTGTATATTGCGGTTTGCAATAACTGCACATTTTGTTGACACAGTTGAATTAGATGTGGTTCCTCTTGAAATTACAGGTATTGTGTTGGGAAGTTCTTAATTGTATGATAGGAAAGCGATCTTCCATCTCCATGAGAACAAATACCATTTATTCAAAGATGGCAAGGAGTACATTGTTAGAGCACAACACAAGAAGATCAATATTGCTATGGTAAATGCTGGACAGGTAAAGAGGCTGGTGAATTCAAGTAAGAATTTTTTCTTCTAATGATTAAGCCTAAAGCTGATGTTAATCATGAATCATTTGAGGATTGTGATCCTAAGTTGAAATCATATTTATATGATGTAGTTGATGCACATTGTGATATTTTTTAGGAGCCAACAGGATTGTCTCCAAAAAGGGAGATTCAACATGAGATTCAGTTGCAACAAGATTGTCCTCTTCCAAACATCGTCATGTATCACATGTTGATAATGGAGAATGCTGAAATAAAGAGGAAAATCAAGGACATGTTGGACAATGGAATCATAAGGCCAAGCATTTTTCCATTAGGTTCACCCATAGTCTTGATTTTGAGGAAATATGGAACTTGGTGCATGTGTGTAGACTTTAGAGCTTTGAACAAGATAATGGTAAAGAATCAATACCCACTCCCAAGGATAGATGATTTTCGTGATCAGTTGAAAGAAGAAAATTTTTTCACTAAGTTATATTTACGAAGTGGATATCATCAAGTAAGAATTGCTGGAAGTGATATATGGAAGACTGCATTCAAAACTAAACAAGGACTGTTCAAGTGGTTGGTTATGCCATTTGGTTTGTGTAATGCACTGGAAACTTTCATGCGTGTTATGGATAATGTTTTGGGTCCATTTCTTGATGAATTTGTGATTGTGTATTTATATGATATACTAATTTTCAGCAGAACAAGAGAAGAATATGTCTTGCATGTGACTAGGGTGCTTGATGTTTTGAAGAAAGATAAATTATTTTTTAGGATGTCAAAGTGTGAGTTCGGAAAGACTTCTTTGGTTTATTTGGGACAAATTGTAGGAGGAGGGGAGTTGAGAATTGATCCTTCTAAGGTGGAAGCCATTGTGAATTGGCCCACTCCAAAACTGCAACCGAGGTAAGAAGTTTCTTAGGCGCAGCTCAGTATTGGAGAAATTTTATTGCTAACTTTTCCGCCATAGCAACTCCTATGCATGCAGTGACAAGTGTGAAGAAAGGCTTCCAATGGGGAGGCAAAAAACAACAATATTTCGAAGTTTTAAAAGACAAGATCAGTTCAGCTCCAGTCCTTGCACTATCGAATTTGAGACAACCATTCAAGATACAAACTGATGCTAGTGATTATGCCATGGGCGCAATACTTTTGCAGCATGGTAAGCCTATCACTTTTCATTCTAAAACATTCAATGGTGTTGTAACTAATTATACTACATATGAAAAAGAGTTGTATGCATTGGTACAAAGCGTCAAGAAGTGAAAACACTACTTGATGGGTAAAGAGACAATTATACATACCGATCACCAACCATTATAGTACTTGCAGTCGCAAACAAAATTGCAGCAATAACGACATTTCAGGTGGATGGGTTTCCTTAAATAGTTTCACTTGGTTATTAGGTACAAGCAAGGTATTTTCAATAAAGTTGTTGATATGCTTTCAAGTCCAATCATAAGTGCTTCTACTTTACTCAAAAATGATTCTATTGTACATGAGAGTCACATAGAACAATATGCACATGATGTTGATTTTCAAGATGTGTATGCTAGTTTGAGTGAAGGGAATCAAGTTGAGGAAAATGATTATCACATGCATAACAATTTGCTATTTCATTTGGGAAAGTTGTGTATACCACAAGGAGAGAGGCTAAGTTTCATGAGAGAGGTTCATTCATCTCTTATTGTTAGACACTTTGGGGTAAGAAAAACAGTGGCGCATCTATTGAGGTACTGCTATTGGCCTCACATGATAGATAGTGTGTCACATTTTATAAGAGGTTGTTCTATTTGTGCAACAAGAAAGCCTAGCAATAGGAAGCTTGGGTTCCACACGCCACTACCGGTACCATCAAGGCCATGGGAGAGTGTCTCCATGGACTTTGTTGGAGGTCTACCTAAGTCAAGAAAACAACATGATTATCTTTATGTAGTTGTGGATAGATTCAGTAAAATGTGTATACTTATGCCATGTAAGAAAACCATTATTTCTCAACAAACTGATGAAATTTATTTTCAACACGTATGGGTTCATTATGGATTTCCATCTTCTATTGTTAGTGACAGGGATTCCAGGTTCATTGCAAATTTTTGGTCCAATATTTTGAAGATGATGGACACAAAGTTGAAAAAGAGTATTGCTTTTCATCCGCAAACTGATGGCCAAACCGAGGTGGTGAACAGAACCGTTGTGCACCTATTGAGAGGATATTGTGGCAAACATCCCATGTTGTGGGATGAAAAACTGCATTACATTCAACACGCTTACAATCGAGCAAATAACTCTTCTACAAATACATCACCTTTTAAATCATGCTTTGGGTATTTTTCAAAATCGCCATTAGACTTCACCTTTGAGAAGGATGTTGCAATTGATGGGCATAGTGATATTGAAAGGGCTCGAAATTTCATTGAGAAAATTCAAATTATTCATCAACAAGTTCAAGAACAGTGTGGGAAGAGTCAAAGCAAATACAAGAGAGGCATGACAAACATAGATTTGATCACAAGTTTCAAGAAGGAGATGAGGTATGGTTGCACATAAGAAAATAAAGGATGCAAGGAGAAGGTAAAAATCTCAAGCCCATTCACTATGGTCCATTCAATATCATAAATCAATTTGGTAACAATGCATTTCAACTTGACTTGGCTTCATATATGCAAATGTAGTCAGTTGTTAATGTTGAAAACTTACGTTTGTATGAGCCACCTTTGATCGATGATCAAGGAAGTGATGTTCAGCTACCTTCTATTGAATATTTCTCACGAGAATTTTTGGATGAGCTCGAAGAGGATACCATTCTTGATAGGAGGACAAGAGCACCCAAGAGGGGAAGTTTTGACTACCTTCGAGTTGGGATCAAAGGCTGTAAGCCAAGAAAGGCAAAGTGGATGGAAGTTGGAAAGGTGAGGGAGTTGTACCAGCACCTACTGAATAGATAATCAAGTCTTTTGGGGTCCAAAAGCTTCCCAATGGGGAGGTATGATCGGGATTTCATGAATTCTTCTCAAAATTGCAAGTGCTCTAAATTGTACCAAACATGAGTAACTGGGTAGATCTCATCGTTCTAATTCTAGCACCGTGAACAATTCAAAAAACCAATGTCGTATGAGGGAGATATTGCATTCTGATCAATTTCCCAAACAACTAAAATTTCGACAGGTTTGACTGGGATGCCCAGTTATCATGCAGGTGTATAGTGAACAAAAGGGGAATATTCCTTAGAATATTTTGTTTTCCAAGCCAATGAGATCTTTCCAAGTGGCACAATATGGTTCTTCATTGTGGTGGTACGATTTTTGTTTTTGGGTGAATGGCTGGGTGACATGTGGCTAGCCCTGAGGCTATCATGTGTCCCCTGTTTGGTGGTCTAAAATTTTGTATAGGTTCGGGGGGTTCAAACCGCAACCTCCAAGCACATGCACAAGAGTCTTACCATCCAGGCTACTATGTGTTTCTTACCCCTTACGGGCGCCCACACTATTTAAGTTTTCAAACATTGTAACATGGTGGGGGGGACTGTCGGCGGCCCCAAAAAATGGTCACATGTTATAAAATTTACTGCCACATATATTGTAATGGCCCGATGGCTACGAACACCGTAACACCCAACGGCTTTAAAACTCTAACCTATCACATGTATAATTATCGTGTGTCATGTCGATGGCTCTGCAACGCGGTTGGCATAACTGCGGGGTTTGGGGGTCAGCATGTGGCCACCCCCTCCCCTAGCTTTAAATTAAATGTGAAAATTAGAGACTTGGAGGGATTTTAGTGTGCCCTCTAATTTTGGATATCATGCCATTTTTAACTGCAGTTAATTGCACTCCATTTTTAGTGGAGGTTTTGTAGGAGACAATAGGAAAAAACCTAGGTAGGTCAATTTTCGATGAATTTGGGTGAGCCAAGAGTCTACCTAGACTAATTTGAGCATTATAGAGCTATTGGTCCAAAGAAACCAACCATTAGAGGCTTGTAAACACATATATTTGCAAAATTTTGAGCATAATGAAAGATGCACACGCCATTGGGAGCTGGACTAGCAAATGTAGCCCAAGAGGGGTGAATTGATTCATCATGCCTGTGTAAATCTTATGTGTGGTTTTATTTCTCCGTTATACATTTATTTTCAGTGTTATTTAGGCTTATTTACATGCTTAAAATTAACAATTTAATCTATGTTTCATGGTTAAATTCCTCAATCCTTAAGCACACAAATGGAGACAAATATGTACATGTTTTGTAACTGAAAAGACACTTAGCATAGCAAACTAATACAGTCCTTTCAAATCAGAAGGGGAGGGAAAAAACTATTGAATGAAGCATATACTAAAGATAGGGGCTAGAAAGGGAATGTGAATAATATCAAACCATAAGGAAAGATATTTTTATTCATGTTACTCTTTCACTGAGTAGGAATGGAGCAAGACAATTCATTTTAGTCCTTGCATGTATACTACCATATTTGTAGATTTAAATGCTTATCTTGGCTTAACCAACTTTTCAATCAAATCACAATCAACATCAAGATCAGCGAGAATCCCCTAAGTGATTTGGACACAATGGAACAATAGATATTTCCTAGATTCCATCATAGAATATTGTATTCGTGATGATGTACGGTTGGACAACAAATAACCTTTGATGCAGAAATTTGATAAGAGTAACTCAACCCAAGTAGTGGATGGTATTTGTAGCCTAGTTTTCAAAAATAAATTCTGAATACCAAGCTTCAAGAAGATCATCAGTTGTGGGTAGTAAATAGTGGTAGCAATGTTGATATTTCAACCTTCTAGCAAGCCCAATCATTGCAAATATTATGAGGGTAATGGTTGAAAGTGACAATTTCAAATCTGAATTTGCAATTTGCATCCCCTTATGTTAAGAAGAAATCAACATTTTCAGCCATATGAAAAGTGAAGGGGCATGGACAATGGTGCAAAAGAGAAATAGATAAGAGCATATTGGTGTTACAGAGAGATTTAATTCAGATATGAAATATCGTGCTAGTCAGATGGAATTTGCATATATGGTTAGCCTATATATCAACCCACTTCAAGAATATGTGGATAAATCTCGTAGTTGCTCCATTTGATTTGTAGAAGACATTATGATGGCACTTATGCCTAGATGAATTTTCACTTTGGTAGTCACAGATATCTCAGCATACAAGAAACAAATTTTCAATGTCTTTGTTATACATAATGATCAAGCACAATGGAAGAAGGTAGTGGAATTCTCCCTTGCTGAAGTGGCTACACTTGATCTTTGATTTCACCTAGTCAATTCAAGCATGAGAGTAGGGTATGAAATGAATAAGTCCACTTGGACAATAGTAGCAACATTTTATTTTGTGTGGGTTGTTGGTCATGTATAATGATGAGATTTTGGGGTTCTTACATCCTCCTAGGTGGACAATGTGTCCTATAGTTGGAGCCCATTATTACCCCTTCTTCCAACAAGGGTACCTATAGTTAAATTTCACTTTGATTCGATAGGGAAGATTAGAGAAAAAACAATTTTTGCTATTCTTATGGATTCCAATGCACAAGGTTCCCATGTTAAAATTCAACAAGGGATGATTTTGTTCAACATCATGTATACTTGACATGCCCTGTTGAAATTTTAGTAAAAGAAGATTTTTTCAAGAAAAAATCAGCCAGATAAGGGGAACATGGGCAGAGTAATGCATGACCAAAAGGTGGAAAAGTACATTTATGTTGCATGTGAGATGTTTCATGTTGCATGTCATGCATAGAGACTCCTATCATAGATACCAACCTCCTAGAGCCTAAAAATTCCCTAGAAAAGTAACGCGTGACCAAAAGGTGGAAAAGTACATTTATGTTGCATGTGAGATGTTTTTTGTTACATGTCATGCATACAAACTCCTATCGTACATGCCAACCTCTTGTAGCCTAAAAAGACTAAAACATTGGAGTTCTAGGTCCCATGCAACCAGAAATGATAGCTTACAGCTCACATGTGTGAGTTATTCCACTAGGCCTACAAATAATGCCTTAGCTCCAAACTAGGTACGTGAAATATCATTGGAATCCTCTCCTAATGTGGCCCACCTTCCTCAAGAAAAACACTAACAAATATTCTAGGGTATTTTCTCAACAAGGTAGTGGTACCTAGCATGGAATTTAGGTTCAAGCCCATGGGGAAAACTTGGCATAGATGCAATAGTTGGTTGCGGGGAAAATATATTCCTGCTAGAGACACTTATTGTTCAGATTCCATAGACATGTCAATGCACAATTAATTGAAATGTTGACGTAAATTGAATGATGATTTGGATATAGGAACGGGTCCAAGCACATGATTTGGGACATGAGGAGAAGCAATGCCACAATTCATTTAAGTGATTCCAATGATCAAATTGCTTGGTCCTATAACACCACAAGAAGACATTATTTAAGTAAGTTTGGGTATCTTGCAATGCAAAATATAGGAACATCAACAAATAAATGGTGGTTCAAGAAGCTCTGGAAAATCAAAGGGCCATTGAAAGGCATTATTTTCTTTTGGCTTGTTCTAAAATGAAGAGTTCTAATCTAGGAAAAACTTCAATTGGGGAATAAATTTTGGGTTGGCTATTATCAATTGTCTAGAGAATGACTTCATGGCCACATCATATGAAGTTCATTAAAGGCTCTTAGGGTTCTTCCTATAATATTTTCTTGTTGAGTGTAGTTTGCCCCAAATTCCACCCTCTTTGAGGACAAGCAATACCATCCATTAAAGGTCTCACAAAAAGCCCTAAGTTACTCTCCATTTATAAGCCTTCTCTTTATGTGAATGTAATTTGTATGGTGGGTGAGGTAGTCATTAACAAAAAAGTTGTATGGAAATTCTTTGATCATCTTGGGGAATGTACTATCTCGAGGGGAGGAGAAAAGAGGGCCTTGGGCCCTAAATAAAGCTTCTAGAGTTCAAGGAACATGAAGCAACCCTAACCACATGAGGAAGTTGAGCTCATAACTGTCATAAATAGTTGAAAATCATTTCGGGTAAAAAGAAAATCTGATTTGTCCTACGATGAGATTCTGAACCACAATGTTTTGTTAATGGCAAGATAAAAATGTCATGGGGGTGGAAATGATCAACATATTACACTATAAAAAGGAAATATGAAGGAAATATATAAGGATTCCAGTGGGAGATAGAGATTGGATTTGTATGCTCAAGTTATTTAGTGGAAACCCATATGGCATAATGATGCCAATAATAAGAGGTGACCTATAAACATTGGTTTGTTTCTAACAAGAAAAAAGCTAGAAGCTAGGGGAAATTCTATGTATTGGTTCGTTGGTTTGGAGGAGTTTGGTTTCTCCTATTGTATTTACCAGAAATTAGATAAGTATTATCTGTTGAATACCTACTTTGTATGTGTTCGTTATAACTTAGAGTTTCTTATTATAGTTAAAAGGCACTAAGTTGCTAGATATTTAATGGTACATAGTATATGAACATATATAAACTGTATACATTATGTGGATAAAAAATTGATAAAAACTATTCTAAAAGGAAAGTAGGAGATTGTGGGTATCTTGAATGAATTAGTATTAAAAAAAATATATCATATTATCAAATGGGTCACTGTAAAATTTAGTGTGATAGGGTTGGCTAGGTGAAGGGAAATGTTGTTGAAACAAACCCTAGGTCACATAGCAATCAATGTCAAGAGACAAATCTCTTAGACAATAAAAACCATTCAAAAACTAGGAAGCCGAGAGTCATGAATGTTATCTTCTGGAAATAAAGATTTTCTGGAAGCTAATTTCTATACAATAATACATGGAAGTATTTAAAAAAAAAATGTAATTGTATTTATGATCAACTATATGTAAATTATGTATTCATGAAATGTTAAAGACATAAATGGGGAGGTCTATAAGCAAATAATGATAATGGAAAAATAAATTAGCCATTACTACAACATATAGTAAACCTAAACTAAATTTATAGACTTGTTTTGAAAAGGAAGCATGTTTATATAGCTCAACTAATAATGAAAATTACTACCAAAGAGTCGTGCCCCAGGGTTTAAACATTATCAAAACGTTACCTCCTACAACTTTGCATATTGTATTTGCATTGATCTATCTCTTATATCTATCTAAATATCATTATTCTACTTCGGAGTTAGAACAAGAAATAAAACTAAAAATAGCATATGAAATACTAGTGGGAAATTCCAAGAATGAATTTGACAAAAACATACAGTTGTCTTCACCTTTAATGAAAATGTCAAGGGATCATAATGATAAGCTCTCATTTCAGAAATTATATCATTGAAAGACTTTCAAACTACCATTCCATGTGTCAGTGTTGTCAGTGTTTTATTGTTTTCATGAAGGAGTACGAAATTCCAAGAATGAATTTGACAAAAACATACAGTTGTCTTCACCTTTAATGAAAATGTCAAGGGATCATAATGATAAGCTCTCATTTCAGAAATTATATCATTGAAAGACTTTCAAACTACCATTCCATGTGTCAGTGTTTTATTGTTTTCATGAAGGAGTACGAAATTCCAAGAATGAATTTGACAAAAACATACAGTTGTCTTCACCTTTAATGAAAATGTCAAGGGATCATAATGATAAGCTCTCATTTCAGAAATTATATCATTGAAAGACTTTCAAACTACCATTCCATGTGTCAGTGTTTTATTGTTTTCATGAAGGAGTACAAAAAAATTTATCTTTGGCCATTCTCTACACCATACATGTGCCATATTCAAATGTCAATGAATTGAAAATCTCAATCATTAACAGAAGCCATAACATAATGTGTGAACATATTCAATTATTCCCTTCTACATAACCACAACTAAAATTTGAAAATAAAATCACATGAGTTTGACTCAGCAACAACTCTGCACACACATTTGGAGAACTCAAATGTGAGAGTTGACCTAACAACTCAACTAAGCACAGAATTTAGCAATAACTCATCCCATTAAAAGGTCGGGAAATACACACTCAAGAAAAGAAAGTAACCTAAATTCACCAAAAAATAGGTAATTTATTGAACGAAACCAAATCTGATTTTGGGAAGGAGTTTTGATTGATTTTGACTTGTGTCATCAGCAAGGAGAGCAACTTCAATAGTTATAGCATCATTTTTTCATGTATGGCGTGACATTAAATTCCAAGAGTTACAATGAAAGATAAAAAACAAAAAACTAGTGAAGCTAACTATACGAAACCTTAAGCCAGAAGAATGAAAAAACACAAGGAACCACTCTAGAATCTAAACCCAAAATAACAACACAATCAATTGAATGTTTTCAAACAAATCGAAAGTTAGTAACATTAATAGAAACAAGAGAACCACATTAGGCATGAGCTTTCAAACCAAATATTCATGTATTAATGAGCTAGAGACCTATGATTTTCCTTATTGATCAATGATTTGTAAAGGTGGCTTGACTTATAGGTGAAGTATTTTACCTCCTCAAAAGCCTTGGTCCCATTTTCCCTAAACAATCTGCATAAAATAACCCAAATACGAATAATTGTTTGTTACACAACTAACACCAGATAATGTTAACTAAACACTATACTTCTCAAAGTTCACTGAACATTACACATCGAATCTATGAAAATGGGATGTGCACATCCAAAATAAGCCCAAAAATTAAAATAATACAAAATCAATTTTCGCAGGAATGATATGTTCCATGTTCTTACCAAGCGAAGTGTAGACATCAAAATCATCCAAAGTAACCACCACAGTGAAAATGAATACAAAAGGCAAGAATAATGTCCTGTAGGATAGATAGCATGTAGCGACCTTCACCTTCATAAAATCCACCATTGGTGGTGGAAATTGTGATTAGAGACATGTCAGGAGATGTGTGAAGTGGCATTGCGGATTTTCTTATTCCTGCGCATAGACCTGCCTAGTTATGACTTTTTTAAAGCAATCTGTGGGGTTTTACAGTTTATTGAAAACCATTCAAAATCCATGGAATCTGTGTGTAAGGCGACCACAATAGATCCATTTAGAAGAGAGGTCCAGTTTTACAATTTATTGAACACTAGTCAAAATCCATGGAATTTGTGCATAAGGCTGCCACAATAGATCCATTTAAAAGAGAGGTTCGGTTAATGATCATAGTTGAATAAAAACAAAAACTCGTCGCCATTTTTGCATACTTATGTTTCTATATGTCTAGTCATTGAAGTATATTTTTCCGGTTTTTTATAATTATATGAAGGTTTTTGATCCACCATCGGAGTATATTTTCCCTAATTACGCCGAAAGCATTTTATTGTGAGGTTCTATGAGGTAACACTGCAGAGACTCGTAGGCTGAGACTATAGAGATATCATCTATGTGGAATTTTAAAATCAGCGCTCTAAAATTAGCGCTTACAAGAATGGTTTCACAAGGGATTTAGTTACACCTTCTGTCAAAGCTAAGAAGATGGAAGTTATGATGAGGACGGATGTTGATGTACACAGGGATGAAAATAATGGAAACAACATTACAAGGTGTTGTGAAACAAGCACAGGCAAAGGCAAATGAGATTTCAAGGCTATTGATTGAAAATTAACAACTTAGAAACAAAGATTTGGAGAAGAGATCTTCATAGGCAGAGTCTGATGCATTACTAGATGAATACCAACAATGCCTTGGAGCCCTTGAACATAAGGTATATGCATTTACAAAGGAGAGAGATACACTCTGACGAGAACAAAGTAGGAAAAGTGACTATGCTTCTCTGTTGAAATAAAAGGATGAAATTATCAGGAAAATTATGGCTGATGGTGAAGATCTTTCAAAAAAACAAGCTGTACCAGAAGCTCAGATGAGAAATTTACGAGCTCATATTCAGTTTTTAGAGGAAGATAAGAAACAGTTGAATTCAAAGTTACAGGTTGAAGAAGCGAAGGTAGAAATTATTAAAAATGATAAGGTGATGACAGAAAGGGCTTTGCAAGAAGTTGTTGAAAGTATTCAAGAAGAATGAGCACAAAAGGAATCCTACACAAATGTACTAAATGAAGCGAAAAATGCATAGGCACTTGCAGACGCACGTGTAAAGAGTGAGCTAAATCAGAGCTTGAGTATCATTATGTGAAGCAGGAGAACAAGAAGCAACAGTTATACAAACACTTGAAGAATTAAGGGATACTCTCAGAAATAAAGAGCGCCATGTAGCCTCTCGAGAAGAAAAGTTGTGAAGTGAGATTGATCATCTTCATAAACGTTTTCAGGAAACTGAGATGCAATGAGAGTACCTGAGTCCACAAGACCATTACTATGGAAAATTGAAGAAATGCAGGAAAGTGAATCAATGTGTTATGAAGCATGGTCTGGTGTTGAGAGAGCACTTAATTCTTGACTTCAAGAGGAAGATGCACAAGTTGCGTCAACAAAAGAAAGAGAAAGTTACAGTAAAATCAGTCACTAGTTAAAGCAATGGAAATCTCCACATAACTCCATCAGTTGGTAGTGGTACAAGAACAATTTCACAGGAGCGAAGGTCATAGAAAAAATAGAAATTCATATGAAGCATACCTGTTATGCGTGCAACGATTCATAGAAATATGTCATTGCAGAGATTTCCCATACTACCCTACACTCTTTTTAAGTTCGAAGAAGAAGTAGATGCACATAGAGAACATGTGGCATATTAAGGATATATTGGTGAGACTCATGATATCGTGGCGAGGCTCGTTAGTAGCTGGCTGGGGAGGCTCATTACCATTGCCAACAAAGGTTGTATCGTGGTTACCCATTATTTATATTGTTTAGAGAAAAAATTTAATGTTAACCTACTGACTAATCCTAATGATGTTGAATCACTAGAATGGCCTCAAAATACAAGGTCTAGTAGCTGAGATAACTTGCAACTATTTTAAAGGTAAATTGTTTTCAGGTTGACAGGTGCTTTGCGTGAAATCTTCTAGGTTTGCGGGTGCTCTGCTTATAGAGAAATATGGGCAGGTCGTTTTGTTTGATAATCTCTGAATTTTAATGCTCAACAGTTTTTTCCTACACTGCAATTTTTTTATGATAACTAATAACACATTTGTCTCCAAATGGAACATATACAAATACTGACCATTTTTTTCTATAAAAAAAAACCTTTTATTCTTACCAGACACTAACCATGAAATAAAATGATTGTTCTTTGATTTTAACTATAACAACATGCTTATAAGTTTACTACACTCATCTTCTTCTCACGATTTGGGAAGTTACCATCAGGTCTCTAGATGATGGAGGAGCAATCATCACTGCACCCGTATTCTTTCCACGGCTTGGGAAGTCCCCATCGGGTCTCAAGATGATGGAGCAGCAATCATCCCTATTTTGCGCACATATTCAAAGATCCCTCCAGCAACGATCATAGGCCCGACATCACCAATAGGATTCAATACATACTCCTTTCCATTGGTGTGATTGATAAGCTTATTTCCCTCAATCTCAACAGTGATAATATCTCCATTTTTGCATTTGTCACAAACCCGACACTCGCTCTCCAGTGGATAGATCTCACCAGTGGCTCCAGAGTTCCTGAAAAATATCTTAGCATATTACTCCGCCACAACATCGTTCACTCCTGCTGCCCCAAGAGCCAAAGGTGCATGCTCTCTGGATAACCCACATCCAAAATTGGCCCCAATAATGACAATGGAGTATTCGGTTTTAGTTTTCCCATCTCTAATGAATCTACCATATCCAGCAGAAAGGCCAATCATGGCATAACTACCCAACTATTCGTATTATTCTAGTTTGGAGGGCACAAGGGTTAAATACTCTGATGGGATGATTTGATGAGTGTCTATATTGTTGGCTATCATAAAGAATTTTCCATGAAATTTTTTCTTGTTTTGCTCTGTGGGTGCATCATAATACTGAGATGCTTATGTTCTTGGGGGATTTGGTATAGAATATATTCTGCTTTTTCGTCGGGTAGAAAAATGCAATTTTAGGGCATTTTGTGTGGATAATGAAGTGATATAGGTAAGGTACGAATCAAAGCTAACTTTAGCTCATTTTTGCAGCACAATGCATAAAATTTATACTTACTGAATACTGTGTGGCATTTATAGCCGCCACTGTCATCCTATTAGCAAGATTGACAAGAGCTTCCGAAAACAAGAGTTCAGATACACATATGAAGGTTTTCTATTTACCCGTATTTTGGTGGTAAGAATACTAAAATAAATTATCATAAATTTAAAATAAATGTATACTTCATTACCATGTATCTTTAACTCTGTCCAACTACTTCATTGCCGCCATTTTTTATTTTCGTTAAAAAGACATCATTCCCACCAAAAATGCAAGGTAGAGTGGAAATGTTTTGGTGGGAAATAAGGGTACAATAACATTTATGTGTAACATCTATTTAAATCACCAAGTATATACCTACACTAACAAGATCACCAAGTATATACCTACACTAACAAGATGACATAATTTCTTTGATTAAAAATATGAAATTTCATAGAACAATTCAACGTATAATTTATATTCAAAGCACTAAGAGTTAGAATAGAGTGTTTAAATGATCACAATCAAAACAATACACATTAGAAATATCATATACACATCAATCATACATATTAAGCTAAATTCAGTAGCTAAAGTGACTTCTTCTTACAATTAGTGTCGTATATGGACAAGGCAACGCGTCATCAAATCTCTTCCATAATTTTTTTCCAATAAGAAAAAAAAAACATTATTTTTATATTAATATTAATAGAAAGGTATAATTTACATAATCTAACATAAACTAAATTTTATTCATATGTATAACGTGATATTCTAATATGTGCAACATCTATGGTTTGGGAAATATCAAAATTCTCATAGGGTTTAAAAAAATTTCATAAGAGTCTAGTACTGCTATGTTCATAATGTATGTTCAAACTAGATAAAAAAACTTGTTATCCAAGTTAAAAACTAGTATCCTAGGTTTAATGGATATGTTCCTCATAATACAAAATATAGATATGCATGAAAAATTAAGTATTCTACTAAAGGTAATGTGTCCTCTACTAACTAACCAACACTTCTCCTTATGAGTATTCTTCATAATGTATTTTACCTAGTTGTAAGCACACTCCCATTTTGTATAATCTCTTGGATTTTGAATTTAATTCATTGTGAATGTGATCAAAGGATATAACCCCACATATTCTAATCAAACCCATAACTCTAATCATTTGTTGATTCAATACATAATTTTTTAAGGAAGTATAGCTTTTTAGCCAATCTATAACATCCTTTGAACCACTTAAAACTTGTATGTTTAGATTGTTGAAGTGACACAATTAAAATGACTAACATAAATGACTAAGTCGTACTTGTTAGGTAGTTGTATTTATGTCCCTATACTAAATTAGTCATTTATGTTAGTAATTCTTAGTTGTATTACTTATTAGCTAGTCATATATTTTAACCCTTAGTCATTTGTGTTAGTCATGGGTCACTTAATATTGCTAATTTTTGGTAATATTTCACTTGGAAAATCTATGGTGAGTAACTTCCTTAGTCACCTAGTAACTAATTTCCAATTTTCTACTAGTGGTTTCAAGACAAGAAAATGTTTCACATATGGTGCAAGAATAAGAGAAAATGATATATTACTTTAATACACTTCCTCTATGTATTGAGACAACAATGCAATTTCTTTTTATTTAAATTATCTATATAGTAAGTGAGAATTTATATATATGGAAGAACGATGAAGCATTGGTATATTTTTGTTGTATCTAAAGAGTTGGAATTGAGCACATAGACTCGAAGGAGATTAAGTGGTAGGATTTTTGTCATTCTATCCACCCAGTACCTATTAGTGCTACAATGGAGTAGGGAAGGGAAGTCATGCTTGCGCCTTGGGTTGAACAAGCCTTGCCCCCACGGATGCCTGGTGATCTCCTTATAATCTCCATGTCTCTTCTCAGTGAAGAAATTCGCTGATATGAAGGGGGAGGGATTCAAAAGGGAAATATTCCAGTTTTGTGGTGATTCTAAAGAATGGGGCATTAGTTCCTACAAGTTCAATAATTGACAGTTTTACTGGTTTGTACCATGGTTCCAATATCCACTATTAAAGTGAGGCATTAAGACTCTAGTTGCATATAAATGGAAGAGAGAGATAAGTATATTTTCGAATTTTATTGAAAGAAGATAGATATATGTTTATATTGTTAATTCCTGAAAATGAATATGTGTTAATTTTGCACATAGAAAATATTTAGTTTGCTTGGAAAATAACACATTCATATACATAGAAACAATGGCTATTACATCAGTTATCTTGGAAAAGAGAACATGTTTATATATAAAAAAGAAATAGGTATTGATTTATATTTTCTTTAAAGAGAAATAGGCGTTGCATGCAAAAAAATGCCGATTATGAAAGAATAGATACTGTGTATTTTCTTAAAAATAAATACATATTTACATGTAGGCAAAAAATGCATCTAAATGTTGTTTCCATAATATATTAGTTACCATTGAAAAAATAAAACATATGAATCTTTGTGCATGAAAATAACGATTGAAAAAATAAAACATATGAATCTTTGTGCATGAAAATAAAGGGTCAAGGTTATTTTCTTAAAAGGTTTTATATGAGTCTTGTGGATGTGCACAAGATAGTTTAAGTGAAACGAATAGCTATTATGCATTTTATTTCTTGAAAAAGAAACATGTGTTTGCATGCATGAAACAATAGCTGCTATTTTTTTAATTGAATAGAAAATAAATATGCGTTTTATATTTTAGTATGCGTTTTATATAGAAAAATGTGAAGTTGGGAAACACTTTTTTCCCTTTTTTCACGTTGAAAATTGTAATTTTCTATGTTTTTTTCAACTTCAACTCCACTAAACTCATATTTTGAATGCAAATTACGCTTTGACATAAAAATAAGATTTGTAGAGAATTGTTTTATCTCCATAATCATATATATATATATATATATATATATATATATATATATATATATATATATATATATTTTAAAATATTGACATATAGAGGGGTAAATTTTTTGTTTACTAACTTCATATACTTGAAATTTTCAGGCAAACATAAATAGTCACTTTTTTAACCCTAAATTTTTTTAGGGAAGGTTATTCAGTTTTTGGAAATAGACCATATCATCATAATCTACATAGATTGCACTAGTTCACTAACTATTTTTCGGTAATTTTCAGATTAAATCACTATTTTTTATTATTTTTTGAAATGGACGAAGACAAAAAAATGGTGATGTTTCAGTACATTTTATGAACCCTAGATTTTATTTTCAATGTGATCGTCAATAAGAAAAATGAGAATACCCTTTTGAGGAAGACATGGAGAGGAATTTCAATATGATTTTTCTGATTTTTTTGGTGTTGCCATTTTAAAGTTATTGAATTTTCATTCAGTGCAATTTTCAGAACAATGAAATTCAACAATGACAAAGTTTAGTATAAAATTAATAACAAATTGAAATTTTTAATGAAACTCCACAAATCTTACATCATTAGAAACTAGATTTAGAGATGAATCTAATGGTACTAGGTCCTAAAGATAACATTTTTTTTTGTAGGTGTTCCGCCCCTCGAAAGTTGCAGGTTCCTGTAAAATGCAGAATTTTCTGGGTTTTTGGTTGACCAAAAAGTCTTGGCCGAGATAATTTCTCGGGCAAGACATTTATTAAACTCTTGGATAAAAAATTTCAAACTTTTGACTGAGAGTTTAAACCACCATAGGTTACATTTAACTGTGTGGCTAAACTCTTGGTCGAGAGTTTACCCAAGGCCAACTCTAGGACGAGAGTTTTATAAACTCTAGGATGAGAGTTCTATATAAAACTCTCATCCGAGAGTTTAATAAACTATCAAGATTTAGTTATTTCTCCAAAATTCTATCTTTGATCGTTTACATATTACACATCCCCTTGTAATCTATATTTTGTTTTCTTAATATTTTGAAAGTTTCAACATGTGATATGGAAAACATTCTTATACACTATATTGTAAGCCATTTCCCTTTACTTGTAAGTTGCTATTTTAATTTCTTTTGGAAACATTTTTATGAATCTTTTCAAGTATCCTGAATTTTCTTATTCATAATTGTATTTCTAAATATTATAATATATAAATCTAACATGAATAATGTATGTTATTACTTGTAATAATGGTTTCCTCATCAATCATCATGGAAGTATCAAACAATTTAAATATTTTTTCTCTATTATTATAATCCAACCTCATGGGCATGGGTGGATTAAACTAGAAAGTGTTCTCTTCCATGTGTTGTACAACTTGTCATTGTAATCCTTAAAACTCTTTTTTATTGAGATAAACCACACCATATAACCAAATTTGCATTAGTGGGTTGTTTTATGTTGATCAGGGTTCTCTATATAACAATTTTAAGTTATGTGTAGGGTCTTGCATTTCCAATGGATTTCTCAAATCTTGATTGTGACCTTAACAATTTTTTCCTTCATAATTACCATTTGTAAATGGGTTTTTAGAAAATATAAACAACAACTAATTAAAAAGAATTTTTTTTATGATCCTTTTCGAGTGTCATGAATTTTTCAATGCAATGTTGTATTTTAAAATAATGTAACCTATGGATCTAACACCAAGCATGCTACTACTCATAATAATGGATTTTCAATATCATCATCAATCATCATGTAAATCTCAAAGTTTTACCCTTCTTTCTTTCCGTTAATAATGTCAAAACTATTCATAAAGGTGTGTTTAGCTATGAATTAATTATTATGTTAGAAAGTTTTGCTAGTAATGGATTTCACACTTTTATATTAAGAGATAGATATCCCACCCCTTTAGCAATAAATCCAAATTTTTTTAGATGAAATTATTATTTCCAAAGGAAAACAACTCAACTCTCATCAATGTTTCAATATAGATGAAGAGAAATGGTTTGGTATTCAAATTTAAGGAGAAAATTTATTCAAACTAGTTTATAGAGCATATTGATAGCTTCAACAAAGTATCGTAATTTTTAAAATTGCAAGAAGGATTAGCTTTGTTCTTTTATATTTTATTTATGGAGCATAAAATTGGAATCATAACAAATAGAGGTATATGCACTTTGAAAAGGGTTTAAAATCACTAAAGGAATAAGAATGAATTCAATCATTATGATTAATGACTCCAGGATCATTATCATTCATATGATTAAACAACCATTACCCATAGGAAACTTTCTAGCATCAATTACGTATGGATGTAGACAACAATAAGGCATATATTCACCAAAATTTGATACTACCATGTCTTGCAAGAACATAATCAAGAGGAAAATTGGTGAGAAAATTCAGATTTAGAATAAAATTAGGGGGAGATTAAGGTTAATGGTGTATTATTCCACCAATTTATCCCCTAATTATTGTGTATTTGAAACATATTTTGTTGGTACTGTAACATATGGTTTAAATCACTAAAGGAATAAGAATGAATTGAATGTGAAATGTGAAATGTTTCTATGTTTAAATCATAGAAACATGTCAAATGTGTTGAAAGGATTTGGCCTCAACCATTAACCATAACATTAATATCCTTGCATGAAATACACCTATCTACAATTAAAAACATCTACCAAATATATATGCCAACATTTCTGGTTCTCTAGAAAGGGTATATGATCCATTGATCACAGAGTAGAATAATTGATCACATCCTCCAACATATATCTTAGAGTATAACTTCACTGAATGCCACATAACAGAGTAGAAAACAGTTGAAAATCTCTAAAAATTAACTTCCATGAGCTATAATAATTTCAAAGTATTATTTGTGGTTGGGGTTTAACCACCATAAGCTATAGTAATGTAAGAGATTTGTGGCTAGGGTTTCACTACTACCTCTATGGATTCCTTAATTGGCCCATATCCTTGTCCAATCCCACCATGTTGTTGTCCATCTAACAACATCTATAGGACGAGAGTTTTATAACTCTAGGATGAGAGTTTTATAAACTCTAGGACAAAATTTTACCCAAGAGTTTATGTCAATAAAAATCTCGGACGAAAAAATACTTAACTCCTGTCCGACAATATTTTAACTCCGGTCAAGCCCAATCAAACTCTCGGGCGAAACATTAAAAATCTCTCAGACAAGAGTTTTAAAAACTCTCGGTCGAGAAATTGAGTTGACTATTTTCTCGGACGAGAAATTAAAAATTTCACCCAACTTCTACCCATTTGCCAAAAAGTGTTTCCCAACTTCGGGATTTCACCAATTATATCTTAAAAAAATAATCTGTTTATACACACATAAATAATAGTTATTTTACTAATTTCTTAGAAAATAATGTGTTGAGGTGTGAAAAATAATAACCATCATGTATATTTCTCTTAAAGAGAATATGTGTTTATGTACATAATAAATTAGCTATTGTGTTAATGTTCTTGGAAAAAGGACATATGTTTATATCCATAGAGGTAATCGTTGTTGTGTTATATTTCATGGGAAATAAATGTGTGTTTACATGCATAAATAATTATCGTAAATAGTGTGCTAGTTTCTTTTAAAGTACAGTAGTTGTAAAGGTTATTGTTTTGAAAATAATGTGCTTTGGCAAGAAAGTATAGTCTATGTGGTAGTTAACTTGAAAATACTTCATTCTTCTTGCGGGAAGAGATGGGGATAACCATGGAAGTTCTCTTAAATAATATCATGTTCATGGAGGTAGAAGTAGAATGTAACTATGTGAAGGAAGGAAAATTGAGCATGGCTTGGTAATATTTATTCATTTTAATTTATGCATGTGAGCTATGGATGGACCAACATGTTTCATAACCATACATGTGTAAAGATAAGTAGGCATTCCTTTGTAGTTATGTGATTTTAGGTAATGTTAATAAAAATGCATGTGTCAATACTTGGTATGTGTTTTATGTATGCACAATAAAATATGTTCAAAGAATCACTAGGAAAGATTTATTTTTAGTTTTATTAATATTTAATATGATCATGGTATCAAAGTTTGTTGACGGTAGAAATGAAAGAGAATGATTGTGACTTATGCAAAGGATAGATTATGTTTAACCTTATGGAAAGCAAAGGACTAATGGTTCATGTGGATTGAGGAAGGCTAGCTACAATAAAATCCATTGTGGAAAAAACCAAGTGAGAAAGATATAATGTTTGCATATTTGTGGGTAAAAATATATCATGATTAATGTAATAGCTTCTAGATAGTTATGTGTATCTAAGATGATATTTCATTGTAATATTTTATGACAATGGCAAAGGAATGTACTATGTTACATCTATTAAGTGAGGAGTGAACACCCACACGAGACATCTAATAAAATTAAAAATTTATTGGTTTTCACCCTACAGGGTGTCCAAGGCATATCGATGCCCAATGATGTGCTTGCTTTTTTTCCATTCTAATGTTGTTTCTTCCTTAAGTGATGTTAACACTTACATCATCAAACATGTGATTAACTAGGTTAATGAAGTGAATAATGATAATGATGTGTGATTACAAAATGGATCTCATGATAATATGCTATAATAGTGGATGTTATTATGTAACTAACTATTCATTTTCTAAAGTTACTCTATGTAATGATGAATATTTTATCAAATGGACAATGAAGGAATATTGAATGGTAATTTGGAAAGCTACATGGTACATTTTGTAAATATTTTATAATCCTATGTGTTTTTATACGAGGTTTACCAAGGTATGTTACAACATATCTAGAGGAAACTAGCCTAGGGACTTGACCTTGAAAATTTTTGTTTCACCTACATAATTCTCAACCACTAAAAATAACCTATAAAACTATATATATATATATATATATATATATATATATATATATATATATATGGGCTTGGATAGATGGTGATCAGGTGCTATATTAAGGTACTCTTAGATGTTAATTCATGAATTCAATTCTCATTCCTATTCTGATTTTATTTTTGGGAATGACCATGATATAGCCTTACCAATATATATATATATATATATATATATAGAGAGAGAGAGAGAGAGAGATTATTATATTTAATGTTAGATGATTGAAAAATGTTCAACCATGAAATTAATAGTCATTTAATAGTTAATAATAATTTTACATTAAGAGTTAGTTAATCGTTAATAATAATTTAAAAAAATAATAGAAGTTTAACTGGTGAGAAACTCATTTTAACTGTTTTACTTCCCTATCTTCATATCTGTCTTCATATAGAAAGATGGAGATAGCAGAAATGCACTCTCTTTCTTGATAATTAAAAGGTTAGTTTAAAGGGAATTTGGTGTAAAGGTTTTGAGCATTTAAATGTCTTCATACACTTCTTATTATGGTGGAGTATTTCCTAAACAGGGTTTGGGTCATTCTTCGTGGGATTACAATGTTTTGAAGAAAATGAAAAAAAATCAAGGCTACCGTGAAAAGTCATTTGAAAGTTTTTTCTTTTAATTTTTTTTTTTATATTTTTTCATAAAATATTTATTGAATTTTTTAGTAATATTATAATCATCACAACACCAAAGCAGTGTGATTGATCGTGTTGAAATTGTTTGTTTCATTTCAAAATTCTTGGTAGTATACCGGTGAGTGTGTTTGTCAGTGCCTCTTTGGCCTTCGCTTGATTTTCAGCAGAAATAATTACATCCACGTGACAGAAATAGGTGCTTGGAATAATTACTTAAGCTTAATTTCTTTTGATCTACTTTGGTCTTGGGTATATTATTTGACAGAGATGGTCATTGAGCAAGTGGAACATCAATACCATGATTATTTAAAACATTCATAGGACCTCTTCATTGACTTCGTTGTTCATGTATTCACCTGGTGGTCATAATGGTAATATTTGTAACTTCAAATGTCGTAATTTGAGTCACTTCATGCTTTAATTTTATGTTATTAGGTCAAAAGGTCAGAAGGTATGTCTGATATTTTTCTTAATTTGCAGGCGAAGAATGCAGACAATAAATCCAGCCAAGGGAAAAAGAAGAGAAGGGCTTCAAATTATGATTTAATTAGGTGCCTTTGGATGAAATAATAGACACACAGGTTCTTGATGGCAATGTGACATTTTAGGTGTTTTCAGATGTAAATACGACATATTTTTGAACATTTTGATTTGGTTGAATATTTCATGTAATGGTTCCGTAAAATATTAGAGATGTTTTTTCTTTTTGTGGATGGCGTTGGATGGAAAAAAATAAATATAAATAGTCTTTTTCATTCAAATTTTCTCACCATATACGATTAGGGTTTTTACACAGGAAATTATAATATAGTTTTTTATTTTTTCAATTTTATCCACTCTCAAATTTATAATGCAATAATTACATTATGAATTTATAAAAATAATAATATATTTCATTGGATCTGTTTTTTTAAATTGTTGTATAAACTTTAACCAATGTTTCGCCTAATATTTCTTTAGGTTTCCAAGTACTGCGTATTCGGTGTTTCTATTGAATTCAAAGCATTTCAATGGCTTCATACACTTCTTATGATGGCAGAGGATTTCCTAAGAAGGGTTTCGTTCATTCTTCATGGGATTACAATGTTTGAAGAACATGAAACAATTAATGTTATATATCACCTTCACCACCAAAAAAAATTAAATACAAAAAAACAACTCAACTAAATCCACATGGAACAGCCTGGTAACCCTGCAACAAAAAATTTCTTTCACCAGGTTGTAGACAGGTGTTATGGCTATTGTTGCAGCGCGTGCAATGTCTTTCCGATAGTCTTATGCAGTCATTTCCATCTCATGAATCGACATAACAATTTTAATTTTCTCTTCATGATCCTAACTACCCATACTTTGTTTTTCATTTGTTGGAAAATAATGTATATCCAATTCAAGCAAAATAATGTATTCAATATACGAAACATAATTCCTACTGAAGAGAACAAGAAATTCAGAGGAATCATGACAACTCAAAGCGCATAAATTAAAGTATTGCGACTAGAATGGAAATGAAATGAAACTCAGTCACTTCAAGAGCAATAGGTCCAACTCAACCTAAAGACTGTATTCAAGATATTAAACAGAGAGTCACATCTGATGGTCCTTTATTTACCTTTTTGTTTTACTGTTGAGGGATATTAACCAAGCACACCATCTTCTTAATACACGCTCCTCAAAATACTGGTTTGTTGGTGCCCTATTCATTCTTCTTTGATGTAACTTTCTTTTTTCCCATGTAGCACATTATTTACCTGTAAGAAAATACACAAGATTCATACAAATTTGGAGGACAAACCCATTTGGTCTATAGTTGATATTTTCATGTCGTATTAAAAAGACTAGTCTAAAATGTGAATAGATAAAGTAGAACAAGCTTATCAATGGTCTTCTAAAATGTGAATAAATAAAGTAGAACAAGCTTATCAATGGTCTTCTTTACTAAAAGATTTGATGCCCGGTTCATTTTCAATCATGGTAGGATTTTTCCTTTTCTTTTCATCAACTTAGTTATGGTAGGATTTTCCCCTTTTTCCATCAACTTAGTTATGGATTTTAGGGGTAAACTATATTTTTTTAATTATGGATTTTTTATGTGGATGTGATTGTTGAATTCAGACAGGTACAATTATCAAATTGAATAAACGATGTTCATATAATTTTTTCAATTGGTTTATTGTTTTTAGGATTATTGAAGTATGAATATTCAAATATAAAAATGTGAAATAGAAATTTCTTCAAATAGTCTGTTGTATTTAAATTAAATAAATACTAAAAATTATATATATATATATATATATATATATCTATATATATAATTTAAATTAAATAAATACTGAAAATAATATATATATATATATATATATATATATATATATATATAAAAAAGAAAGAAACTGCATTCTAAATCTTCTTTTGCATTATATATTTCATTACTAAAACTCAAATCCAGAATTTAAAAAAAAAAAAATCCATATATAATCCACTAAAATTAGTATTCCTTATCCTCATGTATGTTCATATACTAGTAGTAAAGACGGCTCATCTGTCTAGCTAATAATATATTATCCTATAATAACAAAACAAAATCCATTAACTATTAGCTGCCCTTAGTTGGATATAAAAAGGAGAGATTAGATGCTAGGGGTTGACCCAAGGACACCTGAAATTTTGAATAAATTTGAATATAGAATTTTTTTTTTAAAGAATATGTTAAAGTTAAATTCAATATTTGATTTGATGTAATTGTAGGAATTGGTATTTTTTAATAATTCCAAATAATGGGGAGAAAAATCAATATAATAAAATATGTTTATAAAAAACATGTTGAGTTAATGTAATTGAAAATATTTAATATTAATATTATACAATATTATTATAATAAGGGAATTTGGGTGAATTTTTTACATTGACAATAACAACTTTATTAATTCAAAATTGCAAATTTTGACAAATATTGTTTAGTTGGATTTATAAAATTATTCAAATTTATAATGATTTTATATATACTCTCTATATAATGTTGGTGATTTTTAACATAAAATAATTTTATATTGTAAAATTTGGGTGAATCATTTTTATAAAAAATGGAAATTGGCGAATAATTTTTTTTGGAAGAAACGTGGAAAATTAGCACTCCTGCAAATATTAGCCCCTAAAATTTTCCATGGCAAGGGCCAGAAAATACAAGAGAAAGTTATTTTCATATTCGACTCTCTTAGTATTACAAAGGAGGCATATTCTTTCATCCCAAGGAGTCTCAGGAATAGACCAACTCCCCATTTCACTCTGGAGCTCATGAGAATTGGTTCTAATCCTTGTCATATTCACACTCTTCTTATCATTGATTAATACATAAAGGTAATCCTGGTTAGCAAGCATGGGATTGATTAACTCCTTATAGTATCTTAATCAATTTTCCAAAAAAAAAACTTGATTTCTTGAAACATTAAAAAAGCATAAACCAGTTTCCAAGTATTTTGTTTCCTCAAAATGTTCATACAAACTAACTTCTTTTTATTCAAATACTCCTTATTATTAAGTGTAAAAGATTTTGTAAACGATAATATGAGAAAATTTTCACTCCTTTAAAGAGGTTATTCAAAATAAAAATCCCCTTCATATTTTAAGATCTTTCAAGAAAGAGAATTCATTTTAAAATAAAGGGATACTAAAAAGATATTATGATATGATTTTATATATTAATAATTTTATTATTGATATTTTTAATTTATTTTTAATTTTATTAATAATAAATTTTCTCAAGTGAATTAATTTCACTTAGTTCATAAAAATCCATCAAAATTTATATTTAAAGCATATTTTATTAATTTTTTTCCAACCTAAAAATTTACAATGATAAAGTGACATGTTTGTTAAACCATGGCTCTTGATTTGAAACCAACTAATAACATTATTCTAACAATTACAATGTGGGTGAAATTATTGAATCTCCACATCCATCTATATATTTGATGTGTTTATTGAAAGAATTAGAATATATTGCATCAATTTATTTAATTAAAATATTTGAGATGAATTTAAAATAATTCCAAAATTAGAAGATTATTAAAGGATGATATTATCCTTTCTTTGATGGAGTATTGTAAGGTAATCCAGGGGAGGTTGGAGTGGGAGGCGTTATCTATCACCTTGATCAAGAAATAGAGATTCAATATCCATGGGGCATCTATCACCTCGATGAAGAAATAGAAATTCAATATGCATGGGGTTTTGGAGTGGTACTAATAACCAAGCCCAATTTTTAGCTTTGTGGCAAGAGTTAGAATTGGCTATCTCAAAAAGAATTGAGAAGTTAATGGTGTTTTGAGATTTGATGAAACTACCAATAGAAGGAGAGAGTTTGGAATGTCCATTTTTGTATAGAGTATAGAGGATATATTGTGACCTACATTTTTAATGTTGTTCGTGCATTGTGAGGCACAAATCTTTGGTGACATTTTCTACTGTTTGTATTTATCATAGAAAGAACTCATGAAAATGACAACAAATCCATCAATTCAAAATTGTGAATCTTCCAAATATTGTTTAATTGGATTTTGTTGATGGGAAAATGGAAAAGGGCTAAAAATATAGAATGATATCCAATATCTAAATATTTTGAAGCGGTCAAAATGCGTAAAAACAAAATAAATAGTTTTAAAGATCCAAAGTTAATATGGATCTAGGTTGATTATTCTCAAATATATAACATTATTTTATTATAATATAATAAAAAATATAAGAAAAATGTTTATAAGAAATATGATAAATTAAGTTCTATAAATATGAGGAGTATTTTATTATAAAATAGAAAAAAAAACCTATAAAAAATAATAAAGATATTTTTTTCTAGAAGTTTATTGTTTAGTAGATAAATGTTTTTGGAATTAAAGTCATATTTAATATCTCATTAAAAAAAATGCATGGCTTTGAATAAATTTTCTTCAATTAAA
Source organism: Pinus albicaulis (assembly GCA_034641835.2). NCBI lineage: Eukaryota > Viridiplantae > Streptophyta > Pinopsida > Pinales > Pinaceae > Pinus > Pinus albicaulis. The sequence continues at coordinate 393,028,553 of CM076580.1, read as the reverse complement.
GCTCAAATAAAATAAACAGAAAAAATGGTATAATAGTTTATTAATATGCATTAATATATTATTATGAAGAAGCTTAAAACATGGATACTTTAATTGTTGGAGCTCCTCGTGATTGTTTAGCCTCATTTGCTTGCTTTAGATAATCTTAGTGTGAATATAAAAGTTAAAAGACAAAATTACTCTAATAATCCAAAGACAGTTATGGAAACAACATAATTACATTAATAATATTTATCCTAACATTTTAATAGAATTTAAGAAAATTTAAAAGAGATTAATAATGATGATTGAGATGTTATTCTTTCTAATACATATTTTATTAATAATTAGTGAAACTCTATGGTGAATTTAAAACACACTTTTATTATTAATGCAAGTTTCATATTAATAATGATCTATATATTTAATAAATTGAGACATTTCCAGTGTACAAGTGTCAAAACTCATTGTTGTTCCACAATATTATTCCAATCAAAAGGTAAGTGTCAATACCCCTTGTTGTGCCACAATATTCTTGCAATAAAAAGGTACCATGACTCAGGGATATAATAAGGTATCATAACCACTTAAGGGAAGAACTTTGATACTCGTCATTATACAAAAAAATAAAAGTATATTATCATTAAATAGAAAAGTTAAATAAATTAACAAATAATAAATAAGTTAATGTTGCAATAAATTTTTCATGTTTTATCCTTTTAGTGGCTTCTCATGCACACTATGGTAATTACTATTACAATTATTTTTTTGAAAAAAATTATAGGGAATTAGAAAATGGTTTAAATATATATAATAGCCTACAAGTTGTATATATTAGAAATTCATAGTTTCACCTAGGACGAAGATGTTCAACGACCATTCGAACTAGACACAGTATCCAAGACTCCAATGGTTTAGCATTACTAGACCATGACATGTCTCCAAAAATTTAAACCCAAGTGGATAGGATGACAAACCACCATCCCTACCACTTGAGCTAAACACCCTTTAACCTACAACTATTTTTCTGTTCCATATAAAATTTTTATGTTCCACATCACATTGATAAACATGAATAGAATTTATTAATATTTATTTTTATGTTCCACATCACATTGATAAACATGAATAGAATTTATTAATATTTAGTTAGTTTTAACAATTTGACATTGCTAGGGGAAAAGTGCACACCCTTATATGCTAAATTTTTCATCATTGTTCATGTGCATATGTTACCAATAGCTATCATTTGGTTGAAATACTTTTTTAAGTACCATGGAAAGATGTTGCAAAGTTCAATTTCCGATAAATGAAAATTTTGAACTAAAAATTTTGAATTAAAATACTATTAAAGATAAAATTATTAAAATGAAATAATTGATTTTTTTAAATATATATATTTTTAAGAAATTTTATTTAAATTAAATTTAAATATGATATTTAAAATTGATACAATTAAATAAAATATTATATTATAAAAAACGATTTATTTAATAAATATATTAAAAATTTTATTAAATATTATTTTTCATAAAATAATATTATGATATAAATATAAAAATTTAATATTAGTAATATCTTAAAAATTAAAACTCAACTCAACGAAAAAATATTAATCAATTTTCAAAAAAATAACGAAATATTGAAAAAGTATAAACTATTTCCAAGTATTTTGTATCCTCCCATGGTTGAATACAAAATAACAAATTTCTATTCAAATTCTCTTCATTATTAGCCCCAAAAGATTTTGTAAGAGATAACATGAGCATTTTTCAGATAAAAAATATTAATCAATTTAAAAAAAATAAGAAAACATTGAAAAATCATAAACTATTTCCAAATATTTTGTGTTCTCCCATGATTGAATACAAAATAACAAATTTCTATTCAAATTATCTTGATTATTATCCCCAAAGGATTTTGTAAAAGATAACATGAGCAATTTTCAGATCGTCACTCCTTTCAAGAGGTCACTCCTTTAAATAGGTTTTTTAAAATAAATATCCCCTTCATATTTTAAGGTCTTTCAAAAAAAACATTCATTTTAAAGAAATAAAAATATATAATAAAAGGATACTAAAAATATATTATGATATGGTCTTATATATTAATAATTTTATTATTAATTATTGATGTTATTTATTTATTTGTTAGTTATATTAGTAACAAATTTTCTTAAGTGAATTAATTTCACTTAAATCATAAAATATCCAAAAACGTAAGATTTAAAGAATATTTTATTGTTTTTTCCCAACCTTAAAAATCACAACAATCTTTAAAGATAACATAAAGCTATTAGAAGAAAAGTGGCCTTTTTGTAAAACCTTGGCTCTAGGATTTCAAACCAACTAATAACGTTATTGAAACAACTCCACTGGGGAAATTGTTGAATCTCCTCATCCATATATATATTTGATCATTTTAAGAAACAATTATAATATATTGGATAGCTTTCTTTAATAAAAATAATTGAGATGAATTTCAAAGAATTTCAAAATTGGAGGATCAATACAGGATGATATTCTCCATTATTTGATGGAGCATTGTAAGGTAATCCCGAGGAGGTTGGAGCAGTAGGGGTTATCTATAGCCATGATTAATAAATAGAGATTCAATACCTATGGGCTTGGGGAGTGATAATAATAACCAAGTATAATTTTTAGCTTTGTGGTAAGAGTTATAATTGGCTATCTCAAGAAGAACTAGAAAGTTAACCATGTTTGGAGATTCCATGAAACTACTAATAAACGAGTTGGGAATGTTCGTTGTTGTATAGAGGATATATTGTAAGCTACATTTTTAATGTTGTTCATGCATTATGAGGCACAAAAATTTAGTAAAATTCTTTACTATTTGTATCTATCATAGAAATAACTAATGAAAATGTATCCATGTTTGATTGTTTATGCATATAATTATCACTTTCAATACATCTAGACTTCATGCTCTTGAGATTATCGTTAGAAGTAAAGTCTTTTAATAAATATTTGGAAATTTGAACCAGCGAAGAGAATACTGTCTAACCCTTACCCCGAGTGGAGTAGACCATGACAAGATTTTAGATTCTCTCTATCTTATTTGAAATATTTTGAAGTTTATTTCAAATTTGGACTACTGACATCGGTGAAAGGAAAATGAAAATTGTGTTTATTGTGTGGTGTTTTGATTATGTATTGTGAACATATGTAGTTGAAATATCTAACATTGTGATGGAGGGTTACTCTCATTCTTGCTTCTATATGACCAAATATCTCCAATCGTTTCCTTGTTTCATTTTTTAGTTTACTATTGATTTAGAAGAACTTGTAATATACAATCCTTCATATTGTTATTACCCACATCATGCTTCTCAAGGGTAAATTTTCCTTCCTGTTGAAGCCTAGAAAATCTCTGCTTCAAACATTGGGGAAAACCACCCGGTCAGGACCTTAGGACAGCTTCTTTTCCGTTTGGTATGGTGGCTCCGACTGGATTTAAAGGACCAGTTTCCTTATAACTAAATGGGTTGGTGATGGTTTGATTTGGATGAGTGGAAATGGGACTAAATTGACTGAAATAAAACTATCTAATTAAACTAAATGCTGATAAATAAATTTTAACACTAACCCGGGTAATTATATGTGAATACAACTTAAGATTGTTCCAATTTAACAATAATCATGAAAATGTATTATTATTTAAATTGAAATGTGCAGAAACGAATGAAGATAACTCTGTTTAAGAAATTAAACAGAGTTATATTAGCATATTGCATTCATCATTGTATACCATCTATATATGCTTATGAAAGATAACATTTCAGTTATACTCAGAAATGATATATAAAAAGAAACGTTATGAAAACCAAATATATATAAATAATAGAAAATTTTAAAGCGAATATCATATGACAAAGGAAATCAATAGTGAACAGATAGAAATACCTCATTCATCTTGAAGACTTTCAAATGAAATCTGATACTCTAATCCAGTAACTCTGATGTAAAATCAAATCCAAAGGTACAGAAATGCAACACTTCAAAGATAATTTCAGCACAAAATCACCAGATGTGATCCTTTATCAAATATAAGAGGCAATGGAATACAGAAATGTAAGCTCCAAGTCAAAAATATTACAACTCCGGATCCACTCTCTAAATGCATGAGAGGGATTTAAATAAGAAATTACATAAAAACAGAATCCTACTACTACTGCTACAATCTATCAAATTAAAAACATAAATACTATCTTAAATGAAACTGATTCATTGCTTTTCTTTCTCGCTTGATGTAGCCAAGTTGCAAATTTTCAGCATATCTTGGAGCCTCGGTGGATGACTCATCTCGGAATGTAACTGTCCAGCGTATGTGGCATCAGAAAATTCTGGAATTAAACAATCGACAGCATTTGAAAGGAATTTAATAGCCATTTGTTGATTGTTTGGCTTAATTAAATAAGTCCACATATTGTCCCAAGATATTGCTTGAAGTTTGTTGATCTGCTGACTTTTATTCATCATTTCTTCTTTCCATCTGCAAACAGTTTCTTTGACCTTAGGCAAAGTGCCTGGAACAAAATCAGAAATAAGGTTAATTGAATACAAGTTGTCATTGATCAATTGCGTTATATTACTCATCATGCTCCTAGCTCTTGATATTTCTCTCTCGGCTTTCATTATCTGATGTTCCCATTCTGTAAACAAGATTTCTTTATGTCTTTCTTCTATCCTAGGAAGATTAGCTTCTCTTCCTTTTTCTGTATCTTTCCAAGTAAGAAATTCAGAAATTTTTTCATCAACATCATCAATTTCTTGCCTGAGAGTAATAATGTTCTGGATCAAGGATGATGTAATATCACAAAATGGTTTTGCTTGTGATAATTTTGCACAAAATTCATTTAATTGCTGAGACATAAGTTTATTAATTTCAAGAGCTTCCGATTTGAATTCACTTAATTTAGGGAAATCTTTGAACCTCTCTAAAGCTGCTTGAAATTATTTTTCCTGTACGATCTTCGCATTCTTCTCATTTTGCAACAAATCTTGTAACTTGGAAATTTCTTGATTCAATTGTTGTTGTTTGCCTAAAACTTCCTCATCAACTTTCTTCTTTTCTGTAGTAAGTTGTTCTTCTAACTCTTTAGATTTGAGTTCTTGATCCTGTAATCGTTGTTCCAATTGAGCAATCTTTTGCTGACTTTCATTGGTTTGTTCTTCAAGAAAAGCTATATGGAGATCTTTTTGTGTCATCAACTTAGAGACTTCTGCAACTTTATCTATTGTTGCAGCACTATATGCTCCTGCATATTGAGACAACTTAGTGAGATCCTCAGATGGATTCACTTCAGTATTCTTGTAGACAATATTCATGAACTCCTCCTGTGGAGTGGAAAACATGTCCTGATCTATCTTCCTTATTTTTCTCTGTTTTCTAACAACAACCTTATGTTTAGGGCTATAAAATACATCCAAAGGAGGGATTTCCTCAATCTTCAATACAATCTGCCCTGTAGGATGTTCAGGAATTATTTCGACATCCTACTCTACTTTCTCTTTATCTTTATCCTGCAGTCCTAATTGCTGAGAAAATTGATCATATTGTTTCAACAATTGAGAAGAAACATTAAGATCAGCAGAGTCTATAATTTTCTCAGTATTTTCTTTTCCTTCCAATTGTGTATCTATTTTCTCTGTATTTGTTCCCTGCTCAATGGTTTTGCTATCTGATCCTCCTTTTTGATTATGCACATTAGTATCAGTACTTGTGCATTTTTCTTTTGTTTGGGCTCTGGACTGCTGATCAGTATTTCAATCAGATTTGCCATCAATATTTCAATCAGATTTGCCATCAGTATTCCCTTCCTGAGCATCAGGTTTTCCATCAGTGCTCATCTTTTCAGTATGTACAGTTGGCTGGTTAATAGCCGATTGTGTAATGACTTTACCGGCAGATGTTTCTCCTGGTGTTTTGCTAGATGTACCCTCTGTCTCTGACCCTTGTATAGGAATTATCAGTTGGTCTAGAGGAACTCTCAACAATCTTTGACTTCTGAATAACAAAAAATTATTCATTTCTTCCTTCTGAAACTTAGACTTGGCTAAATCATAAACTTGAGGAAAATCATTCAATGAAACAAACAAATCATCAAACTCATCTGGTTCATGCTCAAATAGAGCAATCGAAACTGAAGCAGTAACATTAAAAGCTATCTGTCGTGGATCATACTGTCTCCCTGGAATGGTTGCAAATTTACAACCCTTTATTTTGGCGACTTCCTTTTCTGCATGTTTGAAATCATTCAAAGTAAATTGACCACAATTGAATGGGAATGGAGGCCACATTATTTTCTTACTATTGTTTAGAGCTCTGGATATTCCTTCAACTGTTAATTGATAGGAGATTTCCTGGGTGAGAAGTTTGTCTGGAACAATAAGAGGAAGAACATGGGGTTCCACAATACTCCCAAAAATCCTGATGTATGTGAATTTCTCTTCTCCAAACCAATCTCCTATTGAGGATAATTCAATTTTAGCTTTGTCTGAGAATTTAGGAGGGAAGCGATTGAAAATGGTTTGAAAGACAGGGATAAGGAAACCATGACATATTCTATACACATTATCTTGGAAATGAACTTTCCAAAGAAGTTTATGATATATATGAATTGGGGTGGGATATTTGGGAGTCCATTTCCATCCTAACAAGGGAAACTTAGAATTAAAACAAAGGGCATCTAGAATATAAGCACAAAAGAAAAAAGGAGTGGAATTTCTAGCGGTTTTATCTTGTCTGTACTCGAGTATTCTATTAGCCATTCTATCAGAGAGAATAACAACCCAGTCCATAATGTCGGAATTGACAACAGCTAAGATTAATGGGACCATTTGTATAGAAAGCCTAGCAGAATTGTCATTACCAAATAATCTACACATCATGGCAGTGGCATAGCAATACGAAGGTAAGAGGGAATCTACTGAATACATACCGGATGCTTCATTTTTGTGCTTCTCTGGATTTTTCCTCCAATATTTGATAGGATCAGATTGAACTTTATTATTATCAGCAAACTCTTTGATAAATTCTTTGTTATAAACCTTCTGCGGATCAGGAAGATGATACATTGCCTTAATGTATTCTGCTTTAAACGACCCAAAAGACACTCCAGAAGCTAAAACAAACATTTTGTCCTTTATTTTCACACTATCGATGACCCATCGAATTACATCATAATAAGGCATGATGCTTGCTCTGGCTGCAATTCGATGCAAAAATGAATTTGCAAGTGATTTTTCAGTAATCTCAGAGTCGGAATCTGAGCTATCTTCATCTGGAACTGTTTCCTTTTCCACTGTGACTTTGGGGTTTTCTTTCTCCAATAGATTATAAACTCCTTCCCACGTCATTCTTCCGAGCCCTTGGCATGATGTATCTGTAACTAATCTCAGTTTTGTTGGCTTATCTTTTGAGACTGTAGGAGTCTCAACAAACTTAATGAGAACAACAGTCTTGGTTCTTCTCGCTCTCTTCGACATTTCTGTGTTTGATACTATTTCCATTTGTCTATGAATGAAAGGGTTCAGCGTTCCTTGATTCTGCAAGACAATAAACTTTCAGTCGTGATAAACAAGCAACTTGAAAGGAACGATTATGAATGCATGATTCATTATTTATTGGTCTCGTATAACGCGTAAATGTTCTCTTTGGGTCACACTCATGTATTTAAAACCGAATCATCAACCAATATTCATTTGATTTGCTATTGAATACCAACGTACAATTGGAGATTTGACGCTTGTGAAATATTATAATATTTACCTATCTTGAATCTTTCGAATGTAATAAATGTTATGTATTAATCGCATCGAAAGTTTTCAAATGGTACATGAATATCATAATACAGATTTCTTCGATTGGCCGATTGCGATTGCGAACTTTTCCGATTTCCGATTAGATGGTTTTAGATCGCAATCAAAAAGGTTCAATTGAAAAGAATTGTTAATGGATTTCTCCGATTTCCGATGGTGGGGTCCACCATATAAAATTTTTTCTCATTTAAACAAACAAATGTTTGTTTTTTCTTTTGAAAAGTGTTTTTTATAATAACGCACGTCGCATTGGAGAATTTGAAATTGACCGCAAAGAGCTTATTAAAGAGTGTTCCGATCATGCGATTGCGATTGGTTGCATCGCATCGGAGATATGTAAATAGATAACTTAAACCCTTTGCGATTGAACTAATCGCATCGGAGGATTTGGGTTTATATGTTAAATTTTCCTCTAAGGGTTTTCTCCGATCTCTGATTGCGATTATTATTCATTGGACTTTTATACTTGACTTGTTTTTTATGATAAGGTCTTTTATATTTGATCGGGTCGGAAGTTTTGAATGTTGTATTTGGTTTGTATACAAAAAAATATGAGCTTTTTCAAAACAATGAATCTTTATTTCTATAAAAAGAAAAAGGGACCCTATTTCTAAATGAATTTTATTCTAGAATTAAGAAAAAGGGAGGGATGTTGTATAGTACAACAATTCGCGATTCACTGAAAGAACCAGTTATCTCTGAAAAAATAAAATGAATACTATATTTTTAGTAAGTAAAGATTTTTAAAGATAATGAAAACTATCCTAGGATAATCAAAAATAAAATCTAACTTATGAAAAAGAATAAAAATTATTTACAATTTCTTTCTAGTTTCTTGAGACTAAAAAAAAAAAACATTTTTGGGTTATCTCAAGCTTTGATTGGTATTAATAATGAATTAAGTGGATTTCTCCAAGTTTGGTTTTATAATATACTCTATTGTCATAGGTATTACCTCTGCTGCCCGTAAACGTTCATAGTTTTGACAGGGTTACCTTTTAACCATTAACTATTCATTGTCCCATCCAACTAAAATTATGACTTTTTAAAAGATAAATTCATAAGACATATTATCTCATGTTTTTTGTCTTTTATTTATTTTTATTTTTAAGAGCCATTGTTCTGGTTTGGTAGCTAGTTAATAACAATGCCATTCACTAGTTGTAATTAAACTGAACAAGCTGGCTCGTGATGAGATCCCTTGTCTTATATTTATAAGCCATTACCCTGTTTTGATGTGCAGTATTGGTAATGTCAGTTTCATTACTTCTTATGAATATGGTAAGTCGGCTCATGATGAGACCTCTTATTTCTTAATTTTTTTTTACATAATTTCTTAGAATTACATTCTAAAAAATCACAACCTAAATGGATGGGTGAAATAGTTTTATCCTTAAGAATCAATGGATGACAATTTTTAGAGTTTTTTGAGTACCAAGACTTGAATAATCTTTACTTTTATAGATAACCTTTCTCTGCTTAATAAAATTATAATGATTTACATTTCCCTCAAGTTTTCAAAAGATCATGCAAATAATTGGAATAATCTTTCAAAGTTTAACATCTTATTTAAAACTATCAAAAGACTATGATCATTTCTTTAAAAATTCTTATTTACATAAAATAAATATTTATAATATTATTCCTAAGGATTTTTCTAACAAGTAAAAAGTCAATTAGAGACTCATTAACAACCTTTATTTGCAAAAACAAAAAACTTTGCAGAAAGGAATATGTACAATTTAAGAAGGGGTTACCTCCTTATGAAAGGAATTTCTTCAAGATAAGCCCATTTACAGGAAGAGATTCTCTCTTACCTGTTAGATCTTGGAGTACGAATGTATTTCAACTTATCTTTTCAATGATCTGAAATGGTCCAAGCCACATTTTCTGAAACTTGGTATGCTTACCTTTTTCTTCATGTGCCTTATCCCATTTCAGAACAAGATCACCAATTGAAAAAAAAATTGAGTCGGTAGAACTTGCATCAAAAGAAGATTTTACAAGCTGTTGATGTTTTTAATGAACAATTTTAGCTTTATCTCCATCTTCTTCTAGTTTAAGGATTTGATCATATCTCAACCGAATGGATGAAGAATGATTTTCTTCAATAAATTGTACTAGGGCTAATGATGGAAGAGTTAAATTTGATGGTATCACAACTTCTTTTCCATAAACTAAATTGAAAGGTGAAGTTCCTATTGAAGCTTTTTCAGTGATATGATCAGCCCATAATGCAAAGATTAAAGACTTGTGCCAATTCTTTTGATTTTGATCAATAGTCCTTTTAATGATTTTGATGAGATTTTTGTTAGTGGATTCAGCCAAACCATTACCTTGTGGGTAATAATTTGCTGAATATTTCAGTTTAAAAGCTCTTTTGACTGCAAATTCTATTAAACTATTTCCGGAAAAATAAGATGCATTATCAAAGACAAGAGCTCGAGATACACCAAACCTGGTTATGATGAATTGATCTATGAAATCAATAATTGCATCAGAATTGGCTACCTTCAAAGGGATTGCCTCTACCCATTTTGTAAAGTAATCAGTTGCAGTAAGGATGTAATTGTGCTGTTTGGAAGAATGAGGTACTATTTCACCAATAATGTCAAGCACCCATTGTTCAAATGGTTTCTCAATACTCACTGGTTGCAAAGGAAAAGCTGGTTTCCTTTGTCTTCCACTTGCAGTTTGGCAAATTCTGCACTTTCTTACGTAGTCATGTGTATCTTTAAAAAGGGTAGGCCAGTAATAACCAACACGAATTATTTTGTGAGCTGTGGTATCACCTCCAAAATGACCTCCTACTGGTCCATCATGCAACTCCTACAAAACCTTTTCAGCTTCAGTCTTTTCAAGACATCTTAATAAAATTGAATCATAATTTTTTCTAAATAACACATTATCAATGATCTCATATTTAATAGCCTTTAACCTTAAAGCACGTTTTCTCTTATAGCTAAGATTAGAAGGAGCATACCCATTTTTCAAGTAATAGATGAGATCAGCATACTGAGATTCAGAATCTGTAACACTTATCTGACTTACTTGAATATCTTTATTTGAATCTTGATTTTCTGGTATGTTATGAGCTCCTGCCAATAATCTGCAAAAACCTTGTCCTCTAACAATCTTAGCTGGTTTAATATCAACATCATATTCTTGCAAAGTTGTTACCCAGTTAGCTCGTTTTTCTCCTACTTCTCTCTGAATTAATAATTGCCTCACTGCAGAGAATGGGACAATGATTTTTGTATGAGTTTTCAAGAGAAAAGGTCTGAAATGCTTGATTGATTTAAACACAGCAAAGGCTTGTTTCTCAAAATCGGAATAATTTAGTTCAGCTCCTTGTAGATTTGAGCTAAAGAAAGAAATTGGTGCTTCAATTTTTTAATCATTGAGTTGTGTTAAAACAGCTGCATAAGACGTCTTGGTGGCTAAGGTATACAAAATAAAATCTTTAGAAAAATCCGGGGTACTCAATGCTGGTGCATTAATGATCGCTTGTTTGATTGCCTCAAAGGCTTCTTTCTATTTATGCCCCCATTTGAATACTGAATTCTTCTTGATCATATTTTGCATAGGTAAAACAATTAAAGAAAAATCAGGAATGAATCTTTTTACAAAATTGATCTGTCCAAGAAATGATTGCATGGATTTTTTGTTATGAGGTAAAGAAATATCAAAAATTTCTTTTACTCTATCTGGATCAATGTATATACCATCTTTTGACACAACAAATCCTAAGAGTTTTCCTTCATCCAAAGCAAAGAAAGATTTCTTTGGATTTAAGGAAATACCAAACCTTCTACATCTTTCAAATATTTGCTTTAAATCATGTAGATGATTGATTCTCTTTTTTGAAAATACTGTTATGTCATCAAGATAAACAACAACTGACTTATTGATCAGACCTTTAAACACTATGTCCATGGCTCTTTGGAAAGTTGCTCCTGCATTTATTAGTCCAAAAGGCATTTTTTGATAAGCATAAGTTCCCCATTTTGTTCTGAAAGTTGTTTTCAATCTGTCATCTGGATGAACTAAGAATTGATTATAGCCAGAAAATCCATCAAGAAAGGACATAAGTTCAGAACCAGCTACCTTTTGAAGTATCTGTTCCATGGTTGGCAATGGGAAATTGTCTTTTAAACATGCCTTGTTTAAATTTCTGAAATCAATACAGATTCTTATATCACCATTCTTCTTCCTTACAGGTACCATATTAGAAACTCAATTGGAGTGCCTGACAGGAAAAATGATTTTGGCTTTTAAAAGTTTATTAAGTTCTGATTTGATTTGTCCTTCGAGATTTGGATGAACCTTCCTTAGTTTTTGTTGAACAGGTTTAATATCAGGAAGCATTGGAATTGTGTGTTGAATAACCGAAGTATCATATGTTTTTAAATCATCATAATTCCAAGAAAAAACGTTTTTATATTTGTTCAAGAGTTTAATGAAAGCATTCCTTTCCTCTGGTGTTAAATTGAGTCCTAAATTAACGTTTAGAGGTTTGGAATTAGAACCAAGATTTACTAATTCAAACTTCGAAGTGGAACTTTGAAGTTTGGCATTAGTGACTTTCTTGAATCTGTCTTTAATATCATATAAGTCCTCTAATTTAACAAAAGATTTAGGAATGGGATTTTCATTACCTTTTGAAGCGATTTGTAAATCATGATCATTATCATGAATAATTTTCTCATCATAAGATTTCTCTGAAGTCATGAAAGTTAAAATATCTTGATCATGATAGAATACTCTCCAGTTTGTAACATTGTCTGGGACAGATGGACAAAAAATTGATTCTATAGAAAACCTATCAGGACTGCAATCTTCAGCAGGAAGGAGTTTAGATGCAACATTAGCTAACAAGTCAGCTGATGTATTTTGATTCCTAGGAATGAGAGAAATATTGAATGCTAAAAAATGAGTGGTGAGATCTTGTACTAGGGTTTGATAGTGTTTAAGATGTCCTGAAAGGCAATGAATAGTATTCCTAACTTGTTTTATGACAATTTCGGAATCACCAAAGACTTTCAAGTATTTAACATCTAACCCTATAGCTTTATAAAGTCCTTGAAACAAGGCTTCATATTCTGCAATATTGTTAGTACACTCAAATTCTAGCCTACATGACAGCATGGTTTTCTCTCCATCTGGATCAATTAAAATGCATCCTGCTCCAGCTCCATCACTAGACTTTGATCCATCAAAATATAACAACCAAAATAAAGATTTATCTATTGACTTATCTACTATTACATCAGAAGTATTTACAATTCTGGAAGAATCGGATTGTGAAAATTTTTCTATTTGAGAAACAAAAGTATTTACAGAAAAAGGTGATTAGGGTGCTTCGAAGTTTCCAAGAAATGATTCAGGAGAATAACCTCCAAGAATATTGTTGTTGAATGCCACAGGTTCATTAGGTTGTTCAAATTCAGTGACAGTGTGGGTCATATGTTTTTCTCGTTCAACTTTGATTTGATTTGGTTACCCTTTGTAGGGAAGCCACATATGTGAATAATCAGTCGAGATATAACCATTAAGTTTCGCAGACCAGTCCCTGCTTAAGATTAATCCATAGAATTCAAGAATATCAGCAATCAAAATATCAATTCTTTGGACAATTCTAGGATCGGAAGCTAATCTGATAGTAACTGAATTGATTTCTCCTACAACTTGAACTTTAGAGTGATCCAATTGAAAAATATGAACTGCCGATTTCTGTGGTTCGATATTCAATTTGGCACAAACAGAAGTAGGCATTATATTAGAGGAAGCCCCAGAATCAATCAAACAATTATGTAGATTCTTATTGTACATTTCATAAGTCAGAAGAAAAGGAGGAGTTTGAGAATTTGACTTTTCTCCAATGAGCACGGTATCAGTAGCATCTATCTTATCTGGTGGCTTACCAGCTCCCCTAGCTGCTTTTGCAACTACTCCATAGGATCTGACACTACTAAAGTCTTTGTTGTCGATGTGGGAGGATTAGAAGAAGATGGCTGATTTTGAGTAGGTAATGGAGAAGCTTTATTTGCAGGGGATTTGTCTTTGGTACTTGGAGTTGTGATCTTCTTTTTAGGAGCTGTTTGTAAAGGCTCTGCTGTAGATTTACTCCTAGTACTTACAGGCATAGCTTCTTGTTCTACCTCACTATCAGAATTAGGGAGAATAAAATCCCACATTCCATGTAATTCAGCTATTTCTTCATTCTCATCTTCCTCACTTGATACTAAAGATGTATCTTCTTCTTCTTCTTCTTCCTCTGATTCTACATTAGAGATTGCATTAGGAGGTTTAGATTCAACTTGATTTCTTCTGAAATTTCGGAATGGTTTTTTGGTAGAAGTTTCAGCTACTTGTTTTTTAATTTCAACCATTTCATTTGACATGGTTTTAAGAACTTTTTGTAAACCCTCCATGTCATATGGATCTTTGGCCTTTTTCTTTGAATCATCTTTGAAGCCGAATTTCTTTGATTTCCTTTCCTCAATAGAATTTTTCTTTTCTAGAGAAATAATTCATTTTTCTACTGCAATAGCCTCTTTCATATTCTCGGCTAATGTAGGTTTTGCAACTCTATCTACAAAAAATTCTATGTTTGAGGGTAAGGCAGTTATATACCATTCACTTCTGACTTGTTCACTAGGCTGTGAATCTGTGTGGATTTTGTTCAAGAGTTTGTTGAATCTAGCGTTGAAATCTTTAATGGGCTCTTTGGGTTCTATCTTCAAGTTTGAGAGGTCATTGAGTAAAGTAGCTATTGATCGGTCATCTCCAAATTCGGTTAAAAAATGATCTGCAAAAATGGCCCAACTTGTTATGGATCCCGAAGGTAATGAAAAGTACCATGATCCTGATGCTCCTTGAAGAGTATAAGGGAATAGTCTGACTACAACATCTTCATGTGTGACTCCATTCAAATTTACAGCTAGCATAAAGTTATTGATATGTTCTTCAGCTTGAATGTTAAGATCTGGACTAAATTTTGGAAGCCATTTTCCAGGATTGTCTGGTAAATCATGTAAAGGTGCAGCCATGTTGACTGCCCCTGGAGTAGCCCATGGTCTAGCCATTATTGGAACAACTATTGGAGGATTATTAGAAACTAGTGGTGTTTGAATAGAAGTTGTTGGAATAGATGATGTTGAGATTGATGATGACTGAGCAAATGATGATTGAGGAGATGATGTGGAAACAACTATACTTTGTTGAGTTGTGGTTTCAGAAACAGGTGATTGAATATGAGATGATGAACTTATATCATTTTCTGATTCCGATTGAATTCTTTTTGTTTTTCCCTTACTAGGTAAAGGAAATTCTTGCGGAGGAATACCAAGTTTTTCACTTTGCAGCCTAGTAAGAGGTTTTGAAGGAACAAATTTTGAACTTACACTACCTTCAGATATTTCAGACTCTTCAAGAGATAATGAGAATCCTTTCAATTTATGAATTAAATCTTGAACTTCAGGAGACTCAGGAGATTGCTTGTCTGAATGTTTTGAGATTTTGGTAGTGGGTGTATGAATATTCTTTGCAATTTCTTCTCTAGGATTTTGAATTTCAAAAGAAATTGAAGAAGTTGATGAGGGTGTTTTGCTCTCAGAATGGCCTGTGGATAAAGATTTACTTGCCATTCATAGCTTAGGCCCTCCTTCTAGCGCCAAAAATGTTGAAGCCTAGAAAATCTCTGCTTCAAACATTGGGGAAAATCACTCGGTCGAGACCTTAGGACAACTCCTTTTCCGTTTGGTATGGTGGCTCCGACTGGATTTAAAGGACCAGTTTCCTTATAACTAAATGGGTTGGTGATGGTTTGATTTGGATGAGTGGAAATGGGACTAAATTGACTGAAATAAAACTATCTAATTAAACTAAATGCTGCTAAATAAATTTTAACACTAACCCGGGTAATTATATGTGAATACAACTTAAGATTGTTCCAATTTAACAATAATCATGATATTGTATTATTATTTAAATTGAAATGTGCAGAAACGAATGAAGATAACTCTGTTTAAGAAATTAAACAGAGTTATATTCGCATATTGCATTCATCATTGTATACCATCTATATATGCTTATGAAAGATAACATTTCAATTATACTCAGAAATGATATATAAAAAGAAACGTTATGAAAACCAAATATATATAAATGATAGCAAATTTTAAAGCGAATATCATATGACAAAGGAAATCAACACTGAACAAATAGAAATACCTCATTCATCTTGAAGACTTTCAAATGAAATCTGATACTCTAATCCAGTAACTTTGATGTAAAATCAAATCCAAAGGACAGAAATGCAACACTTCAAAGATAATTTCAGCACAAAATCACCAGATGTGATCCTTTATAAAATATAAGAGGCAATGGAGTACAGAAATGTAAGCTCCAAGTCAAAAATATTACAACTCCGGATCCACTCTCTAAATGCATGAGAGGGATTTAAATAAGAAGTTACATAAAAACAAAATCCTACTACTACTGCTACAATCTATCAAATTAAAAACACAAATACTATATTAAATGAAAATGATTCATTGCTTTTCTTTCTCGCTTGATGTAGCCAAGTTGCAAATTTTCAGCATATCTTGGAGCCTCGGTGGATGACTCATCTCGGAATGTAGCTGTCCAGCGTATGTGGCATCGGAAAATTCTGGAATTAAACAATCAACAGCATTTGAAAGGAATTTAATAGCCATTTGTTGATTTTTTTGCTTAATTAAATAAGTCCACATATTTTCCCAAGATATTGCTTGAAGTTTGTTGATTTGTTGACTTTTATTCATCATTTCTTCTTTCCATCTATTTTCAGTTTCTTTCACTTTAGGCAAACTGCCAGGAACACAATATGAAATGAGATTAATTGAATACAAGCTGTCATTGATAAATTGTGTTATATTACTCATCATGCTCCTAGCTCTTGATATTGCTCTCTCGGCTTTCATTATCTGATGTTCCCATTCTGTAAACAAGATTTCTTTATGTCTTTCTTCTATCCTAGGAAGATTAGCTTCTCTTCCTTTTTCTGTATCTTGCCAAGTAAGAAATTCAGAAATCTTTTCATCAGCATCATCAATTTCTTTCCTGAGAGTAATAATGTTCTGGATCAAGGATGATTTAATATCACAAAATGGTTCTGCTTGTGATAATTTTGCACAAAATTCATTTAATTGCTGAGACAGAAGTTTATTAATTTCAAGAGCTTCCGATTTGAATTCACTTAATTTAGGGAAATCTTTGAACCTCTCTAAAGCTACTTGAAATTCTTTTTCCTGTACGATCTTCACATTCTTCTCATTTTGCAACAAATCTTGTAACTTGGAAATTTCTTGATTCAATTGTTGTTGTTTGCCTAAAACTTGCTCATCAACTTTCTTCTTTTCTGTAGTAAGCTGTTCTTCTAACTCTTTAGATTTGAGTTTTTGATCCTGTAATCGTTGTTCCAATTGAGCAATCTTTTGCTGACTTTCATTGGCTTGTTCTTCAAGAAAATATATATGGAGATCTTTTTGTGTCATCAACTGAGAGACTTCTGCAACTTTATCTATTGTTGCAGCACTATATGCTCCTGCATATTGAGACAACTTAGTGAGATCCTCAGATGGATTCACTTCAGTATTCTTGTAGACAATATTCATGAACTCCTCCTGTGGAGTGGAAAACATGTCCTGATCTATATTCCTTCTTTTTCTCTATTTTCTAACAACATCCTTATGTTTAGGGATATAAAATACATCCAAAGGAGGGATTTCCTCAATCTTCAATACAATCTGCCCTGTAGGATGTTCAGGAATGATTTTGACATCCTGCTCTACTTGCTCTTTATCTTAATCCTGCAGTCCTAATTGCTGAGCAAATTGATCATATTGTTTCAACAATTGAGAAGAAACATTAAGATCAGCAGAGTCTATAATTTTCTCAGTATTTTCTTTTCCTTCCAATTGTGTATTTGTTTTCTCTGTATTTGTTCCCTGCTCAATGGTTTTGCTATCTGATCCTCCTTTTTGATTATGCACATTAGTATCAGTACTTGTGCATTTTTATTTTGTTTGGGTTGTGGACTGCTGATCAGTATTTCGATCGGATTTTCCATCAGTATTCCCTTCCTGAGCATCAGGTTTGCCATCAGTGCTCATCTTTTCAGTATGTACAGTTGGCTGGTTAATAGCCGATTGTGTAATGACTTTACTGGCAGATGTTTCTCCTGGTTTTTTTCCAGATGTACCCTCTGTCTCTGACCCTTGTATAGGAATTCTCAGTTGGTCTAGAGGAACTCTCAACAATCTTTGACTTCTGAATAACAAAAATTTATTCATTTCTTCCTTCTGGAACTTAGACTTGGCTAAATCATAAACTTGAGGAAAATCATTCAACGAAACAAACAAATCATCAAACTCATCTGGCTCATGCTCAAATCGAGCAATCGAAACTGAAGCAGTAAAATTAAAAGCTATCTATCGTGGATCACACTGTCTCCCTGGAATGGTTGCAAATTTACAACCCTTTATTTTGGCGACTTCTTTTTCTGCATGTTTGAAATCATTCAAAGTAAACTGACCACAATTGAATGGGAATGGAGGCCACATTCTTTTCTTACTATTGTTTAGAGCTCTGGATATTCCTTCAATTGTTAATTGATAGGAGATTTCCTGGGCGAGAAGTTTGTCTGGAACAATAAGAGGAAGAACATGGGGTTCCACAATACTCCCAAAAATCCTGATGTATGTGAATTTCTCTTCTCCAAACCAATCTCCTATTGAGGATAAGTTATTTTTAGTTTTGTCTGAGAATCTAGGAGGGAAGCGATTAAAAATGGTTTGAAAGATAGGGATAAGGAAACCATGACATATTCTATACACATTATCTTGGAAATGAACTTTCCAAAGAAGTTTATGATATATATGAATTGGGGTGGGATCTTTGGGAGTCCATTTCCATCCTAACAATGGAAACTTAGAATTAAAACAAAGGGCGTCTACAATATAAGCACAAAAGAAAAAAGGAGTGGAATTTCCAGCGGTTTTATCTTGTCTGTACTCGAGTATTCTATTAGCCATTCTATCAGAGAGAATAACAGCCCAGTCCATAATGTCGGAATTGACAACAGCTAAGATTAATGGGACCATTTGTATAGAAAACCTAGCAGAGTTGTCATTACCAAATAATCTACACATCATGGCAGCGGCATAGCAATACGGAGGTAAGAGGGAATCTACTGAATACATACCGGATGCTTCATTTCTGTGCTTCTCAGGATTTTTCCTCCAATCTTTGATAGGATCAGATTGAAATTTATTATTATCAGCAAACTCTTTGATAAATTGTTTGTTATAAACCTTCTGCGGATCAGGAAGATGATACATTGCCTTAATGTCTTCTGCTTTAAATGACCCAAAAGAAACTCTAGAAGCTGAAACAAACATTCTGTCCTTTATTTTCACACTATCGATGACCCATCGAATTACATCATAATAAGGCATGATGCTTGCTTTGGCTGCAATTCGATGCAAAAATGAATTTGCAAGTGATTTTTCAGTAATCTCAGAGTCGGAATCTAAGCTATCTTCATCTGGAACTGATGCCTTTTCCACTGTGAATTTGGGGTTTTCTTTATCCAATAGATTATAAACTCCTTCCCACGTCATTCTTCCGAGCCCTTGGCATGATGTATCTGTAACTAATCTCAGTTTTGTTGACTTCTCTTTTGAGACTGTAGGAGTCTCAACAAACTTAACGGGAACAACAGTCTTGGTTCTTCTCGCTCTCTTCGACATTTCTGTGTTTGATACTATTTCCCTTTGTCTGTGAACTAAAGGGTTCAGCATTCCTTGATTCTGCAAGACAATAAAATTTCAGTCGTGATAAACAAGCAACTTGAAAGGAACGATTATGAACTCATGATTCATTATTTATTGGTCTCGTATAGCGCGTAAATGTTCTCTTTGGGTCACAGTCATGTATTTAAAACCAAATCATCAACCAATATTCATTTGATTTTCTATTGAATACCAACGTACAATTGGAGATTTGACGCTTGTGAAATATTATAATATTTACCTATCTTGAATCCTTCGAATGTAATAAATGTTATGTATTAATCGCATCGAAAGTTTTCAAATGGTGCATGAATATCATAATACAGATTTCTTCGATTGGCCGATTGCGATTGCAAACTTTTCCGATTTCCGATTAGATGGTTTTAGATCGCAATCAGAGAGTTTCAATCGAAAATAATTGTTAATGGCTTTCTCCGATTTCCGATGGTGGGGTCCACCATATAAAAAAATTTCTCATTTAAACGAACAAATGTTTGTTTTTTCTTTTGAAAAGTGTTTTTTATAATAACGCGCGTCACATCAGAGAATTTGAAATTGACCGCAAAGAGCTTATTAAAGAGTGTTCCGATCATGCGATTGCGATTGGTTGCATCGCATCGGAGATATGTAAATAGATAACTTAAACCCTTTGCGATTGAAGTTTTGCGATCGAACTAATCGCATCGGAGGATTTGGGTTTATATGTTAAATTTTCCTCTAGGGGTTTTCTCTGATCTCCGATTGCGATTATTATTCATTGAACTTTTATACTTGACTTGTTTTTTATGATAAGGTTTTTTATATTTGATCGGGTCGGAAGTTTTGAATGTTGTATTTGGTTTGTATACAAACAAAGATGAGCTTTTTCAAAACAATGAATCTTTATTTCTATAAAAAGAAAAAGGGACCCTATTTCTAAATGAATTTTATTCTAGAATTAAGAAAAATGGAGGGTTTTTGTATAGTACAACACTTCCACAGTGCTTCTTTCTATGGATTTTATATTGTTGTTCCATATTCATTTCATGATATATATGTCGTGTTTTTTCATTGTAGGGCAAATTTTCCTTGCATGGTGCTTCTTTATATGGATTTTCTATTGTTGTTCCATACTCATTTCACGGTATCTATTTCATGTTTTTTAATTGTTTTTAAATTATCCTAACACTCAGTAAGTTAAGCATAGTTTATTGTAGTAGTATGAATTTTAAGATTTATTCAGGTGAGCTAGGTATCAGAGCACTTACATTGCAACAATTTTTTGTTTTTTAACATTGGATTTCATGACCTTATTGAATAATATTAATATTTCTCTCACTCAAATTGTAACATATCACATTTTTCTTCATCTATGCTCTTTCTCCAGATGCCATCCACTTATAAATTTTTCTTTGCAACATCTGGTGCAATTGCTAGTATCATTCACACACACACATATATATATATATATATAACCATTTTTATGTCAAATTTACTTTCAAATATTTTATCTTTTTATTTTACATATGAACAACTTTTTTAATCTTAATTTGAATAACATATAATATTATTATTATAATTTGTTATAATATTATTTTTTATTTAAATCAACATATTAATTATTTAATTTTATACTAATTAAAAAAGAAAAAACATTTCCACCCAAAATAAATATGAAATATAAATATAAAATAACAAAATATAAACATAAAATTTTGGAATTAAAATATATTCTTACATTTTTTATTAACATATACCCTTATGTTCTTATCAACAAGGGCTACATAGTAGCTAGTACATGTCGCTTAGCTTAAATATAGCTTAATTAAAACAAAAACTAATAAAGAAAAATATTTTATGATAAAAATAAAACAACTAATAAAATATTTTATTGTTGAATGTCATCACCAAAAATTACAAAATATAGTTAACTAATATTTTTTATATTAACATATATAAACTTTAATATATGTGTTTATATGTGCTCATTTATTTTTTATGAATATATATATAATTTTTTATAATTAAATTTATTAAAATATGTATTTTAATATAATAATAAGGGATTTGTCTTTAATGAGACTTTTTGGAGATTTTGGTTGATTTCTGGCTAGAATTTGGCCCATTTGAGGTGAAACCTTGATTTGTGTTATTTAAACTGGTTTTTAGACTACATACATGGACTCACCACACTGAAAACCCCTAGCGCACTTCTATTGTGCAGAGTTTACCCATCAAGCTTATGATTTAAATGAATTCTTGAAGTATTTTAAACAAATTAGATTGGAAAAATCCATGGGAAAAGTTTCCAAAAAATCCCATTAAAGAGAAATCCAATAAGAACTCATCCTAAATTTAAAACATGGACAAAAAAACCTATAATTCATGGAAATAATCGGAAAAGGAAAAAAAATTAAAAAATAAAAAGGAAATAAAACTAAAAACAAAAAATTAGTAACTAATAGAAATGAAAGTTTATTAAATAGCCTATATTAAGACCTCAACCAATCAATTTATAAGGAAATAAATTTAAATAATAATAATAATAGTAATAATAATAATAAAATACAAAAATTAAATTTTTAATATTAAACTATGGATATGCCAAAAAGAAAGTAATATAGAGTCAAAGAAAATCTAGATATATAGTACCATGTCCATATAACAAATAAAATGTGTACCAAATATTTTTTTAAACTAATAAAACATTTAAACATCTTAAAGAGGGAAAAAATATATTATAATTGAACAATATATAACCTATGGAATAGAATAGAAGAGCTAAATGTTCCTTTCGAGCTAAGAGTGGTTGTTATAAGGTTATATGAGAATGTAACTGCCAAGTTAAAGAGCAATGAAGGGTGGTCGAAGGATACTAAGTGTAATATCAAAGTTAAACAAGGTTTCCCCCTCTGCCCTGCCCTATTTGGCATTTACATCGATAAGCTAGAAGGTTGTTTAGAGGAAGCAGGATGTGCTGACATGATCTTAGCTGGGATAGTCATCATCCTTCTTCTCTATGTAGACGATATTGTTCTTCTCACAAGGTGCCCATCTAATCTTGATAAGAAACTTAGACTTCTTAAGGATTTCTGCTCTACCATGGGTATGTCTGTTAACAATGACAAAACAAAAGTTATGATTATCAAATCCAAGAATGATACTTATGCTAATTTTATGTATGACAATAGTAACTTGGAGGAAGTGTCTTCTTACAAGTACCTAGGAATTGATATTCATCACAAGCTCAACTAGAACTATAGCATTCAGAAAAGGATTAATGGGGGGTGGAAAGCTTATTTTGGTCTTGAAAATAATTGTAAAACGGAAAACCTCGTAATATGGGAAAGAAAGAAGTTCCTCTTTGAAACTTTAGTCACTCCTGTTATCTTATATGGATGTGAGGTTTGGGGTTGTAGCATCTCTAGAGAATCCTTGAGAAATATTGAGAAAATCCAGAAGCGTTTTATAATGTATAACCTTAAAATTAAAAGCAATACACCCTATCCTATTCTCCTTATATAAGTGGGTCTTTCCCCTATCAAGAGCCTAGCTATTACTAGGCTTCTGTTGTACAAGCACAAGCTTAATAACATAGGAGACAATAGACTTCCTAAGCTAGCTTTAAATTCCATCCAAAACCACCTAAGGCTTAAATGAGGTTGGTATAAAGACACCAAGGCCTAATTAAACCATTGGGAGATCGACAATAATGTTGCATTGCAAAACATCAATAACATTAAAAAAAAATTACTTCTAAGTTCAAAGAAAAAATGTGGTGTGAGAAAGATCTAGCAGCTAAAAGAAAATTAGAGTATTATAAGGAGGTCATCAACCCCACCTTAGAAGATCAAAAGTATCTCTCTATTTTGACTAGCTCAAAGAAGAAAATTAATATAGGCAAGATTAGAATGAACTCTCATGAGCTGTATAGTGAAACAGGTCGTTGGATAGTTCCTAAAACACCATGGTTGGAAAGGATCTGCCATCTCTGTGAGAATATGAACATCGAGGGTGAAAATCACTTCCTCTTAGAGTGCCCCACGTACGACCACATTAGAGCTTAATTTCATAATATTTGTTGCAATATGGACCTTCTTAGCCTTTTAAGATGTCAAAATTATAGTGAGCTCGGGAGGCTTCTCTCCAAGCTTTTTGAGCATAGGAAAAAAATCTTAAATCAAATTAAATAACTCTTTTCTTTAGGTCTGATAGACCAAATATTGGTCTCAGTGGGCGTTAACCATCATCATCATCATTAATACTTTATATCATATACAAGTAAGATTAAATCCGAAAGTGTGATGCGTTAACATGTTATTATAATTCTATATGTGATATACCAAAAGAAAAAATTCTTCCCTAATATAATTAATTACTTTCGCGAAAAAATATTTAATTATTTAATATCTTAATGGTAATAAATTCATATTTTGATAATTTTTTTTTTTAATTTTATAATATTATAAATGTGAATATTCAGTTATTTTATAATATATAAAAATTAAAAGTATAATAATATATTTTTATATAAGATAATTTTTTGAAAAAATAAATTAGAAAGTAAATTTTTTTATACGGAATGAATAGATGGTGATGGTGTGTACTAATACAACACTCTTTGAAGTGAATGATTATTATGATGATTATGGTTACCGTTTGTTAAGATCAATGAGGCCTATCAGACCTTAAGAAAGAAAAATAATCTAAGTTTGATTTGTAGAAATTATATAACTGATATGTTATACTTCTGAGATTCTCCTGATCAAACACTATTTGACTTCATGCACAATAAAAAAACTCTTCTACCATTGATCATTAATTTCGGAAATAAAATCAATTGCATGCACACATTAAAACCATAAAAATTATCACATATGAACACAGTAATTTATGGGAAAGCTCAAAGCTGAAAACCCCAAACTATATGTATATTATATGTCATAGAGATCATGTAACAATCATCATACAAAGCTCCTCACAAGCTCTCAGTACAATCTCCAATTGATACACACTAATCAGGTCTGATCTAGAAAATCTCATGCTCCAATCTCTACCACCTGCTAGCCTATTTCTACTACGTAATCACTGCTGAAGAATGGCTCTGAATGAACTCAAATCCATCCTATATTGACCATGCAATCCTCATTGGAATCTCCAACCACTGTGTGTTGCAAATCATGCAACACTATAGTCACAACTGATAGTCACACTTGCTCTTTCACCTACCTCTCCACTAGTCTCCACTAAAAATATCCATGCACTGTAGTTAACTGATGTATTCTTTAGTTGATTAATGAGTTAATAATTGGTGAATTAATTATTAATTAATTCACACCACTCTCACTAGTGTATCAATCAGTTAGACTAGATACAACTAGCTCAACTATGTTTTACTAAGTTAAACTGAATACGACTCCACCAACTACCTCAATAACTCCACCAAACTTTGTCACATGAGTTCTAACTAAAGTCCTCCATGCAATAGCTCCAGTAAACCTTTAGTAATAGTGTAATTACTTTTGTCAGCTGCAGTGCCACATCTGTGCACTTAACTGAAGCGCTCCAAGAGAATAAGATAATGTTTAGAGTCCAAATATTATTAAGAGCTAATAGTATTCGACATATCTATTTTTAGACTGGAAATCTAAAAAGATATTCTGCCAAATATATCTAAAAATAAAAATCCTTCTATTTTTCCAACTTGGCCAACCATATCCAAATAGCAACCCGCAACTCATCTAATATGATCGACATTTCTAAAAATAGACATAGTCTAAAAATAGACTTTGCGACAAAAATCACCTGTGTGGGCCCCACCTAGTTTAGGTGATCACTTTCCAACTAGGATCAGGAATGATGTTTCAGGATGCCTCCTTCACTATTTATTGTTGCAATCTTAAACACTCCCTCTCAACAAGAAAGGACTGTCTTTGCATGAGACACGCAACTCCATGCATTCGCCCTACAACCTTTTCAAGTGCCATGGAACTCCATACATATGCTTTGCAACTCTTCTGAAACTGAATAGGATCCAAACAACTCATTTAGTATAATGCATCTATCAAAGTATTTGACCTATGCTTAGCTACTGCACATGTCTTCAGGATCCACTGCACTGTTGAACTATGCAACCATGCACTCTGCACTTGCTGTAAACTCTGAACCGTGCTCCAGTATCTGACACTGTCACTTTGATCTACCTGCATCAATCCAAATGATCATGCTACTTCTGCTCTGTGGGAATCTCATAGCCAGGTTCAATTCATGATATCCACACCATATCAATGAATCCTGCCTAGAAATATCCTCTTGGGATTACTCATGCATGTCACCCTACCTCTCACCTAGTGGTATAGCTACATGCACTCCCTCTGCCCATCTGGAATGAAATTTCTCTGCATGAGTGGTTTCTTCGACTCCATTATCCTCATCTTGTGGCTGCTCCACATCCCGAGGTTCACTCTTACCTGCATGCAAATCCAACTCCCTCTCAAGGTTCAATTGCATGGCTTTCTTGCACTTCCCAACAGTAGGAAGCTCCGTAGAAATCCCATCTACTTCAAGTTTGTAGAGATTCTTGGCTCAAATCCCAACCTTCTTGACTTGTCCTATTGCTTTGTGCTGAAGGAAAACTTTTCCTTCACTAAAGACAACATCATACCCTTTATCCTCTAACATTGCGACTGAGATTAAATTCTTCTTTAAACCTGGAACATGCACTAAATCTTGTAAAAGAATGAGTTTACCTGACTCCCTCTAAAAGGTAATGGTACTAATGCCATTTGCATTGTATCATCCATTGTTTCCCAACTCAACATGCAATTGGAGATCTTTCTCCACCAAGTCACTGAAAAGGTTCACATCTCTTGTCATGTGAAAGGAAGCGCCACTATCAAAATACCACCCCCATCCCAATGCACTAGACACCATGCATGCGATCACTAAGAAGTCCAGCTCAAATTGCGAGGCAAGAGCCTCACCAGCTGTAGCTCCAGTAGCCTGCTTGTTCTTCTTCTTCTGTGGACAATGCGTGGCGAAATTCCCATGCTCGTGACAGTGAAAA
Source organism: Pinus albicaulis (assembly GCA_034641835.2). NCBI lineage: Eukaryota > Viridiplantae > Streptophyta > Pinopsida > Pinales > Pinaceae > Pinus > Pinus albicaulis. The sequence goes on along the minus strand of CM076580.1, from coordinate 393,001,851 downwards.
CATTTCACTTTGGACATGTCACGCTCTTTGCCATATGCACCATATTGAGAAGGATTTTTCTTCCCCTTCCCTTTCCTTGCTTTGGCAGCCAAAGTGAAATCCTCTTCATCATCATTCTTTGATGAAGATCCATCCCTGGTATCCTGCCTTATCTTCTCCTGCACAATATCTGACCAAATTTTCTCCCATCCTGGCAGTTTCTCCCAACCATTGATAGAGTCCTGATAGGAATGCTAACTCTTCGAAAGCCCAAGGAGAGCCAATCTCACCAAGTCCTCGTCATCCACACTAACTCCTACACTCCCAAGCTCATCCTTGCAGTAGAAAAACTTTGTCAAGTATACCGGAATAGTGTCATTCTTCTCCATTTTTATTTTCCCGAGTTTATCCTTGAGCGCCAACTTCCTCTGGTCGCTCTTGCTTTGGAAAAAGTCTGTCAATGTTTTCCACATCAAGAATGGAGAAGCATTACCATGAAGACTAGACACTATGTGATCCTTCACACCTTCCAACAGAATCCTTTGACACCTTGCTACCTTCTTTTTCCATGCGTCAAGTGTGGCTGCATCGCTAGAACTCAGTTTAGGAATATCAGCATCTATGAATTCCTTCAACCCATTATCCTCCAACACTGCCTCCATCCCATCCTTCCATGCAATATAATTTGAGCTACTCTCAATGGCATACTCCAATTTCAATCTGCTAAAAAACATTTCAATGAATGCTCAACTTTGACACCAAGAAAACACTGCAACAATTTCGAATTCCACCAGCACAAAACTCAACTGCTTCAATGTTTTTCAATTGCTCCAATGATCAATATTGCTTCGATACCATGTAGAAATTATATAACTGATATGTTATACATCCGAGATTCTCATGATCACACACTATTTGAATTCATGCACAATACAAAATCTCCTCTACCATTGATCATTAATTGCAGAAATAAAATCAATTGCATGCACACATTAAAACCATAAAAATTATCACATATGAACACAGAATTTATGGGAAATATTAAAGCTAAAAACCCCCAACTATCTGTATATTATATGTCATAGAGATCATGTAACAATAATCATACAAAGCTCCTTGCAAGCTCTCAGTATAATCTCCAATTGCTACACACTAATCAGGCACGATCTAGCAAATCTCATGCTCCAATATCTGCCACCTACTAGCCTGCCTCTACTACGCAATCACTGATGAATAATGGCTCTGCATGAACTTGAATTCATCCTATATTGACCACGAAATCCTCATTGGCATCTCCAACCACTGTGTGTTGCAAATCATGCAACACTATAGTCACAACTGATAGTCACGCTTGCTTTTTCACCTATCTCTCCACTGGTATCCACTGAAACTGTCCATGCACTGTAGTTAACTGATGTATTCTTTAGTTTATTAATGAGTTAATAATTAGTGAATTAATTATTAATTAATTCACACCACTCTCACTAGTGTATCAATCAGTTAGACTAGATACAACTAGCTCAACTATGTTTAACTCAGTTAAACTGAACACAACTCCACCAACTACCTCAATAACTCCACCAAACTCTGTCACATGAGTTCTAACTAAATTCCTCCATGCAATAGCTCTAGTAAACCCTTAGGAATAACGTAATTCCTTCTGTCAGCTGTTGTGCCACATCTGTGCATTTAACTGAAGTGCTCTAAGAGAATAAGATAATGTTTAGAGTCCAAATATTATTAAGAGCTAACAATATTCGACATATCTATTTTTAGACTGGCAATCTAAAAATAGATTCTGCCCAATATGTCTAAAAATAGAAATCCATCTATTTTTCCAACTTGACCAACCATCCACAAATACCATCCCGCAACTCATAGAATATGATCAACATGTGTAAAAATAGACATAGTCTAAAAATAGACTTTGCGACAAAAATCACCTGTGTGGGCCCCACCTAGTTTAGGTGATCACTTTCCAACTAGGATCAGGAATGATGTTTCAGGATGCCTCCTTCGCTGTTTATTGTTGCAATCTTCAACATGATTCTTTAAAATTTCGTTTCTATGATCAAATAGAAGGGAAATATGTTCTCCAAGATTTCTATAGGTGGGTTGGCTTAATAGGTCAAGAAGATTGGAAGTGTGGCAGATGTTAGGGAATTAACAATGGATGTGAGTAAGAGTCGAGAAGTCTAAAAGGAAGTGCTTTCCATCTTCCACCTACTTAGTATCTCAAATCTGACAGATTCTATCGTTGCAGGGAGTCTTAGAACTAGACCATCTCATAGTCTCGCTCTGAAGCTCATGAGAATGAGTTATTATCCTAGAGATTTTCATTTTTTCCTAAGTGTTGGTTAGCACAGAGAGATAATTCTGATTATCAAGGATGGGGTTGATCACCTCATTATAGTATCTTAGCTTCCTTTTACCCTCCAACTCCTGATCCTCCCACAACTTGTCCTTAAACTTGGAGGTAGTAGTTTTTTTTTACACTATATTTGCTTCCCATACTAGGCTCCTCCTTAATTCCCGAAAGGTTGAGCCAAGACTAGGCATCCTTATGCTGCCCACACTTGAGGTGAAGGTGGGGGTTTTGACTACAGTTAGAAGCAATTTTTGGGAGCCTTTTTTATTCCATATTGTAAAGTTTCTTCTTATACATCAGCATAGTCATACTTTCAATGTGGGACAAAATATATTCGATTAAGAGGATAAGATATGGACTATTTCCCTTGATCTTAAGTTTGTAGGTTATGAATTTCTTTTGAATCATCTCAATCTTCCTCCATGACTCTTTGGATACACTGCAACCCCAAAATTCACATCCGTATAAGACAACAGGGGTGACAAGAGCCTCGAAGAGGAACCTCTTTTTACTCCAAATGTAAAGGTCGACCTACTTACAATTTTTTTGAAGCCCATAATAAGATTTTGAGCCCCAATAATCCTTTTCTGGATGCTATAATTCCATTTGAGTTGATGAGGGAAGTCAATCCCCAAATATTTATAAGAAGAAACGTGCTCTAAACACTTTTTGTTATAAATGAAACTGCCATGGGTGATCCTTTTGGATTTAATGATCATGACCTTATTCTTGTCGGTATTAATTGTCATACCCATCTTAGAGCAGTAGTCATGAAGAGTTTGAAGTTTCTTGTCAAGGTCATCATGGATTTTTGCAAGAAGAACGATATCATCGGCATAAAAGAGAAGAGTAATGAGAACACGAGCAAGATAGGTACCCTTGCGTCCTGTAGATTCTAGACACTCCTCTATCTTATCGATGTATATGCCAAAAAGTGTAGGGGATAGGGGACACCCTTGCTTAACTCCAATATTTCATTTAATATCTTTAGACCACCCCTCGTTGGTCTTAAGCTTTGCAATGTGGTCTCATAGAGATGGATCATAGCAATCCTCAGCTCAGGAGGGACCATGATCTCTTTAAGTCTCTCCCAAAGTTTATCTTGAGGAATAATGTCGAAATATATTCTAAAGTCCACAAAGAAACATAAGAGATCGGTTTTACTATTGAGAAATTCCTTCGCAGTGATTATGAGAGTGACAAGATGGTCAATAATCAAGTGATGTTTCCTAAAACTAGCTTGTCCTTCAGCTCCTTTTCCCTAGCTTTATAGCCAAAGGCTAAGATTCTTTTCCAAAATGAGCCCATAAAGCTTGTCCAGGATATGTCTAATCATAATGGTATTGTAAATAGATTGAATGCTCTTGTCCCCATTTTTAAAGATAGGCACAATAAGGCTTTGCGTCCAAAGCCGAGCGAAGTCATGCATTACAACCAAATTCAGAAGCTTTTGGAGATGAGGAGTGACAATAGATCTTCCCATTTTAAGGATCTCAGCTTGGTATCATTCAATACTTTAGCTTTCCCATTAACGAGCTCATTAATACCAGACTCAATGTTATCTAGAGAGAATACATCCTCTTTAATTTGAGTGATTAAGGTGGTGCCCATAGTGTCTAGAGAGTCATACAACTTCTTAAGATAGTTGTCCAAGTTTTCTAAGGGGATAGAATGGTTATCTTTGGTTTTATGGACAAGAACATTCCGCTAAATTTTTTTGGGCGTGACTTTGGAAAGGTGGAGAAGATAATCCTATATTTTATTAATATATGATCTTTTCTTCCTCTTGATGAGATTTGTGTATATATTGATATTCCCGAGTATGGTTCAGACAAGGTGTGATCCTCACATGATTTTAACAACTTAAAAACTTGTGAGTGATTGTTTCTCAAGCCAAAAATTAAATATCAAATCATCTTAGAACTCACACAACTTAACAAACAAAAAAAATTAAAAAATAATATATATTTTAAAATATATAGAAAAAAAAAATTAAACGAATTCTACTACGCAAATACTATCTAATAATATTTATGGTAATTAAAAAATTTAAACATAAAATCTCACATTTATACATCTCTATATCAAAAGAATCACCAACCAAACCGGCCTACACATACACATATATAGGTATATAGGCAATAGCATGTTTGGAAAAAAAACAAAAAAATCAAGGGAATAAAGCTAGGGAAGAATAAAATTGGAAAATGAGTTAATGCGTTGAAAATGTCACCATTCATGATTAATCATTTCATATGTATTATGTGTTTTTGTAAAGATATGTGGCCCTCCCATTCGGATTATCTTTCTCATCGGATCCCATTTCCTCGTAAATGTTATTTTATTTTATGTGGCTTTAGTTTCTCATCCAATCTACAAGTCGTAGCTATCGATCTGACTACAACCTACTGTCCATCAAGCTTTCGGTCGGATTTGAATGAAAACATGTGTCAGATATTTTGGCACTATGCACACAATTCACGTTGTACTATTCCATAAGTAAAAATCGGTGGATAATCACAAATGAGCCAAAATGAGAAAATATACCGGGAGGGTTATTATTTAAAATTAATAATTTATTTATTAATAAAATTAAATATTTTATTAATAAATTATAATTATATTTTTTATATTTTCATAATAATAAAATGAAATATAATCATTGTTAACACATTATACCATAAAAACTATATCATTTGTTTATAGAGAATATAAATTAGATAATATAGCTTTTCACTCATTCTAAAACATATATATATTCTAATTTAAAATAAGTGAAATGCTATATTTGATTTCCTTTTTATTATTTAGTTTATATAAATTTAAGGTTTATACTCTTGAACAGCAAATTGATATAGTTTTTATGATATAATAGGTTAACTATGGTTATATTTCATTTTATTATTAAGAAAATATAAAAATTATAATTATAATTTATTAATAAAATATTTAATTTTATTAATAAATAAATTATTAATTTTAAATTATATATTTCAATCAATTCATGTTTCTTTTTCTGGGTATATTTTCTAATTAATTACTCATTTTTCTGAGTAGTAAAAACAAAATCAAAATCAAATGAAAGCTTTTACTAATTTTAAAATTGGAATAATGCGAAGAATTATATGAGATAAATGGAGATGCATTCATGAAAATTTTGTTAATATGAAATATATTTTATTAATAATATTTTTTTAAAGTTAATAATTAAATATAAAAAAAGGTTTTTATTTATTTAAAAGTTGAATAATGAAAAGAATTATATGAGATAAATGGATATGCATATTTTCTTATATACTTATGAAAATCCATTAAAGAATTTTATTTATTTAAAAGTTGAATAATGAAAATAATCATGTGAGATAAATGGATATAAATGGATATGCATTCTGTCTTATATACTTACTAAAAAGTTATTAAAATTTATGAAAATGGTTTTATATACTTACTAAAAAAATTATTAAAATTTTGTCAATTTGAAATATTAAAGGATTATATTTATTTAAAAGTTGAATAATGAAAAAAATCACATCATAAATAGATATGATTTCTGTCTTATTACTTACTAAAAAATTATTAAAATTTATGAAAAATTTGTCGATTGTTTAAAACAAAAAATTAATAATAATATTAAATGATTTAGATATCAATATTAAATAAATTAGATATTTATTTTAAATTATATTATAAATAAATTATAAATAATATTTAAAATATAATTATAAAAAACTAAATAATATAGAAAAAAATTTATAAAAAATTTATGTTAAGTATAAATTAAATATCAATTTTATATATCTCATAACTTCTGAACTTGACACAAAACCTATAATAAAAAATTATTAAAAAAATTATTAAAAACAAATCAAAGTTGTTTTCTCCTCTTAAAAAACACTTATTCTTTCCTTGTCACAAAAGATTTCACTCTTAGAAAACTTATCAAACTCCATGCAAAATTTCATTAAAATATATTTCATTAAAATTTCATATATATATTTGATTTATTAATATTATTTCATTAAAATTTATAAAATTAGTGGTCCAAAATTAAAAATAATTATTCATATTATCAATTTTTGATAATTTTATAATTGAGTGATAAAAATTAAAAGAAAATATTATTATTTAATTTTAAATTAATTTAAACAAGGGACTTAGGCTTAGAGATTTGATTGTTAAAGTTTATGAAGGCCTACATACTTTAACTCTCTGGGTTTGAATCTATGAACTTTATGCAGATTTGATTTATTAATATTATTATTCATCAAAATTTATGAAAGTAGTTACCCAAAATTAAAAATAAATAAATTATTCATATTATTAATTTTATGATAATTTTAAAATTGGATGATAAAAATTAAAGTTTATGAAAACATACATATTCTAACTCTCTGGTTTTAAACCTATACCCTTTAAAAAACCAAACAAATGCTCTTAACCATTAAAACCACTTTCCCATTCCAAGCCATAAACACATAACTAATGTAACCATTGGTTTAGTGGAACGAATGGTTAGACTATTTTGTTTAAATGAATTAAGACTGATGTTTATTTCAGTTAGAATATTGGAACAAAATTTAAAATTTATATTCATAAAATTTACTGTGAATTAGTTTCATGAGTAACAATGATGGTAAAAAAAAAAAAAACAAAGTAAAAGTAAATCAAGATCTGGTGTTAGTTGGGAAAAACAGTTCCCACAGTTACCCACAGAACTCTGGAATAAATAGAAAGTCCAGAGGAGAGTTTGGGGTTGGATCTGTGGAGGAAGGAAGGGAAACTCTGTTAATCTGAAAAAGGTGTTTCAGAGCAGAGGGTACACTGGGTTGGAGATTGGACCGGTTTGTCCCGTGATCTCCCCAGGACTTCCTGTTTTTCCCTGGATTGGAAGGACCGGATTGTCCTGAGAATCTGTCCAGCGCTCTGAGTATTACAGAGACCCAGACTTGTTGCATGGGGGGGAGCTGCGTAACTGTTCAACAGCTCATGGAAGGGAGGCACATTACTACCATCATTTGAATTCGGAATTTCAGATGAGTAAAGAATAAGAAGTAAAATGTTTCTTGGTTTTCTTCTGAATTTGTTTTCGAAAAATATGCTGCGGCTAGGAAATTAAGTTTTGTACCCTGAAAGGAAAAATCTTGCTTCTGTTATCATTACAGTAGGGTTGAAGAGTAGGGATATTATATTTTTTTTTAGAACAGTAAAGAAATGAGAATTTACAGTAGACCGAAAAGAAAACAAGATTTTACAATTGACAATAAACAAAAGAGATAAGAGTTACAACAAATAATAGAGTAAATAGTTACTGAGTAATTCTCTTGGTTTCATTTCCACTATTATCACACGCACAGAGACAGGTTAATTTCTGTGGAAAAGATAGTTGGTAACAACACCTGAAAATTATTTACAGTCATAACTTCTTGGCTACTGTAACAGACCTGTAAAGTATATTTAGTGGAAAACAAGCCCAGATAGAGTTTTAGGAGAACCGTTAACCTTTCCGCCCAGAGTTCTGGGCTAAAGGGTTGGTCGCTCTCCGCTGGGAAGAACACACGGACTTGTGAGGCGGTCCGGACGCCGGAACTAGCTATTTAGAAAGAAAGGTAAATAGAACAAGGAAATACCGATAACAGTCAAACAAAACACGTTGCTCTGGAGGCAGCAACACAGAAATATAAACTTACACCCAAGTATAAACTCATAACAGTAGAAAAGGAGGTAAAATGCTATAGTTGAAACGAAGAATTAGAACCAAGCAGTGAATAAAGAATCGAAATACCAGTATCACATATTATCCAAGACCTAGTGCAGAGCCACCACAGTCACCACGATAAACGATTATTGAAAAAGTATAGCCTTTACGGCAGCCAAACATTTGGGTATAAATACAAACAAATTATAACTGAGAATGTTGATATTCTATGCACTGTATAAAATTTTAATCAGAAGTACAATTACATTGCGCCAATAGTTTAGCTCAAATAGAGGAAACCGAGACAGCCAGATAACTGTAAACAGAATCCACAGGACATTTCAGAATAGCTCCATTAGGAGTAGACGTTAATTACACAACGGTGGGCTCGAGGCCGTAAATGGCTCAAAAGAGACCTGAGCCAGAAAACTATCCTGCACGGCGTAAATTGACATATCAGACAACCTTGGGGCGGACCCAACTGAACTACTATACATATGTATATAAAATTTCGCCAAGGGAAGTCCAAGGGTTTGACCCTGTTTGGAAGTTGAGTACCTGTGAGACGCAGGCGGAGGTTACCCTCCATGCTGGGCGCAAGCTTGGAAGAAACGACGAGGAGCCCGAGCCGGTAGGGCGTATCACGATACCTGCCATAAGAAAAAATAACATTAGTTACACAGAGGATAAATTCTAAAACCGAACCTAAAGGAATTCGTTAACTCTGTTGCAGAATAGGTTGGTCTTGGAGCAGAGACAGGGTTGTTTCGTTCTGAGGGTTTACCTGTGCAACCAGCATGAGAGGCTTCCTTTGAAAACACCAAACCTCCACTGCTCGAAACCCCAAGCAACCGGATTAAATTAGAGCAAGGAACCCTGAGAGCGACGAATGGAGAGTAATGCGTAAGCTCCAGGGTAGAAATTACAACCAGATATTCCATTAGACTCCCACAGAACTTCAAGCGCCACAAGAAATCACAGGAGAAAGCTAAGAACTGTTCCGGAGATGTTTACCTGAGACCGAGCGAGCTCTTGGCCGCCGAGGTGCCATTATTGCCAGAGAAAACTAGAAAACCCTGTCAAGGAACCCTGGCAGAGCACCGCCTCCAGTATTCTCATCGCGGAAAAGAAACAATGAGGGCGAAAACGGTTAGAGTGCCGAGGGTCAATGTAAACCCTAAGCCTCATAGTCGTGCGATCAGGTCAGAATCAACGGAGATCGGCAAGCCATGTGGCGGGCGGGCAGGCCACATTTATCGAATCCATATTTCCAAAGTTGAAATTTGATAAATATGATTGTGGTATGGATAATCAATCATACCAGTACATAATAGTCGGTAAAAACATTTAATCATATGTGCTACGGTGGATAATGGAAATTAAATAACAAACTGTGTTACATAACCCTTGGTACAGCAGACCACATGATGTAGTACCGAAAACCCATAAAACGAGAACGAAGCACACATTCAAGTCCGTACATTGTATGCTATAATTAAATGCTGATTGAATTCGTGATAAAGTTATTTTTTTTTTTACAAGGGTAAGTTTATGGTAAGCTGAGTGTTACAAGTGGTATCAGAGCCAAGTTACAACTCTGGAGCCCTAATGGGCCAACTAACGTTAAAAATATTTTTATGTTACTCCTGCACAGTCAGATAATTAGTTGGAAGTACAGATGAGACGGACACCTACACAATCACAATCGCTACAGCGGAACATCGGAGAGATGCAGCCTACACCAGAGGGAAACCCCGAAATGTGGGTCCAGCTGGGAATAGAACATCATCAGAGGTCTAACAGATTGATGGAAGAACATCAACATCAGACTCGCATCCTGCTACATACAGTACAACAGTTGCAGGAAGAGATGGAGAGGGTACGGCAGGAAAATGCTAGAATGATGCAAGAGCAAGAAAGGATTTTGAAAAGCCTTTCTGACAAACAGAATCAGAGAAATGAGAATCCCAGTGCTGGCAGAGAATTCCAGGAAAGGGACGATCAGCGAACAGGTGAACAAGATATGAACCATAGAGAAAGAAGTATATCGCAGCGAAGTAATTCTCACAGAAATTTTAACGAGGCTGAATCTGAAAATGAAAATGAACGGAAAGCCAATAAAAGGCAGAAGGTGGAGTTACACGGAGAATTCAGAAAGATAAAGCCACCTACGTTCGATGGAGAAAAGGAGGAGGCGGCGGAAGCATGGCTGATTAACATGAATAAATATTTCCAGGTGTATGATTACGACAGTGGACTTAAAGCACGGCTGGCCATTTATCAGTTGAAAGACAAAGCCACCTTATGGTGGGAAGAAGTGAAGAATGTACGGGGATTTGAGGATCAAGATGTGACATGGGAAAAATTTCAACAGTACTTTAAGGATAAGTACCTAACTGAGCGTTTCTATGATGAAAAAGCCCGAGAATTTCATGACTTAAGGCTGGGACAGCTGACCATGGACGAGTTCATCACCAAGTTTACTGCATTACTGCGCTACGTACCATACTTAAGAGAAGAAAAGGCCAAGGTTCAAAGATTTCTGAGCAGTCTACCTGCCCATATGAAGGAGCGTATCGAATTTGAGAATCCCAAGACAATGGATGACGCTATCAGGAAAGCAAGGCTGTGCTATCAGCAAGCAAAGAACAAGATGGATTCCGGAAAAGGATGGCAAACAAGGAAGGATAACAGAAACAATGCTGGTTCCAAAAGGGGGAAAACCAGTAATTTCCGCAATACTGCCAGAAATTCAATCAATAAAAAATTCGGTAGGAATCATCAGCGGGTTAGATGGCCTGGGGAAGACAAAACGGTGGAAGCTTCAAGTAAACCTGAGCAGCCACAAAATCAGAGGCCACCTCTACAGTGTTGGGGCTGCAGAGCAGCGCATTACTATCGATATTGCCCACAGCGTAGTAAAACTGAGGCAGTAAATAACCTGCAAGAAGCCTCTACCGTGGGAGATGTTGCTCGGAGTATACCCAGAATTAATGCTGCACTGGAGGATCGACAAGCAAATTTTCAGCCTACCATGATAGAACTGGAAGGTAAATTGCTATCCCAAACTGTTTCTGTTTTAGTAGACCCGGGGGCAAGTCTAAGTTATATAAGTCCTAAACTAGTGGAAGTCTGTAAACTGCCAAGTCAAAAGTTTAAGAAAACCTGGTTGGTCCAGTTAGCCACAGGGGCTAAAAGAAAGGTTAGTGCCAAGATACCAGAATGCGCATTGCAAATTGGCGGACAGCAGCTGGTAGTAGATTTAAATATTCTGCCTTTGGGGTCTTATGATATTTTATTGGGCATGGATTGGTTGGAGAAGCATTGGACTCTTATAGATTGTAAGGAAAAGATAGTTTACTACAGGGATCATAATGGTACTCGTCAAGAAATTCAAGGCATAAAGAAGCTTGTGAATCTGCGTCCAATTACAGCTTCCCAGATGGGGAAATGTATAAGGAAGGGATGCCAACTGTATGCTATACAAGTGGGATTAACTGAGTCTAAAAATAAAGCAGCTGCATTAGAAAACATACCGGTAGTTCAGGAATTTAAAGATATATTTCCTGAAGAAATACCAGGTTTACCACCGAAAAGAGAAGTTGATTTTACAATAGAGCTGCTGCCAGGAGCCTTGCCAGTCTCTCGGACTCCTTACCGTATGAGTGTACCAGAACTGACTGAACTTAAGATGCAGCTTCAGGAATTGCTAGATAAGGGGTATATTCGACCCAGTGTGTCACCCTGGGGAGCACCCGTATTGTTTGTTAAAAAGAAGGATGGAACCATGCGTATGTGCATGGATTACCGACAGTTAAATAAGCTGACTGTTAAGAACCGGTATCCTCTACCTCGTATTGATGACTTGTTCGATCAGGTGAGGGGGGCCACGGTGTTCTCAAAGATAGATTTGCGATCTGGTTATCACCAGATTCGGATTAAAGATGAAGATATCCACAAAACTGCTTTCCGTACAAGGTATGGCCACTACAAATTCGTGGTATTACCTTTTGGATTAACTAATGCGCCAGCCACCTTTATGAGGCTGATGCATAGTGTATTTCATCCTTATTTGGACAACTTTGTGTTAATTTTTATTGATGATATACTGATCTATTCCAAGGATGCGGAAGAACATAAGGCACACTTGCGAATGGTGCTGGAGATGCTTAGGAAGCACCAACTATATGCGAAATTCAGCAAGTGTGACTTCTTCAAAACAGAGATACAGTATCTTGGACACATAATATCGGAAAAAGGCATAGCTGTAGATCCGGAGAAAATCAAGACTATTATGGAGTGGAAGGTGCCACAGAATGTGGCAGATATACGATCTTTTATGGGTCTCGCTGGTTATTACCGGCGATTTATAAAAGGATTCTCAAAGATAGCTTTTCCTATTACTTCCTTGCAGAGGAAAGGAAAAATCTTTCAGTGGACCAAAGAATGCCAGGATAGTTTTGAAAGATTGAAGCAGTTGCTGACCACAGCACCTGTGTTAAGTGTGGCAGATCCGAGTAAAGAATTCGAGGTTTGTACAGATCATGCAAGGAAGGTGTTGGGGTTGTTTTATCACAAGAGGGAAAGGTAGTTGCGTACGAATCCCGCAAGTTAAAAGATCATGAGCAGCGGTATTCAGCCTATGATCTAGAGCTGACCTCAGTTGTGCACGCACTCAGGGTGTGGAGACATTATTTACTTGGGAAGAAATATGTTTTAAAAACAGATCATAGCAGCCTAACCAGTTATTTTAAACAAACTGACTTAAACTCCCGACAAGCAAGGTGGAATGCTTTTTTGAGTGAGTTTGAAATTGATCTGCAGCACGTGAAAGGAAAAGAGAACAGAGTTGCGGATGCATTAAGCAGAAAGGTGCATAGCATTTATGAATTATACGTTAACCAGGTGGAAAACAGATTTCTAGATCAAATCAGAAAAGAAGCAGACAAGGATCCAGAGTATAAATATTTGTGGCAACAAGTCCAAGACTCTAAAGGACAAGGGGGATATGAAATCAACCAGGAAGGGTTGCTGGTTTTTAAGAAAAAGATAGTCATTCCGAATAGAGTGGAATTAAAGACTATGATACTGGATGAATATCACAGAAGCAATTACGCTGGTCATCCGGGATATCAGAAGATGCTGACAGCCATCAGGAAGGATTACTCTTGGCCGGGCATGAGGAAGGAAATAGCAAGCTATTTAACCAAGTGTTTGGAGTGCCAGCAAGTAAAAGTGGAGCATCGACATCCAGCTGGATTAATGCAACCTATACCCATTCCTGAGTGGAAGTGGGAGGTGATTTCATTAGACTTTATTACTGGGTTACCGAAGTCAAAAAGAGGTAATGATTCCATAATTGTAGTTGTGGATAGATTAAGTAAGTCCGCGCATTTTATACCTGTCCAGTCTACCTATAAGACGGTACAAATAGCAGATTTATTTATGCGTGAGATTTTTAGACTCCATGGCATACCTAAGACTATCATTTCGGACAGGGATGTAAAATTTACATCAGCTTTCTGGAAGACATTGTTTACAGGAATAGGAACTCAAGTACATTTTAGTACTGCATACCACCCGCAAATGGATGGCCAGACAGAGAGGGTGAACCAGATACTGGAAGACATGCTGAGAATGTATGTCATGCAACAACCAGTTAAGTGGGAAGAGTATCTACACCTGATAGAGTTCGCTTACAATAATGGCTACCAAGAATCATTAAATATGAGTCCATTCGAGGCACTGTACGGTCGACAGTGCATGACTCCCATTAACTAGAGCAGCCCAGAGAATAAACTCATGTTAGGACCAGACATGCTAGCAGAGATGGAAGCTGAGGTGAGAAAGATTCGACAGAACTTGAAGGCGGCACAGGACAGGCAGAAAGTGTATGCAGATAAGAAAAGGTCTTATCGTGAATATGCAGTCAGAGATCATGTATATGTTAGGATTAAACCAAAGAAAAGCACATTAAGATGGGCATCTTGCGCAAAACTAGCACCCCGATTTTGCGGTCCTTTCCAAATTCTGGAGAGAGTAGGACCGGTGGCGTATCCTTTAGCCCTTCCTAGTCATATTCGGGTGCATAATGTTTTTCATGTATCGTTACTGAAACGATATGTCCATGATACCAGACATATTATTCATTGGCAGAACATACAGGTAGTGGATGAGTATGATCGCTAAATAATGAATGCAATATTATAACTTATTTAATTAACATAAGTTTATTTTGTGCAGGTAGAACCAGACGGGGAGTTTCTGGTCGAGCCACACAGTATAATCGACTGGAGGGAAATCATGCTCCGAAAACGAGTCATCGCCCAGGTTAAAGTGCAATGGAAGCACTTTGGACCTGAGGAAGCCACCTGGGAAGATGAAAGTTTTGTGCGTGAAGCTTATCCTGAGCTTTTTATTGGACTGGAATAATAACACCGAGGACGGTGTTCTTCTCCAGAGGGGGAAAACTGTAACCATTGGTTTAGTGGAACGAATGGTTAGACTATTTTGTTTAAATGAATTAAGACTGATGTTTATTTCAGTTAGAATATTGGAACAAAATTTAAAATTTATATTGATAAAAATTTACTGTGAATTAGTTTCATGAGTAACAATGATGGTAAAAAAAAACCAAGTAAAGGTAAATCAAGATCTGGTGTTAGTTGGAAAAACAGTTCCCACAGTTACCCACAGAACTCTGGAATAAATAGAAAGTCCAGAGGAGAGTTTGGGGTTGGATCTGTTTCAGAGCAGAGGGTGCACTGGGTTGGAGATTGGACCGGTTTGTCCCGTGATCTCCCCAGAACTTCCTGTTTTTCCCTGGACTGGAAGGACCGGATTGTCCTAAGATTCTATTCAGCGCTCTGAGTATTACAGAGACCTAGACTTGTTGCATGGGGGGAGCTGCGTAACTGTTCATCAGCTCATGGAAGGGAGGCACATTACTACCATCATTTGAATTCAGAATTTCAGATGAGTAAAGAATAAGAAGTAAAATGTTTCTTGGTTTTTTTCTGAATTTTGTTTTCAAAAAATATGCTATGGCTAGGAAATTAAGTTTTGTACCCTGAAAGGAAAAATCTTGCTTCTGTTATCATTACAGTAGGGTTTGAAGAGTAGGGATATTATATTTTTTTTAGAACAGTAAAGAAATGAGAATTTACAGTAGACAGAAAAGAAAACAAGATTTTACAATTGACAGTAAACAAAAGAGATAAGAGTTACAGCAGATAATAGAGTAAATAGTTACTGAGTATTTCTCTTGGTTTCATTTCCCCTATTATCTCATGCACAGAGACAGGTTAATTTCTGTGGAAAAGATAGCTGGTAACAACATCTGAAAATTATTTACAGTCATAACTTCTTGGCTAATTGTAACAGACCTGTAGAGTATTTTTAGTGGAAAACAAGCACAGATAGAGTTTCAGGAGAACCGTTAACCTTTCAGCCCAGAGTTCTGGGCTAAAGGGCTGGTCGCTCTCCGCTGGGAAGAAAACACGGACTTGTAAGGCGGTCTGGACGCCGGAACTAGCTATTTAGAAAGAAAGGTAAACAGAATAAGGAAATATCGATAACAGTCAAACAAAACACGTTGCTCTGGAGGCAGCAACACGGAAATATAAACTTACAGCCAAGTATAAACTCATAACAGTAGCAAAGGAGGTAAAATGCTGTAGTTGAAACGAAGAATTAGAACCAAGCAGTGAACAAAGAACCGAAATACCAGTATCGCATATTATCCAAGACCTAGTGCAGAGCCACCATAGTCACCACGATAAACGATTATTGGAAAAGTAATAGCCTTTACGGTAGTCAAACATTTGGTGTATAAATACAAACAAAGTATAACTGAGAATGTTGAACAATCTCTGCACTGTATAAAATTTTAATCAGTAGTACAATTACATTGCGCCAATAGTTTAGCTCAAATAGAGGAAACCGAGACAGCCAGTTAACTGTAAACAGAATCCACATGACATATCAGAATAGCTCCATTAGGAGTAGACATTAATTACACAACGGTGGGCTCGAGGCCGCAAATGGCTCAAAAGAGACCCGAGCCAGAAAACTATCCTGCACGGCGTAAATTGACATATCAGAAAACCTTGGGGCGGACCCGACTGAACTACTATATATATATATGTATGTAAAATTTCGCCAAGGGAAGTCCAAGGGTTTTGACCCTGTTTGGAAGTTGAGTACCTGTGAGACGCAGGCGGAGATTACCCTCCATGCTGTGCGCAAGCTTGGAAGAAACGACGAGGAGCCCGAGCCGGTAGGGCGTATCACGATACCTGCCATAAGAAAATAACATTAGTTACACGGAGGATAATTTCTAAACCAAACCTAAAGGAATTCGTTAACTATGTTGCAGAATAGGTTAGTCTTGGAGCAGAGACAGGGATTTTTTCGTTCTGAGGGATTACCTGTGCAACCAACATGAGAGGCTTCCTTTGAAAACACCGAACCTCCACTGCTCGAAAACCCCAAGCAACCGGATTAAAATAAAACAAGGAACCCTGAGAGCGACGAATGGAGAGTAATGCGTAAGCTCCAGGGTAGAAATTACAACCAGATATTCCATTAGACTCGCACAGAACTTCAAGCACCACAAGAAATCACACGAGGAAGCTAAGAACTGTTTCGGAGATGATTACCTGAGGCCGAAGCGAGCTCTTGGCCGCCGAGGTGCCATTATCGCCAGAGAAAACTAGAAACCCTGTCAAGGAACCCTGGCGGAGCACCGCCTCCAGAATTCTCATCGCGGAAAAGAAACAATGAGGGCGAAAACGGTTAGAGTGCCGAGGGTCAATGTAAACCCTAAGCCTCATAGCCGTGCGATCAGGTCAGAATCAACGGAGATCGGCAGGCCATGTGGCGGGCAGACAGGCCCACATTTATCGAATCCATATTTCCAAAGTTGAAATTTGATAAATATGATTGTGGAATGGATAATCAATCGTACCAGTACATAATAGTCGATATAAACATTTAATCATATGTGCTACGGTGGATAATGGAAATTAAATAACAAACTGTGTTACATAACCCTTGGTACAGCAGATCACATGATCTGGTACCGAAAACCCATAAAACAAGAACGATGCACACATTCAAGTCCGGACAATGTATGTTATAATTAAATGCTGATTGAATTCGTGATAAAGTTAAATTTTTTTTTTACAAGGGTAAGTTTATGGTAAGCTGAGT